>CM041292.1:121607935-122807935 GCA_023052935.1 Piezodorus guildinii
GATATCCTCTTGGAAAAAGTAAAAGAAGTAATAAGGTCTGGAAGGAGAGAATAATTTGTTTAACTTAAAATTTTCAAATTAATTGTCATTAATTTATTGTCTTTCAAGCATTAAGGATTATTTTCCCTTAATTTTTTTTTTAGTTTACTGTTCATTTTTGTAGCAGTTACTTTTCTCATGATATTTCAATTTTGTTAAAATTATTAAGATTTAATATTGTTATTATATTTAACATATTTTTTATAACATTGTAATCTAAATAATGTAATTTTAATATTTTTTAGATTAAAAAAAGCAATCTTTATTTTAGACAAGCACATAGGTGTTACATTATATTACACAGTTCTTTACTTGTCTTTTTTTTTTAAACCATTTAATTATTTACAGAGTTAGATTATATGTGTAATAAAATTTTTCAAAAAACATATTTTGTATCATACCTACCTTTTAACTTTTTCCCTATCCACTTAGCCAAAAAGTAGGGATATTAGTAACTACTCTTGGGAGAGAAGAGGTAGCACCTACTAATTTACTAATTTGATTCAGTGTGAATGATTTTATCAAGGTAACTTACTGAAGTTATTATATCAATATGTTCTAGGAAACAAGGAAGATCTCATTTAATTATTAAGGTTGATTTAGGGCTGAATAATTCTTCAGATATTTTTAATTCTTGACCTGCTTTAATTTTTGTCCTCCGACCCTTAATATCCTCATTATCCTTCAGTGCTTCTTTCCAATTTACATGCATTTAATCTTCCTGGATTAATCTTGAATTATTTACTGTGGATAATTCCTCTTGGAGGACATTTATGATATGTTAGTAAGACAAAGTGGTTAGAGAAGGCCAACAGCGAATCTGTTAGGTAGCAGGTTTCTGTGCCATTGTTGGAATTTCCTCATTATAGGCTTGTCTCTCCATAGTGCCAAGTCTAGAACCATAATGAAAAGCAACAAATACAGGCTATGGCACTGATTAATGCCTAATTTAAACCCATTAAACCCAATGTAGTCTCAAATTCTTTTGAAATATGGTTTCTTGCTCTAGATTGTTCAATGGTCTGCATCCTGCTCAGACAGTGCCCTCTTCTTCTTTCTTCCCTCTGTCAAAAGCCTTCTTTGTCCTTCTCAACTGTCTTTTATGTTATTTGTCTCAACATGAAGTTGAGATCATGCGTGCTTCTCAGATTCCAGAAGCCATAATGTTATCCTACTTGGCAATAAACAATTTTCTTCACTCTTGTTTCTAGAATACTAGAGTAGACTTTTGTAAACACACTCAAAAGGAATATTCTCCTATGGTTGCTGCACTCATAATTGTCTCCCTTTTTGTGGATGCGCATAATCACAGCTACTTCATCGTCTCTGGGAATCTTCTTCCAGACCATATTTAAATGAAGAACATATCATGGCCTTTGCTGCCTATGTACTTGATCATTTCCAGGGTAATTTTGAGTCCAGCTGCTTTTTAATAAGTTTTATAAAACTGAAATTTCATACTTTAAAAGCATATATGTTTGAGATGCAACTGCAACTTTTTCTACAAAATCAGAGAACCAGAGCTTCATTAGCCAATGAACACCAATAAGGACCAATAGCAGTGTGCTATGAAATAAAATGAAGGGTGAAATATGATATAGCAATTATATAATGAAAAAAATAAGTCTTAAAAATGGGGAAACAGCCCCGAAACGTCGACAAATATGAAAAACTTATGAAATAAAGTGACTAAGTGAGAAATGGAAGGCAATGTGTACTCTTTTAAATGTTTATATTAAGAAAAACTTCCGAAAAAATTAAAAAAGAAAAGAAACTTATAGTTTAAATTTTCTTCCTCCATAGTACCTTTAATTTTGTAGATTTGAAAACGTTAACCATTGTAGTATTGATAAAAACAGGTAAACATACAACATACGAAATTTATATCCAACTAAAGAAGAAAAGAGCAAAAATATTTTTTTAGGGATAGCAATATAACTGTATTTATACAATTGGAATGTTGAAGATCTTAATATAAAGTTATCTTACAAACGAAGTTGTTTAAGGTAATGGAGAGTGATGAAAACCAGATAAAACTAAGTGATTGTTATAGATAACAATATAGTAGATAAGTTAATGTGAAACACATTTCCATCAAAACTCAATGGAATTCTACAATATTTTTTTCAATCCAAACTTTATATGAAAGTTCTTAAATTGATTTTTTTTAAAAAGTGTTTCTTTGAAATAATTTTTATCTAAGGTTGTTGTTTCGATAAAGGTTTTTTGTATTATTTTCAATGAAAACTGAAATTGATGTTACTTTATGTTGTAGGCTTTACCATATTTATAGGGATGTAGTCTGGGATAGTTAGGCAATAACTTCAGTAATTATTAAGGTTGATTTAGGGCTGAATAATTCCTCCATTAATACTGATCTTTTATTTCATGACGTTTCGGGATATTCTCCCATCTTCAGAAGTCTACAAAAAAAATTTTTTAAGCAATTTACCATCACATTAAAAATCACTATATTGAAGTGAATGGTTTAAACAATTTATAAATTAGGAGTCAATTGATAACAAACATTTTAAAATTATGAATTAACAAATTTTAAAATCATAAGGAGGCAATAAAAGCAAAAATTTAACAATGTTACACAGTACTTAGTTAAATAAATAAATAATTATTATAAAATTACCTCGTTAATATATTCTGTAATCCAACATTTACACTAGTCACACCTTCAGCCAGGTAAAAAATAAAAACGAAGTCAAATTCTAAACACTTCAGATCTGAGCAAGAGTATTGCTCAGATCTTTGTCCTCAACTGGATTAAGGATTAGACCAATTTTTAACTTGCATATAGTTATTATTATTTCATATTGTGAAATTCTTTAAAAATTTATTATTAATTATTTATATTATATTTTTAATTTATTAATTAAATCGGAATAGTGGTAACTTAAATGTCTTGAGTCAGTTTTAAAATTCACGGTTTTATCTATATTTTTATTTATATATATAGCCTCTATGGTTTTTCTATTTTGTTTATTTTTGACTATTTCCAAAATTTGTGGTCTATTGAGATCAAACTTATGTTTCAAATGTATGCTATGTTTTTTTTTTTTTTTTTTATTATATACAAGTGACCGTCAAGACTTGACACCAAATCCTATATGGTCAATTCTATGTTGTGATAAAGCAGTTGTATTTATATTTTTACTGTTGTTACAATTACTTTTGTGCTGTTTAGTTCTAGTACTAACTTTTTTGGACGTTTCCCCTATGTAACATTTTTCACAGTCTAGACAATTTATTTTGTATACAACATTTAATTTTTCTTCATTACTTATAGGGTCTTTTGTACTAGTGAGGAATTTTTGTAATTTATTATGGTTATAAAGGCCTAATTTGATGTTGGGTAAATCATAAGCTAATAATGTTTTATTTATTTCACTAGTAAGATGTGGTATATATTGCATTTTGAAAAATTGTTTGATGTTTATGCTCTTATTTATTTCAGCATCTTTAATATTTTGATTATTAACATCTGTAGCGCTTTTATAAAAATCTGTAATGGTTTTCTGTTTATTATTTTTCTCACTCATTCTACCAATATCTTTAATTATTCTAACTGTTTGCTGTATTTTGTTACCAATACTATTATCAGGGTTCTTATCAGGAGATTTATATTTAAACTCAGAATACCAGATATTATTTATTAATTTTCTTGGGTAGAAATTTTCTAAAAGTATTTTATAAGTGGTGGTTTTTATTTCTTTTATGTATTCCGTATCTGTAAGCGCTATTGCTTTTCTAATGAAGTTTTTAATAACATTTATTTTCTGTATATATGGGTGATTAGAATGGTAATTTAGTAGCACATTACTAGTTATATCTTTTTTAGTCCATCTTGTTTTAATTATGTAACATTTCCCCTATGTAACATTTTTCACAGTCTAGACAATTTATTTTGTATACAACATTTAATTTTTCTTCATTACTTATAGGGTCTTTTGTACTAGTGAGGAATTTTTGTAATTTATTATGGTTATAAAGGCCTAATTTGATGTTGGGTAAATCATAAGCTAATAATGTTTTATTTATTTCACTAGTAAGATGTGGTATATATTGCATTTTGAAAAATTGTTTGATGTTTATGCTCTTATTTATTTCAGCATCTTTAATATTTTGATTATTAACATCTGTAGCGCTTTTATAAAAATCTGTAATGGTTTTCTGTTTATTATTTTTCTCACTCATTCTACCAATATCTTTAATTATTCTAACTGTTTGCTGTATTTTGTTACCAATACTATTGTCAGGGTTCTTATCAGGAGATTTATATTTAAACTCAGAATACCAGATATTATTTATTAATTTTCTTGGGTAGAAAATTAAATAAGAAAAATTCTTTAAATAATGATAATAATTACGATATCAAAAATTCATTGGCACTGAAAAAGATACTTAACAACATCCAAATACCTGATGAGAATACCGAAATCATCAGTCTAGACGTTAAATCACTATTCACTAACATTCCAATAGACGATATCCTCAAATTAATTGAAGAAAACTGGCACAAAATAACAGAATATACAACAATTAAAGATAAAAAAATGTTTATAGAAGGTTTAAATTTATGCCTTAAATATAATTTTTTCAAATACAATGGAGAAATTTACAAACAATTATTTGGACTACCAATGGGTGGAGCCATGTCAGTTAATCTCAGTGGTATTTATTTAAATGACCTAATTAATAAAAATCTAATAAAATCAGGTGTAAGACCAATGTTTTTGAAAAAATACATAGACGATATGTTAATTATAATAGACAAAAACCAACAAAATAACCTCCTTGAAACCTTTAACAATCACCATAGAAGAATGATATTTACCATTGAAAAGCCTAATAACAATACAATTAGATTTTTAGATATGGATATAATTCTTAAAAACAAAATAATTAAAACAAGATGGACTAAAAAAGATATAACTAGTAATGTGCTACTAAATTACCATTCTAATCACCCATATATACAGAAAATAAATGTTATTAAAAACTTCATTAGAAAAGCAATAGCGCTTACAGATACGGAATACATAAAAGAAATAAAAACCACCACTTATAAAATACTTTTAGAAAATTTCTACCCAAGAAAATTAATAAATAATATCTGGTATTCTGAGTTTATAATATAAATCTCCTGATAAGAACCCTGACAATAGTATTGGTAACAAAATACAGCAAACAGTTAGAATAATTAAAGATATTGGTAGAATGAGTGAGAAAAATAATAAACAGAAAACCATTACAGATTTTTATAAAAGCGCTACAGATGTTAATAATCAAAATATTAAAGATGCTGAAATAAATAAGAGCATAAACATCAAACAATTTTTCAAAATGCAATATATACCACATCTTACTAGTGAAATAAATAAAACATTATTAGCTTATGATTTACCCAACATCAAATTAGGCCTTTATAACCATAATAAATTACAAAAATTCCTCACTAGTACAAAAGACCCTATAAGTAATGAAGAAAAATTAAATGTTGTATACAAAATAAATTGTCTAGACTGTGAAAAATGTTACATAGGGGAAATGTTACATAATTAAAACAAGATGGACTAAAAAAGATATAACTAGTAATGTGCTACTAAATTACCATTCTAATCACCCATATATACAGAAAATAAATGTTATTAAAAACTTCATTAGAAAAGCAATAGCGCTTACAGATACGGAATACATAAAAGAAATAAAAACCACCACTTATAAAATACTTTTAGAAAATTTCTACCCAAGAAAATTAATAAATAATATCTGGTATTCTGAGTTTAAATATAAATCTCCTGATAAGAACCCTGATAATAGTATTGGTAACAAAATACAGCAAACAGTTAGAATAATTAAAGATATTGGTAGAATGAGTGAGAAAAATAATAAACAGAAAACCATTACAGATTTTTATAAAAGCGCTACAGATGTTAATAATCAAAATATTAAAGATGCTGAAATAAATAAGAGCATAAACATCAAACAATTTTTCAAAATGCAATATATACCACATCTTACTAGTGAAATAAATAAAACATTATTAGCTTATGATTTACCCAACATCAAATTAGGCCTTTATAACCATAATAAATTACAAAAATTCCTCACTAGTACAAAAGACCCTATAAGTAATGAAGAAAAATTAAATGTTGTATACAAAATAAATTGTCTAGACTGTGAAAAATGTTACATAGGGGAAACGTCCAAAAAAGTTAGTACTAGAACTAAACAGCACAAAAGTAATTGTAACAACAGTAAAAATATAAATACAACTGCTTTATCACAACATAGAATTGACCATATAGGATTTGGTGTCAAGTCTTGACGGTCACTTGTATATAATAAAAAAAAAAAAAAAAAACATAGCATACATTTGAAACATAAGTTTGATCTCAATAGACCACAAATTTTGGAAATAGTCAAAAATAAACAAAATAGAAAAACCATAGAGGCTATATATATAAATAAAAATATAGATAAAACCGTGAATTTTAAAACTGACTCAAGACATTTAAGTTACCACTATTCCGATTTAATTAATAAATTAAAAATATAATATAAATAATTAATAATAAATTTTTAAAGAATTTCACAATATGAAATAATAATAACTATATGCAAGTTAAAAATTGGTCTAATCCTTAATCCAGTTGAGGACAAAGATCTGAGCAATACTCTTGCTCAGATCTGAAGTGTTTAGAATTTGACTTCGTTTTTATTTTTTACCTGGCTGAAGGTGTGACTAGTGTAAATGTTGGATTACAGAATATATTAACGAGGTAATTTTATAATAATTATTTATTTATTTAACTAAGTACTGTGTAACATTGTTAAATTTTTGCTTTTATTGCCTCCTTATGATTTTAAAATTTGTTAATTCATAATTTTAAAATGTTTGTTATCAATTGACTCCTAATTTATAAATTGTTTAAACCATTCACTTCAATATAGTGATTTTTAATGTGATGGTAAATTGCTTAAAAAAATTTTTTTGTAGACTTCTGAAGATGGGAGAATATCCCGAAACGTCATGAAATAAAAGATCAGTATTAATGGAGGAATTATTCAGCCCTAAATCAACCTTAATAATTACTGAAGTTATTACCTAACTATCCCAGACTACATCCCTATAAATATGGTAAAGCCTACAACATAAAGTAACATCAATTTCAGTTTTCATTGAAAATAATACAAAAAACCTTTATCGAAACAACAACCTTAGATAAAAATTATTTCAAAGAAACACTTTTTAAAAAAAATCAATTTAAGAACTTTCATATAAAGTTTGGATTGAAAAAAATATTGTAGAATTCCATTGAGTTTTGATGGAAATGTGTTTCACATTAACTTATCTACTATATTGTTATCTATAACAATCACTTAGTTTTATCTGGTTTTCATCACTCTCCATTACCTTAAACAACTTCGTTTGTAAGATAACTTTATATTAAGATCTTCAACATTCCAATTGTATAAATACAGTTATATTGCTATCCCTAAAAAAATATTTTTGCTCTTTTCTTCTTTAGTTGGATATAAATTTTGTATGTTGTATGTTTACCTGTTTTTATCAATACTACAATGGTTAACGTTTTCAAATCTACAAAATTAAAGGTACTATGGAGGAAGAAAATTTAAACTATAAGTTTCTTTTCTTTTTTAATTTTTTCGGAAGTTTTTCTTAATATAAACATTTAAAAGAGTACACATTGCCTTCCATTTCTCACTTAGTCACTTTATTTCATAAGTTTTTCATATTTGTCGACGTTTCGGGGCTGTTTCCCCATTTTTAAGACTTATTTTTTTCATTATATAATTGCTATATCATATTTCACCCTTCATTTTATTTCATAGCACACTGCTATTGGTCCTTATTGGTGTTCATTGGCTAATGAAGCTCTGGTTCTCTGATTTTGTAGAAAAAGTTGCAGTTGCATCTCAAACATATATGCTTTTAAAGTATGAAATTTCAGTTTTATAAAACTTATTAAAAAGCAGCTGGACTCAAAATTACCCTGGAAATGATCAAGTACATAGGCAGCAAAGGCCATGATATGTTCTTCATTTAAATATGGTCTGGAAGAAGATTCCCAGAGACGATGAAGTAGCTGTGATTATGCGCATCCACAAAAAGGGAGACAATTATGAGTGCAGCAACCATAGGAGAATATTCCTTTTGAGTGTGTTTACAAAAGTCTACTCTAGTATTCTAGAAACAAGAGTGAAGAAAATTGTTTATTGCCAAGTAGGATAACATTATGGCTTCTGGAATCTGAGAAGCACGCATGATCTCAACTTCATGTTGAGACAAATAACATAAAAGACAGTTGAGAAGGACAAAGAAGGCTTTTGACAGAGGGAAGAAAGAAGAAGAGGGCACTGTCTGAGCAGGATGCAGACCATTGAACAATCTTAGAGCAAGAAACCATATTTCAAAAGAATTTGAGACTACATTGGGTATCTGACAGTGCCATAGCCTGTATTTGTTGCTTTTCATTATGGTTCTAGACTTGGCACTATGGAGAGACAAGCCTATAATGAGGAAATTCCAACAATGGCACAGAAACCTGCTACCTAACAGATTCGCTGTTGGCCTTCTCTAACCACTTTGTCTTACTAACATATCATAAATGTCCTCCAAGAGGAATTATCCACAGTAAATAATTCAAGATTAATCCAGGGAAGATTAAATGCATGTAAATTGGAAAGAAGCACTGAAGGATAATGAGGATATTAAGGGTCGGAGGACAAAAATTAAAGCAGGTCAAGAATTAAAAATATCTGGGATCTTGTCTCAATGAGAGTGGCTACATAGACAAAGCAGTGGCCTGAAGAATTGGGAGGATGTTCAGTATGGTCAGAAAGGGTTTTCTGGGGAGAAGAGAGATCGTCTATAAATTGACATTCCTCCCTATCCTATCGTACTCCTCAGAATCGTTGACTTCATCTCAAAAGACAGAATTCAGATAGAGGCTATGAAAATGAGGTAGCTGAGAAAAATAGAGAGAAAGACACAGAATGCCACTATAAGGGCTAATCTCAACGTCCAACCGGCAGACTGTTCTAGAGGAACACAAACTGAGGTGGTTTGGACATCTTATGGGACAGAAGTACCAGGAAGACTTACAAGACCCGCATAGAAGAAAAAAGATCCAGAGGAAGGCCTCGCATCTCCTGGGAGAACAGAGTAAAGGAGGCGTGTAATATATTGGGAGGGTGGAGTTGGCACAGGAAAGAGACTTCTGGGCCAGTCTCTATAAGCAGGATCCCCACACTAAACAGGGGTAGAAGAGGGATTATGATGACAACACTTATCATTTTAGAACTACACTTTTTTTGTGGGACTTGGTCATTTGGACTCAGGATTTCCCAAAAAGTTTAAAAGTGGAAGTATAAGTTCACTCGTGTGTGTGTGTGTGTGAATGTGTATAAATATAATTAACCTTTGGATTAGTCGTGCTTACTGGCCAGATCCCTGGCCTAGAATGTGATAGTCAGGATAGAAAAGTGTTTCTAAATAAAACACAAAGTAATTGTGAACTATATAATGTATTCTGATGCTGTGGCCCACTTGGAAAATTCATCTCTAGGACCAATAAATATATTTATTTTAAAAACAAAATCTCTTGTACTTAAAATACTTTAAGTAAATAATATTTATAGTACATTTTTTTAGAGGTACATTTAATAACTTAATTTATTCATAATCATCTTTAATTCCATTAACAGCAAATTTTTCAACAGTTTAACATCTAATTTTTTAACATATTTTTTTATATTCAATAAAAATAATATTGTTATAGGAAATATATCAAACTTGTAAGTTCTGTGACTTAAATTTAAAATAATTTATTTTTTTTATAAGTACTGACCATAGTTAAGCACTAAAATAACCCAGCGAAGGTGCCTCAGAAGAAAATAGAAGAACAATTTCATAAGTCTTATTAATTTATGAATTATTACATCTGTGCGTTTAAATATTGCAAGTACATCCAGCATTTGAGCTATATGGCTGAAAATGCAATAAAATATTATTCACTAATGCAATTATTTCCATTATCAACAGAACCTCTATGAACAATTCTCATTTCCTGATAAAGTTTTTTATTCAGCTTAGTTTGAATTAATATAAAACATACAAAAGCACAATGAAGAAATAAGTACACCTGTATTAATACTTAATAACTTTATAACATTAGGATTGAAAAATTCGCACATTAATGATTTAGCTTTGGACAAGTAGTATTCAAAATAAAGATCACAATTATTGCTGCATCCTTGTTTTAGCAACAAGTAAAACCACACCAGTTGTAAATAAAAAAAATACTCCTGGCAAGCTACGAGTAATGGTTTCTGGAATGGCAAGCTCTGGAAAAAAAATTCAAATTATTGATTTACACCACATAAGTTTATTTTGAGTTGAAAAATTTGATAAAGAATTGGATTCTTGTTTTCCATTCTAATGAGACAGGAACCTTTATTTTACCTTTAATCAACATATACTTTTAAACTTTATACATGAAAATATGAATGAACAGGAAATGCATATATTATATGAACTTTCGAAGCTATAAAAAAAAAGTCTGAATCATTAAATATTATATTAAAAATAAATGAATTGGGCAAATAAAAAATATAATTAAGGCTCAACTAAACATCAGAAGGCAATGATGAATTAATAGTCCATTGAGTTACCCAGAAAACTTAAAAATTATAATGATGGAAGAATAGTTGACAGCACATATAATATAAGAAGTTGGTTGGAGGTGTAGTCATAGAAACACTTCAATTAAATTCACTTAATTTATTGCAACGTTATTAACCTGTCAATACCAATGTCTTTATGTAAGAGTGTATGGGTATATACTCGGGTGTATCATAATGTGTAACATACATGTAAGATAATTTCCACTTACATGTTTTACTACTCTTTTTATCAATTTTACTTTACATTCAATTTATGTAAATTTATTAACCCATCACCAACTCATTCCTATTTTTGATTCATATTTCCTTAATCTAAATTTTTTTAAAAACCATATTTACTTTTCGTCTGGATGGAATACATTTCTATGATCCACAGAGTAATTTTTTTTTTGTTTATGTTTATTTATTTAACGTCACTTTATGCTACGGTGGCTAATCGGACGATGCTACAGTGGGAGTCCTAAATTTTGCCTATCCAGGTTTTATTAGGATAGGGATCTTTAACGAGTACCTGACATCGCACAGGCTCGGACCAACTTTTAACGTCCCCTCCGAAGGATAGCATAACTAAGGATTTTTTACTCCCATTTAAAATCCTAGGACCACTTGCAGGTTTGACCCAGTGACCTTTGGTATAGGAGGCTGTTATGCTAGCCACCCAGCTACAAATGATTCCCCCCAAAAAAAATTTTTTTTTTTTAAATCCCAACATATGCACCATTTACTTACAAGAAGAGGATCCTAAATGTGTCTCACCGATTATGATGAAAGTAGACATTTAACTATTACAATTGCAAAATATTAGGGGCCAGGACTCCCCAGGAGTTCTGAAAAATAAAAAAAATCGAAATATTTGTGCATGAAAACATATTTTATTTAATATCTCTGGTGAAGGTAGACAAATAATTTGGGCGTCAAAATTATCCTATTTCAAAGCAGAATGATGAAAAAATAGCTCATTAAAATATTTAAGTCTTATGCTTGGTTATAACCAAAAAAATATAAATAATCTCCTCAAAACAGTACTTTTAATAAGGTTTCTTAAAAACTGTGCTCAGATTAAGATTCCTCACTTCTAAAAAAAGTTTATTAAAATTTAATTTAATTTTATAATTCCATAACCAAGTATAAAACTTAAATATTTTAATGGCTTATTTTTTTCGTTATTCCGCTTTGAAATTGACACCAAAATTATATTTTTACTTTCACTAGAAGCTGAGATATAAAAAAAAATGTGAACTATATTGAGGATGTATAGTCGACTGTAGAACTATTATAGGTGGAATTAATCAGAAGTCAGTCTTTTTTTTTTTTTTTTAATTTTAATTTTGCCGACCTTTCGGCTCAAGCTTGTGAGCCATCATCAGAGCCATGTCCAAGCATAAACTCTATAGTTTATAGTAATGCCCTGATGATGGCTCACAAGCTTCAGTCGAAACATCGTCAAAATTAAAATATTTAAAAAAAAAAGATTGACTGCAGATTATTTCCACTTACAAATAAAATGCATTTTTCGTGAACAAACTTTCCGATTTTTTTAGGTGACTCCTGGGGATTGTTGGCCCTTAATATTTTGCAGATACTAATCATTTAATGTCAAGTTTCACCTAAAAAAATATCAAAATTGGTGAGAAACATTTGGGATCCACTTCTTGTTAGTTCTAAACTTTTTTCATCAAAATGAGCTTACCAGAAGAGGCACTTTATACTATGCATTTTGCACCTTTTTTCGATTTTCTCGAAAACGGTTCCGACGATTTTGATTAAACTCGCTATATCGATGTAAAATTTAATGGGCTTTAATATCATGTAGGTTTTATTTGGATAAAAATGGTCTGACAGGGCTTAAATGCCGATATTTTAAATTGTCTTCCCCTAAAGTACCTTTAATGTTGTAGATTCAATAATAATAACTAGATTATCTTGTTAACGCTGATGAAAAACAGGTAAATATATAAATTGGATAAATTCGATACCGAACTAAAGGAGAAAACAGAAAAAAATATTTTTTTTAATGCAATTTTGCGTTTTTGAACATAAGAGCAGTAATATACATGTATGATATATCGTTGGAAAGCTAAAGATTTTAGAAAAAATATTATCTCATACACAAGCTTTTAGAAGTTAATAGAGAGTGATGAGAAGAAGATAAAACTAACTGATTATTTTAGATAATAATATAATAGATTTTTTAATAAAACACATGTTTCTATATAAATTCAATTTGATTAATTCCTTAGCAGTTTCACGTATTTTTATCTCTAACTATATTTGAAAATTCTTTCATTGGTTTTAAAAATCGAGGTAAGTGAAAGTCGTGTGTTGCCCGCACCAGATTTTTTTAAATATAACACACATTAATTATTTTCTGACTCTACATTAATTAGTTTAATAGCTTATCTAGTCCAATATTTGATAAATATTTAACTTCATATTTTAAAGTTTCCTATTTTATGTGGATATAGATATATGTAAAATAATTTTTTTTCAAATCGTTCTCTAATTTTTTGTTTTTATCATTTTCCTCTTCTCTTTTGTTTCTAATTATTAGTTCAATTTTTGATTACTTTGTCTTTTACTTTCAATACACATTTTTGTTAGTTTATTGTTTTTTCTAAACTGGTGATCTTGTATTTTTCAACGATCTGAAGATGGCCTGATTCTAAACATTGGCACAACAAATTAAGTTCACTTAACTGAAGTATTTCTATGACTGCACCCCCTACCAATTCCTCCTTATATTTAAAAATTACAATATGGCATTGTAGTTTTAGATGATAGACAAATGAGTTATAGGCAACTATTGTGGGCTATTGATTAATTTGTTAAATTACTCCAGGTAAACTTCAATAAAAGTGATGAACTGTTGCTACAGCACCATTATATTATATTGATTCATTATTTTTTAGTTGTAAATATTTTTATATTTAGCTGAATTTGGACCCCTGTAAGACTTGAATATTGGTTTATTTTGTAACCAAAATTAGTAGTTGAAATTTTTAATTACAACTGCATTGAAATAAAAAAAAAAAAAAAAATAATAGGTATAATTCTGAGCAAGGAATTCTGATTCCTGTTTTCATTCTGTTATATCATAAGTTCACATAATCCTCACCACCCCTACAGTACAAATATCTTGTTTGACGATACTTACTAGAATATTTTCGACCAGTAAGTTTTCCCATTTCCACATCCCAACCAAGACTTCTTTGTATACCCATTTTCCATCTAGAATACTTGTAGTCTCTTTCTGAAACCAAAATAGAAATATGTTATTCTTTTGACATAACATATAATTTTGAGTTGAAAGAAAAAAAAAAAAAAAAAATATATATATATATATATATATATATATATATATATATATATATATATATATATATATATATATATATATATAATAAAACTCAGTTAAAGTTATGTTTGAAAACAATACAAAGTTACATACTAAACATTCTTAAGTAATTTACATTTTTATTTCAAACTTCAATTCAATTATTTTTACTTACTATAAAATTAATAAATAGTGATAACTCTCCTTTAAAAGGTATCATAAATCTAGTATTTCAGCATTTTTAAGCCTTTATAAGATTTTTTTTTTTTTTTTTATAATAATAACTTTTATTTATTTAGAAATAATACAATCTGCCACAATCTTGGGCAATAAGTATTAGTGATATTAGAGTTCATTCATTCCTTATGTACACAAAATAAAGAAATAAAAATAAATGAATACAAAATAAATAAAATATAAAGAAGAATAAATAACCGTAAATAAAGATAAAAAGAAAATAAAAGAAATAAATAATAATAATCTTGGTCACATTCATACTTATATATACAATATTTACATACTGCCCCTGGGAACTCCGAATTAAACCCCGACGCCCACAAGTGGGTGTTGGGGCCCAAGGCTAGGAGATCCCAGCGCCTCTCAGTCAGTCGCGTCACCGGTCTAATAAGCCAGTGGAGACTGAGAGAGGGCGCTAGAGCCACAGACTCTCAGGCGTGAGTGGAGAAGCTGGCCATTGCCAACACTCAGCATTGCTTAGTTATAAGAGATCTCTAGGCCACTGCCTTTTCAACCTACGAGGAGGGTTATAGGGATGGCTGGAGCTAGATAGGGATTGGGATAAAGGATTAGGGATGTGAGTTAGCCTCTGGTGGAAGTTTAGGAATTTAGATGGGATTAAATCGAGGACAAATGGGATATTCAGATCATTGTGTAAGGTCTTGTTTGTAACATAATAGGGAGCATTGACTATTGTTCTAAGGACTTTGGACTGAAAGGATTGGATACGCCTGATGTTCGAAAATTTAGTTGTCCCCCACAGTTCGAGTCCGTAGGTCCATATCGGTTTTAGAATCGTCTTGTAAATTAATAGTTTATTAGCAACAGAAAGTTTTGATGTTCTGTTTAGTAGTCTATATAGTTGGCCGTATCGTCTGTTGAGTTCTTGTCGTTTAAGTCGAGTGTGTGGGTTCCACGTTAGTCTTTTGTCTAGTAAGAATCCCAGATACCGGACTGTGTCAGAGCAGGGAAGGGGTATGGAGTTAAAATTGACTTGTGGACAGGATCTGCGGCGAAGGGTAAAGGTGATGTGCTTACATTTGGATTCATTAATTTTGATACGCCAATTAGCGCACCAAAATTCAATCAAGGATAGATGTCTTTGTAGATAGGAAGATGCAATTTCGGGATCTGATTGGGTTGATAAAATGGCAGTATCGTCGGCAAAGGTTGCTAAGAAGGTATCAGGATCCGTAGGTATGTCAGCTGTAAATAGGAGATAGAGGACAGGACCTAGGACACTGCCTTGAGGTACACCAGCCTCGATCAGGTAACTATTGGAAAATTCTGAACCAGAGCGGACTCTGAAGGAACGGTTTGAAAGGTATGATTGTAGGATTAGATATAAGGATTGGGGTAAATGGGTTTTTAGTTTGAAAAGCAAGCCATCGTGCCAGACCCGGTCGAATGCCTGAGCAACGTCCAGAAAGGCACCAGTGCAATATTGCTTGTTTTCAAGTGCAAAGGATATATAGTCAACCACTCGTAGGCCTTGTTGTACAGTGGAGTGCTGTGAGCGGAATCCGAACTGGTGGAAAGGAATTTCAATTAACTGTAGGATACGCTTGAGAAGGATTTTTTCAAAGATTTTTGAAAGGATCGGAAGGAGACTAATAGGCCTATAGGATGAGGTGTTGTTGGGAGGTTTACCAGGTTTGGGAAAAAGGAGAATGATGGAGTGTTTCCACACCAAAGGAAAGTGGGTTGTACGGAGGATACTATTATAGAGGTAGGTAAGGAATATAATTGCTTTTTGGGGCAGTTGACGAAGGATCTTAGAATTGAGGAGGTCATAGCCAGGAGCTTTTCGAGGTTTTAGTTTCTTTATAAGGAATTTGACCTCAGAGGGGTTAATAGCTTTAGGGGGTGGAGAGAGAGGAATTGGAGAGGAGAGGAATTCCTTTACGTTAGCTGTATGGGCAGGATTGAGCTCGGGGTGTGGGATAAAAACTTTAGAAAGGTATTTGGCAAATTCTTCCGCTCTAGTCTCATCCGACGAAGCCCAGGATCCATCTTCACGTCGGATGGGATGGGAGAAGAATTGGTATTTAAGAACTTTTTTGGTTACTTTCCAGAGGGAATTGTCGTAGATAGATAGTGAAGAAAGATAGGAATTGTAGGATTGGGATCGGAAGGTATCTAATTTCTTTTTAGCTAATTTGGTGTAATAATTGTAGGATTTACGATCGTCTGGGTGCCTGGTTCTTTGCCAGAGGGTTCTAGAGCGTCGTTTGGTATGGATTAGATCTAGGAGGTTTTGGGGTATAGGATTCTTCTGGTAGTATTTTGGGGAAGGAGAAGGTGAAGATGCATTCCAGGCTGCTTGTTGGATAAGGGTAGTAAAGGAATCAACTGCATCGTCAAGATCTTGTGGAGATTTGAGGGATACTCTGAGGTCTATTCCATCCGTTATTATTTCGCGGAAGAGGTTCCAATTAACTGGGCCTCTTAGGAATGATGGTGGAGGGAGTTTCGGAATAGGAGATAATGAGAGAGTCAGGGTAAGAGGGCTATGATCGGAGGAAAGGTCATCGAGCCGGGAAACGGAATGATTTAAAGGTCCTAGCCCTTTGTGGATAAAATAATCAAGGAGGTCGGGGTTACGGTGAAGATCAGTAGGCCAATAGGTAGGGGAATCGGGGGAGAGGATATTACAGTGAGTGGAATAGAGTGCAGACAGCAATGTTCGCCCGCGAGAATTTGTAGTTCTGGCTCCCCATTGCTGGTGTTTGGCATTTAAGTCCGCACCTATGAGGAAATGATGCCCTAAGGAATTAAGGAATAAATTAAATTGGATTTCGGAAATAGGTATTTTTGGAGGAGAGTATGCTGCAACTACTGTTATAGGAAAATGACGGGTTTGTATAATTACAGCAGTGGTTTGGAGGAAGTTATGGACTGGTAAGGGTAATAAATTATGGGAGAGGGAGCGATGGATGATGACAGCAGTGCCGGCATGAGCTGTTCCATCGGGATGGTCAGTTCGGTATATTTGGTAGTCTGGGATGTTGAATGATCGTTTGTTAGTTAGTCGTGTTTCAGTGATAAGAGCTACGTCAATACGTTTGTCGTGTAGTAATAAAGTTAGTTCATTAATATGATTTCGAACACCATTCGCATTCCAGAGGAGAATGGAAATGGAGTTGGATGGAATCATTTAGGGCTTTTTCAAGGCAGGAATTAAATTTGATACTAGGTTTGTTAGGACTGATATCAGAGGCATAACTATTGATTTTATTTCTGAGATGAATGATGTCATTAAACTGGTGAGGTCTGTGACATTTGATGGAGGAGGGATAGGAGAAATTTGATGCTGGGGAAGTTTTTGAGAATTAAAATTTTGAGGTGGTTGAGATTCAGGTTCGGGATGCTTGAGGGTATGTTGAACCGGCGTGGCCTCACACTGAGTAGACTGGTCACCACCACCAAGTTGTTGGGCGAACGAAACTGTCGGGTCGACGAATTTTGATGGGTTTCTCCTCGGTCTAGTCTCCTCTTGGCGCTGGGGCTTCAGAAATCTTGACTTGAGATTTTTGTAAATCTCGCAGCCTTTGTAATTCGCCGGATGTCCCTTGTGGCACAGAGCGCAAACTGCTGGGATTATCCGAGATTTATTGCACTGCTCAGACTTGTGCTGTTCACCACATTTAACACAGCGCGGTATGTGGTGGCAATACGTTTTCGTGTGGCCGTATGCTTGACAATTGTGGCATTGTATAATGTCTCTTTTTACATAGGGCTTTTCAATCTTTACTCTCGTGTAATAGAGTTTTTCCAATTCATAAATTTTTTCTACTCCTGGAGACGGTTCTAAGTCCACAAAAAATAGAGGTAAAGGAATTTTACTCCTGTCACCTGATTCTTCTATAATATCTTTCATGACATTAGTTATCTGACGCACTTTGAACCCAAGAGACGTCAGTTCTTGCTTTATTTCCTCAGCTGGTGTAGAGGGGTGTAAATTTCTTATTACCACCCTTAATGCCCTCTCCTCTCTTAGCTGATACGTGTGAAAATCAGCTTTTGTTTCAGTAAGATATTTTACTATTTTGCGGTACACATCAGCTGAATCGGGTGATATTTTTGTGTCATTGATACGCGTAAGACATGTGTAGCTTTTGTTATCAATGATTTTATTTAATTGGGTGCATAGTAGTTGAAAATTTCTTATATTTTTAACAAATATGGGAGGAGGGCGGGGATCTCTCGGTGTAGATTCTGATTCCATGACCTCTTTCTCGATATGGAGTACTTGGTAGGGGTTAGGAGTAAAAAAGGGAGATTCCTCAGTCATCCCTTGCGATGAAGTCCCGGGTTGTGGTTCCTGTTCGTTAGAAGCAGCTGATGAGGGGGGCGTAGGGCGTTTGTTATTACGTCTTTGCCTTTGCTTGACCGGGGAAGCAGAAGAGCCAGCTGACCTGGAGCGTTTAATGCTTGCCTTTCCCGCCATGACTTGGTGATAGTATCTCATTGATACATAAAAATAAAAAAATAAATAAAAAATAAAACAAAAAAAATACGTCCGCGCGACCTTGACCTTGTTGTCCGGAGCGCGACGTGGCCCCTCCAGGGGTCAGTGGAAGACTGGCAAGCTGAGGAAGCTGAGTGGGGATCGCAATATGGCGAAAAAGATAAGGCTTCTCAGCTCTACTTCATACGACAACTAAGTAATCGTAAATATTACTACTTACAGTCAGTAGGATTAGTCCATTGTTGACAACGAATGTTGTTGCACAATCACTAATTGTTTATATGTAATAAAAACAATTATTACACACTAAAAACTGTTCATAAAGAAGAGACGATATAAAGACGTATGTTAATGAACTAGCGCAAGCGCAGAACTCTTTATAAGATTTAGAAGAGAAGAATAAAGATTTATTTTCATACAGTCAAACTTCAGATGAACCAAAAGGTAGGCTCAAACTCGGTCAAATTACATCATTAGTTGTTTGTATCATATAATACGGTATATGCAGCCATATTGAGTTTATGCAATAGACAAATCTTTCAGCTCTCATTGTTTGTTATTGCATTTTAGTATAAATTCTTTCATATTTCCTATGATGGAAGAATTTTGAACATAAAAAAAAGTTATTTGGTAGAGCCACTTTAAATAAGAAATCTTATTCTGTCTCTTCAGTGACTATAGCCCTAACCTACTTCTATATTTTATTTACTTTTGTAAGTTAAAAATAATACTCAAAGTACTTTGGTGTTTTTAGCTAAAAAATATGTTCATCAACGATAACTTTAAAAACTTATCACTTCTGAAAGGTATTCTAAATGGTTATTTGCTCATGTTTTTTTAATCCCTTTTGATTAACTGAAATGTGAAGAAAAGCTTCTCAAATAATTGTAAAGAGCAGAGATAACCTTTAAACCAAAGGGAATGAGCACATAGGTATGCTACGAACCATCAGTTGATGGCAGGTGGTGCATTCTCAGTAACGGAAGGGAGTTGATAAGCATCAGGAATGTGTTAATGTATAAAATAGTGAGGAGAATGAGCCTCATAACTCTACTTATTGAGAGTATTAGAGAATTATCTTGAGGTTTTTGCATAAAGCCAAACTTACCATCTTCAGATATGGAAGGCAAGAAAGTGTCACAAGGTACCGAATGTACATCTGCTATATTCCAAACGTTTATACCTTCAGCACAGCCGGCTGCCATAGCTGCTCCCAGTGCTGTGGTCTCAGTCATTGATGGCCTAACTGAAAATAAATTTGTCACTGAATTACTGAGTTACGAAACGGTCAACATTACTTTACTCTCAGAGAATTTCTCAATTAAATAAGTTATTATTATTGAATCACTGGACCCTTTCTGATTGTGAATTTAGGAATTTTAATAACAAAAATCTTGATTTTTTTTTTTTTAATTACTTCATTCACTGTACTAACAGGATTTTATTAATTGATCACGAATAATTAAGAAACAGATCACTAACCTACTTATCACAAAGAAAAGAAAAAAAAACTATTAAAATAGTCAATAAGCTTCTTATAAAGTAATAAAACTAAGGAATAATAAAAAGAATATATATATATATACATATATATATATATATATATATATATATATATATAATATATATATATATATTATATATTTATTATTTTTTTTTTTTTTTTTTTTTTTTTTTTTTTTTTTTTTCCATTCGATAGTTATACATAGTGGGAGCGATATATGTATTTATAAGAAATTAATTTATAATTGCAGTAAGATGGAGAAGTTGGTCAGGATGAGGCCATTAAAAAAAATAAAATCACACTAATAAGAAAAACTATTTGTGTGCTGACGTTTTAGCATCAATTTTAGGCCTTTATCAGGGCTGAGAAAAGAAAAGATAATACAATAAAAATAAAAAGTTAAAAGTACAGTATTAAGATAACATTAATAAAATACAGAAACAAACAGTAATATAAAATGATTTTTTTAAGTGAAAATATTTGAAGATTACGGTAACAAATCAAACAGTAACTTGAGGCATACAAATATGAAACTTTACACACATATTTATGAACCTTTTTAGTTTAGATGGTCAATAAGTCCTCCATCAGCAACACGAACTATATTACAACGATACTCACATTCCTCCCATACTTGGAAAAGCATATCTTTTGTCACTGATGTTATGGCTATATGGATCCAGTTCTTCAACTTTTCCAGGTTCTGTGGGAGTGATGGGACATACATGTCTAACAAAATACACAGGAAAAGCTACAGGGTGTCAAACTGGTGAACGCGGAGCCAAGCTGAGGCATGCTCAGTCGTCAGCTCCTTGATGACCAATCCAATGGTTCGGTCGAGTTTCATTCAAATAAGTGGTGACCCATCTTTTTGAAAAATGAAGTTGTCTTCATGCAGCCTTGGAATGCTGCTGCAGAGTAACCATTTAAAACATGATGGTTACTAAGAAAAACAGAAGACAACTGATATCTGGCAGCAATTAATATAAACTGGACTATGTATTATTTTCTCCAATAGCCGAGGCACAGTGATCAATAGGATGGACAAAATACTTGTTTTTATGTTCTTTTTGAAAACACCCTGTATCATATAAAATAGTGAAGATATACATATAGAACTAATTAAAATTAAGAAGTAAGATGAACGATTTTGAAGGTTGAACAATTTCAAAGAAATATATTAGGTTGTTCAGGCAAATAATGCAGGATTCTAAGTTTTCTTTAAAGTAACCCTCTCCATAACGAGCTGTTTACATTTACTGATTGTTCATTGGTATGAAAGTGAACACTCAGTAATCCTCTTCCTAATGTTAATTTTTTTATCTTCATCTTAATGTTTTATAAAATAATTCCAATTTAACTATTAAAAGTTCACTCTTCCACTAATCTTTTCGGTTTAACAATTAAGTTTAGTTATTACATACAACTTTATTTTATCAATTTTAGGTTAACAAATGTACAAATTATTATATAACATCTGTAGCTCCCACACTGTTATCTACAGGGTTACTACAAACATAAATGACCTATTTCGGTCCAGAACTGTTACTTGTGATGAAAAGTAGAAGTTGTGATACTTTACAATAACAGTAGACGTTCTGGAACGTGGCTCGACGAAAGAGAAGCAGCACAACATTTCCCAAAGCCCCCAACTCATCAAAAAAAGATGATGGTGACTGTTCTGTTTTGTGGGCTTTATTTGGTTTGAAATACTAAAGCTTCTGAAATACTGGTGGAGATACCGTCAATGCTGAATCTTATTAAAAACCAAATTAATGCAGTGCATCAGAAATTGGCAATAATGAAGCCATCTTTGGTTAATAGGAAGGGGCACATTTTGTTGCATGACAACACCCACATGTCCCACACTTGACCTAATAAAAACCGTTGGAGCTTGGATATGAAGTTCTGCCACATTCAGCTTCAGCCCTACGCTCCGGACCTCTTTCCTATGGATTATTCTGTTTATAAAACCCTGAACCACTACTTAGGTGTCAACAAATTTAATGGAAAAAGAGAAGTAGATAGAAAACGCGTTTTTGGAGTTATCAATTCTAAAGATGAAAAATTCTATTCCGGGAGAATAGAAAATTTGCCAACACATTGGCAGTGACAATCATACGTGAGGGGACTCAATATACAAAAAAATAGGACGAGGAAAGGAGCAGAAGGGAAAACATGTCATTCTCAGAAACTTTGAGATTACCACAAAACTGTTGCTGTGCTCTAAAAAGTATCCATAGATCCTATTTATTCTAAAAAAAAAATACAATAGTATTTTATCATTTGAGTAGGAGCAATGAATATATCGACAAGGTACATTTTAAAACTCATAGTTGTTGAAGAAACATGACATTAATTGAGGAGAAAACAGGCATACACCCAAAATCACAGCTCCAAAAGGGCACACATCAAAACTCATCAACATACAGATAACAAAATCATATATCAAACAGGTTTTGAGGTGTTTAAAAAAAAAAAAAAAATCATTAGTGTTAAAAATAGAATATATGTATCTCTCTCTCTCTCTCTCTCTATATAATATATATATATATATATATATATATATATATATATATATATATATATATATATATAACGATAATGCGATTTTGGTTTCCACAAACTCCTAAAACACAAGACAGATTTTTAAACGGTTTTCACCATCATTTAGGGAATTCTTTCCTGAAGGTTTATAAGTAAAATACATTGCAATTTAGCTTTTCTTTAAACGGGAAAAATAAATTTTCTGTAACCAAAACATAAAAAAATTATTGGAAGGAATTAGTCCGGGTGGCGGTCATTAAATGAAACAACTAAATAGTTTCAACTATTTTATTGTTTGCCAACGTTTCGACCCCCTTTGTGGGTCATCATCAGGGCGCATGGTGGGAGAATGGAAACCTGAATGGGTTAGTTGTCATAAACCTATAAACTAACATTTTTATTAACTATTTCAACTTCCAAATTAATTCATATCTTTCACATTAAAAAAAAAGGGATTTCCATATAAACTAAATTAAACCTTTAAAATACATTATAAATAGTTTATTTGAAATATAAAATAGTAATGAACTTTGTTATTTCTACAGCTTTTGAAAACATATATTGCAATCAAGTTTTCTTTATATAAGAAAAATCAATATTCTGTAATCCATGCTTCACTTTAAAATAAGAAACAAATAAACTCAACCAATTTTGATTTATGCTTTTCATTTCTGCCCATGATGAAATATAATAATGGATATAAGCTATAAAACAAACATATTTTCTTTATAACGATGAACTAAAACTCCCAAAGCAATGAACTCTATATCCGTCAGACCGAGCTTTTTTAAAAATAAATGACACCTCATTCAAATTGCACCCATGCGAAGCAAAGGCAAGTCCACTAATATATAATAAATCAGTTCAACAATCTGATGCCACCATGTTTAAATAAAAAAAGGTTAATATCAAAATAAATAAGAGAAAAAAAAAATTACATTAACAAATGTAAATATTTGATTTCCTTAGCTTTATTAATTTATCGAAGCCATATTTGCAAAATAAAGTCCTATTAACACAAATCTGGGGTATGTTAAAATTTTAAAATAACTTTTATTTGTCCCCTGATAATAAATAAGCTATATTCACATTATTTATTTAAATGAAAATGAAGATCTTTATTTTGTTCTTATGGAACATACAAACAAACAATACTTTCAAAATATTTTTGGTACTACTTCAGGACAGTCCAAAAATATAGTAATACTATCACATACTGACTGGAATTCCACAGAGATCAGCCTGCTGCTGCATAAGAAAATCATTAGCTGTCATGCCCCCATCGACCAGAAGCTTAGTGAGAGGAATTCCACAGTCTTGATTCATTGCTTCTAGAATATCCCTTGTCTGATAACAAACTGCTTCCAATACTGCTCTTATCAGATGTTCCTTAGATGTTTCTTCAGTTAACCCACATATGACACTATAATTTAGTAAAAAAACTAACTTTATATAAATTATAACTAGGCGAAATCGAATTATATTAAAAATAATATAAAATAAATTACTTTGAAAAAAATAATATTATTTATATATACGTCGATTGTTAACATGTTCCGTGCTGTACGGGGTCAATTGACCCCGTGTCTAACTTTCCAGTAGTGCTGAGTGTGTAAGATGAGAACTTTCAAAAATGTTCTAACCTTTTTCAGCTTTGGACCTTTCCAAGAGTTGAAACCAATAATGTCTATATGTTTTAATCTTCAATAATCTTGCATATTCTGATAAAAAATAGAAAGGGGTCAAATGAACCGGTGCCGCACTGAGATTAGAATTCCGACCCCTAGTGTGGGACAGGGTTATTCTTCTTGAAAAATGATGTCACTAGATAATGAGGGGAGGGGAGTCTCTTTTCTAATTTTTATACTTTATTTTCCTAAAATATGAAAAAGGTTTCTGTTTAGGAGGTGAGAGAGAGACCGAACCTCACAAAAAAAAGTCACTTCCTGTTTCTAAAATATCATAAAATTTAATTTTATGAAGTGAAAAAGTGTTTTGATTAAAAAAGATAAACAACATTATTTATGAGTACAACTTTCATGAGGTTAATGAACTTTTGAATGAATCAATTAACATCCTGCTGCCGTGGTATACTCACCTAAACCTGGACTGGGAAAACAAGTGATTTTGCTTACATTAATCAATTTTCAGGAGGCTAAATACATTTAAACTAAGGAAAGAATACGGGGTTGATTGACCCTGTGACACATTTGTCGATAATTATGGATTTCTCCTTCCACACTAGACGTGTTAAGTGATATTAGAAATGTTGGTTTAAGTTGTGGTCTTAAAATAATTCATATTAAATAAGTAAACAAACTATATTTATGTGCCGATGGTACAAGGTAAGGATTAATCTTCAGGTTGCTCATAAACTATATCTGGGATAAAAAGGACAGTCATTCCTTAAAAGCAATGATTAATGTATTATCAATGTAACATTTTCTTTTTTTTTCAAACTTTCGTTAAAATTAATATTAATTGTTTAGAACAGTTTGTTTTGATGTAGCTTTACCATAAAGATTTTTCAGCTTTCATTAATAATAATATTAAATTAAGATTTTTTACAGGTAATATTTAATGCAATTAAAAGTCTATTAAAAATTATCTCACCTCCCTGCTATCTATAATGAGATAATTATAACAATTAAACCATCATCATGTACTGTGCCCTTTATGCCTAGAGATTATTTTTGAAATGGCTACATTTTAGAATGACCTCAAGATTTTAATTATACAAAATTTAATGTTTTAACAAACAAAAAATCTTGTTTTTTTATTTGTTTTGGTTTATTATCTTCTGCTTACACTTCAGACCTTTTCAATCCCACAACGAAACCCACCAACAGCAGCACAGCTTTGTAGAATGGCCAATGTCAAATAAAGCATTTAGTTCACCCACGCTGCCCAATATCATCCTCACTTTCACACAATTATGCTGAATACAACAAAAAGGCAATTTTGTTTACTCACCTGCGAGCATCTTTCCTCCAATACGGAGCATATAAACCAGAGAAGGCAGGAACAAAAATAACTTCTCCTGTAGGATGTGCTCTTTGCGCTAATCTCCTAGAATCTGATACATCCTTGAGAATATTAAGATTGTCCCTCAACCAACGCACTGCAGCACCAGCCACTGCTATGGATCCCTCAAGGGCATAGATTGTTGGGGCATTGGCACCCATTTTATAGGCAACAGTAGTCAGCAGCCCATGTTGTGACAACACTACCTGCGCAATAGCCACATTTTATTGCCATGCTATTATAAGTCACTTGTGATATCAATTAAGTTTAAAGAGACAAAAATAGTAAAAAAATTAAGTTTTAATTTATGAAAAATTAAGAAAACTTACAGACTTTCCAGTATTATACAGCAGGAAACAGCCAGTTCCGTAAGTGTTTTTTGCCTGACCTTGTTTAAAGCACATTTGTCCAACCAGAGCAGATTGTTGATCACCGAGGCACTAAAAAAAAAATTAATTTACTATAAAAAAAATACAAAATAAATTGAGGAAATACAGAAAAATTGTTATTTAAATTATTTATATGCAATATGAGCAGCAGTGTGGTAGTACACTTCTCCGGTTCCTGAGTTTCAACTTGGCTGTGGCAGAATAATTATTTATTATACAATCGGCATTGTACGTGTTCAGAGGTAGGAAATGAAAAAAGTAGAGCCCAAAATAAAAAAACATGCCCTCTCCCCAATTACTTTTTTTGTAGGTAGTTGGTGATAAACTTTTGTTGTTTTTAATTGTTTTTTCTAATGAATGATATAATTTAAAATGGGGATAAGCAAAAAGCTTTTCCTCACACTCTTCAGAGCAAAACACCGTATGTTTGTTTATTCCTTAAACAGCCACAGAAAAATTAGCTATTTCCTCAAATTAGCTTGATAGGCTCCCAACTAAAAGTGAGAGACTAAGGCACAGTTACATCTTGATTCGTATATGAATCCAACGTCACTTGGACCCAGTTCTCACACAACTCATATATAGGTTCCATCATTGTTCATAAAAATAATTATCTTCTTTTTCATGGTAAATGGGTTGAAACCAATGTAACACCTAAGCTCCTCTATTCTGATTAGGAAGAATAGAATTGCTTAGAAGAGGCAAAACCACTGTGGAAATCATTTTTAATGTAATATATTTATTAATATAAAGATACTGAAAGGATCAATAATGGTTAACATTTTAACTAAGTTTGAGATAAAAAATATATTGAAAAATTAAAATATAGGTAAATAGGTTAATTTTTTTAAATTAATTTTTAGGAATAATCTATAGGAATCTCTACTATTAACACTTCTATGTCAAATTATTATCCCAGCTACAAATACTTAAATATGAAAGATTGATTTATTAATTTTTTTTTAACTTACCCCTGAAATAGGAACACCATTTAAAGCAGATTGAGTTATATACCCGTATATCTCAGAGCAACTTTTTATTTTTGGCAGGACAGTCATTGGAATTGAAAAAAATCTGCAATAATTTAAAAAAAGTCAAGTAAAGAAAAATAGTAAAAAGTTGACTGAAAATTCTTAAATAATTTTACTCATTAATAGAGAAAACATTCTGGTGTGTGCAACACACAACTTTCAATAAACTCTGTTGTTAAAATCAATTTAATAATTTTTAAATAAAGATAGAGACAAAATGAAATGAAATAAATTTAAAATTTTTAAATAAAGTTAGACTTGAAATAAGTAAGTGAAAGTAAAAATCTTAAAGAATTAATCACATTGAGTATTGATAGAAACATCTGTTTTATTAAATAATCTGTTATATTATTATCCACAACAATCAGTTTTGTTCGATTTTCATTACTCTTCTTTACTTTCTACAACTTTGTGTATAAGATAATATTTTTTCTAAACTCTTATGCTTTCCAACAGTATTTTATACATCTTTATTACTATTCTTATGCTAAAAATTACAAAAACGAATTTTTCGCTCTTTCCTCGCTTATTTCAATATCAAATTCGTTTAACTGACATATTTACCTGTTTTTTATCAATGCTAACAAGATCTAAAAAAAAATAAAGCTACTTAGGAGGAAGAAAATTTAAAATATCGGCATCAAAGCCCTGTCAGCCTACTTCAATCTGAATGAAACCTACATGGATTAAACTCCATTAAATTTTACATTGATATAGATCACCTATGAGTGAACCTACAAATTAAAACTCTATACATTATGTACCATGTATACAGCAGATTTACATGCAATATCTCCACTTTTTTATGTCAATTACACCAATGACAAGACAATGGCAATAATCATCGATTCTTTAGGTTCATTAAATGGTCTAAAAAACCTATACTCTACCCGCCCCATCATCCAAAAGATCCATAATTAACTAAATATGCTAGAAAACCTGGGAAAATCGGTATACTTGATATGGGTGCCAAGTTAACAAGCTTGCTGACATGGCAGCCAAACAGGCAATTGCACTCCCGGGCCAAGGTATCGCCATCTTAACACCTCAGAAAATAACTCTTCTCCTCAAGAAGGAAGTAGCAGCTAACTGGCATGTGGGATGACAACCCCCTAAGTAAACTCAAAACTATTAAAAAATCAGTAAAAGCTTAGGCCACGTCTAATTGATCCAACTGTAGATAGGAAGTCATTATAGCTAGGCTTAGAATAGAACATACCAATCTAACCCATTCCTACCTCATTAAAAAATAGTCACCCCCAAAATGTAAACACTGCAATAATATACTCATGGTCAACATATTTTCCAAGAATGACACTTTTACATTTAGAGTCTGACTACATTGGGCCTAAATCCAAACATTCCAATTTGCCTGGGTGATGATATAGCCAAAATATTAAAAGTTCTAAATTTTTTAAATATAAATAACATATCAAATAAACTTTAGTACTTATCGTAATTAGTATTATATATCTGCAATAATTATTAGTGATATTTTTCTTTTGTTATTTATAATTTTTTTTTTTATCATTTCTTAGGTAAATGTTTATAAATATTCATGTATTTTCCTTAAATTTGTGACCGTTGTTTTATTTCATTTAATTATTTTTCCTTTTTTCTGATATTTTCTTTCATTTATTTCTTTTCTTTTCTAATATCACCGTAGCGATTAAAAATTAAAGATACAAAGGCATTGACGACCTTGATGTTTTACGATTTAAAACCCAAACAAATTTGTGATTGTGTGCTAACGTTTCGGCTTACATTGTGGGCCTTCATTCATTCATTCATGAAGGTCCACAATGTGGGCTGAAATGTCGGCAAAGAATTACAATAAGTATTAAATTATATATATATATACTAGCTGTAACCCGCGGCTTTGTTCACGAATAGTTTATTTTGCATAATTGCCTTTATGAGTAGTAACTATAAAACAAATATGATGGAACAGTTGTTTGGGGATGTGGTATAAAGAAACTACCAATAAAACAAACTCATTTTATTATTTTCTTACTGGTATGTTTTATTGGTGCCTTCACCCTCAACCAACTTCTTTACCATATAGTCATATATAAAACGGTCAACAACTACTCCATTATTATAAGACGTATAAATTTTCAAGAAATATAAATATTATATTTTTAACAACTACATTTATCTAAGTTGTTTTCAATTGAAAATATCCCCATTCATTGGATCAATGTATATCAATCACATTTATGTTGCAAACGTGAATACATACCACGATTACGTAACAGCTAAAATATATTGAGTAATTTTGGGTATGCCTACTTCTACTGGATCGCTATTTTATATTTAACAGAATTAAATGACAACTTATTAGACTAAAGTTAGAATTATGGTTGATGAGGAAAGTGATTTCGAAACAACTTAACCTACTACTATAATTAATCTAATATAACTATAAATATCTTGTTTTTCTAATATCGAGACACATTGAAAAAATAGAACAAAAACTACTACACTTCTTTATATTTGTTTGCGGCTTGGTGAATTCAATTTGATAAATAAAATAATTTAAATTAAAATTGCTACAAATTACGAAAGATGTTGATAGTGACTATGTTGAATGAGGTTATATAAAAGAAATACAGGTGAATAGCAATGAACTACTCTGTTTATGATAGATAAAAGATTATTACTTCATGTCAGATATCAATTTTATTTACTCAATGTTACAATTACATACCAGTACCAAGTAGCCACATCCAAATTATTCAATAACATCGTTTTATCTTTTAAACATAACTGTTGTATATCATCATAACTCTTTTGCAAATCATAACTCATAGCAAGTCATTCAAATAAGCATTTATAATTTTTCTGGAAACGTATAGTAATATGTATTATATTATAAGTGGAACCTATAATGTGAATGTATATTTTATAAATAAGAAGGAATAGAAACAATCAACACACACTCATATTTAATTTAATAATCACATATGTGAAGATATGGGAAGGTTACTGGTGAACCAGTGTTCCCACAGTTAAATGCATTTTGTTTTACGTTTTAGAAAAATATATTTTTTAACCATTTAGAATAGTAATAAAAACTATCCTATCATTTAAGTTGGACCAAATAACAGATACTTACGAAGTTTGATCAAAGTCGGTTCAGTAATTTCAGAGTTTATCGCGAACAAACATTGTGACATGAGATTTTTATATTTATATTTATATTTATATTTATATATATATATATATATATATATATATATATATATATATATATATCTTTTTTTTTGTTTTTGTATGACTGTAGCCCCAACTATCTTCCTAATTTAAAATATTTTTTTCAGTTCTTTGATTTCAGATTGTTTGAAAATAATGAGAGGATCTCATTGAATGGTCTAATGCTTAAACCATTAGGCAATAAATTTGAAAGTTGCTCGTGCTAAAGAAGAAAAAAAAATTAACCTATTACTAAGCATTAAAAAAAATTCTATATTCTACCATTATCACAGTATTCTTGCACTACCGCATAAATGCTATTGAAATAAAGACTTACAAAACTTTGAAGGTTATTATTTTTATTTTTAAATAACAGAACTTTCTTAGTAGGTCAGATTTTTTTTTTTTTATAGTATCTTTTTTTCTTCACCCTACCTCACATTTGAAGGCTATAAGGGGTTCCTCGGGCCAGAAGAGAAGGAGGGAGGGTGGCGGATTAATGCCGAGTTAAAAATGCCCAGGCACCGAGATGCGAACTTACAATTATTATATTCCAAGTTTATGGTCATCTGGTTGCTGGGCAATGAGCGTTCACAGTTATGCATGTTAACCTAATCGGCTACCCCACACCCATATTCATGTAGTACCTGTGTGCTATAAAGATTGAAGCACTCGGGCACAAGCATACAATAAGCAAACTCCATCCGTTGACATTCTCCTTCATTAATGTCAAGTTACTCTTGGGTTCATTTAGGAAGTATTGGAACATGCTCCATAAACCATCTTTCCTTGGGGCAGAATTTTGATCAAAATAATGATTCATGATTATTTTTTTTTTCTCCTGCAATTGAGAATTTAAATTTGTCAAGGATGGGAAAAACAATTCATTACACCTTCGTAATTTTTTATTTCTGATCAGAGTTTTTCTGGCATAAGAAGGAACCTGATGACAGCACACCTTGTACTTCAAGTTATTTCTAATCAATCTCTTTCACACACAATCATAACAAGAAGAGTTTTTGAACTAACAAGGTCAACCAGTGCTAATTTTGTTCAGGTGAATTATTTTATTCATTATTGTTGTGAATTATATTTAATAATTATAAGTTCAGATAATTTTGTTGTCAATACAATATGTTTCTGCTAAATCAGTATGTTTAAATACATAAAAAATTACTATCATCGATTATCACCAAAAATTTCTAGAAACATTTTAATCCAATTCAGTTGTAAAAACACTTTATGTCTGTTTTAATAAGAGAATTATTATAAATATTAAATTTCAATAATACCAAAAGGATGGATTAGAAGCATTATTCAATAATTATGTGCTATGGTTATGTCAATATTATGGGCTACAACCATAGAACATAGGATATAATATTTTTATACTTGAGATTTTTAGGAGAGAAGAGGAATTTAAAAATTTAGTTGTAACATATTTTAGTGAGAACATGTTCTTTAAATGACAAAGGAAATTCCTTAGTACCAACAGATATTAATGTGCATTAGGAATGAAACAGTGCTAAGGTGGATACTGGAATTAAAGTGAATTTTATGAAATATACTAAAAATCAATTATAACTAAGAAAATTAAAGTTTTTACTTGCAAAGAGAAGCATCCCATTCGAGTGTTTTAATATTCATAAGCATTGTTCTGGATGCATTAGTGACGTCTGTAATATGTATTCCACCATTTGGCCCACCAGTTAAGTTCTATAAAAACAAACATTATAAATAAACAATTACAGTTAGTAACAAAATATTACAGTAAACAATCAGAAAGCTTATTACCCATATAAGCCAAGAATCCACGGTTCCAAACAGGCACCTTTTTCTATCAACAGCGTCAGCCACTCTTGGAACATGATCAATAAGCCAGCGAAGTTTAGTACCACTAAAATAAGTACTTATTGGAAGCCCACAAAGTTGTTTGATGCATTCAGCATTCTTCTCCCGAGATTGTTCAACTAATTTATTAACAGTTTCTACAGTTCGGACATCCAGCCAAACTGAAACCGTATAAAAACATTTTTAAATTATGAATGTTTAGCAATTCTACATAAAATAAAATACCTGGGACATATTATCAATATAATTTAAAGATATATTTTAATGTCTTTCCTTCTTCTTCTTTTGCATCACCCTGTAGTGCCTTTCAGCGTAGGGGAGGTTTTTGCCAGGACTGCCAATGTTCCTTGTTGCATGGAAGATTTCTGGCTTGGCAAATATTTTTGTTTCGTTTTTTGCATAAACGGTTGACATACTCCAGGCATAACAACATCCTTAGTCAGCCATGGATTCTTTTACCATTGGGGATATAGTCAATGGTTTTCAAGGGATCTCTGTGTCCCTCCATCCTGATGACATGTCCAAACCACTTAAGCTGCTGAGTTCCAAGGACATCCTTCATCGGGGGAACTCCAAATTATATATTTATATATATACACCTTCGGTTCTAGAGCCCAGTCCGGGCCCTGGCCTCCATAAGAAACTGCCCCCACCGGCCTCTTCATGGCGATCGTCCATCAGTTCAAGGCTCCCAGCTGTAGTGCATCTCTTCCAACCTGGTCCAATTATCTTGTCCGGGGTCTTCCCACTTTTCTTTTTCACACTACTACATGGTTCATTATCTTCTTGGGAATGCTATCTTCAGCCATCCTTTGCACATGACCAGCCCAACAAAGCCTGCTGGTTCGGATAAATTTAACTGCTGGGACATCCTTATACTTTATGTACAATTCCCGGTTGTGCCTTATTCTCCAGGTGCCATTTTCTTTTATAGGCCCATAAATACTTCTGAGAATTCTTCTTTCAAAAACTGCAATCTTCTGTTCATCAACTTTCTTTAGCACCCAGCATTTACAACTGTATGGCAGTAAGGGTCTGATGAGGGTCTTGTATAGCCTTTGTGTCTTAATTTATTGCTTTTGTTTTAAAAAGCTTGATTAAACCATAACAACCCCTTGTGGTGGCTATGATTCTCTTTTCTATTTCTCTGGAGTGGTTATTGTCAGTATCTACATATGACCCAAGGTACCCAAATCCCCATACTGCTTCAAATTTGTATCTATCTATTTTTATGTATTGATCAAGCACCTCAGTCCCTGCTACCACGTACTTGGTTTTGGCTTTGCTTATTAGCCGCATTGCTTGAGCAGATCGCTCTAAAGCTTTAAAGGCTTCTTTCAAGGCTAATTCCGACCTACAGACTATATCAATGTCAATCAATCAAAAGCCAGAAGCTGAACGCCTTTATTGAAAATATGCCAGCCTATTTGTATCTGCAAAATCTCTAATAAATTTGTCTAGACCTAGGTTGCATAGAAGGCACACCAGGGTGTCTCCTTGCTTAAATCCATTCCTTGTTTTTAAGAGATCTGATAAATGGGACTAGATCTTAATTTGACATTTAGGGTTGGATATGGCCACTCTTACCATTCGGGCCAGTTTGGACGATATATTCATCTCCCATATATACACAAACATGGTTTATTTTTTAAAAATAACAATGGGAAACTCCAAGAATATGGAATGAACAGTTACTTATTTTGCAAAACAGAGGAGTTCCACTGCAATTACAAATATAATTGAAAGTAATCATTCAAATAAATATTTTAAAAAAATTAAATTTGAGTTCATATTTCCATATACAAATTTAAAAAAAGAAATAATAATCTAACCAATAGCATTATATAACGGTTCTCCTGTCACAGGATCCCAAACTATAGTTGTTTCCCTCTGGTTAGTGATGCCTACGGCAACAATATCATTCGGATCGATATCAAGCTTTCTTAGATTGTCAACAGTAACATTGATACACTCAATGGTATGATGCAAGATTTCAAGAGGGTCTTGCTCAACCCAACCTTCTTGAGGACATACTTGTTTGATATCAATTTGATGAAAAGTCAGAACTTCAGCAGTCTCAGCAACAAACACCTAAACAAATAAAACAATACAATTAATACTTAAAACCTTCGTTGGGAAGAGGAGCAAACACACATTTGCTCGCAGCCTCAACCCAGTCATTAATATGAGACAATGAATTTTCTGTCGACGTGTAATTTTGTTGAGAGTAGATATAATAATATATAGTAATCAAAATAATAATAGATGAAACATTAATACAACTTATATTAATTAAAGATAAAAAAAAATATACTGTTCATGTATGTACAAGCGGTGATTACTTCTCTTTGCAACAACTTCCTTCCTACTATGTATCGGCTGCTAATTTTCTAAGGCAGAGGTGACTCCGAAACTGTATTAATTAATATATAAATTTTCAGTTCTTATTTTAGAAAACTATTGGATTTCTTTTCCTAAGGTATCATGTTTATCATTTCATTATTTATAAAATAAGACATATTATCACACATAAAAATACACAGTGAGGCACTCTTCATTGTCGAGAATACTGAGGTTTGTTCAGATTTACCACATAATATAACATGGAAAATTGTATTTTTGGACATAACAGCAAAATTTTTCTCTGGCTTGAACCCCGACTTCCTCTGTTGGTGACTGGACTTCCGATTCTTTAAGAGTCCGGGCTAGGGATATCTCTGCTCTAGGAATGAAGGGGTATATTTTTTGCCTAGTTCTTCTAAGAAACCTTCCTGCTTGCAGCCTGGAAACTGTTCGACTTAATATTATTAAAATTATTTCTTTTCCTCCCAGTATTCTCGATACCTAGCATTCCCTCTCTATCTGTGATGCTATTTCTTCCCTTTCTTGCGACTCCCACTATGGTTCCTGTGGTAATCCTGTAATAATCTTCTATAATGACAGGGGTAATAATAATAATTTATACAGTTTGACACAACCAACTTAAAAACAGTCCACAATTGTGAGGAACTCTATTACATCTACCCACACTATACACTGGCCATTGCCATTGGTCACTTAACAGCTGATCAAAACTGAATAAAACAAATTCCTTTTGTGCTTGCACATAATAATCTAAAATAAAATACATCATTTCTGCTGAATACAAGAAAGTAAACCAACAACAAGTGGAATGAGGATAGATAACTGCATAATAAATAAGAAGTAGATTTAATTAAGTTAATAATTTGTACATTGTTAAATCAATAAAAATACAAATATTCAATTAAATAACAAAGATAATCTGAATAAGGGTAAGCGAGATAGGTTGCAACTTCAGTTCTACTTATAAGATAACCAATCAATTCATTTACACTCTGTCTCTAAAACTAAAACTAAAACTAATCTTCAAATCAACAACTGATATTTGGAAACTGTATTCTTAGTTTTAATGTTGTGCAAGGGTAGTTATGACAAATAAACAGTAATACCTTTGACATTCAAAGGAAGTAAAATTTGTTATTCTTAGAATTTCATAAATCATAGATTGGTCAGTTTTGACAGAGACAAATAGATTGTATGATAAAATAAAATAGATGAATAAATAAAATAATTCAGGAGACAACTAGTAATAATAATGTACGATAAAAAAATATGTACAAATATACAGTTTTCACATAAAAAGAAATTACAAATACTTTAAAAATTTTGGATAAAATAATATATAAGTTACTGTAATGTCTCAACTAATAAACTGAGGTTTGCTGTTTGAAAAGCTAATGATTCTAAATAATATACTGTGCTAAAATGAATAGAATACAATTAAAATAAATAAATAAACAAATATATCTGTTTTATTTGTTGATTTTGAAAGAAATTAGCGAATCTATTAGAATTCTTTAGGAACTGGATGGACAGAAAGTGACTAAATAGATGGGATTAAAATGTTGAAAGCGTTTAGGAGTAACTAATATGAGAAGGAGTAGAGTTTCACAGAAATGCATGTTGAGAAAGATCTGTATGAAGTCATTTCATACACATCAGAAGGCCTCGAACAAGTGTTGCCAGGATGGATAGAGAATTAGAAATTTGAACTTAAGGAGATTAAATATGTAAGATGGACAGAAGAATCGGATAAATCGGTAGAGGAAGGATGTCAGGAAATACTAACAGCAGTAGGAAGAGTAAAGCCACTTTGGTTTTTCCTAAAGGTTCTCAGAGACAATCCAATAGACAATACAGTAGGAGTCTAAGTGAGGTAATATAAAGGAACTAAGACCCTATGAGTTTTGAATGGAAGAAGATAAGTGGGTAATTCAGAGGTTTTAAGGAGGATAATGTGCGACAAGAGACTTTAAACAAAGGAATTTTCCAGGAAAGGGTTAGATTGAAGGTGATTCTAAGGTTTGTAATAGTCTGGTGAAATTTATTTGATTATTAAATCAGAAGTAGTAGGTAACAAGGAGGAAAATATAGGTAAATTTGGAAATCATCAGCATAGATGTTGACGTTATATATCATAAGAAAAAATATTAATGTAGAAAGCGTCTACTATTTCTATTATACATAATAATTGTAATTAAATAAACCAATATATACTTATATTATTGTGAGCATAGTTACTAATCCTCAGTCATAAACTGGAGAGGAAGAAAAAAGTGGAATGCTCATTACTTGTAAAGTCCTAAATGAGGTACAGATCATACCAATCCAAAAAATGAAACAATCAGACTAGTTAAAATAAAGATTACATCAGAACACTAACACAATCATTCCACTACAGTTAAATTTTTAACCAATATACGCACCAGTAAAAGCATAGAAGATAGTAGCTCTAGCTAGCTACTATACACTCTAAAATTGTTAGAATAATATCAATATTATCTAGTTGCAATAGGTGAGAAAACTTGGCTGTTAGGGTGCATGGAATTCCAGCAGCCTCTGCTGCACCAAACACTCCACTTAAATTCCACACTAACAGTTGTCCATGTTCTGTTTTGGGTGGGGTGATTATCAGTACTATCATCAGATATCCCCTTTAAATCAACTTTTTTTTTGCAGATTTTCACTTAAATGTCACGTTTGATTTAATGAGACTGTTCATTGGCCAGCACTTTGGTGGACCCCCTACAACGCTTTTTCTTTAAAGAACTGAAAATTTTAATGAACTACTATTTTCAAGAATCAATGATGAATACAGCCCATTTAGATGTATTTTTAACAACTAAATCACCGGTTTTTCATGGTAATCATGAAATGTATGAGGTCCTCAGCATTAACTATATTTTCAGTATCATTAACTTTTTTCAGAACAGTTTGCATGAGTTAGGTTCATAGATACAAAACGATTACATTTATAAGAACCTATAAAATTCTTATTGTTTCATCTTTAAAATATGATATTACTCACCAGGAATCTTGCACTACTTGTTCCTTCATCAATGGCTCCCACCAAAGGACCAAATCTACCTCTCGAAGACATTTCATGTTGACATTAAGGGTAGAAAAAAGTCAATTACGAATTAATAAACATCAGAACAAATTAATACATATCACTGCACGATATGGACGACTACAAATATAATATTTAATTCGCACAATTATGCAGGAAATTAAATAATGGATATATAGTACTTTTTATTACGGGAAAAAAAAATCGGAATTTCAGGTATAAAATTAATTTGTAACCAATACTATATTCAGGTACATATGAAAACCTCCCTTGCCGGTTAGCAAGTTTGGTGTATTGAATTTTCAAGAGTCCTTGGATCTGTTATTGAAATCGTAATTAAATAATAACTATATCAGCTCATTTTTAATAATAAAATTATCTTTCAATTTTTTGAGTATATTAATTTAATTTTTGAATTTTTTACATATTGAAAATCAATGGCTTAGTTGACATCCGTTACCTAGGCGCTCGGAAGTAAACAAACCAATGTCATGGTTTACATATTTAAACTGGTTGTTCTTACTTGATGGCAGAGTTATACATTTTTGGACAAATTATTGGAGCTAAAAATTTTCGTAAGAAGAGTTTATTTTGCAAATGGGGTATTCACGTTGGTAAATCACATCATTCTTTCTAAAACTTAGTTAACAATTTATTTTTTATACTTGGCATTTCAACTTGAGAGAACTTATAGGTTCTGGATGGCAGCTATTGGAAGGATTAAAAGAAGGGCAGACTCAAGTTGACCATCCAGGATATGATGAAATAACTTACTGGTCTCATCCAATTGACATACACTTTGCCACAAAGGGTATACCAGGTATTATTATTATTGGTATTATTATTTTATTTCAGCAGTAATTTAATGTGTATAATTTAATAAAGTGATAATTCCACATAAAAACTACTTTACAATAAACTTCAGTGAAATTTTTGTTTCACCTGAGTACTAGTTTAAATGATTCTTATATTTAAATTTGATATAGCCTATTTAATCTAAAACATTTATATTATCTTCTCTGAATATTTATCAAAAAATAATCCCTTTAAATAATTTATATACATATCTTATCATCAGTGGTAAATATACTTATTATAGGTTTTTTGTTTATTTATTTAATGTCACTTTATGCTACTATGGCTAATCGGACGATGCTACAGTGGGAGTCATTAATTTTGCCTATCTAGGTTTCATTAGGATAGGGATCTCTAACAAGTAACTGACATCGCACAGGCTCGGGACCTCCTTTTAACGTCCCCTCCGAAGGACGGCAAAACTGAGGATTTTTTACTTCCATTAAAAAATCCTAGGACCACCTGCGGGTTCAAACCCGTGACTTTTGGCATAGGAGGCTGTTATGCTAACCATTCAGCACTTATTATAGGTATAATCATTTAAGATAAGTTGAGACTGAACCATTATTTGTATATCAAATACTAAGCTACTGTTTCTGTCCAAAAACAAAAAATCTATATCACTACCTTTAATTTTAACTCGTGTTGGGCATGTATGATAAATATATGTTCACTAATTTGGTGGTGATTTCTCTTGTTACTGCCGATTGCTGTTATATTTTTCTTAGATTCAAAACAAATTCTTCAACATTTTCTATTTTTTTGTTTTCTTCTCTCATTTAAAAACAATTATTTTTGGAGAAACAAGTATTTATACATTTTTTCTTTCTGACTATAAAAGTTGTGTCAAGGCCCCTAAGTAGCACCAATCACCAGTCCTCTGTGTGTATTGCTTCTTATTTCCAGTTCCTTTCTCTTACAATAGACTGTGGAACCTTGCCAAACCATTGGCTACTCTGAACTTTTCTTTCAGAAATGTTTTGTGGTCTCATCGCTCTTCATTCTAGTGACTTGAGCTGACCAAGAAAGCCTTCAAACCATCCTTTCAAAGTCTGACTGAACTTTTATCCTTAAATATGCTTGATATTTCGGTATTAGTTCTTTGTTGCTAAGTATTATCCACTGAAAACTGTGGCTTTTTACATGAAAGGGCCAAATTCTTTTAAAGAGAAAATCTTTTTTTATTGCAAAGGAGTTATATAAATTTATACTGGGCACTGCAATCCATGTAATACAATTATATTACCATCTCATTTTCCAGAATATATTAGCTCTGGATATATAACTCTGGTTAATTGGCTTTAGTGGCATACATTTTTATGTAGATTTGTATAAATGTGAATTTTAAGAGAATTTTATCCTTTTATTCATCTTATCTAGGAAGTGTTTATTTGTTCAAAGTTGTCTGATGTAGATCAGGCTAGGTTTGAGGCATTTTTTTTTAATTCTCATTTCCTAGCCTTTTTAACTTGATGGGTAAATTGTATTCCTTTCACTCCATCATTAATTAAAATCAATGTTTTGGCTTTCAAGTCATTTATTATTTTATTAATAATATAAATATTTTATTAATTATTTATTTAATAATATTGTGAATAGGATGGCCTAAAATTCATTTACAAATATTCCATTATGATGAATTTGGACGAAGTGAAGTTTGTGGTTATGGCTATATTTTTGTGCCCACATCTCCAGGAACACATTTAATTGTCTGTCCCACTTGGAAACCACATGGTAAGTATTCTGTAATATTTCTTTTATTTGATAGAGAGTTTATTGGCTATTTTTAAAACAATTTCATTTTTCAAGTAAAAAATTCTTTTCATGGGTTGTCTATCTTCATTTTTTTTTTTTTTTTTAATCGCATTAAGGAGTATGTTAAACAGAGCCGAGAATCCTATTTCTCATTTCTTAGCTTAATGGAAACGCATCTCCGAAGTTTGTTTATTTTCTAGGAATGAAACTAGTAAAGGAACTAATATAAGTAAAAAGAAATAATTAATTAGTTTTACCTTTTTATTGTCTGCCAACGTTTCGATCCCATTGTGAGTTATGGGAGACCAATAATGGGATATGAAACATTGGCAGGCAATAAATAGTTAAAACTATTTAATTGTTTTCTTTACTGATTGCCACCCGAATTAATTTCTTCTTGTAACTCTCACCGGTCCTCTAATTACATCCATTAATATCGCTTACAGTAACTACAGAGGATATTGATTAAATATATTTAACCCTGTCAGACATTTTGCTAATCTGATTTTTATTGCAATGTTTATATCTTATAGTATTCAAAATTTAAATTTTTATTTTGTATTAACTATTTTGAAAATTTTTTATGTAACTCTTTAGAAACTTTTGTTAAAGTTTTAAATTTATTTAATTTAACTATTTACATTCTAACATATTGAAAAAATATGTGTTTGACATTAATTTAAATATTTTTATATCTAAATTGCAGGTAAATTTTATGATAAATTCACTGAATATTTCATCGGTGGTGGTCCACAACTGCGAAGTCCTGAAATCATATTCAGTGGTGCTGATAGATTTCGATTGAATACTGAGCCAATGGGATCTGTCATTTTGGAGCTTAATGTGATTCAGAAAAACTTTCAAAAATATGGTGTCGAAACTTACTAAATAGCGTTTTAAGTATTTGACCAAAATGATTTTTCATAAGTATATTACTTATTTTCTTATTTGTGATATTCTCATTATCGCAAATGATACTGAGTTAAAAACTGCAGAAATTATGACTTCTGAACTATCCATATGTGAAAATTCTACATCTGATTGTTATTCAGAACAAATCACTGAACAAGTTTCTTTATTCTTTTCGGAAAGTCCAAGTGAATTCTCCACAGTTCCCACTGTGGTAACTGAGCCTACTGCTGATACAAAAACTACTTCTACACCATCTACACCCCTTGCTGTCAATAAAGGAAAGGATCATGGTTTAATTGAAAATCCTTGTTCTTGTGATACCACAGTAAGTTATTTAATATCATCATAAAAAGGTTTCCAATCAATAAATAAATAAAATTATATTCATTATCAACTGATTCTGTTAGCTACGAAAAAGCTCCAATTAACATGTTTCCTATTCTTTCTTATTTGTTAGTCCTTCATGGGTGGTTTTCATTCATTTAAATTTATCTTCTTCTTCCAGTGGCGCGACAGGCCGTTTAGGCTCTTGGCCTCGTGGTGGAAACTCCTGCGAGTTTACACTCACGTTTCACAATGCTATTTTTAGTGTAGGGTCATCACTCCCTACGACTAATTTTGTGAGTGGCCACCCGTTGGCTGACGGGTCTCACATACCCGGGGGAGAGGTTGTGAGTGAATCCCCAATTGTTTACATCCTTATAAAAGCCCCACCGGGACTGGGATTCGAACTCAAAAACTGTAGCATGAGAGATTAGCATGCTAGCCACTCAGCCACAGGCTTCCCATTCAAATTTATAGTCATTGCTTAATTCTTCATCCTGGTTGGCCCACTATTTTTAGAATCTGTGTCATAGCCACATTCAACTTTATTTGTACTCAACATTAAATTTTTGTTCATTCCCTTTTGGTCTTAATGTTGAAGTGCTTTACTTCTGTTACTCCTTAAAAAAGTATAAAGGATAGTGTTCTGCTACTATAGATCATTTACAGTCCTTTCTATTCACTCTTTCTGCCTTTCCTTTACATTGAATATCTTTGACATTCATGAAAGGTACCCATAATCTTATTTCACTTGCGATAAGATAACAATACTAAATTTAGGATCGTGAGTGACCCAAGTGCAGCTTCTATCTTACATTACAAAATAGATTATATGTTAGTGGAAGTTTATTTTTATTTATCAGTAGCTGCTATAGTATATCATTATCTTCGGATTACTTCAGAAAATAAAAACAACTAAATAGCTAACTTCTCAGAAAGCTTAGTTATGAATGTCATGCCAAAAAAAAAATCTTCCTTTGAAGAGAACCAGCTGTCGAGCCATTTTCATATGAATCAAAGTGTTGTTTTGGCGAGTGTATGTCCCAATGATGCAAATAGATGGTAATCAGATGGAGCCAAGTCTGAAGAATAAGCCGTCATATCCATGACCCGTTTTGCTGTGTTTGAGGGGGAATTATCATAAAGTAAAATGACTTTATGATGGGGAAGCCCGTGGCAGAGTGGCTGGCACGCTAGGTTTTGAGTTTGAATCCCAGTCCCGGCGTAGCTTTTATAAGGATGTAATTAAATGGGGATTCACTCACAGCCTCTCTCCCGGGTATGTGAGACCTGTTAGCCAAATGGTGGCCACTAACAAAATTAGACGTAGGGAGTGATAACCCTACCCTACAAAATGCATCGAGAAACGTGAGTGTAATATCCCAGGAGATTACTCCACAAGGCCCAGGGCCTACACGGCCCGTCATGCCACTGGAAGAAGAAAATGACTTTAAGTTGTCTTTTTACATATTCCAGCCAATTTTTACATATTGCTTCGATTCAAATCGATCATTTGTTGTTGGTAGCGATCAGTGTTAACATATTCGCCAGGTTTTAGTAGCTCATAATATATTATACCCTTTTGATCCCACCAAACTGCACAGCATTGTTTTCTCTCCAAAATGATTTGGTCTTGCAGTGGATGTTGATGTTCGTCTGGATTCACCCATGATTTACGACACTTAAGATTCTGAAAATATAACCCACTTTTCATCACCTGTCACAATTTGGTGAATAAGAAATGATTTTCTTTTACATCTGATGAGCAGCATGTGACTAGTAGTTTTTCAATTTTCTTGCTGTCTTTCATTCAGTTCATGTGGTATTCATTTTCCCACTTTCTGAATCTTTCCTATAGCTTTCAGACAAAGAGATACTGCTTTTTGCATCACATTTATTTGTTCCGTGTGTTCTTGTTGAGTCTGAGTTTCGTCTTCATCCAATGAGGCTTGCCAGTCCTTTTCTTCAAACTTTTTTGGTGGTTTCCCACGTTCCTCACATCAAAATCACTACTTTAAAATTTTTTAAACCCCTTGAAGTATTGAGTTTACAAGAGCATGCTTCGACAAGCATTCTATGTGATTCTGCAGCAGTTTTCTTCAAATGATAGTAGAAAACCAATGCTGTCCGCAAATCATAGTTTGTTCATAGGCACAATACTCGACATGTTTGAGGTTATAGAAAAATATACTGGTGTATGAAACTTAGGTTATTGTGTGTTGACAAACTTTGAGCTGTCTAACAGTCTTTGAACTGATAGAGAGTACCATATATAGGGAAATTCTGATTTCATACTTTTACACCTAGTACAACTGCCTCATAGACTTTTGCAGCTTATAATACAATAGCTCTGCTAATATTACATTATGTATGAGGTCTTATATATTGAACCTCTTTTTAAATGGTTCTTTACAATATGTTATTGCAGAAACTTTAACATTTAATGAAGGTTGTGAATATACCCATTAGTTTTCTTACAATCTATTGCTATTGTTGCATAGTCATTCAATGCAAAAATGTTTCCACAGCTGTCAGTGCATTGTACGATTACTTTTCTGCTTAGCAATGATGACCTCAGCACCAAATCTGGCCATGTAATTTTCCTAAAGTTATGGAAAGGCATCAATGAATTTATTCTCTGTATTTCAGCCCTCTATATTTTGTCTTGTCAGGGTTCCTTCTGTCATAGCTCTTTAATTATTCACTGGGTTATGTGATTGAGTCTATTTTTATTACTACATATCCTTATTTAAAAAAAATTATAAATATAAAAACTTGCCGATTAGTAACAGTATTTATACTTCTAGGTTGAGGTCTGCAATATAAATTGCTGTTGTGATATGGACTGCAGCAAATGGGAGAGGGATGCTTTTTCAGAATGCATCATGACAAAGACAATCCCTACTGTTGGTCATTGTATTTCTACAAGTATTATATATAAAAACAACACTCCTTACAGGATAATGAAGTCAGAAGATGGATTCTTTTGTATTTCAAAAGACAATTTCCCAGAAAGAAACTGGTTTTTAGAACAAGGTGTAAGTTTTTTTTATTAATTATTGATATCATGAAATGGGATGATTGGCAACAAAATTTCATTTTTTTTTTTTTTTTTTTTTTTTTTTTAATGGCAGAAAGTCATCCAGGTAATAATTACTACATATAACTTTAACTTTGCCACTTTGTAAAAAGTATGAGTTTTTCTGGTTCTCTTTTACCATGGAGACCAAATCCGGTTTTCTATTATGGGTATTTTTATTTTATTTTAAAAACTTTAAAATATTAAAAAAAATTATTGAAATAAAAATAATATTTCATGTCCTCTTAGAAATTATTATCACCTAAAGATGGCATTTTGGCCAATACGTTGTAATTTGAAAGATTTTTATAAAGTGATGGTAGTGAATCGTCAGCCTTCGTATTCATCACCTATTGTTCAATTTCTGAAATTTATATTTTTACTTATTATTTTTTATTTATTATTTTACTAAACCAAAATAATCAATGAGAAAAATATAGTGCCTGATTGAAAATACTACTTAATAACTGCTCTAGTTACATATAGTGATCAGTATTAAATTTATGCTCTATTCGGTACTCTCCATTACCTTTTACAACTTTGGGTATAAGATAATATATTTTTTTTTTTAATCTTACTCTTTTCAACGGTATATTATATGTATATGTTACTGTTCTTGTTATTAAAAAATCTAAAATTTACATTAAAAAATATGTTTACTTTTTTCTCCTTCAGTTGGTCATCGAATTTGTTCAACTTGTATTTATTTAGCCATTCTTTATTAATGCTAATAAGATGATACAGTATTTTTTTTGGATTAAAATTAAAAGTACTTTAAAGGAAGAAAATACAAAAATTTGCCATTTAAGCCCTGTTAGACTATTTCAATCAGAATGAAACTTATATCATATGAAGTCCCATTGAATTTTATATTGATATAGTGAGTTTAATGAAAATTGTTAAAGCTGCTTTTGAATAAATCACAAAAAAAATGCTAAATGCATGGCACAAAGTAGCACTCCCGGCCAGCCACTTTTATTGGAAAAAGTTGCTGTAACATCTCGGGCATATATTTGTCTCAAGTAAGAAATTTCAGTTTCGTACTCCTTTTCGTTTTCGTGCTGGACTTATTACAGAGACCTTTTTTTTTTGGATTTGGTTATTTGGACTCAGGGGACTCTAAAACATGTATTTCTGTTGAAAACTGGAAGTAAAAAGTTATCACGATTGCAATACTTACCTTTGTTTTATGTTTAAAGTTTAGGTAAGTGAAAGTAAAAAAAAAAAAAATTTTGAAAATATATAAGAAAAGTTTATCAGAAAAGTCTTCATTCATCAAACTTTTTGATTTCTGTTTTTTTAGATAATTAAATCAGAAAGAGTGTTTGAAAAAATTTGGCAAAGAAACAGGCATTACTATTGGAGAATTCTTCATCCTCCACTATTTATTAACTTTGGGAAAAAGGATATCTATAAGTATGGTGATCCACTTTGGATCTTTATAAATTCTACTAATACAGTGCAGCAAATGGGTGAGTTCAAACTTATATTACTTAACATGCCCCCCTAAATAAAAGTTCTAGAACTTATGATTTACTTATTTAAATGTATTTGGATTACTGAAAGTTTATTGCTATTCCCTAAGCCTTATAAAATCCTTTCATGTTCTCTAGTTTCCAAGAAAACGTTTTTTAAAGTATTCTTTTTTTTTTTTTAGTTAAAAAAAAAAGGTTAAACCACCATTTTGTTGCTTTATTTTTTCAAATATCATAAAAATTATTTACCTTACGAAGGTTATGAAAAAAATCAAATTATGTCCAATATTAGATATATATTATCCAATATATTATTAGGTTTAATTTGAGTGGTAATTGAAATCCCTGAGGTTAATAACTGCTGAGATAAGATAGTTTTAGTAAAAACTTTTTTTTTTTTTTTTCTAAAAATCCTAAATCAACATTTTGCAGCTTTAATGTGTCAAATTTCATAGAAACTGCTTTTCCTATGAAAATTATGAACATAAAGTACCTTATGGCCCATTTAATGAGCTTTATTTGATTTTAATAGATATTTTTGTGTTGAATAGTTTCCAAGATGGAGTTTTACAAGTAAATAATTTTTTTTTTTTTTTTTTTTAAATCGGCAAACGTTTTGTTATTTCATTGTGCAAAATAGAATAAAAACTATGCTTTCTAAGAAAATTGTGAATATAAATTAAATCATGGCCTGTTTTAGTAGTTTGATTTGAGTGGTAATAGACATCTGTTGGTTTAATTTAGTTCTCAAGATAAGTTTTTTTAAAGAAAGACTTTTTCCCCCATAAATCAATATTTGTTACTTCTTTTTGCCAAATGTATGATATATATTGTCCCTTCAAAATCTCTGCAACTATTCATTTTAGGAAGAAAATTTATATAACCATTTTAAAAGATATTTTAAAGTACTTAAATTTTATACACAACTATGTTTGCGATAAAAAATAGAATTGGTAGAACTCTTTCCTACCAAGGTGGATGCGGAAAACTCAGGGACTTTTTAACTAAAAAAACTCTACTTATTAAGGAAGGATAATGAACAATTACTGACAGGTTAGGTTTTTTTTTTTTTTTTTTTTTTGTATGTTCAGGTTAAAACTTAAATTTACTGTACTATTACTATATATTTCATATACAGGTCAATGAAAGCTGAGTCAAATTTTTGTATTCACTGAGTTACTTACATCCTCCTTTTGTCACTCTTGTATATTTCTTCTCAGATTTTGATTTGTCCTCTTCTGACTATTTGTTTTCATTATCATGCAAGAATCACTTGAAGAAGAATGGTTTAGAAGTATTTAAAAGCAGCACATTAGCTGAAAATTTATTGCACACTTTTAATAAACAAGGAATATTCAAGTTTCTGAAATGGTGGCTCAAGTGTGTAGATCATACCAATTACATCAACTAAAGGGACTACTATAGACTATAGAGACATTTTTTAAATGTATTTTATGTATGTTTTGTAAATTCAATTTTGATTCATCTTTTTACATAAAGTTGTAAATTCATGCATTATTTTGTAACTGACTAAATTTCAGGAATTCATGAAAGAAACATTTTATTGTATGTTTCCAATCATAATAATTTCTATTATCAAATTCAACTATATTAATCTATTTAGAGTTAGTGGTTTTATATTATTATTTATATTCTATTTTATGTCTTTATTCTCTTTGAAGTCACTTTGATCCATTCATATTCTGTATTTATTAAGTATTTTCCATTTCCATTTATTTTATTGTATTCATGTGGTTAACATTTCCAGTCTATCCTGCTCCATTGGCATCTTCTGTATGTGGTCCGAACAAATTTGTATTATATTTACAAAATATTGAGAGTCATTGTTTAGAAAATATTCCTATGTCAGAGGAGCAGTGTTTAAATTATGGCTTTTATAATTCAGGAAGATATTACCTAGGTCAAGTTTTAATTGCTTCTCCATCTCTAATAAATAACTCATATAATTTGAATGTAAGTACATTTTTATCTTCCTAATTTATTAGTAAAATGACTATTAATAAAAAAAAATGGATATTAACAAACTTATATAATACAATAATAAAAACAATGATATGTCTAAATTAGGAAAATATTCAAAGAAAAGTATTTATTTATTTTTATTTTTTATTCTTTTAATGATAAACTCATTTACCATAGTTTTAATGATAAAGTTTACTGGAATAAATTACTGATTATAAACTTTTCATTCATATTATTCAACCATCTTATTTGTGAATTTATTCATATTTGGTTTATAATAATTATTTTGTAAAACAATGTAGTTAATTGTTAGTTTTTCATAATTTGATTTAAATAATATTTTTTTTTTATATTTAGCAGGTGAAATTCCATTCTTTTTCTCATTATATTTTATATATAGTACCATCCTACTACAACCCACAAAGGATTTTAGGTTCAGTACATATAGAGATTTTTACTGTTTCACAGCCTACAGTGAAAAAAATGATTAGGCCTAGACCACGCTCCGCTGACAGGTTTTTTTTCTCCAATGTTTGGGTACGTACTTTATAGAGATTTGGTGTGCTCCAGCAGCATCACTCCATGGTTGAAATATTCCAATCCGGAACCCACAGAACAGTAGAATAGTGCTTTATCCACTAGACCACTCCGCTCTCCGAAAACTCATATAATAGCCATAACCATCGTAATTACCAATAAAAATTCTTACCATGACTGATTTGCCTTAAAAGAGCAACATTTTTTTTAATTTTTAGCAAGGCATTCCTGAATTTCCATAGAGCTGGAAAAATGTATATTAAGGGATGGACATTATTTTTAATAAACTTTTTTTACCTTCACTTACCTATATATGAAAATACCTATATATATATATATATTATATATATATATATATATATATATATATATATATATATATATATATATATATATATATATAATATATATATGAAATATATAGTTAGGGAAAGTATTGCGATCATAAAAATTTTTTTGAATTCCAGTTTTCGATGGAAATACACTTTTTAGGGTCTCCAAATGACCAAGTCCCGCAAAAAGGTGTGTGTGTATGTCTGTTTGTGTGTGTGTGTATGTTTCTGTGTGTGTGTGTGTGTGTGTGTGTGTGTGTGTATGTATGTTTCTGTGTGTGTGTGTATGTTTCTGTGTGTGTGTGTGTGTGTGTTGTGCGTGCGTGCGTGTGTGTGTGCGCGTGTGTGTTTGTGCGTGTGTGTGTGTGTGTGTGTGTGTAGTAACTCCCGGGCGAAAACAAAAAGTCCTATGAAACTGAAATTTCATATTTAAGACAACTATACGTCCGAGATGTTACAGAATCTTTTTCATCAAAATCAGCTGAACAGAAGATCTACTTTATACTGTGCATTTAGCACCTTCTTACGATTTTCTTAAAAATGGCTCTTAACTATTTTGATTAAACTCCCTATATCGGTATAAAATTTAATGGGCTTTAATATCATATAGGTTTCATTCTGATTAAAATAGTTTGACAGGGCTTAAATGCTGATATTTTAAATTTTCTTCTTCTAAAGTACTTGAATTTAATAAGCAACTAAAGGAGGAAACTGAAAAAATATTTTTTTAATGCAATTTTTGGATTTTGAACATAATAACACTAATATACATGTATGATATACCGTTGGGAAGCTAAAGATTTTAGAAAAAATATTATCCTCATACACAAGCTTTTAAAGGTTAATAGAGAGTGATGAAAAGCCGATAAAACTAAGGGATTATTTTAGATAATAATATAATACATTTTTTTGATAAAACACATGTTTCTATTTAAATCCAATTCAAATAATTTTTTAACAATTTATTTTCATTTCTAATTTTGTTTAAAAATTCTTGAATTGATATAAATAATGGAGGTAAGTGAAAGTCGTGTGTTGCGCACACCAGATTTTTTTTCGTGCAAATGGAATAGAACATATTTCTAATCTTAAAAGAATCTAGTTTAATATTTCCTCATGTTGGATGTTACCTAATTAATTTCTTATTTCTTTTCCATTTAGAGTAATGATGTTTTTTATATCCATTTCAATTATTTTTTAGGAGATTCCAAGTGAAGCCTTTATTCCTATAAAATATTTGTTATGTGGTGATAATGGATGTAATGAAATTGACTCATTCCCGTCTCCTGAATTTGATTCTTCGACTTATGTGTGTAAAAATTTAATTACAAATGTGGATTTAGAAATCAAGCATAATGGCAGCCAAGGCATAACTCATGCACAGTGTCGTGTTGTTTTGAGTTCTACAGATCCTCATAGACAACTATTTTCAAGAAAATTTAAAGTAGAGTTTCTCCCTGCACATAAGTCCAATACATCTGTGGTTTTTAAGAGATCTGGCACTCCAGGTTACAGAATTGGGCTTCCTGTCATCACTGGATTCCTACAGGTAATTAAATCACTTTTAAAATTTTGGTTTAAAAAAAAATAAAGGTTAAACAACACCTAAGGATCAAATACTCAGATTTTTTAATGTCAGTTTTTCATGTGAAATGGATGAACACCAATTTGGATCATACTTAACATTGTCATAATTTAGTACTGATAAAATGTTTTCTTAACTACTTTTGATTGTTGTTATCTGCTAAGATAAAATGGTTGATATGCTAACATTTCGTTAAGATATTTTGGCTGTAATTTTATGTGCGTTGAATCCAACTTTCAAGCTTTTTTACCTTTCCAATTGTCTTGATGTAGTCATTGTTGGTTAATTTGCTGTGGTTGAGTCTCCCTACAAGTTCTTATGTTTTCTTTCACGACCTTCTTTGCCTTCAAGGCTGAAGTCTCCTCCATAATTTTTTTTAAATCACCATTGAACAGTGCTCTCATTAATACTGCCCTTTTCCCATCCTTGATTGATGTATCAAGCTGTACACTGTGTGTATTACTGCTCTTACTGCCAGAAATCTGTTCCAAAAAATATTTCTCTATCTATCTCTCCTTTGGTTCATTGTAAAATTCTTTTATATTTATTACATTTCTTAAATTTTAATAGTACTATTTGTTTTAGTATTCTGATTTTGAATTTGTTTTTTTATGAACTTAATTATTTATTTTAAAATAATGTACTTATAAGTTAGTATAAACCAGTAATTCACATAATCCTTTTGCTGTTAGACTACTTTAAATCATAACAAAGAATAAAGGTTAATAACTTAATCTTGCCTCCATTTAAATTTATACTCTTATTTTAAAGTATTAAAAGAACCATTTTAAAACAAATTTACCTTTTTAATTTTATTTTAATAGGAAGAATAAACAGAAGTCAGTATTCGTAGATTTTTGATTTCTTCAAACGTTTCAGAGCGAAATCACATGTCCTGATGATGGTTCACATCATTGGGCGAAAGTGGCAAAAATATGAAATTCTATTAACTCTGACTCCTTATTATTCTTCCTATTATCACATCAATATTCGACAATTCACTCAATCTTTTTATTTTTATCAAAGGAAGGAAAAGTTGTCAAGAAAAATTACTTAACTGTGATTAGTGGGCCGAACTGTTCAGAATCAACTGATATATTTTTTGGAGAAAATAGCAGAACCCAGTGCATTTTGCAAATCCCATTCGAGTCAGCCAGGAATTGCACACGTCTATCAGAGGAGGTATTGTTACACTCTAGTCATATTAATTTAAAAATTTACCTAACATTGCTCATTTTATTTTAAAACTTAGGAAAATAATTTATATTGAATTTTGTAAATGTATCCATCAGGAGAAGAATCAACATAGATCATCTGCCTCATTCAAAAAGCAATACCTCTTTACTCCCCAACTTACCTTTTAAACATTTTAAAAATATTATAATTTATAAAAATGATTGACAATATTTTCAATATATTTATTAAACTTTTGAATTCAAGATGCAAACTAATATTTTTGTTTGTTTATTTATTTATTTTTGCTGAGTGTTAATGTAAGGCATTTTATTTATTAGTTTACTGTTACATCAGTAAATGTTTAATCCTTGCTGTCCACACTTTTTTATGCGTTCATGTACCTTCAAAAGCAAATGTCTTCCATTTTTTAAAGACTGCGAAGCCTTTTCACACTGGCCAACATCCCGTTTATCAGCTCTTTGTAAAACTCTCTTATTCAGGAGAATGCAATATAAAGATGCCTTAAGAAAACAGTAAGTAAGGAGGATAAACCTGTTTTATACAATGGTTACTTGATTAGTTAATCCTCATGCATCCAGTAAATGCAGCTAGAAAATTGTGAAAGCTTTGGAAGAAATTGTTCGTGACTAAATGTTAAAAATAGGCTGGGCTCTTGAGGGCTGAAAATAATTTGAGTTGTTATGATGAATCGATTCTAATCAACAGTATCTACAATCGCTTTGTAGCAACCAGCTATTGGGGATGTTAATCAAGTTTGTTTTTAGTATTTAACGGACTTAATGAAATGTTATTGCTTCTGAAATGGTTGATAAACAAAATGATACCCCCTGGCAGAAAACAACAAAAATTAAGGTCACTATTCCAAGTAGATTAAAGATGAATGACACTCAATTGAAATGGAAAAAGAGATGAGTAACAATATAATGTTCCTACCAAAAATTATTTTCATATTTTATCTGTTGCGAAAGAATTGAAGTCAAAACTTTAAAATCGACACAGCTATAATTTTTATCAGTTTAATACTCAAATCTCACAATCAAGGTTTTCATATTTATGCTCCTAAACGTGATATTAAACCAAAAGTCATTCTCATAGGGATGCTCCCAGAATACCCCATAGAAGATATCTTAAGAAATCTAAAAGGATACAAAATATTCCAAATGATAAAATAAAGTAGATGGAATGGAAACAAAATTACCTTTATCCATGTTATTTGCAAATTAAGAACAGCTATAATAATTAAATAATATAAAACACTGCAACAACAAACCTATAAAATGGTAGAAATACAATAGCATGAAAAGCTTATCACAATGTTATCAATGGTAAGAGTTCAACTATGTGGCCAGAAATAGTTCTAATCAACCATAAGGCCTTAAATGTTTTGGAAAGCAATCGCCCGAATATAAAGCCGGGTCCACACTATACCACGATAGGCCAGGCAAGCTAAGCCATGTTCATGGGCAGGTTCAGGCCAGCACAACTTCTACAATAAAACAAAACCGACCGGGTTAATTATTCCTTTTTTTCGACTTTCAACAGAGAGAGTGGTGACTTTAGTAAAGTAAAAATTTTATTTAGTTTTTAAAGGGTCCCTTTGTTTTTAAAAAAATGTTTACTAACTATGACCTTTGGTTATTGTAATACTTGCTTTAGGTCAGCCTTCAAAAGATGTCAAAGAAGAGTTTGGATTCGCCTTAGCCTTAGGAGAGGATGGCAATGATACAGGGCAAGGGGATTGATGAAAGATTTAATTTTGGATGAGGCAAGCCTGAGATTTGATACTGACTGAAGCCGCTTGGGAGGTCCCCACTCTATATTTTTGTTTTGCCCAACATAGAGCCGCTCAGCTTCCTTTGATCCAAACCGACTGTCTGCAGGTTGGAATGAACATGGGCTGGCTTTTTCCATCTTTTATGACTGTCACGCAAACCATCTCATCCCTTATAAAATTCTCAAATTCTGAAAAATGCACTGAACTAATAAGAAACCAACTACTACTGCAAAATAAGCAAAAACCTCAGATAAAATCATCAGACCGAATCGTTTACAAAGCAAAACCATCCTAGTTTCCAGCTTTACCTAAAACAAACTCAAAATGGTTTGAAAAAACTTTTATAGGAAACAATAATGATCTTATTAATATTCAAACTAATTATGAGCCTTCTATTATAGAGAATAAAAATATGTTTAGTTTCTTTAATTTAAATAATATCTCAAATTTTAAATCCATTATGTCAGAAATAAAAAAAAATAACAACAGCATTTCCAAAATTCATATTATAGTACAAGGATTAATATCATTATTTGATTTAATGGTTCAGCACCTGATATTGAATAAAATTATGACTATGTATTATATACCATTTATGATTAACTATCTACTTTTAGGTATTACTCGCCTCTCATTATTAGAGACCTCATAACCTGTTTACTCGATGATAAAATAGTTTATTTTCAACAGTGTAAACTATATGATTTAAACAGACTGGCATAAGTTCCAGAAGGCACTGTACTCTCAAATATGCATAAATCCATCCATTAATAGTGTCAAGGACATAGGCTGTTTAACATTAATATATCAGGGGCATTCATAATCTTATTTTTAATGTTATTAACAATATTAAGTTGAGGTTTGTGTTTTAGACTGGTATTTGTGGGCTTGCTCTGTTCTTAGAGATAATAGACTAAGACTTTAGATGAATCAAACTATCAAAATTTGTGATATTTGACATTTTTAGATGTGTCTCTTTTATTCAGGTTATGATATTTGGTTATATACTAAAATAGTTTTTTGGGTAGATTATATGGTTGTTTAATGGAAAACTTTGTTGTGTAGATTGCTAAGCTTTTGCTGATGCAAAGGAATGGAGATGTGATAGGTGCTAGTGGAGATCCTGACACCTGGCTGAAGCGGCCTGTACCAGTACCTGTAAATCTGTGGCAAAGGGCTGCTCATGAGTCGTGCTCAATTTCTACTACCCTGTTGACAGACTTTCTCTATTCCTACAGTGGCTCTCTATGGCAACCAGAAGCAAATATTATTGGTGTATCATCACGTCTTGGGGGTCAACGTTTTATTGATTGTTCAGCATCTTTGTTTTTTTGCAGTATCCGTTTGATAAGTATTGTATCATTTACCGATGTTAGCCAACCAGCAGTTAGTAAGTTTGCTACTCCTCCAGTTGTAAAAATTAAATTACCACAGGACTTTTTTTATCCTTTTTCTTCTTCATCATGTTTATCTATTTTTAACCGAATATCACTAGTGGTATTTTATATCTCTGTCTCAGTAGTAATTGCAGTTAATTAATTAATTTTTTTTTTACTTTTCTTCGATTTTGGTATGTATTCTGAATTATCTTAGAATTGTGGTGTATACTACCTTTTTTCTTAATAGTAATTAATTAACAAATAAGTATTGTAGACTAAAGGATATTGATTGAACTAAGAAACTGTGATCATAAATAGCTATTAATGTTTGATGACATTTTTCCCTATTGCTCAAAAGATAAACATACTACTAATTGGTAAGTATGTGTGTCCAGATTCTGAAGTTCAGTAAAGTCTTTTCTATTAAGGTTGAATTAGTTTAATATGTATATATAATAAATTGAAAAATATGCTTTTCATGTAATTTTTTTTTTCAAATGAAATTATGGAGCTGTTTAGAGTTATAATTTTTGTAACTGCATTGTATTAATAGGCCTTAATTGAAACATTTACTGTTATGGAGGATTATATTTGTTACACGTAACAGGTACATTATTCAGTTATACCTATAGTTTGTTTGTTTTTTAAATACAAGACCTTTTGAATTATTTATAATCATTGTAGTATATGTTGTGGTTGAGGTTTTGGTCATCAGGTATTGCTCAACATATAATTATCCACATTTTGGTTGCTCTGGCCTTTATGAAAGTTACTTTTCATTTAAACTGGTGAAAATCTGCAGATTTTGAGTTCTACACCCTGAGGTATAGTATCAGTTACTGTTAGTAGGTATAATAGCGCTACTACGTGTATTTAGATATTATTTCAATTTACACATTAAAAAAAAAGTTAAATCTAATTGTTCTTATTATAAGTTTATTGATTGATTTGTAAAAGTATATTGATTATCCTTTATTTTTATTCATTGCTTGTTTGAAACTGATTCATTCTAAATGATTTAGAATCTGATGGTGTAAATGAATGTTTGTATGTGTGTATATTTATTGTGCGTGTGTGTAAATATATCATGTATAAAATACATATATAATAAATTAACTATAATAAAAGATAAGTAAATATATAAATGTAATAAACTAGATGGTATATTTAAAAGAAGTATATAAAGTTTTAAATGTACTCGATACAGCAAATAAATTGTTATAACTTGACATTATTGTTTAGACTTTTGGTCTTTAAACTTTGTTTGTTAGGTAATAAAATGGATCAAATTAGTTCTGTAAATTAATTTTATCATATATTTAACATTTTTACTGACTTATGTGTACCTCTTTGTTGTCATTGTAAAATATTTATTACATACATGTAAATTTAAAAGTCTCTTCAGACTTGACCTACAATGGTCCTTTGAAACCAGAATGATATTCTTTATTCATACATTCTTTCATTATTTTCCAATTTATGGTGAAAGTTCCAAAACATAAAATTTGGGTTTTCTGAATCTGCCTCTTTCCAGTCCTCGTCAGTAATTTCTCCCTCCAGCATACTTCGGAAGGCGCTCCAGTCGTTTCTCCGTCTTATGAATCCATTTCCAATGCCGTGGAAACAAACTGTCTCCTCCAATAATCCAAAAGACAGCCCCTTGTGGTCAGAACTCATCTCAGATCTGAGGGTCCAATCAACAATGCTTCTTAAGAGTATCGGCAAGGCCAAAGTAGCATTAATCCAGCTCTCGCTCATTGGTCCAGAAAATGTAGGCGGAGTGGAGGGATCGTTTATAACAACTAACTAGTTTCTCGCTCTGAACTCCCCAAGTTTAGCTTCCCTTCTGTCTGTTCGATTGGATCCCCAGACCGTGTTCCAGGAATTGGTATCTGAGCAGATAATTACATTGATTTACTTGCAGTGATAACCTCCATGGCCTTCTTCAAATTTTTTTTTTTTTTTACTCTCTTTATTTGATGAGTTTTATTAACTTTGAATTTGTTTAAAAGGCTTGAAATCCTTATACATATATTATGATATTGTTTTTTATATTTTTTTCTGTATACCTATTTAGAAAATACTAAATATATATTGTGCTGCCAGTTATGATAAGTGTAATTAAAACTGTCTAAATAGGATAAGTAATATATTAGATTAAGTTTCTATTGATAAACACATGTTTTACTTTTCAAGTAAATAAAATTATAAATTCACTTAAAATATTTATGATCATTATTCTCTTCAATATATAGTTTTCTTCCTGTTATATAGGAAATGTGTCCATTTGTGTATTCAATCAATCTCAGCATAACTATAGCATTTAAGATGGAAATGATATTAAAACTTTCGCAAATACTTCAGGAGTAAAATTAACTTAAAATCAATTGTTTTAAGGTTTTCAATGTCATCCTCTATTATACAGGGTGTACCAGATAAACTGGATCAACACTTTTCACTGTTTGACAAAGGTTCCAATCCAAAAATGCTAGAAGAAAAAGATGTATGTCTCTGTCTAAAGTTTTACCGACAATTACCGATTTTTAGCTTTAGAGCGATACATGGAAGAAAAAATTGTTTTTCCAAATAACATATTTTTATATACACTCATTTGTAGTCATGAAAGAGCTCATTAAGTACATTTTGATATGTTTAAAATAAAAAGATTTACAACAGTTTATTATTTTGTTATCTTGTCATTATTATTTTTAGGCATTTGATAAACTGCCATCATGAAAACGTGATGCATAATTTTTAGAATAGAAAAAAAAATTATTATGGGACTTGGTCCCTTAAGAATAATATGAATATTGCAAATAAAGGTAGCACATCTGACCAGTAAACATTAGATAGATTAAATTAATTACATAGGTAAAAGAGGTAGTGAAAGAAATTTATATAAATGTTTGTACATACACACATCTATGTAAAAAAGAAAAAGCATAAAGTAAAGTATATAATTTTTAGTGAGAGAAGTTAGTTACGGGTGCAGTCAAAATAACACACAATTAAGATATAAACTTAATAAACGTTTAAATCAGCACTTAAAATAAATTACCTAAAAAACAAAGAAAATGTTGACAGAATATGGCAAAATTATTTTTAAAGAAATCTTAGCCTTAACAAATGTAAATTTGTTTTGAGTTTCCATCTTTTGATTTTATGTACTTGTTCCACCAGTAGGTGTTTTACAAGCCATTAATAACTTTTTGTATGATATATTTTTGGCCATTTCCAAAATAAGTTGATTTTTTCTGTATTTAATAATATTTAAATAAGGACTTCCAGGGCAATCTTCAAGTATCTATCATGCATATTTCTCTGCATATTATCTCTCAATGTAGATCATATATATAATTATAACATTTTTTATTTCCCAAACTTGGCATTTTTGAAAATCTTATGTGAATAAAGAATTTCATGTGTGTGTATATATATATTATCTTATTTAAAAAAAATATTCTATAGAAAAAGTATTTAATTTTTTACCAATTAATGATTTATAAATTTTTATAGTAATCATTATTAAAGTAAATGTGTCTCATGTTAAATTAATATACATTTCAATTTAAAATGATCTAAATTCCTTTCATTACAATGGAAAAATAAATACTTCTTTGTATTTTCCCTGTAAAATACTTTACATACATGGTTGTAAATATTTTTAATTATAAATACACAAAAATTACTTACTTAATTAAATTATTATAAATATAGAAATAAAAATTATATAGTGAAGTGAGAATGGTTGACTGTGTGAGTCAGTGAGAGAAGTTAGTTCAGGATGCAGTCAAAATAACAGACAATTAAGATATAAACTTAAAAGGTGCTGACGTTTCGACCTAAATTAGTTGACTAAATTCGACCTTCAGGGTGTTTGAAGGAGAGCGTTAGAACAATGAAGCCAAAGCTTTGTTCAATAAGTTTATATTTTAATTGTGTGTTATTTTGACTGCATCCTGAAGTAACGTCTCTCACTTACACATACAGTCAACCATTTTTATTAGTTACAGAAACTTTGTCATTAAAATCTCTAAAAGAGCGACTTAATACCATGCATTTGTCTCTATTAAAGACTTTGGTTAAACTCACTAAATCTATGTAAAATTTAGTGGGCTTTAATATCACTTAGGTTTAATTCTGGTTGAAATAGTCTGACCTGTCTTAAATGCCAATATTTTAAATTTTCTTTTTCTGAAGTATCCTTAAATTAATAGATTAAAAAAAATAATAATATCATCTTGTAAGCATTGATAAAAAACCGGTTCCAAAACATAAAATTTGGGTTTTGTGAATCCGCCTCTTTCCAGTCCTTGTCAGTAATTTCTCCCTCCAGCATACTTCGGAAGATGCTCCAGTCGTTTCTCTATCTTATGAATCCCCTTTCAACGCCGTGGAAACAAGCTGTCTCCTGCAATAAACTGGTTTCATGCTATGAACTCCCCAAGTTTAGCTCCACACCTGTCTGTTTGGTTTGATCCCCAGACCGTTTTCCAGGAATTGGTATCTGAGCAGATAATCACATTGATGTTACTTGCAGTGATAACCTCTGGCGGTTATGCCTTCTTTAATATCATTGCCATCAGGCAGGCACACTGAAACCAATGTAAAACCAACACTACCCCACCTGATATGGCATGCTGCACAATCCGCCATGGTGTACTGTCTCAGATCCATCACGTCTAGGTTCGGGTTGTTAACAACTATAGCGGTCCTGGCCCTCCTCTCTCTACTGCTCAGGGCTATAACTCTTGACGTGAGGCCAAATCCTGTGACCACATTCCCACGGCAGCTCGGTTCCTTAATCGCCATAACGTCATAGCATTGAGCCAGAGCTCTTAGCTCATCAGCTACGAGGTGGCGACGGCCCATGTTGAGCTGGAGGATGGTGATTTTATTCATTGTAAGTAGATTTAGCCACTTAATGTGTACAGGGCACTCCCGGCTGCCCGATTTATGCTCCCTCTGGCTCAGGGGTGCATTTTCTCGCAGGAAATTAACACAATTCGGGTCAGCCAGTATTTTCCTCTTTGGTCACTCCTTCATAACATGGCCACTAGCGGCACACCCTACAAACCTCTAACCAGTTTCGCCGAGTCCCAGTCATGAAGTACACCTTTAACCTCTATCCGTGTTTTTTTCAATGCTAATTTAGCTTGCAACCCTTTATTGCGTAGTTCTATGCAACCAATCATCTTACTGGCATGGTAACTATCGTCCAAACGAACCAGGATAGAGCCTGCCTTAGTTGCTCGGACAATTTCAAGATTATGCCCATTTCTGTAGGTGCTTGGTGAAGAGCTTTGGTTATATTTATTGTTCTTTTACCGGATCCGCTTATCGTTATATAAGCTGGCTTCGGCCTCTGCGTCGGTTTCGATGGCAGAGTTTTAACGATCTCTGCCATTATAATGAGCTTTTGTTTGCCAGCGGACTGGCTTGGTTGCACTCCTTCATTAATATTATCCCTCTGGGGTTTAACCTCAGTGGCTTTCTTACCCTTATTCCGCTTTCTTTTCCTTTTACTTTCACTTGCTATATATAGTAAGGGAAAGTATTGCGATCGTGAAAATTTTGAAATTCCAGTTTTCAACGGAAATACACATTTTAGGTTCCCCTGAGTCCAAATAACCAAGTCCTGCAAAAAGGTCTGTGTGGTGTCCGGGCGGAAACGGTTAGTCCTATGAAACTGAAATTTCATATTTAAGACAAATATAAACCCGAGACGTTACAAAACCTTTTTCATCGAAATGAGCTTACCAGAAGAGTCACTTTACACCATGCATTTTGCACCTTTTTTCGATTTTCTCGAAAACGGTTCCGACGATTTTGATTAAACTCTTTAAATCTATGTAAAATTTAATGGGCGTTAATATAATTTAGGTTTCATTCGGATTATGGTCTGACAGGGCTTAAATGCCGATATTTTAAATTTTCTTTCTCTAAAGTACCTTTAATTTTGTTGATTCTATAAAAATAACTTTATTATCTTGTTACCACTGATGAAAAACTGGTAAATATAGAAATTAAATGAATTCGATACCCAACTAAAGGAGAAAACATAAAAAATATTTTTTTAATGCAATTTTTCGTTTTTGAACATAAGAACAGTAAAATACATAATATACACGTATTTTTATCTCTTACTGTATTTGAAAATTCTTTCATTGATTTTAAAAACGGAGGTAAGTGAAAGTCGTGTGTTGCCCGCACCAGATTTTTTCTGTTGTAAATGGTATTTCCTCAGGCACTTGATAAGCGTGGTTTTCATTTGATGCTATATTTACTTCTCCTGAGGCTCTGCCACTATAGTTGAACGGTGTGTAGAAAAACCCTCTATGAGTTTTGCAGCGATTGGTCGATAATAATATTTGTTATCAGTGCGTGAACACTAGGAGAAGCAAGCGTCTCTTTCACTGCCCTTTGTACAAGCGATGAAACGTCTTCTCTTGGCACTCCTTAGCTTTTTCTTGCATAGTTTCGATTACATCTACAAGATATTGTACCTTTCCGTTGATGTAACTTTGTGCCTTAGCGCTGACGTTCCTATCATTATTTTTAATATATACACGGAGGTTCTCTTGAATTACCTTCGCTTTGTGACCTAGGCAATTATTATCGTCCTCAGACACATTGGAGACCTCGTTTTGAGAAGTTCTTCTAGCCCTTTTAGCACTATGCCTAGGTGTCTTTGAAGGCTCTACTTCGTCTTCATGTTTGGACTCCATTTGCTCAATAGAGCTTTCTTTAGACACTTCATTAACTAATTAATGTCTTACTCATTATGAGAGTAAAGTAAGAAATACTTTTATAAAAGTACTATTACTGAGTCTTATCAACAACCTATAATAACCTCCCAACACTTAACAAATATCGGATTGATAATCTATACTAATATTATAAAGCTGAAGAGTTAGTTTGTTTGTTTGAACGCGCTAATCTCAGAAACTACTGGCTCAAATTGAAAAATTCTTTTTGTGTTGGATAGTCCATTTATCGAGGAAGGCTATGGGCTATATAACAGCACGCTGCGACCATTAGGACCGAAGAATCAGTGGAAATTCTGGGAAACAACGGGGGAAATTGACCTCGAATTCCAACGATTCCAAATGATTTACCTTTTAATTTTAAAATAATTCAATTTCCCGTTAAGTTATCTTTTGCCGTAACAATTAATAAATCACATCGGCAAGCATTTAAACACGTAGGAATCGATTTACGTCAAGATCGGGTTGTGTAGAACATCAGTATGTTCTTCTGCCACAAGAAAATAAAACCAAAAATATCATTTAAGCAGAAATACTTTAAAATATTGGGTCGTCCGAGAATTTGTTAGAGGTTTTTAAAATAAAATTTACCTTCTGTTTTTTTCTACTAAAAATGAATCACGAGGCTAATATTTATTTATATGCCTTTAATCCTCATGGAATGCGTGGAATCCACTATGTTTACACACTAAATTCGTCTTTATTAAGGATCAGTAGAGTAGTTTATTGCCAACCAACATGAGTGACGATTCAGTTCATTTTCGGCATAATATGCTGTTCTTTTTTAAAAAAGGGAAAAACGTAGCCCAAACTGCAAGAAAGATTCGTTTCAGAAGTGGTTTTCGTGGTTTAGAGGGTCTTCAATTTGGAAGACCAAACCCGGGCTAGCCGGAGTTCAACTTTTGACGTCGAGGACATTATGATTGTCATTACAAACAATCCACGAATTACTGTTCGTGAGATAGCTGCGGAGTTAAGAGCCTTCCTATCTAAAGAAGGCCGGGTACGTCTGTAGTTCCGACGTTTGGATTCCCCATGAGCTCAGTGAAAGGAATCATTTTGAAAGGATTTCATGCTGTGAATTGCTGCTGAAAAAAAAAAATGTGGAGAATCCATTTTTGAAACGAGTCGTTACTGGGGACGAAAAATGGATTCTCTACATCAACAACAGCCGAAAAAAATCTTGGAGGTTGCCTGGAACGACGCCGCTTGCATCCAAGAAAGGTAATGCTCAGTTTTTGGTGAGATTGGAAGGGACCCATACATTTTGAGCTCATTCCACCAAACCCAACTATAAATACGGACCTAGTTAGATCGATTGATGGCAGGAATTGAAGAGAAACAGCCAGAGTTGGCGAGTCGGAAAGGAGTGCTATTCCACCAAGACAACACTAGGCCCCATGTGTCTTTAGCTATTAAGCTTCAGATGGAAGATTTTACCCGCCGTACTCTACTGATATTGCTTCTTCCGATTTCCATCTTTTCCGTCCCCTCGCTAATGTTCTACAAGTGAAATCCTACTCTTCAGAAGATGACGTCAAATAGACCTTTTATTGTTCTTCAGAAGTAAGGACAGTGATTTTTGAAAAAAAAGGGTTAATGGACCTTTCAAGCCGTTGGGAAAGAGTAATCGCTAACGGTGGTAACTATTTTGTAGATTAAATAAACACATTTTAAGCTGTTCAATTTTAATTTGTCCAAATTTTCCTACGAACTTTCCGGACAACCCAATATTCTTTTAAAAACGTCTTAATAGCGATCTAATAACTGAAATTGACGCAGACGAAGTCGCGCGCAACAGCTAGTGTTGAATAATTTGAAATTGTTTATATATTAATGTCTAGGTATATAATGGGCTTACCTATTGTCCTGTGCGACCACTTAGACCTCCCCTCACTGGATCGGAACCTCAGCGGTCAACTAACCCTACCTGTCCTATATTATATTAACACTATTTACTGATCAAAACACTAAAAATCAACGAAATAAACATGTTCAACAGGAAAATAAACAAGAATAACAACACAACTAAAACACAAAATATATAGCTTATAGGTTGAGCGATAAGAGCACTACATTCACATTCAGTTAAGCTGCAGCTACGACAAGGAGCAAAGCCTAGTTTCACAAGAGAGCGCCATTTGCCTTCTGCTCTACGAGAGAACGTGTTGAAAAAGAATTGGATTCCCTGCAAGCTGCTGCAATAATTTCACCAGTTTCAACGAGTGATTGGGAATCACCATTAGTTGTTTGTTATTCCAAAAGCAGATGGTGGTGTACGCTTGTGCTTTGATTATAAATAAGATATCAATGAAAGATTAATTTAAGCTAATTTCCCTATACAAAAAAAATAGAAGATGTGTTACACAGTCTACGCAATTCAAGGTATTTTTGTAAAATTGATTTATTTAAGGCGTATTTGCATGTAAAAGTCTGTCCAGATAGTGCAATGGTCCAAACCATAGCAACACACCGTGGCATGTATATATATATATATATGCATGTATATGAACCGCCTCAGTTTCAGTATCAAGTCTGCACCACCCGAGTTCATTCGCATAATGTCTCAAGTTCTTCAGGCTTTGCCAAAATCAGAAGCATATTTTGACGACATAATATGCCGTGGAGCAACATTTGAAGAATGTACTCAAAATTTGCGCGCCTGCCTTGAACGTCTTGCTGGCCACGACCTACATTTCAACCTAAGTAAGTGTTCTTTCTTTGAAGAAAAAATTGAGTACCTAGGTCGTGTTGTAGAGCACAACCAGATTCGAAAATCCCCATAAAAAGTTCGAGCTGTCAACAATATGCCACGCCCTAAAGATGCTGACGGGGTTAGGAGATTTCTGGGACTTCTCACATATTACTCACAATTCATTCCACAATTTTCAGCCTTATCATTTCCCCTCCGCAGGTTGTTGCGGAATAATCAACGATTTTCATGGACGTGTGATTGCGAAGCCTTCTTTTTGAAATTAAAGGCAGAGCTTTGTAGTGACCGCGTTCTGATTACATTTGACCCTACTTTACCAGTCATTCTTACATGCGATGCAAGCCCAGATAACGTTGCAGGAGTTCTAAGCCATCCCGTAGATGATGCTGAAAGACCTATTGCCTATGATGCTTCCCGCTCACTCTCATCTTCAGAAGCTAATTATAGCCAGCTAGACAAGGAAGCTCTTGCTATTATTTTTGATGTAAATCATTTTTATGATTATGTTTTTGGCAAACAGTTCACCCTAGTAACTAACAATCAACCACTATCGAGATTATTTTCAGCATAATAAGCAATTACCACACAAGACAAGCCCACGATTGTTGCGATACGGCTCATTTCTGTCAGGATTTGATTATAAAGTAAAATTCAGACCTGGCAAAGAGAATAAAAATGTTGATTGCCTTTTTCGAGCTTCTGCTCATGTTATCCATATATCAAATGACACGTTGAGCGAAGAGTTTCATCTTTTTTGCCGCTCAAAAAGAATTTTTAAAACATTTATAGCCCCTGGCCATCCAGCGACTAATGGCCTTGCTGAACGCAATGTGCGGAAATTTAAGGATAAGTTGCGGGCCTTGTCAAATAAAGATACCCCTATGCCAGAAAAAATCACAAATATCCTATTTCATTTCAGATCAACTCCCCTTGCTAATGGCTCCTCATCTGCTGAGTTATATTTGAAAAGAAAATTCCTAATCCGCCTGGATGCATTGTTACCAACCAAACCACGCTCTTCTCAGTCAACGCTAGTTACCAGAAGATTTTTTCATGTGAGGGAGAGAGTGCAAATCCGAGGTGACGCAAAGATTGGGTCATCAACATTACCTTGTCTGTCTCGATGAATCAAAGAGAATTTTCAAGCAGCACATAAATCAACTGAGAAACACCTTCGTACAAGCAAAAAAGACTGTTTCATTTGGCCCTTCTCAGAAAGTACTTTTTAAGGTATTATTAATAATATTTGTAAAATGACAACAAATAAATTAGCATATCAAGAGGTAGAGCTCGGCTTGCGATCCGGATTGAAGAAAAGACCAGATCTCTGTGGGCTTCTTTCTGTTTTCCTGCTTTGTCAGCTTACCCTGTATTACGTTCCTAGCAGTAACATGTATAGCATATAACTCTGATGTAAAATTTTATTTTCAAATGACTTTTGATTTAAGAGTTATACACAGTGCAGTCGATTTTGCAAGACTTGGTTGCCTGGAATCAGAACTTGGTAAGTGTGTATTGGATAGAAGGATGGGATATTTTAGTGGGTAGTATCTTCGGCTAGGGGGATTTAAACAGGATAATTATTTATTCGGGACTCTCCTGGCGCCCACCCAGCCTTTTCTCAACTTGGTGGTTGAGTGTGATTTCTGCCAAATCATCTAGAACTGCCATTGGCCTCGTAGGGACAATACGAATTACTACTATGTAATGAGCCCAAAACCTTTCCTATGTTGTTGTGGCAGAGGTTTTATTTTATTTATTTTTTGCTTCATATAATGGGCTGGTGAATAATGTTTACTTGTAAAATGAAAAAATATAATGTAAAATTGGTTAGATAAAAATATTGGTTCTTACAGCAGTTATTTTTCATTTTTAATTTCAAGGAATTTAATAGTTACAAAAATTTTATTGTTTGACATAATAGGAATCGCTTCATTACTATTTTGTAACTAAATGCCTGTTTAGTCAAAATAACAAATATTTTCGTGTCATTAAGGTTGCATCCAAATTAGTCTGTCAATGTAAAACTCAAGTAAATATTTATATGAACGTTATTGAAAAATATAATAAAAATGTAGAAACGATTTTAAGCAAAATCATTATTTTCAAAATTAGTTTTTTGAATGAAATGGTGGGGGTAGTCCGCCACTTTAACGTACCTTGTCACTGTGATCTATACTGGCGCCAATTTGTAGTAAAGTAGTTCGTACATTAAAATGTTGTAATTAAACATGATTAGTATAAAATATTTTCAATTTATTATTAATAATAGTTTATAGAATATTTCCTTTGTTTTGGAAAGTATTAATGGGAAAACCAAGTTATCATTTTCTGTTTATGTGTAAAAAAATATTTTAAAATTTTCATATGATCATGTTACAGAACGTTTTTTTCTGTGATTTTAGTACAGTAATAAGAAATGTAACTATTTGTTTTTAGACTGCTGGCTAGAGGTACTATATCGAATGAAGCGTAGGAATACAAACCGTCCTTGAAGCATATGGCGATTGCCGGTTATTGTATGACGACAATACGTTGTTCGTAAAATCATTAAATTATTAGTGTTTTGTGTAAAAAATGATGTTGAAAATGAATAGCGAAGCCACAGCACAGCTTATACAAATTTTAGAGAAGACTGTTTCTCCAGGTATGTTTTTAGTCTGACAATTAACGAAAAATTCTGATTATTGCACAATTAAGACCTTGTATTTTAATGTATTCCATTCTAAAATATTAAATATTTAACTTGTTTACAACATTTGGCCAACTCTATTATTCAATTTTGCCATTATTATAATTAGCAGGTAGCAACATAAAAATAAATTACATTATTATTTTATGTGTCATTACATAAAAGCTTTTCTTTTATGGTTTTAATTTTGTTGACAAGTTGTTTAATTTAGTTTCTTAATTTATTAGAATTTATTGGGTTCTAACCGAGAAATCTGTGTATTTATGCTTATAAGATTCTCTTGTGAACATGAGGGTTATGTATGTAAGAGTACATGTTGTATCTTTTATGTACTACTTGAAACTATGTACAATTTACTTAGTACCTTCATCATTTTGACTAAAATTAATTGTATTCTGGTTTTTACTCATTATATTGAATTAAGTTATTATTCAAGTGGTTTAGTTTTGTTATTAGAATTATTACCTCCCTAGCCTGATTTATTTATCAGGTTAGTTTTTATTTGTTTTGGTTCATTTATATCATATTTAACAATTTAGTCTTACTTATTGTTAATCTGTTTACTTTACCATTGTACAAATCATTATTTGTGTCGATGGCCAACTTCACAGATGTTTTAAGTATCAATATTGAAATCAAAGTTCTATGAAAGTAAAATCATAAAAAAATTACTAGGGAATTATCAGTTGAAATTTAGTGCCATTACATTATTTATATTATTGACATTTACATAATCTAAAAACAAGGGAAAATGTGGTCTTAATGCATAAATTTTGTATCCTAAAATAAAGAGTTCGTCATTGTGTCTGTGATTTTGATCATTTTTGTGTGTTACTGTTAATTGAGCTGTCATGCTAATTTTTTCTTTTTTATTCCTTAGACAAAAATGAACTTGAGGCTGCTCAAAATTACCTGGAACATGCTGCACAAACCAATTTGGTAAGTTTAGCCTTTATATCAAAGGTTATATTAATCTTAAAAATTAAATTCTAGCAATTATTATTTTGGGGTATGTTAACTCCCTATATATATATATTAACAATCTATGTGCTTGAAGAATTACATTATCATGGATATATATTCACACTTTAGAATATACTTAAACCATGTAAATAGAGTTCAAAACTTTAATAGTTCTATTAGTTATTTGTGCTCTGTTATGGAGCGGCGTGGTCTAGTTGACAGAACAGTAGTCTACTGTTCTCCAGGAACCAGTTTCAATTCCCGACTGGTCAGAATATTATCTATTCTGTTATTTCAGCTGGGGTGGGACCCTGTGGCATGGAGACCCTACTGGGACATACCCAGCCTATAAGTCTGTACCTAAACATACCTGGTGGATAAACCTGATGGCTGAGTGAGATCTAATTACCTCATTGTAGGGCCGTTGGGTTACAAGAGTACGAATCTTTATATCTATTGAGCTTAAGACCCTTCAGGGGTTGTAGAGGTTTAGTTTTTCTGTTCTTATCGTGTGCTCCTTTAATCGTAATATAGTATGTATTTATTATGATATGAAATTCCCACCATTTATACCTAAATAATTGTAAAATAGTCAAGTTGAGTTAACACTAAAATTATCAACTTGTTCATCGTACGTCATTTTCTAGATTCTTAAAAGTTATTATGTAGGTTTGTACTTGAAATAAAGTTATTTTAATTTTAAAGTAAAAATTATAAGATAGAAATATAGGCTAAGAAGTTCAAAGACTAATGGAGATATTGTGATTGCCTTTTAAATATGAAATGAAAGATAATTCCACAATTGCAAGTATTATGTTCTATCATCATTTTCACTAGCACCAATTATCAGAGAACATAGTAAGTTTCCATCTATTTTTCATTAATTTATTGACGGATATAATCATAAATTTTAATTTATTAAATCGATTTATTAAAGTAATAACTAAATATTGTTCTGATAAATTTAAATAAAGTTGACTCAAAATTAGTAGAGACATTTAAACCTAATCTGAATGGTGTTGATGAATTTATAATGTATCATTACAATGCTTGTTTTATTTAATATCTAAAGATCTTTTGGTGTTGTTTCTAGGCTATTCTTTGTATGTATTACTGTATGAAATTTGTGTAGAAAAATTAAAATAAAACATTGATGTGACATTCATTTTCCTAAAAATCATTCGAAAATATTCTGATGTTAGTTTGGATCGGGGTGTTAATAATAAGTGATGTTTGATTGGTTTTTTTGATAATTTGTTGAAGAATGATTTGTTCCTGATTGTTTACTTTATTTCTCCTCAACAAACCCCTATTTATTTTAATGTGTAAGTATAATTTTTTTTTGTTTTATAGAATATATAGTTCATTATTTTATTCCACAGGCTGAGTTTCTGCAAACATTGTCACACATTCTCCAGCATGGCGGTAACTCACCAGTTGCACGTATGGCAGCTAGTTTACAGCTCAAAAATAACCTTACCTCCAAAGATCCCAGTATCAAAGCGCAGTATCAAGCTAGATGGCTCGCATTTCCGGAGGAAACTAGAATGTATATCAAGAAAAATGTTAGTATCGTTTAATGTTAAATATTTAATTATTGAATTATTTTCATACTCAGCTTATATAATAGTTGTTGATTATTTTTATTGGCAGATCCTAGGTGCTTTGGGAACTGAAAACACAAGGCCTAGCTCAGCTGCTCAATGTGTTGCTTACGTTGCAGTAGCCGAGATACCTGTTGGTCAGTGGCCTGATTTAATCCCAACATTGTCTGCTAATGTAACCGGACCCTCTTCGACTGAAATCATGAAAGAGGCTACTCTTGAAGCGATTGGTTATATTTGCCAGGAAATAGTAAGCACAATTTAATTTTTGAACATTTAAATAATCTGTGAGTACCTTATTTTCACTGTGTTTTTTTTAAAATTTATTTACAGGAACACGATTGTTTAGCTAGTCAATCTAATCAAATTTTAACAGCTATAGTACATGGAATGAGGTCTGCTGAGAGAAGTAATTATGTCAGACTGGCAGCGACAACAGCACTCCTTAATTCCCTTGAATTTACCAGGGCAAATTTCCAACAAGATGTAATTATTTTTTTTCAATTTATTTAATTTTTGTTGCTAGCCTTAAGTTTCTATATTGAATGAAAAATAATTGCATAAACTCATGTAAGTAACTTAGTATTTTCTTCAATTATGAAAGACTATTGCATTAATTTGAAGATGGGTATGAAGGGGTGGGATTAATTCTCTACCTATTTCCATAATTGCTATGATACAATTATAGGTATTTTACACTCACATTTTTTTTCTCACTAACTATGGGTTTTTCGTCACAGTTTGGATTAATTTGCTTAATTCATTATGTTCAGCTGTTTTTCAGACAGGACAATAAAAACAATTTCAGTATGTTTACCGGAAATTATGCATCTCTTCAATCTCTTCTCTTTTAAACAGTGTTCAGTGGCCTTTTTATGTATTATTTTAGAGGTATTGATACTCTTGAAGCGATCCAAAGATTGCTATGGCCAGTGTAAATAAGTAAGCTCATTCTACCTAAGAATCACCACACCCTCAGCTAAGAAAGCAGTTCACATTCGGTAAAGGGGTTAAAGTAATAAACAAATAGATTTACTGATACATTTTTAAGTAATCAGATAGTTATTGTCTCAAGTACTAATTGAAATTTACCTATCAATTCTTTTTAATGATGATTATTAAATGAGGATTTTTTCTAATGTCTGATCATAACATAACATAAAAAATAGTTCAAACAATTTAATTACGTACTTGTATTATTCAAATAATCACAACTTTATTCAATCAACTAAGAAGCATTTTTTTTTCTATTCTTAAAGGCCCTGATTTGTATAATATTTACTATTATAGACTTATGATTCAATGTCCCATCAGTTGCTATATTTTTTAATTTAATCAATTAATATATTTTTAGATGGAGCGTAATTACTTAATGGAAGTAGTTTGCGAAGCTACACAGTCAACCGATACACAAGTCCGTGTTGCAGCTCTTCAGTGTCTTGTTAAAATTATGACTCTCTACTACCAATATATGGAGACGTACATGGGTCAAGCATTGTTTCCTGTTAGTATAATTGTTTATTACTATCCTTAATCTAATTTTTTTAATTATGTTATTCTCTTTTGGATATAATATTCAGTTGAATATGATAATCCAGTAATAATATTTTAATAAGTATATATTTTAATAAGTAATATTTTAGTTTAATCTATAAGTTTTTAAGTATTCTTCATTGAACTTAAACTTTGTCATTTTTTTTACAGGCACTCCTTATAGATATTATTTTTAGTAGACATACTTAAATTTTGATTTTTAGAATGTCTGCATATTTGGCTATTGTAGGTGATTAAAAAACAAAATTTAAAGGAAATGTTATAACTATGATTTTTATGCAGTAAAAACCTCAAAACGTGCAATATAATTTAGTAAAAATCTCGAAATGTGTACAATAGTGCAGCAAAACCCCAAAATATAAAATTAAAAGTATATACATCTTAAAAGTCCAAAAAATGAATTGACCTCAGTCTATATGGAAGAGGAACTTAACCTTTAAAAGTTGTTTTCTTGAGAAATTACTATAGTTAAAAAAAAAACAAAAAACACTTGAATAACGTGTATAAAAGATCTATGTACAATTTTTTTCAAAACTAGACAAAATTAAAAATAAATCATTGACTAGTTTAATCAAATATTTGATCATAAATCAAACATTTATCTTATTCGTAACTTCAATAGATGATAAAATTGTGGATTTACAAAACATGTAAAAAGTCAATTCAGTAGAACTCACTGAAAACAGTTTGAAGAATTAATCAGAAATGCTTGGGAATAATAAATAGAGCTATGTTAATCTAAACCAGGGCAATTAATTAAATATATATAATTTTGATTAGAATAATGTTCAATGATGATTGACCGCTGTTTTTATAGGCCAGTTTTTCTGTTTCAATATATGCTTGTGTCCAGCTAACAACAAAATAAATAATAATAATTTGTATGAATTTCTTTTATCTTAAGCGTCTGTTTGGGATTTTCTTTCCCATCAAATTCATTTTGATTGATCACAATTAATAAAAACCAGTTTTTCCCATCAGATCTAAGCTCGGGGCAATTAGATATCCAAGTATTAATTTTTGACAGATTCTATTAGCATCATTTAATCACTGATATTTAACTTTATTAATCACTACAAATTCTGGAGTAAATCTGAGATTTAAAATCGCACTTAAAACTAAATAATCTGAGATAATTATGAAGGGTTGTAAACAGAGGATTAAGTATAACAACAATAACAATGAACGTCTTCGAATTATCCCTGAGACTAGCTAATTTGAAAGTGACATTAAATGAATAAAAACAATGTTAGACAGATATGTTTACTTACTGAAGTCAGTTGTCCAAATAGATTTAACCAGGGAAAGACGATGCAATAGAATTTTAAATATTTATTACCATATGTACGTATTTTCATTTCAGGAAATTAGGTTCCATCATTTTTTATATTAAAATTTAACTCAAAAGTTGCAAAAAATTTAATGCAATAAAAATAAAAAACGTACAATTTAGCCCAAAAAGGGCATAACCCGGGTTTGAAGCTGATACACGCAAGCAAATAAAATGTGCAAAATCATGTAGATCCGGTCTTTAGTTATAACTTATTTTTATTCATCTCAGATTTTGTCCTTAGTTAATTATCTTTTTATTTGAAGAAAATATTTCCATATTTGTCTTATAGAAATTTTACTTCTTTTTTTTCCAATTATGTTTATTTTATCTTTTTTTTTTAAATATTTATCTAGTTTTAAATTGAATGAAACATTTAACTGATTATTCATTCAGTAATATTTGATATTGTTATTATATAAATAATTTTGATTAATAGCCGTCATTTCATAAATTTAAGATCTATCATGTTTTTTATTCCAGTATTTTTAAATAAATCGTATCTTTTCAGATTACTTTGGAAGCAATGAAATCTGATATAAAGGAAGTGGCACTTCAAGGAATCGAGTTTTGGTCTAATGTCTCTGATGAAGAAGTTGACCTAGCTATAGAAGAATCAGAAGCAGTAGAAATGGGAAAACCTCCAGCTAGAACATCTCGTTATTATGCAAAAGGAGCACTCCAGTATCTTGTTCCTGTAGTTCTCACCAAGTTGACTAAACAGGTTCATTATTTGTCTTCTGTAATTTTTATCCTATGAAATTTTAATTTTGTCTTGGTGTGATTTTATGTAGAGCTATTATTTTGAGAGTATAGGGATCTAAGCTTTTTCCTAGTAAGATTTTTTGAAATATTTTTATTGTTCTATTAAATTCAAATTTTCTGTATGATTCATCTAATCAATGACATCGTTTTTTGAATATTAATATTGAGGATGTATAGTCGACTGTAGAAAGTATTATAGGTGGGATAATCAGGAGTCAGTATTTTTTTTTAATTTTGCCAACGTTTCGGCTCAAGCTTGTGAGCCATCATCAGGACATTACTGAGCCATGTCCAAGTATAAACTGGCCAGTTAAAGTATATTAAATATTTGTTTGTTTGCTTTTATTTATTTTTATCTTAAATGTACTACAATTTGAAAATTACATTATAAGTATTTATGCAGTATCTAAGCAAATACTGCAGATTATTCATTTTTTAGTACTTATTTTCCTTTTTCTTGATGATAGGAGGAATTTGATGATGAAGATGATTGGAATCCAAGCAAAGCTGCAGGTGTTTGCTTAATGTTACTGGCAACATGCTGCGAAGAAGACATTGTGCCTCATGTGTTGCCATTTGTTCAACAAAATATTAAGTCTCCAGATTGGAGGTATAGGGATGCTGCTGTGATGGCTTTTGGTTAGTATGTTCAATAATTGTGTTTGATAGCTATTCAAAATTTAAAGAATAATATATCAGTTTCAAAAATGATCCTACTTATTGATTGAATATTTATCCAAACATTTTTTATTTTATCAGGTTATAAGTGAGTTTGTAGTGTTTATTACTGATTTCAATAAAAACTTCAGATTCATGTAAATATTTTTAATCAATTATATATGAACCATTTTTATCTATTAAATGTTGCCATCTTACATCATTTTTGTTGAATTTGGTTATCATCAACAATTAGAGGACAACCCGAGTGCTTTCTGTCTTCCGAGTCGAAGTTTCCGGTTCTGAACTAACCAAATCAATTACGGATGGTGCTTTCTCCTAAGGCATCATGATAACAATGAGAGTGTATATGGATACACTGCAAATTTTGCTAACCATCTGCGCATCTGATTTTCCTTTTTTGGAAATAAAAATCATTAAATGATGAGAATGAGTTTTCCTCTCTTTAATTTTGAGTCAGAAAACACCACTTGAAAATAAGGAATCTCGGTTGAAACTGATGCATAAAATGCACCTTACCTCATCATTTTTTAGAATATATAAACATTGATCAAGTAAACATGGCAAATCAAGTTAACAGAATGGCTTAAATCGAAATATAGAAAAATGCTACAAACTAATTTTACAACTTAATACATGGCATTGTTTAAATAATAAAAAATAAACTGTGTTTTAACCAAATATACACTTCTTAAGATTTAATTTTAGTGTCTAATCTATAAAAAATACATTTAGTTCAGGAAGGACTATTCAAAATATGGAGAATGATTCTAATTAAAAGTCATTTAATTATTTTTTTTTAAATAGATTTTTTCTGTTCACAATTTCATGTTGTAGCCATGTATTTTTTATATTTGGCCATTGGTTATTTTCAGTACAAAATCATGATTTTCCAAGAGTTATTTCCTTTTAATGATTAATTTGTTCATACTTTTTGACAAATTTGTTTGTTTTGTTTTTTAGGCTCAATTCTGAGTGGACTTCACTCTAACACGTTGAAACCCATGGTAGAACAAGCAATGCCTACTCTTATTCAATTGATGTATGACTCTTCAGTCGCTGTGAGAGACACAGCTGCGTGGGCATTTGGTCGAATTTGTGAAATAGTACCCGAAGCAGCTACAAATGAAAATTATATTAAACCCCTTCTTGAATCTCTGCTCAATGGCCTCAAGGTAAAGACATTTTGTGTTATTCTCTTTTGCTGTTATGATTTAGGCTTTTCTTCCTCCTTTGCACACAGCATAGGTTAAATATTTTGAAGGAGTACTTCGGCATACTATATGAAGAAGAAAAAAAATATGAGCGCTCAGTTTTAAGTGTTATTATTCATTTCATGGTAAACTCCTACAATATTCTCAATTTTTACACAACTAAGTTGTGGAGCTATGAATGACTACATTTACATTCTAATGAAGAAATGTAGTCTAAACTCTTCCTTAGTGAACCTTTAGGCTTTCTTGTCTGAGTCTCACCTAGAGGGAGAATTAATATGTTTTTTGTTTTTTTTTAATCTAGTAAACATTTTACCATCATTATCTTTCATATACTGAATTTTTTAACTAAAATTAATTCTAAGATTTAAGTTTAGTGTCTAGTCTATAAAAAATACATTTAGTTCAGGAAGGACTTAGGCTATTCAAAATATGGAGAATGTTTCTAATTAAAAGTCATTGAATTTTTTTTTAGTAATAAAAATTAATACTTAAGACATTAAGATGCAAAATGAGATAGATCTATATTTGCGAATGATAAGTTAACACTTTAGTATTTCATACCTGGATTCTAAAATTGTCTAGGATACAAGAGTTGAAAGTCTATTCATTATAGCCAAGGTTATAGAGAACTGCTCACTTGTAATCGATCATCAATTGTGTGAAATCTAGCTACTGAAAAAATTGTTGTATCATGTGAAATAAGTGTATGTAAAAAGTTTCATATTGTTCATCTATTTAGATGTGAAGAATTATTTTAAAAAGTGAAGATAAAATATCAATGGTTATTGATTAACTTTTTATAAATACTATTTCTAAGACCTTGATAATATTTATTGTAAAATAATATATTAATGTTTATCTTTATTATAAATTTGATCTCTTTGTTTTTTTATTATTTACTTTCTTTGAAATTATACTAAATAATGATAGAGTTTTAATATGACTATTTATTTATCAACTTAACCAAATAGTCTTTTCTTTGGTTTTCTTATAGGCAGAACCAAGGGTAGCAGCAAATGTCTGTTGGGCTTTTACTGGGTTGGCTGAGGCTAGTTATGATCAGGCTGAAAATCAGGTTGAAGATGGTTCTCAGCCTGAGACTTACATCCTCTCCAGATATTTCGAGTACATCGTGCACAGCCTTCTAGCTACTACTGATAGGGTAGATGGGGCACAGGTAACATTTTATTCATAATTTTTATGTTTAAAGGGCTACAATAATTATTTAGTATAAACAATTGATATTGGTGATTTAGCAACTTCTTAAATTTTCACAAAAAGTCTAGATCATCCATTATTATTTTTATGTTTATTTGTCTATGAATAAAAAAAATGTTTATTTTATTATTTTAGTTTCGTTTTATTGTTAATTTATTTTTTAAAAAAGTGTTGTCTTCCAGGCTAATCTACGTCCTGCTGCGTACGAAGCACTTATGGAGATGGTGAAGAACTCTCCTAAAGACTGTTATACCGTTGTCCAAAGAGCCACACTCATTATATTGGATCGTTTAAATCAGGTTCTGGCCATGGAGCAACAGATTCAAAGCCACTCAGATAGAGCGCAGTTTAATGATCTCCAGTCACTCCTCTGTGCCACTCTCCAGGTAAAGTGACATAATTGTGTTATTGACGTAAGCTAATATGAGATATTATTTTTCTTCTTTATTAATTCTGTGATTTTACTTTATGTAACAAAATAAAATACTTTTTACTTTTTGTGTTTCCAATGAAATTATCAGCTATATATTATTGCAGAGTGTTCTAAGGAAAATGACCCCAGAAGATGCACCCCAAATATCTGATACAATTATGAATGCTCTTCTTCAAATGTTCAATTCCAATTCATGCAAATCAGGTTCAGTGCAAGAAGATGCGATAATGGCAGTCTCAACACTAGTTGAAGTTCTTGGTGATGGCTTTATAAAGTATATGCCAGCATTCCAACCGTTTCTGTGCATGGGCCTCAAAAATCATGCTGAATATCAGGTAAATGATTTAATAATAGTAACTATATCATCAGTCCTATAGTAAATTTCCTAATTGAGAATCACTATTCCTAAGGCTTGCACAAAATCTTATCATTTATGTTTATGCATGTGCCTTATACACCCTAATCATTTGATTCATTTATCAAAAGAAAAAAATATATTCTCTTGAACTCATTAAGATAAATTAATTTTATTCTATGCCAGAAAAGTAGTCATTATGTTGTTAATGTATTTATATTAGGGCCTTAACTTACCATTTTTAATACATTTTCAAATAAAAAATTGTTGATCTAATGTGCATAACTATATTTTTCATTTCAATACTGACACCTGCAACTGAAGACAGCTTCCATGTAGGTTAAACATTAGCAATTTTTTTTTAATATTCCTTTACACATATGAGAAGTTATCTATGTACCTTAAAAGCCAGTTTTCATCTGTATTTCTGTTAAATAACCATGTTCTGACTAAATTATTTCATTCATTGCATTTGTTATTACCATTAAAAATGTCAAATTTTGTGCCTACGTATTAACGGTTTACAGACTCAACAATTTTGTCATTAGGAAACTTATTTAAGTGTAATTTCTTCACCCCTAAACAACTTATTAACTTGTATTTTATTGCTCAATTTTCTTCATAGTAATATAATATTGATTTTTCAGGTTTGTTGTGCTGCCGTGGGTCTCACTGGAGATATATGTCGGGCATTGAAAAACAAAGTTCTTCCATATTGCGATGATATTATGCGGCTTCTCCTTGAAAATCTCAGTGTATGCATTTCTCTTAATTCCCTATTCATTTCTTATAAATAATGAATTCATTTTATTTAATTTTTACTACTGATTCTATCATGTCCTCAACATTTTTTTACAATTTGGAAATAAGAAATTTTGTAATAACTTTCTTTTATTTTTTATGAAAGTATATCACAATCACATATCCACACAGCCTACTGTTGTGCTATACATGTGATGAAAAAGGCTATATAATATTCACATTTCAATTAATCATATCTTTACAATATCTATTCCTGTATATAATTTTACTCATTTATATTTTTTATTTTGTTTTAGGATAACAGTGTTCACCGTTCTGTAAAACCACAAATCCTATCAACTTTTGGAGATGTTGCATTAAGCATTGGTGCTGATTTTAAAAAGTACTTGGATGTAGTACTTCACACACTTATGCAGGCTTCTCAGGCACAAGTTGATACGGTACTTTATCATATACATTTTCAATATTTAAGATCTTAAAAACTGACATTCAATTTTATTATGAAAATTTTTTAGTAGTTATTAACATTTCGAAGAAAACATTGTTGAATCAGCTGAAAGTCTGATTTGTTACCAGACTTGATGAATTATCACATTTCATTTTCGGCTTTTTGATATGAAAGATATGGTTTGAAAGAAATTATATGGTTGATATGAAAGAACTTGTGCTGATTTTTACTTAATCTTAATCATCGAGCTTGGTTTGGGTTTCTTTTTTATATTCAGAAATTCTTTAATTGGTGTTGACCTTCTGATATAAAAGTTTTCCCCCCTTTTTTTTTTTCTTTTTTTTTTTTGCAACTTACAGTTTCTGTATTCTAAGATTTTTTAAACGATGTTGCTGATTTTAAAAGTATTTACCAAATATATTTCAAAATAAACCTGTGTAGTTTTGAAGTGTAATTGTTTCACATCAACATTTTGTTATTCAAAATTAATTACTTTTCAATATTACCTATTTCAGTCTACTGTCTTTCATGTTTATATTAAATACTGATTTCTTTAGAGGTCACATTAGCTAAATTCAAACCATTAAGTTATTGTCCAGCTCAAAGGTTAATCTGTCAACAAAGATCAACTCAGTTCCTCAGTTACTTTCTGTTTCTGAGGAAGCTTAACAAATCTAGTATAAGGAGGATAATACTTAATAAATATATCTAAGCATAAATTAGCAAATGAGCTGATATTTTCTTTCAATGTTATTGCGTTTATCCTGAATCAATTTTCATATTATTTATCATACACTAATAAAGTATTTAATTAATAGGTCTATTTGTCTTTCCTAATCACCTAAATAGGTCAATCTAATCATTAAAATAGGTCTAATCACCTTCCATGCAAATATAATTATTTTTATTAGTGTTTTCATTGATGTATGAATGTGATTTTGTTTATTTTTTCAGAGTGACTTCGACATGGTTGATTGGTTAAATGAATTAAGGGAAGGAATTGTTGAAGCCTACTCCGGTATTATTCAGGGATTGAAAGGGGAAGATAACAACACAGCTGCAAGCGCTGCCAATCTTGCACTGCTTGAGCCTCATATACCAGTGATGGCTCAATTCTTAACCTGTGTTTCAAGAGACACTTCTAAGCAAGATAAAGTGTTGGCTGGCTCTGCTGGTCTAGTTGGGTAGGTTGTCACAAACTATTAGTTATTATTTAGGTTTATAGAACCTTAAAGGCCTAACTTGGGATAAGAGTGCTTGGTTTTAGGGTCATTGTCCATTATCAAATTCCTTATGATTAGTCAGCTTAGGGTTTATAAAATAAAATAAACCTTTTACTGAGGAAAAAATGACCGATATCATTTGTAATGACTAAATTAACTTGAAGATGACTAATTAACAAGAAAAAAAAATTGTTTATCATATAAATTGATTTCATTGCTCAGTTCAAGTTTTCCAACTTGGTACATTTTGTTTGATTCAATCTTGATATTTTTATTTGGTTCAACTGGATAATTAAAGGATAGTGAATATTTATTAATTCCTACTCTTGCTTGAGGTACCCTGATTAAGATCCATAATCTGAGTTGAAATGTTTCCATTTATAAATAGTTATAACTATTTTATTTTGGACCACCACATCTTGACGGTATTTTTTTTATTATTGATTTGCTAAATTTATTTTTTGTATGTTATATGTTATTGTTTGTGGAAAAATAGATATTTTTTTTAAGATAGTAGTTTTTAAAATTAACTTTTTATCAGTTTTCAGAATATGGCCAATTATCAAATCACATAAATATTATCTTGCAGGGTTCTAATATAAATAAATTTTATATTAATGTTTTTATATAACACAATATGAACTTCTAAGAACTGTTATGAATTCAGGTTACTGTTGTTGTGATCACTGTTCTTAAAATTCGGTTTTCAATGAAATAATTTTTTGCCTTATGCTGTTGATTTATTTTTTTCAATAATTAATTGTAAATGACCAAAACCCCTCCTCCTCCCCTTCAAAATCTGAGAGCCTATGTTTCAAGATAGAACCCGAATAAAGTATAAAAAAAAAAATCTGTTCACCGCCCGCAACATTTCTCCTAAACTACTGCACCAATTACTTTGAAATTTGCCACAAAAATACTAGGGCATGCTATGATGATCCTAACATCTATATTTTGATATCAGCTGGTTATTTTCAAAATGGTGGCCGATTAAAAGTGATTTAATTCAATAACTCAGTTGTGTTTTTTTTTTTAGACAGAGAAAAAATGTATTAGTGTTTTTTTAACTAAGTTATGAAGTTTTAATTATAGTTATAAAAAATAGAAAAAATAAATAGAAATTTTACCCATAAAGACGCTTCAGTTATCAACTGAAAATACGCCTATAACTTGGATATTTTTAAAGACAGAGAAAAATATGTATAGTTTTAGAATCACTAAAGCATGGGAAAAAAATATATATAAAAAATTATTATCTCTATATTCCTACAAAATGATAAAAGTATCATTGAAATAGGAAAACTAGCAGATATATATTGCATTTTGAAATAAGCAGTGGTGATATGCCATTTTCTTTTGAATTATATATTGCTTTTCTTATTAGTTGATTGCTTATAAACAGCTTTACCGAAGTATAGTTATTTGTTAATAATTAAGCATTGTGTAATAATTTGCACCGTTTTTTTTACCTTATTTAAATGTTAGTATTATTTATTTTTAAAAATTATTCTACAACACATTAACATTCTTTTATTTTTTTTATAGAGATCTTTGTTCTGCTTTTGGTGCAAAGGTTATACCCCTGTTGGACATTGATCCAATCAATGAGCTCCTTACCCAGGGAAGGAGATCAAGGATCAACAAAACAAAAGCTGTTTCCAATTGGGCCTCAAAAGAAATGAGGAGATACAAAGCAACTATTGCTAATGCTGCCTCATGGTAAGTAACCCATGAAATTTCTTATTCCTAATTTGCTCAAGTTTTGTAATGAATTAACAGCTGTCTTGTCTTTTTTTGCTAGATATTTTTGTTTTTTTAATATTCCATACTATAATTTTCTGCTACTGAACCTAGGGGTTCAGAGCAAAGAAATCTTTTATTCAAATTATTAACATCCATCTAAATTTTCATGCGTTGCCTCATTATTATGGAACAAACAACTTATTTATCCACTTACATTCTCAGAAATTAGTAGTTATCAACTGAAAATAAATGAAAAAACAATGGAGCTATTGGTACTCTAAAATTAATGATCAATCCTAGGATTTCTGTTAATCATTGGATTAGTAGACTAAAAATTTACAAAAAGAAAAAAAAATGGATTGGGCCTTAAAGTCTTGAAGTTAGATTTTTTAAAAATTTACTTCCTTTCCTAAAATGGGTTGTGCCACAGGTAACCTTTTCTAAGGTTCAAAATTCATTCCATGGTACTGCTATAAAGAACAATGTTAACTTTCTCAGGCCAGGTTCGAACTGGTCCCATTTGATTCATGTTAGCATAGGCAAGAATTCTTAAACTCCTTGTCTCAGGAGCGGGGCTGTACAGGGTGTTAGGCACTTAAAGCCATATCTCGGGATCTAGTCTAGCTTCGGTTTATGATCCTTTGTGACAATGGTAGTTCAACACTGGGCTCACCTAGCCTCTATACAGTGGGTGCCTTTAATTGGAGAAAAAACTTAGTGGATAATCTCGCCCAAATCATCTCCTTGCTCAGATAGGTCACAGTTAGTCATTTACTGAACCTAAGACTTGATGGTTTGAAATGGTACAGATTTTTTTACAAGTTAATCTAACTTTGTCATGATTGTAAAATTAAGGGTAGTAAGGTCACTTATGGATTGTAAAATTGAGTTTCAATTTTATTATAATAATTATTTCTTGGGCTCCGAAAACTCTGATAGCTACTAATCCTCAAACTATTTACATCTTTGTTTATGAGAGCTCTTGATTCCTGTTAGTTAATATACATGTATCAACATTATTATATTCATTGTAGCAGATTTCCGACAAAATTGTATATTTGATATGAGGATGCTTCAAACTTCAGGATAACAGGGAAATATTAACATATCAGATTTTTATGTTCTAAAGATCAACAGTCCATGAAAAGAATGGTCAGAAATTTGTGAGAAGTCCCCAAAGAAGGGTCAGATGTTAGTGACTATGCTAAAGAGCTGTGCCTCAGCCTTATGACCATCCATTCGCAGATATGAGGCAAGATCTATATAGAAAATGACTAAGACAATGGCACACTATGACCAAAATGAAAAGGAGTGGAATATTATGAGAAGTTTGAAAAGGAGGGCTCTATAATCCATCTGTAGGATATGAAAAGTTCATGAACTGCCGACTGCAACAGTAAGGAATTATGCCATTGTAACTACAACTTATGACCTAGTCTACTATGTATAAAGGTTACCTAGAACAAAGATCATTATTCTGGATTCAATGCTACCCACTTTAAATGTAAAGAAGGCTCTGTTCAGAACATATTTGAGAAACTGACGTGTTTAGGTAGTCAGTAACATGATCAACTACTATACAATTATACAATGTTTCCAGTACAATCCATAACTTACGCCTGACAGTGCTTTGCAGTAAAACTGGAAGAATCGAGAATATTAATTATAAAGAAGCATTAAAAGGATTGTGAACGTGTAGTGTTTTTAAAAAATTGTAATTATAAGCTCACTATGTGCGCCAAATATCATTATTGATTCTTGACTTAATAATTAAGAATTTTAAATAAATTGTTTTGTCATTTTTGATCCAAGGATTAATTTTAAATGTTTGAACAAATTTTTAAAATAGTGCAACTAGTGAAAATATCATGATGTTGGACCATTTAACATATTTGCCTTTTCAGTTTTGCATGATAAGGTAGAAGGGGAGGGGATCCATACATAGTAATATCAGACTATAATGGACTCTTTTCAAGTTTATTTCGTTAAAATTGATAATACATTGTTATACAGAGAAGAATGTCTTATTTTACCAATATAAGACTGTAGTTTATAGATTAAGTTATTTAAGAATAAAGCGAACAACAAATAATTTAGGATCGAAGCAACATTTAAGTATAATTCGTTTTTCTGATTTGGATTACTTAAATTTATATTGTTGTATTTATTTTATTATATCTTAAAGTTATTCAGATACCAAGTAAGTTATTATACCATTGATGTCATTTTATGAGTATCAAATATAATTGACAATAGATCTCAGTAATTACTGTTTAATGTGAGATGGACAGCCATGGACCTGCTTTTCAATATGCCGAGTAGAAGTTTGAAAACTCATTTCAGCATTTTCGATTATAATACATTTTTTCTGATTTCAAAGCTTTATCAATTTCTTTTATTAGTGAGGTTGTTACTTAAGGCTTTATGAATTATAAAAGAAAAACATACCTGTTTGGAGGTGTAAATTTATATATATAGTTAATCATTTGTTCTTAGTAGCAACCGCAATATAAGTTTGTAATATAGTGATTTTTTTTTTTTAATTATGAAAAAAAAAAGAAGAAAAATTATGTTTTTAATCAAGCTTACTTTTTGTTTTTATGTTGTAATGAATATAAATACAATTCAGGACAATATGATGATAACATGATATCAAAATATTCTTGTTTCCTATAAGTTGGATATATTTTAATTTACCATTTTAAATAAATTATTGCATATTCATCTAAATTGAAAGTCGAAGCCATGTTTCTATTTTTGGGGTTTAACAGACACCAACTCGTTTTATTTTATTTATTAATTAACTATTCACTATCAAGATTTATTTTTAAAAGAGAAATACCATAAATATAAAACTATTACACTGATTTTTTTTTTTAAACCACTAAATATAAATATAATATAAATTTAAAAAATGAGTATCTATTCAAAGGATATTCATATATTCAATAAAACCAATAGTATTATGAACACCTTATGTGTTTTTAGGCTTGAAAAATCTAGTATAAACACCCAACTTCTTGCCTTTAAAATAAAAATTAATCTATACTAATTCAGAAACTTGATAATCTTTTGAATTTAATTCATCATCCCCTTGCTACTGAGATATGGATATGAACCACCTCTGAATTTCTTTATTTGTGAATATTAAATAACCTTTCATTGAACTTAATTTTTATTATGAAATTATATTTTTGATCAAATGAATAGTTTACACTTCTCTGAAACAAAATGAACTATGAGTTTTAGAAAATACAAAAAGTGCCTAGATAATCAATTTATAAACATGTTTCAAGAAGTGGGCAGCAAAGCAAAATTAACAGTGGACTTCAGAAAATAGGAAAAAGTCTATATCTCTAATATTTAAAAAATAAATTAAAATGTAATTTTATTTTTTGCTCCCATGACACTAGGTCCAAATAATATGGAACTGTAAAATTTAATGATTTACTGTTCATTGATAAACCATCATAAATTACATGTCAACTTTAGAAAAAAATTAGACTACCAATGCCTCAAATTATGATGATAGGATTTTACTGAACCATTTTTATTTATCGAATTTTACAATTATTATTGTTGAATTGTGATCATATATTTACTCCATCATTTTGTATCTTTCAGTGCAAATTAATTTATTCTGCTGCACTTTATGTTAATGTTATGTAATCTATAACTTATTTGATCTCTCAATGCAAAATAATAACTTCTAAAATAGCATTTTGATTATGATATATTTATTGCTATGAAATTCATTTGAAATGCTCAAGGCATTGATTAAAATCTATGAAGTATGAACCAATAGATAATACTGATTTTTCTCTCTGAATGGGTTAATAATTTAAAACTTGCCTCTATTGATATTCTTGTTATTGTGGAAAATTACCTGTCCAATGTTTTCGGCGAATGGCAATGTTAATATTATATGTGTGTGGGCTATGCAGCGGGAGTGAAGTGGTGACCAATGGTGCTCAGGCGATGATGTCACCACCAGGTGCCATGTAAAGCGCTGAGATATCTAAGAAGCTGACCGCAGCGCTATCTCTCTTTCTCCCCACAATCTCTGGTATGTTCTCTATTCTTCCTTAGCCTTATTTTGCTATGGCTGGAGCATTATTTTTTAAATTTTTCTTGTTACTGATAATTTCCAAATTAAGACAACCCATAGTAATACGAATTTCAAGTATAAAAGATTTTAAGAAGAAGATTTTTAAAAGAATTTTAAGTATAAAAGGTTAGGTTTAGAAAAGTTTAATGAATGTAGATACTCTGTTTTATTTAAATTTAAATAGTAACCAGTAATTTTATATTTTTTGATTGTTTTTTATTTAATATTTTGTTTGTGTGCATGTTTGCCCTTTAGTGTGGGGGGAGGAGTACTTACGAGGTAATGATAAAAATTCCCATCCTCAATTTATTTAGTTTAGTGGAAGAAGATTAGTGGAATGAAATCTATTTCGTCTTTTCAGTTATGTCTCAATAATACTTTGTCAAAAGTATTTCTATCTGAAATCAAAGCTTACATTTGGTTAAATAATGTTATAAATGATTCTTTTAATGCACTGTAGTTCCAAGTTTGTTAATAGCAGTTTTGTGTATCTACAAAACTAAATTTTTAATATTACCAACATAACTGATAAAAAGTTCTTTATCATCACTGATTTGGTGCTTGTTTAGGATTACTTATTAAATTAAATTATACAGTAATTAATGAAGATTGTAGATAACAATTAACAGACTGAGGTATATTATATGTAATATATAGTAAAAAATTCAGTTTTTTTATTTTAAAATCCAAGACTAAGACTAAAATTTAAAACCAAACAAATTCAAATCAAACAGAAAATCAAGTCAATATGAATCAGAAAAAAAATGACAGTTGACTTTTTAGCTGTTATTTTATATTTATTTTGCATGGATTAATTTTATTTAATTTGCTCTTCACATATTTATTTAATTAATAATCTTGATCTTCAGAGCTAAAATGAAGTCAATGATACAAGAAGTTTTATGCTTGACATAAAATGATGGGAGTAAATTACATATATGTTCAGCTATTTTATTATTAATATAATTATATTCTAGCTTTAATTTTCATATTGTGATCCGTGTAGTTTAATATTAGGGCACTGGTCTACTGTTCCTCGTGTCCTGAGTTCGAACCTGGCTATGGGGTAACCCTAGAGAAGGGATATCCTATCCCCCTGCTTCTTAAAAACAAAACAAAAAAAAAAAACCACTAAAAATGATTATTTGAAGAATTACATGTTCAAATTTTGATGTGATTAATACTATATACTCGCGGCTGCTCTACTCTAAAGTTACAGTTCTATACTCTATCTTTTTACTTAAGGTTTTATTAGAGTTGTTGTAGAGTCATATTGTTTTATGTTTACCATTAATATTTTTTTCTGGTTTAATATTCATTTTATTTTGCATAAGGGATTTTAAAATTTGTTCAGAGGAATTTATGTCATATGTTCATTTAAAAAAAAAAATGTTCTTGCTCCAGCCATGGTTTCTTTTGTTTTTTAAAATCATTCAAAATTTTATTTTTAAAATACCTTTTTTTTCATAAATTATAAATAAACTATGAATTATTTGTCTAGTTCTTTACTGTAATAATTTCTCTGATTTTATCTTACTAGTTTTTTATATATATCTTTTTGTATTATTATTAGTTTATTAATTATTAGAAATACAAATAAAAAGTTAATTTTATCTTCCACCATGTGAAATTGAATTAAGTAATAAGAAAAACAAATCTGGTACAGTCCAAACATGACATAACTTTTACTTCCTTTCCATAATAATTATCCATTTTAAATTAATTTACCAAAACAATGCTTAAAATATTTTCTACAGGTCTACTCTTTTTCATTCATGTACTCTCCCTTAAAAGCTCGATAAAATATTTTTATTTTTTTTTTTTAACAATTTTAGTAAACCAGATTAGTCTGTGCACTAAATATGTTTGTTTTGTCTTACCGAAAAGGGACCTTAAAGTTTCCAATTATTTTTCATTAACTACTGTCAGAAATCATAAACTACAAAAGCATTGAAGTTTACAACAGAATTAATTGGATTTTTTTGTTAAGAACTTAATAGTACTGTACTGTTTCTACATTCAAGCACTTAGTTATATTATTTAACAACTAAAGATACATTGATTATATAGTGAATGCCATTAAATTGTGTACCTTTTAATTGAATTAAAAATCTCTTACTTTCCTTGAAGTTTTGATCTTATTATCAGGGTTTTTCTGAGTTTGGGTTTATTATTTTTATGGTCTGATTCTTATAGATTAAAGCCTCAGAAGCCAGGGCTCGCCTACCTGGAGATAAGTGCTTCGTTAGTAGTTAAAAATTAGAGATTACTAATTGATCTGTTAGTCAATATAAACTTTTAATTCATAATAAATAACTTCTAGATCAGCCTAATTTATCATCATATTCCTGTTAGCTACCATTTTCTAAACTTTACAAAATTTAGTTTTGAGAAGTTTTTTGTTATTATGCTTTTAAATATATCATTTTACCTATTAAAATTAAAATAGCCACTTAGATGTTTTTCCGGTCCGCTCATTTTATTTTGGATTCATGAAATAATCTATCACATTTATATTGACATGGAAGTAACAAATATTCTGAACATTTATATTAATTTTGCTTAACTTAATGTTAAGTTAGCATTTATGAAATAAGTAATATTTGACCTGAAAAAGTTTTAGATACTAATTATAACTGTTGATGTAGGGAAGGGACTGTCTATCCAGTACCGACATGGGCCTCACTCCAGTTGGAGGAAGTAACCTCCTCATGATCAAATTTTTACCTACATCCATCCTATCCAACCGTTATTGCACCTCTAGTCTGTCTAACCAGCACAATTACCTTCCTAAACGGTTGCCTTCTGTCTTTGCATGTATATTCCTTATTAAATTTAATTAACGCTTTTGTTTGTGTTTTTTATTTAGCATAACAAGTTTTAGATTATAGTAGTTGTCTGAATCATGGGCTTTATTATAATTGTAATCCATTTGGAATTATATTTAGTATTCAATATATTTTTAATCATTTCTACAATTCTATCAAGTTAAAAATCTGATTTTACACCTTATTGTTCATAATTCAGTGCTATTGATTCAAAGCCATTGTTTGTTTTTTTAAAGGAATGAGCAAACGTTTACAAAATATGAAAGACACATTGTATGGTTGGTTTCAATGAGATAAATTTTGTTATAAACCAAGTTATAGTTTTAAATGAAAGTTCAGTCCCGTTTCTTAGTTTGCTTTTTACGTGGGTTCTTCTTGGAAGAGCTGGCACATTATAATTTTAACCCTTTAGTGTCCGTGGACTACTAGAGTAGTCTCAAGGCGCTGTTAAGTTTTACTAACACATTGAATATTTCGTGCAATATGTCTGATTGTAACAATAAGTTTTAAGAGAAAGAATAAAAAAAACAAAAAAAACTGAACTAATTAAAATTCGAAAAATAGCAGATTCAATAAGTAGTCGGTCCAGCGAGCCCGCTCTACCTTCGCAGAGTCCTTGGACTCCAAAGGATTAAGCAACCATGGGGATGGGGTATGGGCACCCACTGAACACAATTGCTGATTGCTTTCTTTAAATGAGTCGAAATGATTAATCTCCTTCAGTTTGTCATGGTGATCTTTTTGTTTTGTTGCTTGTATTGTTTAAGAGATAATGTATTATATGTTCATCCTTCAGATTTTCTGGAATCAATGTGTCCTGTTCCTTATTTATACCTCTCGGGCTGCAAGAGTCAGCCACCTGAAATAGTTTCCTGGGAGTACTACTTTTATGTAGTAGTTGTGTTCTTTTTCCTTGAGGAACTATGTATAGGATCTACTCCATACTGGAGGAAGACTACTACGAATTTGGGTGAAATAGAAATATTGGGTAGTAAAATAAGTTCATTGCATTTTTCAATATTTCAATTTAATCCTTTATGTGTTTATAAAATTGTGTTTATTTGGTCAATAATGTTTACATATTCTAAAAAAAGGTTAGTTGCAGTGCTTTTATGCACGTTAAACACAAGATTCCTTATCTTTTAGTGGTATTTTGCTTGCTCAAAATGGAAGGGAAAAAACTTCGTTATCGTCATTCAATGATTTCATTTCCAAAAAGGAAAATCCACTGCACAGGCGGTTAACAAAATTTGCAGTATGTATGGCGAAGATGCCGTCGTAGAAAGCACTGTCCTTATGCAGTTAACTCGGTTCAGAACCATAAATTTTGTCTTAAAAATGGGGAGTACAGAATTTAAAAATGACCTGAAAGATGGTATAATGTAATAGATCAAAATGGGTCATTTATAATTGATAAAAAATATTTACAAGAATCTGAAGTTTTTATTGAAATCATCAGTAAGAAATACTGCAAACTTATTTTACAACCCAATACCTTTGGGTTTGTTTTCATTTTGAAACATCTCTCTTAAACCATTTTCAGAACTACTTAGAAACATACTGTAAAATAAAGGTTTCTTTAAGGTTATACAAAGGAAAGAAATGTTTAGTTTTTACAAGAAGCAGAGAACTGTGATGAGGCCTTAGACAGGGATAAAGCCTTTGTCAAATACTGTTCATTATTTCTCTGGACGCTGTGCTGTGTTGTTCAGGAATATCGGAATATGAGAGCTCTACAGTAGTCGTTACGAGAAAACTCATTTGTAGACTGGGCCAACTATGGGTGGCAGGGAATTTGTGTTTGCCAATTTAAAGAGACCCCGAAAGTGAATAAATTTATGTATGAAGAGTTTGCTCATTCTTTCAGGGTCTGGATGTACTAATGCATTAAAGCTCAATATAAATGTACACATCTGTGTGGAGTCCTAGATGTCGGTGGACCGGGTGGAGATGTAGGTCGTTTAGTTGAAAATGTAATAGAGAGCCTGAAACTCCAGCACACATGCTGGGAAAATGTCTCAACTCCGTCATTGTCAAGTATGAATTGATGAGACTCCTCATAGAGAGAAACTGCCGGCTTTGATGAGGTCTATTGCATAGATTCAGATGGATCCACGCAATATGCTGACCTGACATTGTGGCATTTTATAATACCGAGATGTCAGCAATCATTTTGGATCCTATGATAAGATACAAGAGTTATGACCTCGATCAGGGGGATTAGGTGGAAAGGGAAAAGAAGGAAATTAATCATAAGTGCTGCATCCCTTTCCTGAAGGAGGGCTTTGGGGAGAGAGACTTCTATGTAAAGGTCCTTTGGTTCTGAGCTCGTGGAGTGGTGCTAAACTCGACAAGGAGTAGCTTCTGGGAGAATGTCAGTGTGGACGTTGCAAAGATAGCAGAAAATATAAGATTAGACCCTCTAGGTATCATCCACCACCACATTCATGGTGTCCCATGTGTATATGTATAAATTTGCAATATGTTAAGATTAATGTTAAAAATTTTTGTTTTCATAATTTTTTTTTTTTTTATATATTAATGTATTGTATTATCTATGTATATAAAAATGAATGGCCTTTTTCCTTGGTTATCGCATCACACGTGAGCTGCTTGACCGATTTCACTAGTTCTTTTTTTGTTGTGTTTATAATTTTCAGAAGAAGGATCTTATGAAAGAAAAACAAATAAAAAAGAGAAAAGTTACTTTAGTAGTTAGATTTTTTTTTTTTTTTTTAATTTTCTAAAGTAATGTCTTTATCTACATATATAAAAACGAACCTCCTTTTCCCTTTATCATGCCTGAAAGGCTTGACCTATTTTTCTATGACATAGTTAGGACAGGACATCATCTGTCAGGGCAAGCTAGTATCATGATATTAATGTTATGCTTATATTATTATAATAATTTTAAACAAATATTTCTAAGGAAATTATAGAATGCTGTGTTTTAAGCAACCTAATATAGTTGGTCAGCTCTACTTATTGATTAAATATTTTCTCTTCTCTTATGCAGAGAGGGTGAAACACTATCCCCACCATTATGCACTGTTGCTGATAGTCAGTTCTAAAAAGGATCATTATCTGAAGAAAATTATATTAAGAAGTTTTTGATACTTAGTATTGATATAAAAAATGGGACTGCTCTAATTAATGTCTTTAAAATGCAGGTTTTACATTATATATATATTCCAATTTAACTTATCATTACACCTTAGTTCTAAAAAAAAAAAGTTTGTTTGTATTATGTTAAATATTTCCTCTTTTATACAAATTTGACTCAAAAATGGTTTGTTTGAACTTGAAATTTGTTATAAACTTATCTCTTATCTAATCCAACAACTTCCATTTGAGCTAGAAAACTTAAAAAATAGGTAAATGCTATGGACATTTAAATACTTATAAGAATAGTTAATAAAAATAAAAAAATCTAAAAGTTTTTTTTTTTTGTTTGTGAACCTCACAGAATGATTTTTTTTTTGCTTTAGCTTCCCACAAACTATATTGTATTGTTCAGAACTGCCTTTTCTATTTCGATAGCTGGAAATTATAACTGAAGAAATTTACATAAAAGTTCTTTAAATAATTTAGTACAATTGTCGATTGTGAAGGATTGATGAAAATTTTCCATGAATACAGGTAAATTAATTATATAAAAAAAAAAAAAAATAGTGGATGTAATTAGTTGACCGTTGAGAATTACTGGAAGGAATTAGTCCGGGTGGCGGTCATTAAATGAAACAACTAAATAGTTTCAACTATTTTATTGTTTGCCAACGTTTCGACCCCCTTTGTGGGTCATCATCAGGGCGCATGGTGGGAGAATGGAAACTGATCAGTTTCCATTCTCCCACCATGCGCCCTGATGATGACCCACAAAGGGGGTCGAAACGTTGGCAAACAATAAAATAGTTGAAACTATTTAGTTGTTTCATTTAATGACCGCCACCCGGACTAATTCCTTCCAACAAAAAAAAAAATATTACTTGGCCTGTTTTAATATTTAATACAAAGGTAATTTCAAGAAATAGTTTTTCAAAGCCACATAAATCTCTGACCCTAGACTTGTCTTAATTAAACTAAATTTCAGTAGTACATTAAAATTAGATATTAATCTGAACATGGAAAATAATAATCATAAATTCAGTTAATGACTTCCAGTAGGTACTCAATCCATCTCAAGAAATATTACCAGAAACACAAAACATCTCTCATTAATATTTTAATGAACCCATTTACTTGGTTTTCTTCTTTCATTTTATGTATATATTTATTTATTTATATATTAAAATATAGATTGTTTTTATTATATGCTATGGAAGGAGGCAATGTTTTTAGTATACTTTAATTCAAATTTGATATGTACTTCCAATCGTTCATTATCCGTTCCATAAAATATAGTGAAAAGTCCCATGCTTTTCTTGCCGATTTTTGATTAGAGTTTTAAGAGAAGTTTAGAAAACTACGTTTTCTTACTTCTTATTTATTAATTTTTACAATTATCTCAAAAACTATGATGAAGAAACATTATGTAGTTATACAATTATACAACAATGAGCCTTAAGATTGTTCTGTACAAAATTTTGATTTTTAGTCATAAAATTGTAGTGTTCGAGTGAGGGCAGACTTAAATTTTTTTTTAATTTTTAGTCATTGTTTATTCAGTGCATCTTGAAAACTGCTAACTGCTAAGTAAATTTACTAAAATTTGAGTCATGATTAATAGGGCTTGTTACATAATAAAAAAAAACATCTCTAGGAAAATGCAGTTCCTAAAATTCACTTAGGTATCTATCAAAGTTTTAAGTTCCTATTGTCACTCACATTGAAGCTAATTACATGCATTATAATGTAGTTTACATTGATTATCTGAGTAGAAAGGATAGTTTCTATGTATTAATTAAATAATATCAATTCAAAAAATGATGATTACTTATATCTTAAAATAAGTAAAGAAATATATTATCGGAATTAGGTCAGGTTAGTTGGGACTTTTATCTTCTGCAATTTTACTTGAGTAAAAAAGCTAGGAGAGCCCGTGGCTGAGTGGTTAGCGTGCTAGCTTGCCACGTGAAGTTGTGAGTTCGAATCCCAGTCCCAGGAGGACTTTTTTCAAGCATACAAATAAATGGGGATTCACTCACAATCTCCCCCCGGGTATGTGGGACCCCTCAGCTAATTGATAGCCACCCATTAAAATAGGCGTAGGGAGTGATGACCCTACCCTATAAAATGTCATCGAGTATCGCGGTGTGGAATATAAACCATACCGTGCGGCCTCGGGCCTCGAAGGCCTGTCGCGCTAACCGAAAAAAAAAGCTATCCTGAACTGAAGGTTTTTCAAGGATATTCAGCACTGAATGATAAAAGAACATTTTTTTTGTTTTGTTTTTTAAATAACTATGTTGTTTGAGCGAGATAAAAAATAAATTATCTGTTTGATATTGCAAATATATAAACATGACTATTTTTTTCTATAAAAGTTTTTAGCTCTTATTTAAATGATACTAACTTATTGTTTTTCTTAATTTTTTCAGATCATCAAACAAACATGAAACTGATTTGTAAACTAGTACTCTACACTGACTTACAGACTTCATTAGGACTGTTGATAAGAACAGAGGAGAGACAACGTCGCGGCCAGCAGACCCTCAACTACAGCCTCCCTGGCCACTTCCAACATTTCTGTCTGTCTGCCTGCCTGTCCTTTCTCTCAGTGTTTTAACCTTCATTTTTATCATGTTCATTGTTTATCATCAATTTCATATTATGTAGTTTTGTGGAGAACAAATGGTGAGTATCAAGAGAGAATAAATATGAGGTGTGTGTCAGTGGTAAACTGTTATTTCTACTTTTAAATACAGATTTAAGCGAATCATCGTTTGCCAGGTATATATATTTATATATATATATATATATATATTATATACATATTTATATTTTTTCCTTTGGAGATCAACGAAAAAATGATGTGAGTGAAGTGAATGAACGATAATTATGGAAAATATGTGAGGGGCGATTTGTACAAATGTGTCGACTCCATTTTAAGAGTTAATTTCAGTTAGTTTTATTTTATTAAAAAAAAAAAAATTTAGTTAAAGTTTTGTAGAAAATTTTAAGTAATTCACAAGCGATTGAAAACTGAAGAACATATCCAAAGAGAATTTGTATAGACATACGTTTTTTGGTATTCCCGTCCTAGGGAAGAAGAGTATTAGAAGAATGAAGTGCCTTTAAGCTATCTACTACAATTGGAACGAGCTGAGGGGATTGCCCATCCTCTGCCTACAAAATTATTTTATCCTAATGTAATTTATAAGTTTAATGTCTTATTGTAACAGAGAATATACTAGCAATGGCTAGCAACAGTTTGTCTAACCAGTTGTTAAAAAAAAAAAAAATGACTGTTTTCAATTTACCAGTATCAGCTCAGGAAATGAAAATGTGTATAAAGGATCTTTTTAAATGCTGTTTATTATTTATTTTTTTTATTTATGGGTTGAAGATATCAGTCATGAAAGAGGATTGCTCATTATTTTTATTTATTTATTCATTTTTATTACCTCATTTAAAATCCACATTTGGACTTCTAATGTGATAGTTGGACTCATTTTTATGCCTTATGAGCCTAATTTTAATTTAGTTTCTATTTTCATAACTGTGTTATGTATATGTAATATCTATAGTAATATATCTGTACAAGTAACATTTTTGTAATAAGGATTTTTGTGAGCACATTGCTAGGTTCTCTCTGTGGCCTGTGACAATACCAAACTTGTTTCTTAGGTAGGTTTTTTTTTCTCACGTTTTACGAGTGAGAGCTTGTATATATACCATTAGTTGATTGCCATGGCCTTATCACAACATGGGCTCACTTTCGATATCAAAACCTTGCCTTGATTTTAAAAAGATGATAAAATAATGGTATTCGTCATTATTGGCATGGTATACAGTTTTGTAAATGTTAGTAAAAATAAGTTCAAAACTGATTTTATTTTCCCAATAAGCTTTCATTTCCTTACTGTTTTAATTTTTAAGAATGAACTTAATACTGAAGAAAAAAAATTGTTTTTATCTCAAATGTTATTGGGCCATGACAATCTAAAATTATTGTTAATATTTACTTGTCACAAATTAACATTTAAATTAAGTGATTAAAGGAACAATCCACAGGTTTCATTATGGAAATGTTCCTTTTAAGATAAACCTGTCAATATATGTATATTTTTGGGAATTAAAATTAACAAATTAGTTTAGGGTTAAAATTTAAATAAAGGCACACCGAATCTGGGCAATGACTGTCGGTTTTTGTTTTTATATAATTAATATAAAAATTAAAAAAATATACGTTTAAGAAACTCATTTAACTGTGATTGCGAAGTGTGTGCACAAAAGTGTTTCCTAGTGTGTACGCGCTTTAATTCCGGATTGTGTGATATTTAGCGCCCCTAAGTGTGTGTCTCAGCGTGTGAGAATCTCTGTCATACCTGCCGAAGTGTTATTCAATTTTATAGACTTTAATTTACTAGAAATATATAATATTAATAAATTTTACACTTCCTACGGTATGGAAGTACTATATATGTATATTAAATATTGCATTGTATCAATGAGAGAGTCTGAAGTATGTTTGCTGTCAAACTGATTATGTACAAATGTATTTTGTCTCGACTGTTATGGTTATTTGTTGTTGACTGAAGATTGTTGTTGTGTGTTGTATGAATGTTCCCGGTGTGAATGAGTGTGTGTATGTTGGGTTATCGTGCCATTTTGCTTTCTCCCTCATTAGTATCCTCCAGATTGAACTTTACATGGCCTCCTATAGGAAGTTGGATTGAAATTATGTATCCATTATTGTCTAAATTACTTAAATTCATGTATTGAATTTATTAGGCATATATTAACAGATTCAGATTCATTCCTCTCTTCAAAGTTTTTGTATGTTAGTATTATTTTTTTTTTTTATTTTCCATAGCAATGTTCATTTTAGTTCCATTCATTTTAAAGGTAATAATCAAAATTATTGCCTCATTTTTATGTATTAGAACCTGTTCTATGTAGAAATGACATATATATTTTTGTCTATATTCTGATTATATTGAAATCAATTATGATTTATTTTTCTTTTGGGGTTTTCATAAGCATATTGTATTCAAACCTAACTGAAAATAAAGTAAATTGTGAAAAATACTGTGTTTATTATTATGGATCAACCTTAACTGGATCAAGACTTTTCAAAGTCTTCACTAACTACTTGCTTGCTTGGCAGTTCTACAATGGCTAGTGAGGAAAGAATTCACCATCAGACAGAAAAACCGAAACAGGTATTGTATGAAAATATAAAGTGATTCAGTTAATATTTTATTTTTTTGTTTTCTTTAAGAAATTTTATTGCTCTTTAGCGCCTTAAGTGGATATTAACCTTTGATTTGTGAAATTTATTCAATTTTTCTAATGTTAATATTAAAATATATGTTAGAGATTTATAACATATTTTACCTATTAAAAAGAAATTCTGTAATTTACAGTTAGACATATTTGGATTGGATGAACTTTAATTTTAGTGGTAATACACATATATAGGTCTAACAGTTACCAATTTAGAGTCTGGTAATACATGGGTTTTACAGAAAAGGAGAAATCACCATCATCTTCCTATCTAGAATGCTATTATAAAGTGCATTATGTTGGGACTCCATGAGCTTTAATGTAGTTGGTAATATACATGTGTCATATTTAAGATAATAAAACATCTAACAGTCACCAAACTAGAAAATGAAAATTCTCCAAGTTCAGGGTGTAGTCATTGAGAAATAATATTAATTAACTTAGCTTTAAATAAAACCATACATGCTCTACATTGACTAATTTAACGTTATAAATTATATAGTTGCTATTGATCAAGGACCAGTGACTGTTAGTGCACAATCACAACTAAAATTGTCCATTTTATTACAATTTGAAAATATTGAACTTAAATGACAGATATATTGGGGTGAGTTAAAAAAATACCGATTTAAGTGTTAAAATTAACTTAAATCATTTATTTACCTCAAATATGTAGTAGGCATAAAAGTTCTGTCCATTATGTGCAATGGTTTGTTGTCATATAGAAGCCAGCTGTTCAATTCCCTGCCAATACCATCATGGGTAAGTATTCAGGGTGTTTATATAGGTGCCTGTATATAAGGTGTTTATGTACCTCTATAGGTGAAAACCTTGGTGAGTATTGTTTCCCAGAATATGACTAGATATCTATGAGACATCCTTTATGTGATTTCATAAACAATGATTAATGAAAAGAAAAATCTTAATTAGTGATTTAAGTCATTAAACAGAACACTGGTATTAATAAAAGTACAATACTATGGAGTTATACTGAAATAAGTGCTAAGTAATATGTCACTATTTTCGATAACCCGGGCTTGGGTGGTGATGTTATTATGTTATCTCAAGAGAGGGTTCCCACAGGCCTTCAGCCCATCAAAGAACTTGATGTGCCTCCACCACTATGAACTCAGGCACCGAGGGTAGCTGGAGCTCCTCATAGATTGTGGACTGCTTGGAGCGAGGTTCCTTTGACTACCTGCCGAAGGACGGCGCACAGTGGGCTAAATCACGGTTCTAGGTGGTCAAAATTGTTTTTTGAATCTACCTCATCAAAAATGTTACACTGGTTATAAATATAGGTTGCAAATCAGGATGTAACGCAAAAAACAATAACCAGAATAATATATATATGTCTCAAATATATGACAAACTCAATTGTGATAAGTGATCACTGTAGTAAGTTCATAAGCCACCGAATTTTGTAATTCTGGGTTTACTGATTCAGTTTTTTTTTAAACTAATAGTGTTGTCAATGAATCTGTATTCGTTGATATTCTGGATATATTTCGAGTGTTCCGTTCCCTAAATCGTCTATAATGTATGTTTCGGGCTTCTTGAGCTTTTCAGTTGACTGTCCAATATGTACCACGTGACATTTCATAAAATAAATAAAGATTTGTGTAGAAGTTTTTAGTCTCAGAGACATCTTTCGTACTTAGGTACATCAATTTCGTATCCAGACGAAAAGGCTTGGAGAATAGCGCCGAACCTTCTAATGAGATTGTGGTCTTACTCAGTGATGGAAGTGTACATCAGTCTTACTAAGTGTACATTTATATTATTCTTAGGGGACTAGCTGTCCCAGAATAAAATTTCTTTTCAATCATTCATGAAAACACTTCCAGAGAAGTGTTTGAAAAATCTTCTAGCTGTGTCTTATCGTCCGTATTGCCAGAACCTTGTTTTGGTTGGTCAACATTCAACCCTAATTTAATTTTGAGTTCTTTCTGAATTCTCTCCTTTTGTTGGGCTACCTCTTGTTTTTCTGCTTCATTCCTTATAATATTTTTCTTTACTCCCTAGCGTTACTATAAGTAGAGAAGAAATTCGAAAGTTGGAATCCAAGCATTCAATGTTTATAAACCAAAACTGTAATTCTCTGTCCTGTCAGAGGCAACTTGGAGCGTTCGTTCTGCAGTATATTTTTGATAATTTCTCAAAAATCGCAACAAAAAAAAGTTATTTCTGTCAAATAGATAGTTTGAGGAATTCAAATCCATTTCATATACTTTGACACATCATGACCTTGACCATTTTTTTTAATGAGAGAGAAATTTCGATTTGGATTTGCTGCTCAACTTCGCTGAGTTGCTATGCGTAAACAGCATACCGCATCAATCTTAAAGACAATTTTTCAGGTACAAATAGAGGTAGATTCTGCCAAAAAGAAACACTTGGACATATCGATGGGCCTCTTGGACAAATCGAGCCTAGCCTCAATATATATGGTGATGCAGGATTCCCAGTGAGTCCAGGATTATCGTCTCCGCCACGTTTTGTAACTGTTTTCTTTCCGAGTCCATACCTCTCCAAAAATGATCCAGTATCTACTGGGATGGTTCCCCTGCTTCCGAACCAAAGTCCCGTGACTGAAAATTTTCTTTCGCCAAACTCCTCGCGAAATTTATCTTGTAGATAAGGGATACATTTCGAATAAATGCTTCCCTTCTCCTCTTGAATTCTTTTGCCTTGTTCTCTGTCATTTGTCTCGTATCTGATAGTGGGATTCACTATCAGTGCTTCCTTTTCTGTGGTACTAAATGCCAATATGTCCAAAAATCTAGTTGATCCTTCGGTATCAATGCAAAACACCTCTTGGAAACATTTGTATTTTTTCTTTTCCAACAGTTATGCTGTCTCCTTGTTCATGCGGTTGTGCCGGCGGGTAACCAGAAGCATGTTATGTGGACATTTACCCAACACATGTACAGGGGTTTCTGACTCGACCGCATCTGCGGCAGAGGGGTCCAACTGTTTCATTAACCTGGCACCTCGATCCCGGGATTCTAAAAAGCGGTGCGTAGTTTATGTTCAGTTTAAGTGCGTTGGTCCACTCCGATCCTGTAAGGATCCTTCGATCAAACATAAACCTATTACCGCATGGGCTGGCTTTGAAATGGACCACGTCTACGCCCTGCCACTTGCATTGGCTCCATTCCTCGAAAGACTTTTCTCTTAAGAATTGTCTTACTTTCTTTACTGTGAGAGGGGCATCCATAGTATTTCTTTCAACCTGCAATAGTTCGGTGCACCCGTGGATCTCCTCCGTTAAGTTAAAAATAGTTTGAAACAGGGCGTCTGTTACTACGGCCAATCTTTGGGAAATCGCCCAATGCTGAAGAGGAGCTTCCCACAGACACCGCAGAAGCCCCAGACCAGGGGCGTTATCAATAAAAAATTTATTAATTATACCACTACAAATAAATGCCTATGTTTACCATATAATCTAAACAACAAGTACTCAAAATTGACATCTAACCTTTCTTTTGAAGTTTCATAATGTCTTAATACTCCCAGCGTTATTCACAACAATATATTATATGATATGTACGATAGAGACTGAAGAGTGAAAAAAGCTGTTCAAAGGTAGTTTAATTATTTGTTTTTACTTCGTCTTATATTCGTCTTATATTATACCCTTAAGTCTGGACCATTAAACCAATAAGGAACAACATCCGGTGTAGAAATTCTTTTGCCTTTGTCATGACTTTTGACCACCTAGAACTGTAATTTTGCCCACTGTGCGGCGTTCTGGAAGCTCTGCAGTCTCTGAAGGGTAGATTTATAGAGGTGGCGAAGCAGCGGCGCACCATAGAGAGGAGTGGGGCAGAGAATTGCCTTGTAAATCTGCAAATTTAGGCGATGCGAGAGCTGCGGCGAAGTCAGCAGATGGTAAGGTATTTACGACTTCGATCGGGCTAGCTTAAGTCTTTGCCGGACATGACTGGAAAATGTTAGGTGCCTGTCCAGCGTCACGCCCAGGTACACAACGTTATTTGACCGATACCATTTTAATCCTTCCAGAGTAAAGTCCTGCGGAAGCCTCTTCTTTCCTTCCTAAAAGAATAGTACAATGGCATCTGTCATAGCGGGGTTCACCCTGATCCCAATCTTCCTCAGGTCTTCAACGATGTTGTCTGTGGCTTGTTTGACCAGGGTGAGCGCCTTGCTAGCGTTGGTACTGGATGCATAGGTCCCGATATCATCGGCATAGGATGCTACCATTGCTCCTGGATGCATCACTAAAACCACTGGCACGGTGAAATTTTACATTTTACAGTTTAATATAATAGGAATAACTTCAGCTAAGTAGTCTTCAATTTCTTTGATACAGGAAAATGTAGATTTGGACGATCTACTGCCAGAGGTTGGAGAGTTTGGAAAATATCAAAAGCTACTAATTTGGCTGGTGTGCCTTCCTGCTTGCATCCCATGTGGATTCTCAGCCTTCAATCAGTTGTTTATGGCAAATCCAGTGCCTCACTGGTGTTGGATCCCAGAGTTGAGCCATCTGAGTGTTGAGCTTAGACGCCACCTTGCTATTCCTCTCAAGGTATTATTTAAACTACTTAGTTTATCTTTTATTATTTAACTATATATATTTATACCACTAGATCCAAGGAGTCTTTATCAGGCTCAATTCTTACTCGGTAGCTAATATTACTTAATAATAGTACGGATTATAATGATTTGAATTGTTAGGATCGAATCGATTTAATTCTATGGATTAATTAAAATTATTTCTAACACCGACCTTATTATTAATAAGTTAAATAATTTTACCATAACATAAATGGTTGCGGAGACCAAATTATTTAGAAGGATCACTTTGAAATACTGTGACTCATTGATTTCCAGGCCGGCTTCAACAACAGCTGGGAGGAGTGCAGTAGATACTCGGCCAATTGGAGTGAAGTGGGAGCTGTGGAACATCCAGATCCGACTTGGTCTGTGGAGCCCTGTGGGGATGGCTGGGAGTTCGAGAAAGGCCAAGATTCCTCTTCCATTGTCGTAGATGTTAGTACTTCTATTCTAATACCAAGATATTGCGCCTATATTGATAACGCAGCGCTCATATTTTCAATAATAAACATTGCCTTATATATTGATCCTGGATATAAAGAAATTCCCTTTCCTTTATTTCATACATTTTTAAAAATAAATAATGATAATAAAAAAAATATTAAAAAATCTATAAAGAAGTTTGTTTTATTTTATTTTTCCATTTAGAAGTTTTTCGTAACTCATTTTGACGTCAATTCACTCCTCAGCTCGAAACCCTTTTGCTCCACAGTTAAAATTGTGGTTGGCAATATTATTAAATTTTCCATGAATGAGTCAGAAATTATTTTTTGGGTATTCACATAACCTTTAATTATTTAATTGTTTTATCGAAGGATTATTATTAATTAATTAATAATTATTTAATTTGGATTATGATTTATTAATTAATTAATAATTATTAATGTGCCGAATACAGAAACCAATCAAATTGGTAATTTACCATTAGTAAATTTAAGAGGAAGAAACTTTATTTTGGAGGAGGAGAGGGAGTATTTTAACATACTTATCAGCTTCAATTAATCCAAAAAGGTTATTATATTATTATTGGCACTAATATACATTTACTATATGTTTTAGTACTTGAAATTTATTTATTTTTTCCTCAGTGGTAATTTGGGAGGGTTCGAATTTTATTTTCTTCTTACTGCCCTAGGCTCTACCATTGCCTCCTTCTCGAAGCTCTTGGGAACAGGCCTGTATTTATTAATTTATACTTACTAATTGCAACAAGTGGAAAAATGGGAAGCTGGGAGAATGCATGTAAAAACAAGGGTCTTAGTAAATCGAGTAGATTTCGGAACCGATTCAAAGATGAAGAACTAAACTTTCAATATTTTAAAAATACGAATAAATAAATAAATCAAGGGAAGAGATATGTAAAATAATTATGACATCTCTAGATTATTCTTTCAGTTATATTCAGTTAATTTTAGTGAATGTTCGGTAAAATTAGAAAAAAAAGTATAAGATTACAAAGTAGCTGTGCCTATTTAGAATCTCAGGGGTCGAATTACCCTATTTATTAAAACAAATTGGTGGTCGAAATCATCTTATTTTGTACCTGTAAATTAATGATCATTTTAATCGTTGCAACTTTATGAACCTTTGGGAGTAGAGATAGCAAAATGTGTATTGATTTTATTTCTCGATCCTTCAAAAACCGATAAATTTTCGCGTTAATTTTTGAAAAATATCTTTAAGTGGTAGGTCTTCTCTTTCTTCGAGTCTTTTAGATTGAAGAACTAATCATAGTGTTGTTATTACAGTTTGAATTAGTCTGCGGCAAAGATATCTACCCAACTATTGGATTAGCTGGTTTAAATCTTGGTGGACCAATCGGTGTTTATATCTTCGGCACTATTAACGACAGGTATGTATTGTACTGTCTAATTTTAAAATTCATTAAATTTTGATGCAATAAGCTAAAAGATACTTAAAAATGGAAGGCAATCTCTGAAAACTACGAATAATTGATTTAAGTCACGTTGCACTATGCTGATGATACTGGTCTATTGTTTGTCGATTACGATCCATTTATTGACTCCCACACTCTTCAATCCCACATAAGAGACCTTGATGTTTGATATTAGAATCGGTGAGTAAAAATAAAAAATAAAAAATCCCACTAAATAACCCTTACCCTTCATCGTAAACCTATGACATCCTGCCCTACAGTATCCTTTAATAATATCCCACTTAATATCTAGGGCTCCTACTTGAAAAACGTCTAACGTTGAACCCTCACACTAGACTGAAACGACGAGAAACTGCTAGCCGCTTTCGGTTACTTCGACACTTACTAGACAAACGATCGAATCTTCATCTTAACTACAAAAGGCTCATCTAGATGACCACCATAAGGCCTTTCTTGACTTACGGAATGAGGTTTATGGCTCCACTAAACCATCGAATTCTTCCCGTATTCAATCCTTATAATCCAAAATCCTTCCTAAAATACTTAACGCTCCTTACTTTGTCACGAATAAACTCTTCCATAAAGATCTTAATATTCCATATGTTGCTGATTTTGCGCGAACCAATGCTTTCATGAAAAACTCCGTTCTCACTCTAACCCATTAGTTTCAATCCTTGCTTCCTCTTCCATTATGTTAACCAAGTTCAACTTTTGTAACAGTATTTATGGCAGAACTAAGTATATTCCTACAAAATGAAAAAAAGAATAATTGAAATTGGTCCAGCACCAGTAAAGATATAGCGTTTTTAAATTAGCAGCGGTGATATTCCATTTTCTTTTGAATTATTTTTAGCTTTTCATATTAGTTAATTGCCTATAAACAGCTATATGAACAGTTATAGCCCAATATAGTTATTTGGAAATAATAAACCATTGTGTATTGATTTGCAGCGTTTTTTCAGTTAATCTCAAATTACTGACTAAGAATGAATAAGCAATTGATAAAAAAATTGAATGAACTAAATTTTCTCTCTGTTTTGTAGGATGGGAAGGAGGCTGTCCTTCTTCTTATGTCTGCTGGTCCTCATTGGAGGGAACGTTCTCACGGCCCTGGCTCCCGACTTCTGGAGCTGGGCCGTAGCTCGCTTCATTGCTGGCTTGACGATCCCTGCAGTTTATCAAATACCTTTCATTATATGTAAGTATTGCTCTATACTTTTTTTCTTGAACAAAAGTGGACCGAATCAAAACAGGAACACGAGTCATTTTCTGACGAATATAAACTAAGAACCGAAGAAGGAAAATTGACTAACCATGCCATAATCTTTATGTTCGTTCCTCTACTTTTTAATAGTTGTTTTTAATGGAAGCCACATAATTCAACCATATTGAGAAAACCGATGCTTTGAGCTGAGGCAATATATGCATTTATTTAGTGATTGATATATTTTATCATGATCGTATTGGATGTTGAAGTATTTAAGAAGTCTTGAAAATAAAATTTTAAAAATTTTCAGCTTTGGAACTAGTGGGTCCTAACTACCGCTCTTTCGTAACTGTTCTCACTTGCCTTTCGTATACCTTGGGCTTGGTATTGCTATCACTCGTAACCTATCTGATACGGGATTGGCGGCTGCTAGCTTACATCACTTCTCTTCCGTTCCTTATCTTTTACTTGTATTGGTGGTATGGTATCATTGACAGATAGTTTATCCTTCTACATATCACAAAATATCAACGTTGTAATACTTTTCTTAATGTTGTAGGTTTCTACCTGAGTCTCCTAGATGGTTACTAGCGAAGGGAAGGTTGGCCGAAGCCTTGACGATATTAGAAAATCTCGCGAGAGTTAATGGCAATTCGCTACCAGAAACATTCAAACATAAACTTAAAGTAAGTTGTTAAAATATGTTACCTGAGCAGTTAAAGAAACATCAAATCCCATTTTTTTACAAGGTGGCACTGGATGGGATGCGATTTCGCCGCACCTCCGATCCATTCCCCATACCCAGCCTTTTCTGCTGGAATAAATTCTCTATTTCATCTATCAAAACTAGTTGGAGAGATACTCGTGCTAGAATTGGTGCCCCATTTTTGAAGAAAATGTGTTGACGCTTTGATATATGGTGGACGTGTTGCAACGAAAAAAAAAGAAAAAAAGAATTGCATATGTACAGGCAGGTTTCCGGTTGTTAATATAATTTTTGATATTGTTTGTTCATTTAACGTCACTTTATGCTACTGTGGCTAATCGGACGATGCTACATTCATGATCATTATCATGCGACAACTCGCCACCGAGTCTGAACCGCCTTTAAGTAGCCTCCGCCAGTTGGTACTATCTTCCGCACCATTTCTCCGGTCCTTAAAACTAAGAAAGATCCTAGCATCTTCTGTGACAGCCTCTATCCAACTCAGGTTAGGTGTACCCACTCTTCTTGTGCCATGAATTTCTTCGGTGAGGATCTTCTTGGGGATCGACATATCCTCCATGTTTGCTACATGACCTACCCATCTAACCCTCCCAAGCTTGGCATCCTTGGCAACATCTGTGCTGTTGAGGAGGTTGTAAATTTCTTGGTTACTGTATCTTCACCATGCTTTGCCCACTTTTACAGACCGCAGGATCGTACTCTCAAATATCCAAAGCCTTTTCTCCTAAGTTTTTTGATATGGTCCAATTATGTGAGCAACAACACATGGTCATATACACATAGCAACACTGGTTGAACTAATGTTTTGTAGAGGATTATTTTTGTTTTCTTCAAGATAAATATGCTGTTAAACTGCCTTAGACTGTAGTAGCACCTATTAGCAGTATTAATTTTCCTTCGAATTTTCTGCGAAAATCCTGTTATGCTAGCCACTAAGTCATAGATGACCCATTAAATGTTGATATTACAGTTACTAATAGATATTACTTATGAAAAATTGTTAATTTTAGTGCCGTATGATGCTCCAGAGGACACTGAGCGAGGAAAGGAAGATGAAAAAAGGCCCTGGAGTAAGTTCTCTATGCCGAACGCCAAATATGAGGCTTAAGACCACCCTTATTACACTTAACTGGTAGGTAAACCTTTTACTTTACTTACAATCAATTTTCATACGTGGAATATGTAACTAATTTACATTTATTTTAGTAATTATTATATTTTTTGAAGAATATTACTTATATTTTAATCTTTTAATTTTATTTTATATGCTAGAGAATTAATATGAAAGCAGTTTGTCATATAGTTGATGTATGTTGTAATTTTGTAATATTTATTATAATTATTACTAATATTATATATATTAATATGAGAGACAAGTGAGAAAAGGGGAAAAAAAGAATTAAAGCAAATAAAAAAATAAGTAATATTAATATTAATTTTATTGTATATTAAATATCTGTATAACTGTTAATATTGCCAAATGAGGAAAAATAAGTAAGTTGTGTGAAAGGAATCAAATCAAGTTGCATTCAGCATAGCTTGTTCTATAAAGTGTATCTCTCCCTCGCAACTTAATCTCCGAATTTATTTCTAAATATAAATGAAGGATGCGTTTATTGCATCCTCCCAAGACGTCAGTTTGAATGAAGGAAACTGGTGGTATGAAGAGCAATACTTGCTCATATCATTTTTTTTTTTTATCCATTCAAACTGTTCATCCATCCTTTAAATTTGTGTAATTTATTTGATTGGTAATGATTATTTAATTAGTATTGATAACTTGCACTTTTTTTATTTAGTCGGTTTTCTATTGCGATAATGGATGATTAAATTTGTAGGTTTGCAAATGAGATGGTCTACGTAGGATTAAGCTATTATGGCCCTGCGCTTGGTGATGATGAGTACCTCAGCTTCCTTCTGTCTTGTTTGGTCGAGATTCCATCCTATCTTCTGTGTTGGTTACTCATGGATCGCTGTGGGAGAAGGTGGCCCCTTTCTCTCACTATGTGCTTATCTGGAGTAACATCCCTTCTCACAGTTCTATTGTCACAGGGTAGGTTTTCTTCTTCTGAAACAGTTGCAAAAATATTTTCCTATCTTGCCCTTCCAACTTAAAAATTGATAACTTATTTGGAAACATAAGGGCATGGTAGAATATGTTGGAATTAGATTGACCGCGTTAATATTAAAAAGCCAATTTTACTACTGCTTGACAAGTAAGAGAAGGCCGTTCTCAATGGTCAGCCAAGACTCCACAGTTCTGCCTTCTGTAATATGTTCGGAAGTAATTGGTGTTAACATTGATAATACTTTGTAAGTTACTAACAGTCAGTTAAAAATATCAACATTTATATTCAAGTATTAAAATATTTCAACAGGAAGCCTACGAATGCCCCTCATTTCCCGTAATTACACCCAAAAAGGTAACTCTCGTAGTACCTTCCTGCGATAACTTTTAAGCTACCCTTTCATGTAGCCCTCACTCTCCTACCAGGGATCCGATAAGCTATTTCAATCTAACCGAATTTCTATCCGTTCAAATACGTTTTATAGGGTCTCCCATAATTGTTATTATACACACAAAAAAGCTAAATTTGTCTTTGAATTAATGAAAATAATGTAAACAAATTGCAAATTAGAATATTTCTGGAGTCATCTGTGGCGTAGTGGCTTGCATAACAGATTTTTATACCCACAGTTGTGGGCTCAAACCCGGCAGATGGCACTATGATTTTTTTTAAATATTTTGAGGGTGTAGGAGTCAAGAAAATTACTAATAAGACAAATTTATTTCATTTTAATCTTATTGGTGTGTTTTCGTGATGAGCGCATCCTCAATCAACTTCTCTATCACAGAAGAGTTACTCAACCCACCCAGAGTTACCCAGCTACTCTAACCCACTCCTAAGTAAGTTTTTAGTGACCTCTGGATTGTTTAGCCTTGATCCTCACAATTAAAAACAATTATAATAAGAGATAGCTAAATTGTTAAACCACATCTAATTGTTTTCCTTTATTTCATTACTATTAAACTGTTACAGATGCAGTCACGCTTACACTGATACTGTACCTAGTTTCAAAGGCGAGTATTTCTGCATCATTCCTCATCATTTATCCATTTGCTGGAGAGTTGTATCCTACCGAAGTTCGAGGTCTGGGGATTGGGTTATCAGCTTAATCGCCGGATTAGGACTTATTATTATACCGTTTGTGAATTATTTGGTAAGCTTTTTCAAACATTTTTTATTTTAACTAACATCGAGAATAAATCATAAGTTAAGTATATCATTTATAAAATCATATTCTTAAATAGTTAATAGTATTGAATATAATTTTTAATGAATGATTTTGGAATTATTTACAAAAAGTATGTATTAATGCCAAATACATTTTCTGAGCTGTGAGCAAATACATTTTCAGGGTAAAAATAACCAAACATCAGTTGATAGATTTTAAATTTGTTTTTAAAATATTTTATATGTTAATATGTTTTCATTGTATCAATCTAATCAGAATTAACCTCAACTCAGGGACGTGAGCTTCTGGCCCTACCCTTGGCTATTCTGGGCGTCATATCCATCATTGGAGGGCTCAGCAGCCTCAGGCTACCCGAGACCCTAAACTCCAGCCTTCCTCAGACTGTGGAAGAAGGAGAAGAATTTGGTAAAGAATGGAATATTCAAGACTGTTTTCAGTGTGTGCCACAACCGAGGTAATAAATGAGAATCTGTTGGAATGAATCATAGATAAAAGTAGTTATAAGGTTTTGAATAAAATAAGGACATTTACAGTTTTACGCTGAAACTTGTTAGAAAGTTGTTCTGGTTAGGTTAGAAATCAATTATTGATATTCATTTTACAGGTTAGTGATGAATGTCTATTAATATTTTATATCTCTTTCATGCCTTTTTAGAAGAGAGTTGCACATTGATATTCGGTTGGAAAGATTTGCCTAAGCCTGTTTGTGTGGCGCCTGAACATCGAGGCGGGACACCTAGTCAAGCTGTTTTAAATGCCTTTGAGTGGTATTAAAACGTATTTCCAGTGACTCTGCGATCTCAGTCTTGTTCAATTAGAGCATTAATATGACGCGAATCATCCCCTGTGGTCCGACTGCTGCGGGGTGCATCGTCGAGACTCGTAGCTCTGCAACGAAACTTGGCAAACCATTTTAGGGCAATACGTTACATCCGATAAAGCAATATTTCCCCCGTTTACTTTGTAAATTTTTTGTTGGTCCTCCGACAGTCGCTTGGGTTTTTTAAAATAAAAATGGAAAATATGCTGAAAATGCCGTTTATTATTTGGCATATTCAATCGCTATAGCACAAACAAAACTAACACCAACGAAACCAAACACAACAGTTTCGAAGAGCGGACTTTGACCTTTCCAAAAATTATTATTACCATTGCTAGATAAGGCCAGACAACTGGAGATATTTGAAAACAATTCGCCCTAACAACAAAAATCGTACCAACTTATGGATCTGTCCAATAGTATGCTTGTTTCAGAATAAGCAGTTCTAGTTCATACGAAGATTTGGATAATGTAGAAATGGACACTGTGCCTGAACTTCCGACTCTTAATGCTAAACCTCGTCTTGTACGGCAGGCGTCTATCTTAGAAACTCCTCTTGATTCTTCTGGCACTATGAAGATTACATATTGGTTTTAAGTTAAAGAAAAGGTAAAATAATTATGTTTTTTTCCTAATAGTTATCATTTATTTTATCAATAATACTTTTACCATTCTTGAACCCCATTTTATCATTCTTGAACCGATTTCAATCACTAATTTGTAATGTAAACATTTCGGTGATGAATCTATTTTATATCAATTTTGTAAAAACATAATTTTTCAATATATGTTTATTCGTAACTTAACCAATCTTAGGCCGATTTTTATTTATAATTTAAACCAAAAGAGAAATGGGCTGCTCACGTAACTACACAGATTACATGTAAATTTAAGAACCCACCTTTTGAGATATAGTATTTATTCTCTTATAAGTATCAACAATATATAGCTTATGATGAGATCATGAACTTATACATGGTGTAACATGTATCAGCAACAAACAATTGATTTTATATGGCTCAAAACATTTGTAGTAACTTATCAGAAATTTAATATAGTGAACTCTAATATTGGTTGAACCTTTCTTTTAAAAAAATCAGTTTGTAGCCATAAAAGGAGCAGCCTAATCATATTTAATATAAATATTTTTCAGTATTTTCATAAAGTTCATTTTTAAATTAATTTATTTTTCATTTGAGTAGTACCCTTTTTATTAAAAAAATAATCATATCTTTATTGTTTCTACATTTAATTATTTAAATGTAATTGAGTCTTTATCAACTTCTATCCTTTAGTATCTCTAGTTTGTCACCTACTATGTTTTTATTTGTTTAAGGAAAATAAGAAAACTTCCGCACAAGACTGCCTTAGAATGGATATCTACCATTTGAATCAGTGTATTCGTCTACACTAATACTAAAACCATTAAAAAAGTTGAAATTAATATTTGGTTGTGTCACATGAAATGTCCGTTTTCAAGGTAAAGGATTTGTATTAAAAATACGATATGAAAACAAGATAATTTTATTCGAAGTATTTACCTTCTTTTTCTACACATTTTTGTCCAACGTGACACCAAATTTTTTATCCTCGAACTGAAAAACTCTGAACTTTTTAGTGAAACAAAATCTGAAAACGCACTTTTCACTTGATTATCATTTTCAAAAAGTTTTCCTTTGACGAAGTTGTCCAAATTCCTGAACAGGCGGTAATCTATTGGAGACAAGTCGGGAGAATATGGTGGGTGCGGAAGAACTTCGTAGCCCAGTTCTTTCAATTTTTGCATGGCATGTTTTGAAACATGGGGTCTTGCTGCCGCTCAGTGAGATCATGAGGTACCCATGTATCGAGCTTTTTTACTTTCCCAATACACTTTAAATGGCTGGAAACGGTAGATGCACTTGCATTTAGTTGTGCTGAGAGTCCTTTAACTGTTTGGTATGGGTTTCCTTCTACTGTATGTTTGAGGACGTCGTGGTCTATTACGGATGGTGGTCTTCCTCGGGGCAAGTTTTCCAAATCGGTATCCCCAGCTGAAAACTTATCAAACAACAGGGAATGGCCCAATCATTAACACTCCCTTCCCCAAACGGCTTGCAAATATTTCTAGCGGCCTCAGCTACTGAATGGCCAAGTTTAAACTCCTACAAAAATATTACTCGAAAATCGCGTGTTTCCATGTTCATATTTGGAGGTATACTAAAAAGTGGGTAATTGATTGGGAAGCTAATGTTTATAATACAAAGGTAGAGGATTAGTAACTGTTTACTTTAAATATCTAAACATTCGGAAGAAAACAACAGAGACCTGCCAAATCCTTTATGTATTTCAGAAACTATAAAAACCAACATTTCATGTGAAACAAACCAATATACTTAATAATAATATTACTAAGAATTTATGTTTTCTTATTGGAACAGTATTATTTTATATATATATATATATATATATATATATATATTATATATATATATATATATAAGAATAAATAATTTTTGTTCATTTTAAAATGTTGTTTTATTTTTTTTTTACTGAAAAAAAAAATATTACCTTTAATATAACAACTAGAATATTATCTCATGCAACAATGACTTTGACATATTAATATAGTTTTAGTTTCAACATTCCAAATTTTTCCTTTACAATCATTAACATACCTCATGAATCAATTGATTACATTCACTTAAGACTGACACCTCATATAAACTTATTTCTTAGCTTAACCATTTGATTAGTTTTCAAAATAAACAGTATTTTTTAAACTTATTATATAAATCAATAAATTTAGATTCTAAAAAAAAGCAAGAAATATAAATAAAATCCATTATATTAACTGATGTGAAGATATTTTCATTGGTATATAAACATCAGTGAGATATCCATTAGAAATTTTTGCAATATCTTCTATTTCACTCTTCTTGTTAATCTCCAAAAGTATTTTTAGCTGAAAAACATAACAAGTTGAATCTCATGAATTTAAAATTTAATCAAACATATGTATAAGAAAGTGATAAGATATTTGTAACATAAAAAATACTCTCTGATTGCTGAAGGCTTATTTTTCTGATACCATAAAGAATTTCATATTTAGACGAAGCATTTAAAGGACTGTATCCTTGGAATGTATGTATTTATATTCATAGTATAACATGCAATTTTTAATAATATGCTGAAATGCACTGCTACAGTCCTAGATATTAATCGCGTTTCTGGTCCATTTTGATGGAAATAAACTGATGCAATGAAAATAAAAAAAATGAAAATTATGCTTTGTCATCTGAATAAATACTGAATTATAAACAAGTAGTTTTACTTTTATAGAGAATGCCAGATCAGCATTAGTACTTAAAAATAAGAATAACTTATCACCTTATTATTTGTTTGCAGAAAATGTACTATTCATAGATATTTGTTACATATAGTCGTTAATTTACTCAGTAATACCAATAGCGAATTCATTGTTCATGAGAAATACCAATTTAAATGCTATGTTTCTGGTGGTCTGCTTCTTGAAGACAGGTAGTGAAATAGCAATTATTTATTATTATATATTTTGTATATATTATCTTTTCATTTCACACAATATTTACTTAATTAAAACTCAATTTATCTCTCAGGGTATGGTATGGGTTCTTGACAATCAGGCACATTTTTATTATTTAACTTTTTAATTATAATAATCACTTACAAACATAACACAAACAATATGCAGGCTAACCAAAGTCCCTCTTCATATTCTGCTCCACACTCTCCAAATCCCCAGTAAAAACTGACAAGCTTGACCTTTACCTGGTAGGTACCTTTGTTACCCAATCCTACCTGCCAGGGACCTTTTTTCTTAGCATCCAAAATGGTTGCTATGTTTGTAAACAAACAACCAAATAGGAGCTGTTTTTTAAATTTAAATTTTACTTTTATCCTATAGTTAGCCTGCCTAAAACAATTATCAAATAATAAATAAATAAATACTAAAATTATAAAAGATGGGTATATTACATTTCTCCCCAATCCTAGGTAAAAAAAAAAAATATTTTGGGAGGAAATTATCTACCAAATAGCAGGGTAACAAATTTAAAAATAACTTTTGTCAAGACATCAATATTAAGATACAGTTCCATATTGTTTTAGGCTGACAATGCAAAATAAATTTTAAGCTAATTAATTTGTGAACTTATATAAATTTAAATAAGAAAAAACTTCATCAATAATTACATTATTTACAATTTATTAATCAATAATTCCAGTATGGTTCAATCTGAACATTGTTCAGACTGCCCATTTTTTAACTCATCTAACGGAGGGAGCGCTAATCATCCCTTTTTATCCCCTGGAAAAGGATAAAGATTGCCGTGTCCAAAAATAATATGGTGTTTGATCTTTCCTAACATGATCCAAGACCATATAGCCTAAGTAGAACTCATAGTCTAAAATAAAAACGATAATAGTTTTGGTTGGCACATTCCTGTATTGATTAATTAAATTTACAATTGGTGACAAATAATTATAGGAGATGGAGAAATCTATTTCTGGATTATTTGAAACACTTAATCTGTAAAATACCACCGGAGGTCTAGTTTGGGGGCTTAAGACACTTATTAAAGTTCTGAAAGTTAAGCACTTGCTGTCACTGGGTTTCACATCATGAATCTGATCTTCTTTGATATTTACACTTTCCTTCACATCAATAGAGCTAGTCATTAAGTCCTTGGCCTCTTCAATCATAACATTACAGGGATTACTCATCAATTTAGGTTCTACTGTACACATTGGAGTTACTGTTTCTGTTTCACACTCTTGGTCAGTAGGATCTTCCGAAGGTACAGTCTTTAATGTAGGTTCTTCTGTACAATTAGGAGTTACTGTTTCACACTCTTGGTCCATAGGTTCTTTATTCTTGTTTTCTTCATCTTCAATGGAGGTTCTTCTCTGGGGATCAATTTTCATTTCTGTAGTAACACTTGTAAAGTTTTCTAATATTTCTTTTCCAAATTTATCCACCTTTTGTTCTAATTTCTCCATCATCATCATGAATTGTTTGAATATCTGAATCTTTTCTGTCCTATCTGAATAACTATTATTTCCTTGGTCCTCCATATTGTTTGCTCACAAATTAACACATACAAAACTTATTAAAATATAAATTGTGCACTGATTGTCGTGGTCTTAATATTTAACAAATTAAGCCACACCTAGTTGGGAGCCATATTATATAATATGCTTATTTTTAAAAAAATATTATTTTATAAAAAAGATCATTTCACACAATATTTACTTAATTAAAACTCAATTTATCTCTCAGGGTATGGTATGGGTTCTTGACAATCAGGCACATTTTTATTATTTAACTTTTTAATTATAATAATCACTTACAAACATAACACAAACAATATGCAGGATAACCAAAGTCCCTCTTCATATTCTGCTCCACACTCTCCAAATCCCCAGTAAAAACTGACAAGCTTGACCTTTACCTGGTAGGTACCTTTGTTACCCAATCCTACCTGCCAGGGACCTTTTTTCTTAGCATCCAAAATGGTTGCTATGTTTGTAAACAAACAACCAAATAGGAGCTGTTTTTTAAATTTAAATTTTACTTTTATCCTATAGTTAGCCTGCCTAAAACAATTATCAAATAATAAATAAATAAATACTAAAATTATAAAAGATGGGTATATTACAATATATATATATATATTATTACGTTTTACATTATTACATATTTCATGAATTTTTATTGGCCCGGTAGGCTATAAATACAGCAAGTAGTCACTTTAGCTCCCAGATGTTTAAGCTATATAACTATTGAATTAATTTAGATTATTATCATGCTTCAAACATTAATTTACCTCCTTTGTAATAATGCTGTCCTCAGAGAAGTAAGGCCTGGTTATCAAATGTTCAATTCTCCTCTTATCAGAATCAGTAAGCGGACTGCTATTAATGTTCAGTTCCATTATATCTGAGGGGTGTACGCCAAGCCATTTCAAAGCAGGCACAGCTAATCTTTCCCCAATGTGAGACTGTTTCTGGAGGAATATTGATTGGTATTAGTAAATTAGATAAAATTAAATACATGATAATAGCATAATGAGGACTCCATTACCGGAGATTGCCTCTCGCCACCCAATTAGTTGTGGAGTACTCCAATACCCCTTCCTAAATAATGGGTTGCAAGACCGTTTTTCAACCAATTATTTGTATTATTATTTCTTTGATATAAAATACGAATAATGCTCAATGGATAGTCCAATGTTACCTACCATCAATAACAATTTGCTCAGTCCCACACAGATACAATTTTTTGGGATGGCTGTGAAAGAATTCTTGAACCATTATTACAATTTTTGCAAAATTATCAAGTTTTTTCCCTTAAAAAAAAATCGGCCATGGGTTGAAACAAGGAGTAATCTGATGGAGGTCTGGATTATACGTGGGTGAATCAAATATAAACGAGACTTTTTGTCATGGAAGCCCAGTGAAGGTGCGGGAATGTTCCCGCGTTTAGAGGTGTTGGGTAGGGATGCCAGGCGGGCGCATGCCCTCGAACTCACTAGTTACCGTCGTGACGATGTCTGAGCACGATGTATCCCCCTCGATTGCGCAACGTATTATCATCAAATTTCTTGCTGCTGAAGGTGTAAAACCGGCTGAAATCTTGAGAAGGTTGACTGTACAGTTCGGGGAAGAGACACTTTCTCGTGCCAGAGTGTTTGCATGGCATAAACAGTTTGTGGAGGGTTGTGATCATTTTCAGAATGAAAGCCATGACCGCAGACCCCGCTCCAGCATCACAGCAAACAACATCTGCGGTGTTCGACAGTTTATTGAAGGTGACAGACATTTAACCACCAGTGCCATTGCAAGTGAGGTTGGGATAAGCTATGGAAGCACTTTTTCTATACTCACAGAGGAGCTAGGGTTTCGTAAGGTGTTTGCCAGGTGGGTTCCTCGACTTCTCACATCTGAGCAGAAGCTGAACCGTTTGCAGGTCTGTGAAGGTCTTCTTGCAAGATTTCAGGCTGAGGGAGCCTCATTTCTCACTCACATTATCACCTGTGATGAAACTTGGGTGCACCATTACACCCCTGAATCAAAACAAGCGAGTATGGAGTGGAGACTGAAAGGGGTACCTGGACCAGTGAAAGCCAAGTCACGGCTGTCAGCTGGGAAGGTTTTGGCTTCCGTGTTTTTTGACCAGCGTGGCTTGCTGCATCTTGATTTTTTTCATGAACACAGGACTATCAATGCCGCATACTACTGCAACATTTTGAATGAAGTCAGACTTGCATATCACCGCAAAAGAAGAGATCTACCGATGAGAGAAGTAATTGTTCTTCAGGACAATGCTCCCCGCACACTGCGGCCCTGACGAGAGAAAAATTGGAGCAACTGGGCTGGGAGACGCTGGAACACCCTCCCTACAGTCCAGACTTATCAACATGTGACTTTCACCTGTTTGGCCCACTTAAGGAAGCTTTGGGAGGTCAGAGATTTGTCAGTGACGATGAGGTTGAAGCCTACTTGCTCAATTGGCTGAAGACACAACCTACTTCATTCTATGAGCACGGGATTGGAAAATTACCTATGCGCTGGGAAAAATGTATTTCCGAATCAGGAGACTATGTAGAAAAATGAGGTGTACTTTTCTTTGTGTTCAAAGTAAAAATTAAAAAATAAGTCTTGTTTATATTTGATTCACCCACGTATGTTGTATGCAGCATGAGTTTGATCCCATGATTTTTCTTTGGTTGGACGGGAAGTGTGAGGACAAGTATTATCAAGTAGGACAAAAAATCCTTTTTGATTAATCAAAGCATATCCTCCGAAAATTCACCTCTCGCATAGGGTTCAGAATTCATAGAGCATCCATCAGGAGCAAATTCGTGATGAATAATACCTTAAAATACCCAAAAGTGCATAGCATGGAATCTGTTTTTCAAATTGCCCCTTTGTAGTTCCTTTGTGTTTACTTCACAAGTACTATTGGATGGATTTGATTCAACAGCTTCCTGAAGAACCTCATCAATATCCATCAATGGTCACCCAGAGTCCTTCTTTTTCCAATGTGCATTGTGAGTTAAGGACAGCTTTCAATTCATAGTTAATAATTTCAAGAGTTGCTTCAGCAGCTTTAATTTATTACTTATTTATATTATCAATATAATTTCATTACCAAAATGTCATGTTTCTTCTTTGAAATAAATAAATAACTGAAGCTAATTAGCTTAATGAGTATGTAATTCTTTTTTTTTTTTTTGGATTAAACAAGCTTAGAGAAAGTTCAAAAGTTATTAAGTATTAATCAAGATTCAAATATTTACAGTCTTTTGAAATCTTGAATGTGACAAAAAAATGTTTTTTGTTTTTTTTTCTTATACATCCCATTACTATGAATAGCACACTACACTCATCCCTATATTACATGTCGCCTCTCCACCTGTATCATAGGCAGCGGGCAAATAAGTTTACATTAAATAGAATTGGAATGATTTTTTCTGAACCTACAGACGAAAAATGCATGGCATGAAAAATGAGTTGTACAATATGCATACGACCTGAATGTCAAGTAGCTCAAGCTCATGAAAAAAAAAAAGTGGATATTCTTAAGATTATCAAAACAAAGAGAAAGGCGAGATGAGATTTAAATACAAGACTATAATCTTCAATATTTTAACACTAGTATCAAACCTTAATAAAAGTTAAAGGTACTATCCCTATGCTGATGACACCTGCGTGTTATCAGTTCATAAAGATCCATTTGTTGCTTCAAATACCCTTCAAGCCCACATCAAAGACCTAGAAGTATGGTGTCAGAACTGGAGAATAAAAATAAATTCCAACAAATCCCATCAAATAACCTTTACCCTTCGCCGTAAACCTTTGACTTCCTGCCCTAAAGTATCCTTTAATAACACTCAACTAGTTCCTGTTGAACAGATCCGATACCTAGGACTTCTTCTTGACAAACGCCTACCTTGGAATCCACATACTAGACTAAAACGACAAGAAACTGCTCGCTGCTTTAGGCTACTTCAACACTTACTAGACAAACGATCAAACCTTCCTCTTAACTACAAAAGGCTCATCTACATGACTATTATAAGACCAATCTGGACTTACGGAGTAGAGCTTTGGGGCTCTACTAAACCATCAAATTCTTCCCGCATCCAATCCTTACAATCCAAAATCCTTCGTAAAATCCTCAACGCTCCTTACTTTGTCACAAATAAACTTATCCATAAAGACCTTAATGTTCCCTATGTTACTGATTTGGCCCAGACCAGGTATCAATCCTTTCATGACAAACTCCATTCTCACTCTAACCCACTAGTATCAATCCTTTCTTCCTCTTCAATTCCGGATAATCCTCCGAGGCGCCTGAAAAGGGAATGGCCCCGGGACCTTCTAGTTTAAAATATTTTTAGAGTGCTGCCACTGGGTAGTGTCTCTACATGTTTTTCATGACAGTTTGGTATATTACCATCACATTTACTAGATGTATTTTTATTTAATACAGTTGTAAATATCAATAAATATGTTTAAAAAAAAAAAAAAAAAAAGGTACCATCATATCACATAACCCTAAATTGGTAGTATTGTAAATTGGTATGATAAAAAATAATCTTTAATACTCACCAGTGAACCAAATCGGTAAACACACATAATTTCAATTCCATACACATCAGCATCTACAATAGTATAAATTGGTAAATTCAATTGCTCCCAAATACACTTTACCAGCAGTCTGGTGTATAAATCTGGGAATCCTTTTCCCTAAATATTAAAAGAACTTTTAAAATAATATCTTTGAATTATTTTTAAAAAAAAGTATAAGATAGCAAAGCAATAACAAAATAATACAACTTCTAGACCAGCACAATTACTGATCCATCCAATGATATGTTCAAAATTATAATCAATTAATAAATAATATAAGTTAAAATATATATTTTATTAAAATTAATAATGAAGTAAATAGATAATAAATAAATAAAACTAAAACTAAAAATTAATAAATTAAGTATTATCACGTGGTTTTTAAAAAAGGATGATGAGTTAGGGATGCCTTATTGAATTAAATATCTGGCAATAAGCTAGTAATAAGTTATGTTTGTCAGTCTTTTGGTTAACAGGAAGGGGTTCTGTTTGTCATGATTAGGAACAGTCGCAAGAATGGAGGTTTTATTGAAATCAAAGGAATAGTTGAGGGTTAAGGAATGTTCGGAAAGTTTTGAAGCGGTAGAGTTTTTTGAGGAAATTGAATATTTGTCAGGTGATGCAGTCTTTGAAGAGGTTTTTTGGTTTCACCTATGCTCTGCAAGGGATTCTATAAACAATTTTTTAATGAAGGTCAGTTGGTATTTCGTCTTTAAGGCGGCTATAAATATTGGAGAGTTTGTAGTGGGATATGTAAGCAATTCTAAGGTTTGGATTGAAGGATTTTAATAATTTTTGAATTTTTTTTTTAAAGGGAGGGGATGTATGGTAAGGATGTATATGAAGGAAATAGACTGGGTAGTGATGAAGTAGAAAGAGAGAGCTGATAATGTCTGTAGTTATTAATGAGTTGGTTTATGATATTGGAAGGGAAGTTACTGACCAGAAGAATAGTCTTTATGCGGTTCGTGTTGATTTTGTGGAAATGGGAATCGGAAAGGGAAAGACTCTAGTGTATGAGATTTTTAGAACGTTAATTTTTTGATGATAGGAGTGTTGGGAATGAAAGTTTAATAGTCTGCCAAACTAAGTTGTTTTTGTGTACCAGTCAATGGATGTTGTGTTATTCGGATTTCTAATGATGAGGAGGTCAAAAAATGGAAGGGAATTGTTTTTTCGGATTCAGTGGTAAAATGAAGACAGCGGTGGTAAGAGTTAAAGGTTAAAAGGATGTCTGCAATTTTATCAGGATTAAGAACAAGGAGGAGGTCGTCTACATATCCACCCAAAACTATAATCAAAGTTTTATTTTTGTTGACAAATTAAGGAGTATTTTGTAGTAATATTGCTACTTTGGATGATGGATAGATGCAGTAAATAGATACACTATTAAAAAATACTTACAGTCACCATTATACACGGTCCATGATGTTTTATAAAACCTTCTTCCAGGAGTTTTTGGAAAGCTGCATCTTTTTCGACAACAAGCACATATTTTGCATTGGATTGTAATTCAATGCCAGATGATATAAATTGGGGAATAGAGACTCCTATTTAGAATAAAATGTTAATTCAATTAAATTAAAAAAAATAAAATCAACTTTTAAACAAATACATACCATCTGAAGATGAGCAGTCAATAATATCCCCTGAAGGAGTGGTAATGAATAAATTACCCGCCACAAGACCTTTTGACGTGGCAGCCAAACCAACATCCCATCTTGCTACACCAAGGAGACAGCAAACCTTATCAGCCACTACATCCAGCTGAGATTGATCTTCAAAGAGATTAGTATTTTCATAATATAATTCCCTAAAAAAAATTTTTTTTTTTTTTATCTGGCACGACAGGCCGTGTAGACCCTTGGCCGCGTGGTATAGACTCCTGGGAGAATATACTCACGTTCCTCGATGAAATGTTTGAGGTAGGGTCATCACTCCTTATGCCTATTTTTGCGAGTTGCCACCAGTAGGCTGACGAGTCTCATTACCCGGGGGAGAGGCTGTGAGTGAGTTCCCATTTAATTATATCCTTATAAAAGTCCCGCTGGGACTGGGACTTGTTCACACGACTCTGGCATGGGAGACTAGCGGGCTAGCCACTCAGCCACCTTATTATTCATATTATTATTATTTTTATTATTTCATTCATACAATTCATATATATATAGTAAGAGTTAATATGCTTGTTTTGAAATTGATGTATGCTTGTTTTGAAAGTCCCTTAAAATGTTAACAAAATTTTAGGATTACATTCTATTTTAAAAGTATTATTACAGTATTAGTTATTGGGCTGTGGTCAATAAGTTAGAACTAAATGATGAAAAACAAAAGCAATTGTAATAGGATCCCATCACCTCCTGAAAACTGTTCCACATATCCCAATGCTGTACCTAAATAATAATTCTATAAAGTTCCACCCAACTGTCAGGAATCTGGGAGTAACCTTCGACTAAACTCTATCCTTTAAATCATACTTCCGAAATCTCCCATCGTACCTTTTCAACCTTAAAGCGACCATATTCCCTTCGTCACCTATTCCCGCATGAAACCTGAAAATTTCTCGTTACCCTTTTCCAAAATTTCCCCATTTCCAATATTGCTGTATGGCATGCAATGGTGTTTCAGGAGATCTCAAGGTAAAAATAAAGCACTTAATTAATTGCTTTGTCTGATTCATCTTCGGGGTCCTAGGCGAACCTCCATTTCTCAATTTTATGGCGATTTAAAGTGGTTTTACCCATTTTTTTTTTTTTAATTCCTTCACCAAGTTATCCAATCCCACCATCCATCATACATTTTCGACCTCCTGCAATTCAAATCCTCTGTCCATCCTTGTTGTACACGCTTCGGGCCTTCAGACTTATAGAGTACAGTCCACCAAACTGCACATTTCGCAGATCCTTTCTCATTCGATCCTCAATCCTATGGAATTCTATCCCTCCTTCTATCCGTCAATCCAACTCTCTTTCTACTTTCAAATCCCCCATATTTATTCACTTAATGAATATCCAGGCTCAATAGAATTGTAAATAAGCTTTTTATTCATTTTTGTTGTTTTCTTCTCATTTAAATATGTCTGTTTTATATCAGTAATTATTAACTTGTTTATATGTATTTAAGTTAATCTAAGACTCCAAAGCACATTTTGCACATTCTGTATTTTTTATTCTGAAGTGACATGTTCCAGGATAATAAAGAATTTATTTATTTAAATATTACATCAAAATACTAAATATTCTATAGAGATTAATTACACTTTGATTATTATGAAAAATCTTCTTATTTTGCAAGTTTCATTTCATATTTTTTGATTGAATATAATAATATAATTACATAATAAACATAATGAATAGAAATCTTCTTCAAGAAGTTGACTCTCTGCCAACTATGAAGTATGAACCATGTAAAAGTTTAGAAGGTACAGTTTTATTTTATAATAGTAATATCTCAGGTAGAGAATTGAAGAAAATCGAAGAAAAAGTTATTTAATCATCCTCACATTCCATTTTTTATTCCACCAACATTTGCAAGGTCTGGGCCCTAGTTCCTTCTGTTAACACTTCCTTTATCCTTTGCTTCATCTAAATGTTGGTTACCTTTAGACTGCAGTGATGTTAAATTCTTGTTCTCTTTTGTTAGATCTTGTCTGATCCTAGCCTATATATTCTTTTATATTTCCAGTTTTTGTGTTCTTATTGTAAATTAATAATAATAAAAAGTTAATTAATGTAAATTCGTGAAGCAAAGCAAATGAATAACTGATCACATTATCATAAAACTAAGCCATAATGAAGAAAAAATATAATAAAAATAAATAATATATATAACTTTCATCATAATGATCATTTTAGTAGTTACTAAATAGAATACCTTTTTGTACAGATGGACTTGGTCATAAGTAATTTATACACTCTTCCCAAAAGGTAAATAATGTGGGTAAACTCCTTTGAAAGCTTGTGATCATATTTTACTTCCAAAGACACAGCTTCGTCAAGATTTTTAAGCTCTAATCTAAATAAAAAAGAGCGATCAAACATAAGAAAAACAAAAACGTAATATACCTATAAATAATTTATAAAAAATTTCACCTTTCATCATTAATATTGCAGTTATTCCATAATCGTTGATTCCTAATAATTATGGTTGGCACAATACCTTCTGAGATAGATTTAACAATATTAAAAATTATATTTTGTATATTCCCAATGATTATACTGAAAAAACAAACAAAAACCTAATGAAATTATTAATTTTATAATAATTATCTAAATAAAATTTTGTTTTCCTCAAATTATCAAAATACCTTTCTTCAGTGATGTCTGAGACTTTATCTATTTTTATTGCAACACACTTTCTGCTTAAAAAATCATCATTTGCTCTGATATCATCTGGTATAATTTTATCTGAGTTTTGTATGTCACTTTGTATTGCAGCCATTGAAAATTTCACTAAGCATTCATGATTTATTGGTAGGACTCAAATGGTTTTTGAATATATTGATAAGATGTCTCTTCTCTTTTATTAAAAGTAAAAACAAACATTTAAAGCAATATTTAACTTTTTACCAATATAATATATTATGTAGATTGAATGTTCAATAAATGGAGGATTTAAAAAAACAAAAATATAATTACATCCTGTTACAATTTATACTTGTTGATCAATAAGTCTTTATAAAACTAGAATTTTTATTTTTATAATGTCAGTGAACCTTATCAACCCTACAAATATATGAAAAATACAGTGGTACAAAAATGAAATCCATAACCAACAAATACCTGAAGTGTTAAATAAATTATAACTGATAAATGATTTAAAAACCAAAATTTATACCTCAATAGCAGGACTACCAACTGTGGAACGTTATTCATTGAATATCGTGTTATATTATAAATATGTGGCATTCAAACATATTTAATTAATATAAATATGTATTTAATCTAGTTTAGAACTATTTTAGTTTTGAAATGTGATAGTTTTGGTTTATAATTTTTCCAGGAATACTTCGAGTTTTTCATGAAGGCCGTTTATACGAGTTGATCAGACAGGGAAAATTGGGAAGTAGACCCAATTCATCAAGAATTCTAAATGCAGCTCTGGTTTATTGGGCTGCTGGTTTTTCCGCTAATACATTGCTCTGACAATTCCCACATGCTCCTCTTACTCTTTAAATGTATTTTATTATCCTATTATTGTATAAATCCTTTCTTATTGATTGGAGAATGAAATTTTTCTGATATTTATACATATATTGAATAAAGATGGGGGGAGGGGAAGAGAGGGAGGAGGAGTGGAGAGGAGAGAGAGATGAGAAATAGATAAAATTAAAGAAAAACAACTGGGTTTTGGTTATCTATTTTTCATTTTAAATATATTTTCGATTTCAACATTGCACGGTATTACATTACATCCGAGTATCTCCATTATTACTTTACTGGATTTGTTCTTTATTGTATTTGTTCTTTGTTTTGAATTAAGGAGTCCTATTGTTTACATTTTAGTATAGCATTATATAAAATATATTGTTGATTGATAATCTTTATATTAAGCTATAATTATATAACTGTGGTGATATAGTCACCAACTGCTTTGATCATTAATGTTTATAATCATATGTTTTATTAATAACAATTAGTATAGTTAGTATAACCTCCTTGTAGACATGTATTTTTTTAAATAAAGCCTTATTTCTCAAGGTTAAATGTTTTCAGTTTATATTATAGTAGATCACCCAATATTACAATAACATCCAACTTTATTTGGAAATTAAATAAGAGAAGGCTATTAGATACAGATAAATATACAGTAGAACTGTATTCCCTTTCTGCTCTTACGATATTACAGGTCCAACCAGAACCACTGCCTGTTTAGACGTTTTAATTTCTCGGGGTTCCAATTTCTCTTGGCTGGTTTTTCCAGCTATGAGCCAAGCCACGCCCCTTTATCAAGGGTGTGACCACGATTTCTCAAGGTATCTTGCTGGTTTTCCAGGGGTGATTGGCTCGTCTAAACGGCCTTAAAGATGACTCGTCTGATTCTGGATCATTAGGAAAGGCAATTCGTCTATTGAATTCTCCCTATCCCCCCCCCTGCAATTGCCATCGGAGTCGACCGGCAATTCCCTTTCCGCTACGCAGTGTATGGCCACCCTTCGGCAATTCTAATGGGATTCCTAAGTAAATATTATAATAATAAGTCATTTGGATTCGATTGGAAAATCCGTCTTTCCTTTTCTCGCCGGGGACTCCGCCTAGTGCTATGGGCTTTAACGTCGGGATGTGATGATTTAATAAAGATGAAAAATGGTTAGCAATGTGCTCATTTCTTTCTTCTTCTGCCACTATTGTCCTTATTCTCTACTAAAATGTAATACTGTGCAATGCTTTTCGATAAATGTCATAATGAAGATAAATACCTGGAGATTCTTTCAAAAACTCTATCCTCGGTTGATAAATTTCAATGTAATATTCATAATTATTCCGGTTAAATTTTTATGTTATTTAAATTTTTTAAAAATGATTATTTATTGAATATTTTAACTTTGCTTGCTAATACAATAAGTGAATTTACTAAAGGACAAAATAAATGAAAAAAAAAACATGTTGAGAAACTACATACTGGCAACATTCCACTTCATAAACCAGATCTTGTGACCATCTCCTTTTCAGAAGCTTAGTATGGACATTTAGGAATCGAAGATGAAGAAAGGATTGAAACTATAGTGTTTGAATGGGAGCGGAGCTTTTCCTAAAAGGTGGTACCCGATTCGAGCCAAATCAACAGCATATGTGACTTTAAGATAATTGTGGTTGAATTTATTTTTGATGAAGTAAAGAGTATTGAGTATTTTGGAAGGTAAGGATTGCTTATGAGTAGAATTTGATGGGTTAGTTGAGTCCTAAAGCTCAGCTCAGTAAGTCATGGCCTTATGATAGCCATGTAAAAGAACCGTTTTAGCTAAGTAAATGATTAAAACATTCTTCTAGTAAGTGTTGAAGTAGCCGAAAAAAGTTCATTTGTCCGTTTGTCTGCCCTTAATCTATTTGTCTATCACACATCACAGACCTTTTTCACTTTCCTGAGCTGGTTCTTGTTTTGTTGATAAAAAGAAAAAAATACTGCTTGTTTATTATTGGGTTCCGATGAAGACCAAGCAGACTACATCCTTGGATGGATTTAATGAAAATATCAACTACTGTTATGTTGATCAACTGATGTCAAGTTTTGTTTTAAGCGATAATACAGGTTGGATTCGAGGTATGCTCTGTAAGAATTCTAGGCCTTATTTTCCCTTTTGAGTGGTTGCCTTCTTTTTTACTTCTGAAGACTCATCATAAATAAAGAAGTTTACCAAGGAAGGATCTCAGTTGGATTTAACATCGTGAAAACATCGTCTTTTGGTAATAAAAGTTGGAGTAAATCGGGAGCTTTATATGTATAGAATTCGGTCAACTCGGATAACTTTTAGTAAGCCAGCTTCATAAAATCAGTAAGGTAAAAAGAAGGTTGAATAGAGGATAACAATCTACCTTTTCTATACACACCGACATATATATAAAGCTTATTTCTATGAAATTAATTTTACAACTGCTTATAAGTTAAGAAATGTAAAGATCCGTGTGATGTAAAGATTTGTACTTTTCGATTTGGCTGTCGTTGCACATAGAATTAATGAGAAAAAAATATCTATACATTATAATAGTATATAACAAGCAAGTTTTGGAAATGTACTCAGTATCCTTAAATTAATGAATTAAGATATGAAGGAATTTAGGGATTTGATTACACAAAAAAAGAATAATATAAGTATTACATTTCATAGTTATATTAAGCCATGATTAACACTGAATAACATCTTTAGAGAATCTAATGTTTTTTTTGATAAATACAATAGACAGTTTAAAATTTTAAAATATAAACTGTATTATATGGCATTTCTTTATATTCGAATAACTGAAGTGCTTGAGTATTAAGCAACAATATTTAATATATCATATTTCATAAAAAAATGATACACTTATATTAAATAATTTACAAGTATATGACGTAAACAAAAGAGGTTTAAACTGATGTTTCAGTAGGAGATAAGCAGTTCGTTTGTTATTTATTTTATTTTTCCGATAGGTGACGTATACTTTGCTTTAATATAAGGAAGGCGTAGTACATGAGAAGTTATATTGTTTTCCATCCAGTAGATTTTAAAAACTTCTTTCTGGTGATCATTGAAGTCTCTTATTATTCAATTTTTTTATATTTGGGAGGTAAGTGAAAGCACATTTTGCGAGTACAGGCTATAATTCCCTTCGGTGTGCAAAAACAATCATTACAATCCTTTTTCCAGCTTGTTCCTGGCTCACATTCTGAAAATTAAATGATAAAAGATTATTTAATTAAAATATATAGAAAAAAAAATGCATTTACGGAAATAACTTATTATTAAATCCGCCCTAAAGGACTAAGTGTGCTTGCTTATGCTTTTACCTTGGTGAAGTAGTGGAGTACTTAAAATCCCTTCTAATATTACATAAATTTGTAAGTAATTAAAATAAAAAACCTCCAGATGAAAGGACTTTAATTTTTTACAAAAACTTGGAACGTGAGCCTTATCATACACGACTTATACTCAAGTCTATGTACAAAATACTGTAGATGAGATTGTCAGCAGAAACCGGATTTCCATGATTTCGCAGGTTTTATTTGCTTGCGTGTATCAGCTTCAAACCTGGACAGCTATTCCGTTCATGTAATAGGGAATAATATATTATACTTTTTGGGCTAGACTGCACGTTTTTGATTTTTATTGTTTTTTTGAGTTAAATTTGATTCTTAAATTTTAATATCACAATCGATCAAACCAAATTTTCGGTAATAAAAATAAATAGATATACTAATAAATATTTAAAATTGTATTTGATCATCTTTCTTGTCAAAACAATCGATACGAAACGTATCTTAAAACATGATATTCCGAACCTTGTATTTTAAATGGTACACACTGAATTGACCCACTTTTTGTGTGAAACAAAGAAGCAATAAATCTATTTTAAAATAAGGGATATTTTTGATATTATTGGAATTGATAATTAGAATTGAATTGTACAACCTACAATTTTTCCCCCCCGGAAACTGAAATGTTGCCTTATATGTGCACCAGTTGACATTAATAAAATTACTGATCAGTTAGTTATACTAATGGCGCAGGTTAGTGTTGGATTGACAAATGTCAATAACTTACCCACTGATAATTATCTCATTCCTTAAAAACCTGCAACGCTAAATACAATAGGAATCTCAAAGCTTTGATTTCATCGATAGACTTTTATTCCTTGTTCCAGTTTCCAATAGAAAATTTTCTCATCCAACCAATTTCACCATTCTACGTGTTATTATTACGTATTATTGAACAACATTCTCCTAGAACCCATTATTTTAGAAAAATGCTGAAAACTTCGTATGCTTACGAACTATTTTTCAATAATAATTATTTTCCGTACAAACTCACCTTTAGTTTCTCGTTTTTCTCGAATTGGTGGAAGGACCATCTTTATTCCTTGGCCTTTGCACAGTTCTCTTGAACAGGTTGGCCTCCCGTCACTATCACACAGGCATGTGTGACAACTCTCCTTCCAGGTTTCTCCTGGAGAGCAGCCTATCAAAGAATGGTATATCGTTATTTTTTTTTTATGTTCAATGATTGCAGGAAGGAATGATTTATGAATTAAATGATATATAAAAAAAAAAAAAAAATGATGTACTAAAGACCGCACGGTAGAAGTGTAAACTTCATTGCGTATCGTAATTATTATGAATCGGATTAGTAGGATAAATGAGAAACAAATCAGAAATTATAGTTATAATTTTTTTTTATTCTATAGAAATCAAATTATTTATTTTCGTTTAATATTTATTTTCTTTCTTTTTTGAATAAAAATTACATCATTAAAGTCGGTTTTGGCCTCATACTCTAGGAAAAAGCTATTTAATATATAATTCAAACTAATTAGGAAATTAATGCAAAGATTTTGATGTATCATTACCTACATCAGTGATTCCCAACAAAAATGTTTCGCGGACCCCTTTGCCCAACCACAGTAACTCCAAGGACCCCCTACACTAAAAAAAGTCTATCATAACCGGCATAAATATGAACCTGTTGAGTTATGATGTTCTAACCTCTTTGACAATTTGATTAACTATATAACTAAGTTGAAAACAAAATATTTCACTTCGCTTAAATTTTTCATTCTCTACCTTTTTTATATATGTATCTTAACATCTTTAGTTAGCCTTTGGGTTAAAAATAATACATGATTTTACTGAACTACGATATATTTTCTAATCAAATATACTTAATTAAAATCAACGATAACTTTTTAATGAATAAAATTACTCATACTATAATTATTTAAAATTATTTACATTTTACAGATTTGTTTGTAGTATATGACTTATGTCTTTATCAGTTTATTCCTGCAGCCTTCGACCAACGTCATCTATATTAGTCTGAGTTTCAGATTGACTAAATAACAAGTTTAATAACACTTAAAAATGTATGTCCATTCTGAACAGAGCCGCCGGGTGCATATTGCAGTCGATCCAGGCGAACGATGATCAACATTCCTCTCGGACATTGTGTCATGGCAAAGAGAGATTTTTAGCGTAGCTTTTTTTTTCATAGTTGTTAACGTATTCTTCCGGGCTAGTGGAAAGGTCGCTTAATAGAAAATGCCTTCTGAGGTGCCTGGAATGTCGTTTCATGGACTTGTTTATCAAAGGTTGTGGCTTTCTGTTATTTATTGAAGAGCTCTAATAGACATCTCTTCAAGGTCTCAAATTCAGCCATTATATTCAGCTGAATTTTATTTTTAAATTAATTTTGACAGGTATCATTACCGACAGAATAGATGAAAAATAAATTCGGATTTGGAACTTTCTGGCGCAATATGCCCCGCAACAATTTAAATTTTTATTGTAGCCCAACACTTAAAAATAAAATAATGAAGAATAACTTGATTTTCTCTTCTTAATTAATAAACATAATCTATACTTCCCTATTCAATGAGACGAGTTAAACCTGTTCTTAAGCACATCATTTCCGAAATATGAGGTTCCAAAGTGACACTTTTAGTCTTAAATGAGACCTCATGTCGAGACGATTTCTGTGTTTGTTTTTTAGAAAGCACATGGTTGCAAATGCTTGTTCACATCTATATGTCGTTGGGAAAGGAAGAATCTTTTCCATTGCCTCTTATCCCTCTGAAGTCTTTACGAGCGGTCAACCAAAATTCGGCAACGTTTTTGTCGTTAAAGGTATTTTTCATTGTTCCCCTGTAAACTTAAATTGAGCATATTCAAATGTCCGAATACCTCTGCTAAGTAAGCATCCATGCACAGCCAAGAGAAGTCGGACAGAAAATTAGCGTATTTAGTGTCAAGGAGAAAAATTTGGACCTCATCTTTTAGCTCCAGAAGTCTTGTCAAGATCTTACCTCGAGAGAGCCACCGCACTTCAGTGTGTATGAGGATCTGATTATATTCGTTGCCCATCTCTTTGCACAATAAAGAAAATAGTCTGGCGAGGGCGAGTTTTAATAAAATTAATTATTTTAACAATATCATTAAGGTTTTTTTGTAACGTTTCAGACAACCGTTTGGCTACTAGAGCTTCTCGATGAATACAGCAGTGTGTCCACCTTACATTGAGGGCTACGTTTTGAATACGGGCACGAAGTCCTGTTTTATAGCCAGACATAGAGTTTCCAGCAAATGTCATATTTATTAAAAAAATCATTTCATGCCGAGAAAATATTATCTGCCGTAGTGTGAATTAAATCACAAGAGAAGAGGAAAATTTCACATAATTTGTCCTCCAATAAAGAACGCAAAAAAACTAATAATATTGCTTTTTGTGTTATTTCGGTACTGTACCAGTTGCAAAGAAAACATTTCACACATGCCTAGCCAAGTTATTAAGTTATTTTCTAAATCATTTTCCCTATCCGAAATTTGCCTTTGAACCGTGTTGTTAGAAAGCGGGACACTAGTTATGAGCTAGGCGGCTGCATCACCCAACATTCTTTTGCATAGGATTACAGCTGATGGTAGTATTAATTCTTCTGAGATAGTATGATTTTTCACACAAATGTTGCATTTTCGTTCATATTTACTCCAGAATGTTTCGTAGTAATGCTCCGCGACTTTTCTAGATCTCCTAATTTAATTTTCAAATAATCCAGCGATTTTTTTTTTGTTTCGGATGCTTTGTTTCAAGATGCCGACGGAGTTTTGCAGGCTTCATACATTCATTAGAAAGACTTTCGTAGCAAAGCAAACATTGGAGTTTAGGCTCGTGTTCAGAACCAGTATATGAGAAACCAATCTACAAGTAATCAATGTCGTATTTCCTCACTTTAACAGAAGGCCGAACTCTGTTTGAGGAAGAACAAGGTTCAATAGACGTCGACATATCAACTTTAATATCAAGATCTAACTCCTGTTATTCTTCATCTGGAGACCTTTCTCGTTTAAGTGAACCACTTTTTAACCAAAGATCCATTTTTAACAAATAACTCCCCGAAAAACGAACTTTTATCAATAAAAAATTTAAAAACGCACAGTCACACATCCGAACTACAATATGGTTCAAAATATACTGAGGCTGATATATGGGTGGATGTGAAAACGGCTGAAGTTTAAAAATAACGGTACTTGATTCGAAAACAATGAGCTCTTGTTTTGAACTGACAACAATAGTTGGTTTTGATTCGTCCTGTTCGACTCTGGTACACATTTTATATAATTTATTTAATAGTAACAATATTATCATAATATTTCTAAAAAATAACAATTTGGCTAAAAATATAATTCACAAATCTTTCTTTTTTATACATTTGTCTCCTAAACTAATATTTTTTTTATTATTTATTATATTAAAAAGAAAAATTCAGCGAGAGCTCGCGGACCCTCTGGACCACCACTTGGGAACCACTGACCTACATAATAATACTTAACAAGCTTTACAAGTCAATATTTAAAGTTTTATTCAATGCAATAACTATCGTTTTTGCATTGGGAATAGATGATAGTAACACAAATAGAAACTCTAATCTTGGTTTTAAATGTACAAGAGAAAATTGCAACTTGGATTATAGAGTTGTAAAATATATTAAACTTAGTGCTTACTAGTTTTTCTAGCGGCTACACCTCCTGGAAAAAATAGAGAATGATAAAATAAGACAATTGTATAATTAGGTTATGCTAAATATTTAAAACTACACAAATTAAATAAATTGGGTATATTCTAATGTTCAAGTTAAGTACTTTTCAAAACCACAAACTTTTCTCATCGATTTTTCCAAAATACCTACGACATTCTTAACGGGCGGTACAACTCATCACTGAATCCTGGTCTCATTAAATAGTTTTGGCCATTGTAGCCCAGTAGAAATAGGATTTTAGCTAGAAAAAGGAGGGATAAATTTAATTTTTAGGCACGATTATTTCTACTGCTCCCCTCATTAAAAATCCAAGTTTTCACACTTTTCATCCTCTCGCGTTTTCTGCCATCTTGAAAAAACCTCTAAAAAAAGTACTTTTTTCATTTTTTTCCTTCTAAATCTGTTCCTCGACATTTTAGAGCAAACTTTGTCGTTAGCAATTTTAAAGAACAATAAATTGCCTACATGTTTGGTATGTAACATGTTGGAAAATTCGAAACACCTACTGAGATAAGTGGTTGTCAATATTGACCAAATTGTCAAAAAAACACAAAATGTCAGAAAAGTCGGCGGTTTATCTTCAATAACCATTTTGGTGTGCAATTTATTAAAAAATACATAAGAAACAATCTTTTAGAGCATTAAATTTCTAACACGTTAGATGTATAACATTTTTAATAACTCCTAATTATGCGAACAAGAAATGTTGAAATAACTTTTTTACTGGAAGTGCTCAATATATATAATATATATTATATATATAATATATATATATATATATATATATATATATATATATATATATAAACATAATTAGAAGAGAATGTTCCGATTAATATAATTATAACCTAAATTACTCTTCTATAATAGTAATTGATATAAAAAAATACTCCGTTTTAATTAGATCTTCCAAACGTAATATTATCTTAAAACCATTATTGTGTATATTCTAGAAAAAAAAAGTGTTTTTGCAACTAAGAAGAACAATTTCCCAATATATTACTTTTGTTTTATTTGATTAAAAAAACAACAACATTTTAATGATACATCAACAACTTTAAATAAAATATAAAGAGTTTTTGTTAGTTGTTTTTTTCTTTTTTCAGTCTCAAATGTATTTGATGTGTATAATGTATCATTTTGAGCGAAAGGCTGCGTTTCGTCAAACTCGTCTTCTTCCATGTTATATTTAATATTTGGTCTATTATGCAGGATTCGAATCCGCAATAAAGACAGACAGTAGAACAAGTTCACCTTTTTTGCAGCTACATTTTTACCACATTTCTCTTTACATCCACAGGAAATCATGTTCAATAATGTCGATGTAGCGGATTTAAACCTCCTCCGGGATTATTATATATATCTATTGTGCACATAATATTTTGCAATACTAATGCTACCCGGGTCAGGGTCTCTGTTTCCATACACGCTCCAGACGGCATTAGCCCCACCATTTACAGAATTTAATTCTATGGGTTTCCCTGGAGTTTCTCTCTTCCTCGTCTAACAGCAGCCCTGAACGGATCTTCATCCCGAGCCAGACACAGCAGCTGCTGTATCCAGAACGGGAAGAGATCGGAGCGATGACCGAAGACTTCCGGGAGGACGTGAATGAGCACGCAGCCCGCCCGCCGTTAATATTAACAGGGTCCTGACCCATTAATTATATTTTGTTAATTAATAAATAGCTTTAAAACAAACTCAAGTATTTTTTTTTCATTTAAGGCACAATAAAGGGCTCCCGGTGGTAAAACACTTACCGGACCTCCAAGTTGTACCAAAGTTCTTTAATCATGGTCACTGATGTTAGACCACTAAAATCCTTCTAAAAGCCCCAGTTTAAAGGGTCTTTTACATTTTCTATCCACTTTTCTACTTGCAGATAAGTTAGATAACCATGAAATTTAGCTGATCGCATGTTGGAGGTAGATGTGCCAATGCGCTTGATGTAGCTTTAACTTATCGAAGATACCGCAACTCATCTATGGAAGTGTTTATATCACCACCATAAACCGAAACTAGAATTTTTTCTTCAATAGCATGGATAAGTCAAATATTTTCTACTAGATGATTATATTTAAAAGGTCTGGTGGAGTAGAATATATCTGCTATGCCACGTCTTCCAGGTTTGCAGAAATACACATTATCTGTCGCTATACCCGACACCAAATATCATAAAATATCAATGACTTTTCAATACAAATACGAAATCATGTTCAGAACACAAGGATATGACTGTTATCACAATTAAAAGATCTCCATCTTCAGTTCCTTTCTTGGCAACCATGAGTGCTCTCTCCAAATCCTTTACAATCAGTGATATAAATCTGGATTTGTTCTTTTCATTCGATAAAAACGTTTCCTTTGGCACCTGTGGAAACATTTCACCATTAAAAATAACTTCACAAGACTGTAGCCTGGAACGACGAGCTCTTTCAGAGCTTTTTGTACTTCTTATGTTTTCTTCAGTAGAGTATACGAGTACATCGAAGACTACCACAAAAATATTGCCAAGATTTCGCAGTACATATATCACATAATTCTTAAAAATTACAGACAAACGTTCGCTCCGTTGATGGATTCCAATGTATTCTGTGTACAAGATAGGCTGGATCTGCTACATCAATTTCATCCTTTCCGAGTGTTGCTTCATTTGGCAAAGAGGTAAAAATAGAGTAAAAAGAGATATTGATTTCGTCCCTTATCAAAAGACTTCCTCTGAGAAAAGTGGCAATGAAATTGGAGAAAGTTCATATTCGAAATTTTTTTTTTTAAATCATCAGGCAGCTTAGCGATGATCATTCTGTGGATAAGTATCAGCGGATCCAGGGCTACTTTTCCTTTGCTAGTATTGATGTGACGACCATCAGTTTCTAAGGAAACCACTACATCTTTACATCAGAAATAAAAGTCGTTCGCAATTCCTATCGTATAATATGTTCTCCTGTGGATGCAAAGAGAAATGTGGTAAAAATGCAGCTGCAAAAAAAGGCGGACTTGTTCTACTGTCTGTCTTTATTGCGGATTCGAATCCTGCATAATAGACCAAATATTAAATTTAACATGGAAGAAAACGAGTTTGACGGAACGCAGCCTTTCGCTCAAAATGATACATATACACATCAAATACATTTGAGACTGAAAAAAGAAAAAAAACAACTAACAAAAACTCTTTATATTTTATTTAGAGTTGTTGATGTATCATTAAAATGTTCTTGTTTTTTTTAAATCAATTAAAACAAAAGTAATATATTGGGAAATTGTTCTTATTAGTTGCAATAACACTTTTTTTTCTAGAATATACACAATAATGGTTTTAAGATAATATTACGTTTGGAAGATCTAATTAAAACGGAGTATTTTTTTTTATTAACAGAGCACTTCCAGTAAAAAAGTTATATCAACATTTCTTGTTCTTATGATTAGGAGTAATTAAAAATGTTATACATCTAACATGTTAGAAATTTAATGCTCTAAAAGATTGTCTCTTATGTATTTTTTAATAAACTGCACACCAAAATGGTTATTGAAGATAAACCGCCGACTTTTCTGACATTTTGTGTTTTTTTGACAATTTAGCCAATATTGACAACCATTTTTCTCAGTAGGTGTTTCGAATTTTCTAACATGTTATATACCAAACATGTAGGCAATTTATTGTTCTTTAACATTGCTAACGACAAAGTTTGCTCTAAAATGTCGAGGAACAGATTTAGAAGGGAAAAAAAATGAAAAAAGTACTTTTTTTAGAGATTTTTTCAAGATGGCAGAAAACGCACAAGGGTGAAAAGTGTGAACACTTGGATTTTTAATGAGGGGAGTAGTAGAAATAATCGTGCCTAAAAATTAAATTTACCCCTCCTTTTTCTAGCCAACCCCCTTTGCTGGTCTAATTCTACTGGACTAATTGGCCCTTCTTATTTCCAACTGTCCTCCAGTTACCAAGTGCAAGTAGTAATAACTTCTTAAGATAAAATTTATTATCTGAATATTTTATTCAACCAATATATCACACATTCATGATAAAACGCTTACTTTACTATTATTTTTAGATTATTATTATTATGAAGAGTATATTAATTTAATTAGGTTCTTTAGGAACAGTCTCTTCTTTAAACTATCATCCAGTTATTCTTCATTATGTATAATCAACAAATAAAATAAAAAAATGTTTAAAATTTTAATAATTAATAGATAAAAAAAATTATCATTATTAAATTAAAGAAGGAATTCAAGAATTTGACAATATTAAAAGATTTGTTTTTATGTAAGTAGAGATACAATACTGATTTAATTTATTATAGTGTGATTATGAATTGTTTAATTTTAATATTTATTATTGTTAAATGTTTAAATTAATATAATATTAAATTGTTATTAGTGGATGACTAAAAAACTGAATTCTGAGGCGTATAGGCTCCGAAACGTTAATTATGTATATGAAGAATAAATGAATGATAGTTTAAAGAAGAGACTGTTCCTAAATAACCTAATTAAAAGCTTACACTTATGTTTTCTCCTAATTCACACTTGTTATATCACTGATGTTTAAGCAAAAGGACTTAAGTATTGAAATGTGAAGGCTACCGGATGATTTTCCAAAGTTTTGAAAAATCATATTAAACCCTGCCTTCTTGTTTTTTATTCATAAATCCCTATATTATCTCATAAGGTGCTATAATTTATAGTAAAATAGAAACTTTAACAAGATATTATTTATTTGAAAACATAGAAATCTCATTTTCATAAAAATGATGACTTAAGTTCTTTGGCCCAAACATCACTAATATATTACTTTCACTTACCTATGTATGAAATTATAGTAAGGGAAAGTATTGCGATCGTGAAAATGAAATTTCATATTTCAGACAACTATACGCCAGTGATGTTACATAAATATATTCCATCGAAACCAGAAGAGCCACTTTATACCATTCATTTTGCACCTTTTTACGATTTTCTCCTAAACGGCTCGATTTTAACGATTTTGATTAAACTCCCTATAACGATGTAAAATTTAACGGGCTTTATCATCATGTGGGTTTCATTCTGATTGAAACAGTGTCGTAAAAATATAATCCCGATATTTTGAATTTTCGTCCTCTAAACTACCTTTAATTTGGTAGATTTGAAAAAATTGAGCATATCATCTTGTTAGCATTGATAAATAATGGCTAAATGTGCAAGTTAAGCGAAGTTGATTGAACTAAAGGAAAAAGAGCATACATATTTTTTTATGCAATTTTTGTGTTTATGGACATAAGCATAGTAATATAGATGTGTAATACACCGTTGGAACGCTAAAGATTTAAAAAAAATATTATCTAATACACGGATTGTAAATGTTAATGGAGATTGATGAGCCGATAAAACTAACTGATTGTAGTAGATAAAAATATAATAGATTACTTAATAAAACACATGTTTTTATAGAAACCTGTACCACTACAACCCATGAAGGGTCTTGGGTTCAGTACATATAGAGATTCGTACTGTTTCTAGGCCAACGGCAGTGCAATGAGGTGATTAGGCCTTAATCACGCTCAGCCGCCAGGTTTTTCCCCAATTAATTTGGGTACCCACTTTATAGAGGCTGGGTCTGCCCAGGAGGGTCTCCATACCCTAGGGTCGCCCCCCGACTGAATTAACAGAATAAATAATATTTCTGCCACAGCCGGGATTCGAACCCAGGACCCGGAGCACAGCAGAATAGTGCTCTATCCACTAGACCACGCCGCTCCCCATGTTTTTATATAAATTCAATTTAATTAATTCTTTATTGGTTTCAATCATTTTTATCTCTAACCGTATTTGACAATTCTTTAATCGATTTTAACAACAGAGGTAAGTGGAAGTTGTATGTTGCCCGCACCAGGTTTTTTAAATAATCAAATTGTACTACGTGTTGTACATTGGAACTATTTTTGTAATTTGAGAATTAAGTTTAGAATAAACCACAGCATTGTCCCGTTCGATAATATAGAACTATGATATTGACCGGAAACGCCCTTAGTTAGTCTCAATTGCCCCTAAATCTTCATAATTGGCCGAGAGTAATGTTACTATTGTATTAACTTCAGCAGTTTATTTTTCTTTTGAATGGGATATGGAAATTGTACTACTTTGTGATCGAATTTCACCGGAAATGCACCCCGTCTGAACAGTAAGAATCGAGAATCCTAGTTGTACCCGATAAGGATTATCAAATTAGGACATCGGTAACTTAATATCTGATCATTGAATAAAAGTACCATTGGCTCCTGGAATATTAAGGTTAGGATTGAGGATGTCTGATTGAAAGTAAAATTATTTCCTATTTGTATCTTCAATCTTGATTTGCATTAGAGTAAATTATTCTTATTACTTTCCCTTACCTAAATATAAATAATAATATATAAATATATATATATATATATAATATATACATTAAATATTGTAATAGCATAGGTAAGTATTAGTAAACTTAACGGAAACACATGTTTTAGATTCCGATATCTTAGTCTAGCTTAAAAACGGAAAGTCTTATGGAACCAAAATTTCTTATTTATGATTGGTATATTTCATTGATGTTATCTAACTAGCTCGACCCTGAAATATGTCCAACAGAAATTATGAGAATGGTGCTAATTAATAAACAAACTAAATATGTATTAATTTTCTTTCTGAGCTAATCCAATAAGAGTATTTGGGCACACATACAACAAAAACAAAATTTATTATATTTATTATACAATAAAATTTATTATACAAAATAATTTTTGGAGTAAAGTAATCTTTAAATAATGATAAATGAACAAACTCATTAATTTCAAGATAAATTATACAAATTTTGCATTTTCTATTTATGAAAATTCAATTTTTGAATTTAAGCAATTTAATTTTTAACGACTGATATGTATAATGTATATCAATATAGTTATATACCTAAAAACTATTTATGTACTTGACCATTCTTGACCGAGGATTTTCAAAAATAGATATTTTAATTTAATTCTGTTTTGAAATATATGATGACAACTGATGCTGATATTATAAATTTCAATTGTTTTTCGTTGTCGAAATTGGTCACATAGAAATTAGAACGTCGTGCTAAAATTATAAAAAATGGTATTTTGTTACCTCAAAATGTTCTGTAAATTTTTTTTATATGTAATGTATTGTTAGATTAATGAGCTCATTATTTAATGATTAATTTATGTTTAGGACAGTCGATTAAATCCCGATTTATAATATCCTGCAAAAATGCACAGTTGAAATAGGATTGTAAAAGATAATTATGATTTATTAATTATTTAAAAACAAAACAAAAAAAAACCTTACCACTGATCAGAGAAACAATGGAGATAACTAACGTTATAGCGACCAGTACCTTCATCTTTGCTCTGGCGACTGACAGGAAAAAACACCTGTCTCTTATTAATACCCGGTCTTACGTTCACATTAACCAAACATGAAAACAATACTTCTACCTCTAATTATATTTTACGGCTGACAGTCATGGCATGAATATTGATTGAGTGCAAGCAGCTGAGCTGAATTTATCTTTATTATGATTCGATAAATACTTGAGCATTAACTACTTTTCTTAGAACTGCTCTTTTTTACTTTCACTTACTATATATAGAAAGGAAAAGTATTGTTACTTTCACTTACTATATATAGTAAGGAAAATAATTGTTATTTTCACTTACTATATAGAGTAAGAAAAAGTATTGCTACTTTCACTTACTATATATAGTAAGGAAAAGTATTGTTACTTTCACTTACTATATAGAGTAAGAAAAAGTATTGCTATTTTCACTTACTATATATAGTAAGGAAAAGTATTGTTACTTTCACTTACTATATATAGTAAGGGAAAGTATTGCGATCGTGAAAATTTACGAACTCCAGTTTTCCAGTTTTGGTGGGAGGTGAAGTGATCGCGTCTGGTAAGATAAATACCACGTGCCTCCTGGGATATCTGTGAAATTAGCAGTGAGCTAAACGATCAAACTGTTGCCTGTAGCAGCCCATCTAATACAGGAATGCATAGATCGAATACCTCAAGGTCAAATGCAAACGGTCTTTCTAAAGCCCCAAGGAAGTGCCCTTTTAAAAGTGCTCTTTTCGGGCGAACTAACTATTGACAAATTCACGGAACTTAAAACTATTGTCAACAACCATGATGCGGATATTGTTGCAATAGTGGAAGTTGGCGCGGCATCTGATGATTTAAAATTATTTCATATAAGAGGATATCAAGCATACTCGCTACCCCGATCAAGAATGCACTCATCTGGCATTAAAATCCTGACTAAGAGCTCCATCACATCGAGGTTTGCTGTCAGGAAGGAGATGACTCAGTTGGATAGTCTTGAGGCTGTCGAAATAGAAGTGTGGATGGAAGACAAACACAAGCGTCTCCTTGTTATCTATAACCCTCCTCGGAACCGGCCAAAGTTGGAATGGCTTGAACAACTATGGGGACCAAATTGCATCTTATGCGGAGACCTAAATGCGCCCTCTACTTGATGGGGTTATTCGACAACTGATCCTGTAGGGGAGGTATGGGAAGATTTTATAGACGCCAACCCAGTAATGTTCATTGACAACAACCTAGGCAATCCTACATTCATATCATATGGTGGCCATTTGTCACATCCTGATGTGGTAATGACACACCCTGCACTTGCCGACACGATTGATCAAAACTTGTTAAACTATCCTGGAGGCTTCGGCCATAGGATTCTCTGCATTGAGATTGCTTACCTGCTGAAAAATACTTCTAAGAATAGTAAGATAGCATGGAATATGAAGAAAGCCAATTGGAGAAAACATGCAAGCAAAACCGATGAACTAGTTACCCCAGGACTCATGGAATGTAATGTTGACATATCCCTAAGAAACATCACCAATGCTATTATAAAATCCGCACATCTCCCCATTCCAAGAGTTAAGGTTAAAAAATTCACGCCATTTTGGAACAATGAACTTGAAAACCCTAAAAGATAACGAGATCAAGCTTTAGAAAAAGCAATAATGACAGGACTAACAAAAGACAGAATGGAGCTTAAGTGCAAAGCTGCTGAATTAAAGCGTGCAATAAAACACTCAAAAAGGTTAACTCTAATTAACTCTAAACAAATAGATCCTTTCTTGAGAAACTTGATTTCAGAAAACATTCCATCAAAGCCCACAAGCTTCTGCCAAAATTAAATAATAATAAAATAATTCCAAACAATCCAATTCAGACCGAATCCAAGTTGCTCACAAATAAAATTGACATAGCACGACATTTCTGTAAGCATACTGTAATATTAGCAATTTCAAGCCGAAAACAAAAGATCCTGAAATCAGACTTCCACCAACTTAATTCACAGAGGAACAATCGAGGTTTTTGATGAACCATTTACATTAATGGAAATGGAGGCTGCTATAAAAAAGCTTACAGCGGGAAAAGCACCAGGACCGGATAAAATATTTCCTGAACTTCTCATAAAATTGGGAACAAAGGCTAAGGATGTCGTTCTTTCTTTCCTGAACCAAGTCTGGAAAAACTATGTCCCCAGTGAGTGGAAAAAAGCTGAAGTGATCCCTATATTGAAAAATGGTAAGACAGCGGACAAACCAGAAAACTTCAGACCTATATCTCTCACAAGCTGCTTCTGCAAGTTATTAGAGAGAATGGCGATACACCGACTGCAGACATTTATGGAGAAAAACAAACTATTATCGCCATTACAAGCCGGTATTAGAAAAAATAGAAGCACAGTGGAACAGATACTCCACTTTTCACAGGAAGTGAAAGAGGGCTACCAAAGAAAACAAAGCTCATTGGCTGTTTTTATGTCTCATAAAACGACGACTCATGGCTGGTCGATTTTAAAACAGCTTTTGACAAGGTCTGGAGAAAAAGGCTCCTACATAAGCTCATTCGTATTGGGATACATGGAAGTCTGTACAGGTTTCTTTCGTCTTATTTGTCTCAAAGATTCATTAGGGTAAAGTACAAAGATGGATATTCGCAATTTAAACAAACAAAGCAAGGTCTTCCTCAAGGATCAGTGTTAAGTCTCCTCCTTTTCTGCCTAATGATAGATGATCTGACGAATTTTCTACGAAACAAGTTTCCTGGACTAAAAATGCTATTGTTTGCAGATGATCTAGACCTTTGGGCGACCAGCAGCAATATAAGCGCTCTGGAGCAGTTTCTAGGTGAAGTGATAGTGCCAGGACATTCTCCTGTATCGTTCAACTTAAACATATACTGATAGAAACGGAAGCAGCCATGTCCCGTTAAGAACTGAGTAAGGTAGAAGACTATCTCGCCGTGCTTTCTTGTTTGTTTATTTATTTAACGTCACTTTATGCTACTATGGCTAATCGGACGATGCTACAGTGGGAGTCCTAAATTTTGCCTATCCAGGTTTTATTAGGATAGGGATCTTTAACGAGTACCTGACATCGCACAGGCTCGGGACCACCTTTTAACGTCCCCTCCGAAGGACGGCGTAACTAAGGATTTTTTACTCCCATTAAAAAATCCTAGGACCACCTGCGGGTTTGAACCCGTGACCTTTAGCATGGGAGGCTGTTACGCTAGTCCCCCAGCTACAAGTGATCCCCCGTGCTTTCTTGAGACCCAGGGTTGAATCTGGAGAACCAGCCAGTGGGTCCACCTTCCTTTCGTTGCAGCATCCCATCGATCCTGCCATTTTCGAAATGTTTCCATTCTCTCCTCAGTCCTGGAAATACGTCACGCTCTGTTATATTCTCTTCAGCGACCAGCTCTATTGGTGGCATTTTGGCAATGACACATGCTGTCTCATAAGAGACAGTTCGGAAAGCACTTATGGCTTTTAGGACAGTACGACGATAGACGGAAACCATGGGACTTCTATAGCTGAGTGTATTCAAGGCCCTTTCCCATATTGCGGCTGCATAGAGCAATATCGACGTTACAGCGTTCGATATTAAAAGTCTACGACTATGCCTGTGTCCTACGTTTGGCATAAGTCGGGACAACGCTGTAATCACCTTTGCTGCTTTATTACTTACTTGTTGGATGTGCTCTTTGAAGTTCAGCCTCTGATCAATAATCACTCAGAGATATCTCAAAGAAGGCTTGGAACGTATCTCCTGATTGCCAACCCTGATTATAATCTCCTCCATTATTTTTCTGCTACTAATTAGCAAGACCACTGTCTTGCCATCCGCCAGTTGCAATCCAACTGATACCAACCAGTTGCGGATGAGCGTGATGCTCTGATTTGCTATCAGAGTCACCTCCTCTTAATATTTTGCCTCAACCACCAAAGCAACATCATCAGCAAAACCAATAGTTTTTGTGCCCGCTTGTAGTCTGATCCGGAGCAAACCATCATACATAATATTCCACAAGAGGGGACCGAGCACCGAACCCTGGGGTACGCCCCCAGTTATCTTGAATGTTTTTGATCCTTCCTCCGTGGTATAGATCAAAGTTCTATCCTTAAAATAGTCACGGACTATGCTAACTAGATACGCAGGAACACCCATTTTTTGTAGAGCATACAAAATGCAGCTCCATTTAGCAGAATGCGTTTTTAACATCTAGAGCGACAATCGCACAGTAACATTACGCGCCTCTCTACCATCTCTTTTCAGCAATAGCTTTACGCGCTGCTTCTTCTACCAACGTTATAGCCTCCAACGTTGACCTTGCTTTCAGGAATCCATATGGCGGTGTAGACAGGCCTCCTGCACCTTCTGATGTTTCTAGCATTCTAGCATTAGCTATAAGCTTCTCTAATATTTTTCCAGCATTATCCAGCAAACATAGCAGGTCTGTGTGTGTCCGTCTGTGGTAATACTCGGGCGGAAAAAAAGTCATATAAAACTGAAATTTCTTATTTAAGACAACTATACGCCCGAGATATTACAAAATCTTTTTCACCAAAATCGGCTTACCAGAAGACCCACTTTATACCATACATATTGCAACGTTTTTATGATTTTCTCAAAAACGGTTCCGACGATTTTGATTAAACTCGCTATATCGATGTAAAATTCAATTGACTTTAATATGATGTAGGTTTCATTCAGATTAAAATAGTCTGACAGGGCTTAAATGTCGATATTATAAATTTTCTTTTTCTAAAGTACCTTCAATTTTATTGATTCTATAAAAATAACTATATTATCTTGTTACCACTGAGGAAAAACAGGTAAATATATAAATTGAATGAATTCGATACCCAACTAAAGAAGAAAACTGAAAAAATTATTTTTTTGTTTTTTAACTTAAGAACAGTAATATACATGTATAACATACACAAGCTTTTACAAGGTTAATAGAGAGTAATGAAAAGCTGTTCCCCGCGACTTCGTCTGCATCAATTTCTGTTATTATGATCGCTATTAAGACGTTTTTAAAAGAATATATTGGGTTGTCCGGAAAGTTCGCAGAGAAATTAAAAAATTAAAATTGATGAACAGCTTAAAATATATTTATTTAATCTACAAAATAGTTACCACCGTTAGCGATTACCCTTTCCCAACAGCTTGAAAGGTCCATTATCTCTTTTTTCCAAAAATCACTGCCCTTACTCCTGAAGAACAATAAAAGATCCCTTTTGACGTCGTCTTCTGAAGAGTATGTCTCTTGTAGAAAATGTTCGAGGGAACGGAAAAGAAGTAAATCCGAAGGAGCAATGTCAGTAGAGTACGGCATGTAAAACCTCCCATATGAAGCTTTATAACTTTTTCCGAATCCTTAAAGACACATAAGGCCTAGCGTTGTCTTGGTGGAATAGCACTCCTTTCTGTTTCGCCAACTCTGGCTGTTTCTCTTCAATTGCTGCCATCAATCGATCTATCTGGGCGCAGTAAAAGTCCGTATTTATAGTTTGGTTTTGTGAAAGGAGCTCAAAATCTTTGGGTAGCGGGCGGCGTCGTTCCAGGCAACCCCCAAGATTTTTTTCGGCTGGTGTTGATGTAGAAAATCCATTTTTCGGCACCAGTAACAACCCGTTTCAAAAGTGGATCCTCCACATTTTGTTTTTCAGCAGCAAATCACAACATGAAATTCTTTCAATAAGATTCCTTTCACTGAGCTCATGGGGAACCCAAACGTCGTAACGACAGACCTACCCGGCCTTCTTTAGATGATAAAAAACGGTCGATTTGCAGCTCTTAACTCCGCAGCTATCTCACGGACGGTAATTCGTGGATTGTTTGTGATAACCGTCATAATATCCTCGATGTCAAGAGTTGAACTCCGGCCAGCCCGAGGTTGGTCTTCCAAATTGAAATCTCCTGATCATAACCACGAAAACCTTTTCTGGTTTTCTGAACCGTGCTATCAGGAATTAAATTGCTGCCATACACGGCACGAAACTTTCTTGCAGTTTGGGATGCTTTTTTACCTTTTTTAAAAAAGAATAGCATAATATGCCGAAAATAAACCGAACCGTCACTCATGTTGGTTTGCAATAAACTACACTACTGTGTCTTAATAAAGACGAATTCAGTGTGTAAACATAGTTAATTCCATGATTCTTCATTCACTTTTAGAAGACAAAATGAAAGGTAAAATCTCTACGAACTTTTCGGACAACCCAATATTTTAAAGTACTTCTGCGTATATGATTTATTTAGTTTTATTTTCTTGTGGCAGAAGAACATACATATTTTCTCCGCAACCCGATCTTGATGTAAATAGATTCCTACATGTTAAATATTTGCCCATGTGGTTTATTGTTACTGCGAAAGATAAATGGGAAATTATATTATTTTAAAATTAAAAGATAAATCAATTGCAATCGTTGGGATGCGAGGTTAATTTCCCCCCTTTTTTTTTTCTTCAGATTTTCCACTGATTCTTCGCCCCTATTGGTCGCAGCGTGATGTTATATTGCCTATATCTTTTCTCGATAAATGGACTATCCAAAACAAAAAGAATTTACCAATTTGAACCAGTAGTTTCTAAAATTAGCGCGTTCAAACTCTTCAGCTTTATAATATTAGTATACATTACGTTACATCTAAAATATATTGAGTAATTTTGGGTGTGCCTACTTCTACTGGATCGATATTGTATATTTAACATAATTAAATGGCAACTTATTAGACTAGAGTTGGAATTATGGTTGATGAGGAAAGTGATTTAAAGACAACTTAACCTATTACTATAATTACAACTATAAATATCCTGCTTCTAATATCGAGACACATTGAAAAAATAGAACGAAAACTACAATTCTTTATCTTTGTTTGCGGTTTGGTGAATTCAATTTGCTAATTAAATAATTTAAATTAAAATTGCCACAAATAACGAAAGATGTTGATAGTGCCTATGTTGACTGAACAAGACTGAAACGACAAGAAACTGCTCGAAGATGTCCATTAATACAACACTTACTAGACAAACGTTCAAAACTTCCAGTATATTTCAAAAGACTCATTTACATCACTATTATCAGACCTACTTACTAGATTAACAAAGAAGAATTTGAAATTATTTCTATTAGGATAAATTTTGAGATATTAATTATCATTTGAGCAATCGATCTTTGTTTATTTATGAGAGTAATTTAAGCTAGGATAAGTTTAATTACAAACCCTTCTGTAAATAAGATGCTCAGAAGAAAATCAACATCCTTCCCAAGTAGATTATTTTAAAGAATATTGCGGAAAAACAGATTTTGACTGTTCGCTTTAAGTATTTTGAAATCCATACTATCTGCCCTCGGAGGAAACTAGGTGATTTCTTATGCCAAAGTATCTCAATTCCAACAATTCAATAGCTAACCTTGGGTAACCTGTATTCCGGCAGCTTCTGTTAAGACTCCTACCAACTTAACATATTCTTATATATTTTAAATTATTCATCCCATAGTCCGGCTTCGATTCTAGGATATGAGTTAGGCTTACGTTTACTCGCGTGCAACAAAACCTATATAAATCTTTGTTATCTTCCTATAGAACATGAATATAGTTGGAACGAAAAATTTCTCCATAATAGAGAAGTACAGTTTTAGAAATTAAATTATTAAAATGTGTTTTTGCCTTCTAAAAATGACTTTTAGGTCAGTATTACTTACACTTACCAATATATGAAGTATACAGTAAGGGAAAGTATTGCGATCGTGAAAATTTTCAAATTTCAGTTTTAAACGGAAATACACATTTTAGGGTCTTCTGAATCCAAATGACGAAGTCACGCAAAAATGTCTGTGTTTGTCGGTATGTGGTAAGTCTTGCACGAAAACGAAAAGTCTTACGAGTCTGACATTTCATGTTTAAGACAACTATACAGCCGAGATATTTTCACTAAAATCGGCTTACCGGAGGTTGTACTTTATACCATGAATATTGCACCCTTTTATGATTTTCTCAAAAATGGCACTAAGATTTTGATTAAACTCACTATATGGATGTAAAATTTACTGAGCTTCAATTTGATATAGGTTTCATTCTGAATGAAATAATCTGACAGGGCTTTAATGCCATTATTTTAAAATATCTTCCTCTAAAGTAGTTTTAATTTTTTAGATTCTATAAAAATAACAATATCATCTTGTTATCATTGATGAAAAACAGGTAAATATATAAGTTGAACGAATTTGATACCTTTCCAACTAAAGGAGAAAACTGCAAACATATTTTTTCAATGGAACTTTTTGTTTTTGTGTACATATGTAATATACTATTTCCTTTTCTTTTCTTTCGATTTTCAATCAAATAAAATTTCCTGATTCCAGAACACCTTACATTTTATCTTTATCGTCAATAATAACCGAGTTATCAGATAATCACATCTCTTATAAGTTGTGGCTCAACCATATAAGATGATTTAATATTTTTTTTTGCTCTTTGTTCATCGCGTTGTCTTGATCACGAAAATCTTTTTGATTTTTCTCTATCTTTAATAATAACCAATTTTTGGTAGTATTAAATCTATTAAAATTTGTTACTTGAATATACATATGGATTTTTTATTTTATTTTTATTTATCGCCCTTTACTGATTCTAAAACACTCTATGCGGATTTTTTTGTTAAAAGACAATAATTATTTTACTTTCACTTACTATATATAGTAAGAGACAGTATCGTGATCGTGAAAATTTTCGACTTCCAGGTTTCGACGGAAATACACGTTTTAGGGTCCTTTTTTTTTTTTTTTTTTTTTTTGTTTTGTTCATTGCGTTTTACTCTTTCTATAAAACTCTATACCTAATTTTCTCTATCGTCAAAAATAACTGAGTTATGAGCGTGTTTATGAGTAAAATTTCAATTTTTTTCCTTTCATTTTTCTCTTTTCTATAATTATTCGCGGATTTTTGGTTAAAAACATTGATAAAATTTTTTCTCTATCTTTAAAAATAACTGAGTTATTGAATTAAATCACTTTTAATCGGGCGCTATTTTAAAACTAACCAGCCGATATCAACGTCTAGGTGTTAGGGTCATCGTTGCATGGACTAATCAAAATTGGTCCACTAGTTTAGGAAAAATGCCGCGGACGGCGGACTAACGAATTTATTTCCATTCCTTACTCGGATTCGACGCATTTTGAAACGTAAGTTCTCAAATTTTGAGAGGGGGTAGTTTTTTTTTTTTTTTTTTTTTTTTTTTTTTGGTCGATTACAAAGGTTCGTTATTGAATTACTCCCACTCAAAATTTGAGAGATTACGTTTCAAGATGTGTAGAATCCGAATAAGGAATAAAAAAATTGGGTGTGATCTTTTTATTGCGGATGCTTCTTCTTCTCCCTGCGATCCTTCGAAGAAACCTTATCTCCGCAGCAATGACTTAGCTCTTCAGCCTGCGAGTCATCACCCAGGTTTCTGCACCATATAGGAGTATGGGAAGGTACACAGCATTAAGTACGGGCAGTTTCACATTTCTGCTAACTTCTCTCTTCCCGATCACTGTATTGCTGATCTGGTAGTATATAGCGTTGGCCGTGCTTATGCTGTTCACTATTTCTGAATCTTCTTTCCCAGATCGATTCATAACAGTGCCAAGGAAGGTGAAGAACACCACTTCCATGGTCTCTCCATTACTATAACATCTTTCTGCATCCTTCCAACCTGTAGGATCTTACTCTTGCTGGTACTGATGTGCATGCCCTTCCTTCGGAGCTCTTCGTTCCATTCGTCAACTGCCTGCTGCAATTGCTCTACGGAATCTGCAATTAGGACAATATCGTCTGCATACAGGAGAAGCTGTAAGCTGGGAGCACGTACCTTTGCACCAAGAAAGTACTTTCTGTGCGCCTTTTGCAGATTGCAGCTATTTCATCCATATATAATGTGAATAGCAATGGGCTTAAACTATCTCCTTGTTTAACCCCTCTAGCTATGCTAAAATGGCCAGACTCCTGACCATTCAGTCTGACCAAAGCCCTTGTCCTTTGGATATTGGTATATGGATTTGATGGCTTCCACCAGGCTTCTTTTAAATTTCTTTGCTCTTAGTTTTTCCCATATTTCGTTTCTTGGGATTCCAACTCTACTCGATAAAATTTATTATTACAATATATTAAACACGTAGCAGAACTGCTGTTAATTTTATTTCTTTATGATTATAGGTAATTTTCTCTCTTATTAAAATATAAATATATAAGAAACAGTCAAGGGTGGTGAGAGGGTGGAACATGTAAGTTATTTTCTCAAAATACTGTCTATAAACATATTAATTTGAAAATAAGAGCAAGATCAGAAGTAATTACTTTCTCAGCTGTATCTTTTTTCCTGATAACTTTTATTAATTTATCATTGCCAATAATATTTATGATGGGAAGGGATTCCGGCTCCCTCTATGTACGCCTATAAATCAAAATTATTGTGGAAATAATTGCAAAGCATATGGACATTTGCCTATTTCCTCAATGAATTTCGATGTTCAGGCCAAATGAGGAAATTTGATTTGAAATTCGAGCCAGACAGCGGTAAATATTTATTCAAAGTATTTTCGCATAAATTCATTACTTCACAGAAAACTCTAATTTATAATTCATGGACAAATATTTTGCCTATTTGCATTCCGAAGTGACCTTTTGGGCTTAAAATTATCCAAATAAAGTTTGTATATAATTTAGTTTTCAACTTCTCCACGAATAATAAGATAAACGTTATTGTATTTTTAAAAATAATACCCCACGGAAATCCGAACATGTTCTGCAGCTCAGATTTTCGGGTACTTTTCAGGGAATACAAATATGTGTTGTAATAAACAAAAAATAATTTGACAGAAATATTGGTCGATGCGTTGTTAGGATTGGAATAGAATTGCTGGACGAACAGAAGTGACACAGACAAAATGAATCACTTACGATCTATCTTAGCAAATCCAACACATACATACTTATTAGGAGGTAATACTTGTGGCTCGGGTGATTTAGGTCTGAGACATATAATACGCCAGAAACAAAAAAATTTAGCCAAATAACTTAGGAATCACAACTCATAAAGATAATCTTACTGTAAGGATCAGTGGTGGAAGCCACAGAATAGCTGGAGAGTTCCGGTTCCTAAAATAATCACCGAGGTTGAATATAGATAATAGCTAATTTAAAGTGATTTAACATATCCTAAGCGCCTATTAGTCTAGGCCGTGACGTAAGGCCTGGTGACGTTAGCGACCTTAAAGTCACACGATGAAGGTTGATATTTATTTGGAGTTAATGAATAACACATTTATATGAATTGTTGTAACTTTATTCATAATGAAAATAGAAATATAACTTTCTTATTAATATAATACATTATAACTTTATCATAACAACTTCTTGGACCGGAGTGCCCTGACAGGATAGGGGGGGGGAGGGTACTTATTAGGGGTGGGCATAATCGAATGATCGAATGGTTCATGTATTCCGAAAGACAATATGGTAAAATTCCCCCCTCTATGATTACTGAGCTTAGGTGTAAATATGCATATGGTTTATGTGATGAGGAAAAAAAAAATAGGTCATTCGATCATGCCCACCCCTAATATTATTATGTATCTTTGAATATATATTGTTAAAAAATTGAGTTCGGATGATCATTCGACTCTCCAGACCATAATCGATTAATTAGAATGATTGAAATAATCGAATGATCTGATAATCGTCATTCTATTATGCCCATCCCTGGTACTTATACGAAGGGATAGTAGAGGGGATGGAGGAAAGGCGGCAGAGATCAAATGAAGGGAAATATGGTAATACTTAAGGCATCGCTACACGGTGAGAATTAGGGTATGTGTAGGTGAGGTGAAATTCATGATCCGTAGGTGAAAGTGAATATCACATACATTTAATATATTATAATAAATATTCAATTACTGAATTTTCTATACTACTCCATCATTGATTTTTTTTTTACCTTTTATTATAAATAATGTTTAATTTCTTAAAATCTAGTTTCTACATTAAAAAACATATTTTCATGATGTGTATATTTCACTTGTTTGTTTTGAAATAACTTTATCATTCAGTTTTTTTGTAAACAGGAATTTATTAATTATTAATCGTGAACACATACAATACTTGCTTTCATCTCACATACACCTACCCTAATTCTCACCTTATATCGCTGCCTTCACGAATTTCACCTCACCTACACCTACCTAAATTCTCACGGTGTAGTATCCATAATGTCCAAGTACTTCTTATAGGTAAGATGTCTGAAGTATGGGTTCAGGTAAGTGCCCAGGTGTCTTGGGTACAAGTCCCTCAAGGCTTTCGCAGTTAGAGAGCGGCAAAGGATGTATTAGGGGAAATATTCATATTAATTATTAACAATTACAATAATATACTCATGGGTCAATCTCATTCAGAGCTGGGCAATTAATTAAAAAAAAACAATTTAATTGCACCTCTAAATAATTAATTTTAATTAATTAAAATTTTCCTCAATTAACTTTATTTAATTAAACTAGTTAATTAATTCTAATTGTTAATTGATAATTAATTTTAATTAGAAAGAATTAAATACTATAAAGTTAATTTTACAGTTAGGATTATTCATAAGAATTAATAATAAACTTTTTAATATCTTCAAAAAAATGTTTTTTTAAAATTAAAAATACATTCAGTCAGCATTATCCGTTTTTTCTTGATGTAGTTTTTTAAATTTTTGTTCGCGTTATTGTTTTAATTGATATAGGCATCGATTATTACGTTTTTAGAGGTTCTCATTTCATTTTTTGTATCGGATTTAGGATCGCGTACAGCCTTTTCGATTCTTGTTCGCGTTAATGTTTCAATTGATATATGCATCGATTATTAGATTTTCGGGGGTTCTGATTTCAATTTTTGTATCGTATTTAGGATCGCGCACAGACTCTTTGATTCTTGTTCGCGTTAATGTTTTAATTAATATAGGCATCGATTATTAGGTTTTCGGAGGTTCTGATTTGAATTTTTGTATCGAACTTAGGATCGCTAGAAACTAGAAATAATTGTTTATTTTTAGAAGTAGTCATTGAAGGACATAACAAATCCACTTACTATAAACTTTCGACGCTATTGCATTTTAAAACTACTAGTTTTTCAAACAATTCATCTGAAATGGCATTCCTCCATGGTACATCTATTAAAGTTTTTCAAATTCAAAAAATGAAATTAGAGCCCCCGAAAACTTAATAATCGATGCCTATATCAATTAAAACATTAACGCGAACAAGAATCGAAAAGTCTGTGCGCGATCCATCGACATTTAAAAACAAAAAAAAAAAACTCATTTCTTAAGCGATTATAATAAAATGAGCTATAATTAGTATCAAGATTGGTCCTAACTGTAAGATAAAAAATATATTTACAGGTTGAACATAATGACCCTAAATACATTTTAATATTAGATAAACAACAATTTTTTACTTAAAAACTGCAATGAGAAATTGAAATAAATTTTTAATTGTAATTTTAAATTAAAATTAATTGTTAATTGAACAACTACAACTAACAATTAAATTTAGTTAATTACTTTTAATTGCGAGATTCAATTAAATTTAATTGTTAATTAATTACTTTTAATTGTAATTGGCACAGCTCTGATCTCATTCCATAACTGAGGCCGCTTCTACGAAATAAAACTCGACCTACCCTCTCCGAATACCTATTGGTTACTTAAGACCTAAACCCTCCCAAAAATGCCTATTAGTATTAACACCCGTATGTTAACGTAATATAAGAAATCTATCAAGGTTAATGAAAGTTGGAAGTACGTTATTCCTTTCCCTCCTGCAGCTCCTGAAAAACGTTACTCCCCCTTCCTCAATGTATCTACCTCTGAAAAATAAGAAATCATGATACATATAATATAATACGAAATAGGTTAATACAAAGCGTTTGTTTGTTTGTTTATTCGTTTAACGTCACTTTTATGCTACTATGGCTAATCGGAGGATACTACTATGGGAGTCCTAAATTTTGCCTATCCAGGTGTTATTAGGATAGGGATCTTTAACGAGTACCTGACATCGCACAGGCTCGGGACATAAATCAAATACATCAAATGCCCAACTTGGCGCATGATTTATGCTAAAAGAAAATCAGTACGAATAATAGAGAGCACGAACTATATCGTTTGTAAACAATCTATTGTGATTCTTTTACCAAGTAGAGGGCAAAACAAATGTTTGCAGTTTCTAAATTGTTGTGCACCACCATACTTCAAATATTTGCTATTACGGTGATACTTGTTAAATATTTTCAGGCAAAATCATAAGATGTGGCAGTCTGTTGATATTTTAGCAGAAGAGTCCCCCTCTTCGTTGCAAAGCTTCTGCTACAATATATATTGTATTTTAAAATAAAATGTGACCAAAACATCCCAACATAATAATTTGTTTGTTTATTTATTTAACCTCACTTTATGCTACTGTGGCTAATCGGACGACGCTACAGTGGGAATCCTAAATTTTGCCTATCCAGGTATAATTAAGATAGAGATCTTTAACGAGTACCTGACATCGCACAGGCTCGGGATCACCTTTTAACGCCCCTTCCGAAGGACGGCATAAATAAGGATTTTTTACTCCCGTTAAAAAATCCTAGGACCACCTGCGGGTTTGAACCCGTGATTTTCAGCATAAAAGGCTGTTATTAATTTTTACCCTAACTGCCTATTAGTATTAACACCCGTATGTTAACGCAATATCGTTTCTATATTATATACCCTGCTACAGATGATCCTTCAACATAATAAGTAATGATATTTAAAAAAATAAAATAATAGCTGGTTAATTATTCATAAAAACCACTAATTACTGCATACCTTTTCTTTAAATGAACCACTTATATTTGTCAGAACTTACTAATATACTTGCCTTAAAAGGTTTTTTTTCTGAATATATAATGAATTATTTCTTATTTATATCTGAAATATAAAAATCTCATGTCACGGTATTGGTAGTCGCAAAACGGCTCGGCCTATTTTTATGATTTTTTTAATGTATAATTGGTAGGTATAAGTAATCCCATATTTTGACCATCCTTCCTTCCTTTCCATCCCTCGCATTTTTTAGGTGAAATTTTATAAGGAACAATATCCAAATAATCTAACAGTTGTATGTATTTAAAAAATCTAATAGATGCAACACTCAACTTTCAGCTACCTCCGTTGTTAAAATCAATTAAATAACTTTTAAATTAATTTAGTTGAAAAAGTTAAAAAAAAAAAATACATTGAGAACATAGACGAAGGAAGCGAATGTTTTAGATTAATTAATCTAACTTAATAATTTAAATTAATCAGATTAATTATTTGGCGCTCATCGTCTACAGTACTGCATTCCTCTTTCTGTTACAGAGCCCATCCTCACACTCTTAAAATATATTCTTTATTTTTTATTCAACAACCAAAGTATTAACTAGAAATAATTTATAGGGTATAAGATATTATTTAGCTAGGGGTCTTTAACGCACAGGCTCGGGACCACCTTTTAACGTCCCCTTCGAACGACGGCATAACTAAGGATTTTTCACTCCTATTAAAAAATCCTAGGACCACCTGCGGGTTTGAACCCGTGACCTTTGGCATAGGAAGCTGCTATGCTAACCACCCAGCTACAATTGATCAATAAGGATGAGTAAGAAAGGTTATGGTTAACTTTAAAGGCTCTATCAGTGAGGTTGGAACGAATTAAAAGGAAGTACGCTGGAGAGAGGAATTGACGAAGTTTGTATATAAGACCTGGATGCCAAACTCGATCAAAAGCCTGTTCCACATCAAGAAAGGCTCCAGCGCAATACATTCCGCGAAGATATAACATCAACCACTCAGTGACACTGCTTTATAGTAGAATGGGATGTCCGATATCCAAACTGGTGGTCAGGAATCACGTGGTTGGATTCGAGGATTGAGATGTTTTTCGAGAATTTTGCCTAGGGTGGGCAAAAGGACAAAATAGGACGGTATGAGGATGGATTTTCTATTGGCTTTTATGGGTTTAGGAATCATTTTGATAATGGACAGGTTCCATGGGTCTGGAAAATACGTAGAACGGAGCGTTGCATTATACATATATAGGTGACGAAGAATATGACTTTTTTGGGGAGCTGTTTTAGGATGTGGGATGTAATCAGATCATGGCCAGGAGCTTTTTTAAAAAGTAAATTTTGAATAATGTTGATGACTTCTGATGTATGGAATGCCTTAGGAGGAAGGGACATTTGGAGAGCAATAGAGCGTTCTGCTTCAACACTGTCGATGTGGTTTGGGTCGAGGATGCCAGGGTGTGGGTTAAATATTTTGGATAGGTGTTCTCCGAATAGCTGTGATTTTTCTTCATCGGATCTTGTCCAGGACTTTGATTCGGTAAGGAGTGGATGATTAAAGGTTTCGTATTACAGTAGTTTTGTTCTTGTTATCCATAATGATTTGTCTGACGTGGTTAAATTTTCAGTGAAGTTCTGAAAGTTTTGAATTTTGAGTTTTCTTATTTCTGTCTTGAGTTTGTTAGTTAGTTTATTGTAAATGGTTTTATCCGAAGGGTATCTTGTTCTATGCCATTTAGTTCTAGCTCGGCGTTTTTCAGTTAGTAAGAGCCGAATGTAATGTGGCAAGTTGGTTTCATGAGCTTTCCTATTTGTATAGTGTGATTCGTTTGTATCTATGGCATTTTCTATTGATTTGGTAAGTTTGTCAATGGCGAAGTCTATGTGTTGTTTAGTTTTTAAAGAAATGTTTTCTCATTTACAGTAATGTAAAGTTGTGGAAAGTAAAAAATGTAAAACGACGTATAGGACATTCATTACCTTTACTGATTGTTGTAAATAACAATTTTATACTATTATATAGTTTAATCCAACGAAACTGAATGTAATTTTGGTTTATTATTTTCAACAATGAACCTGTGAAATCGGCCATAAAAAAAAAAGAAAAGAAAATTACCTCCCTCAAAATTTAAGGGCTTACGTTTCAAGATTTTTAGAATCCGAATAATGAATTTTAAAAAAAAATCAGTTTCTGCTAATCAATTAAAAAAATGCCAATAATATGCCCTTTTTGATGTTGGATAAAGAATTAAATTATGTGATAATTTGCAGTGTTTTTTAACTCTTGCTTTATTTAAAAATGTCAACTGAGGTAGATGATAGTCGAGTGTTGAGCACAACAGATTTTTTAAAAACTGATAATTACCATATAATGACGCCACATACATCACTTATCTTACTATCACGTGTTAAAAATAGAAAATACAAATATTGTTTTTATTTCTTTAAAAACAATATAATCTGCTACGCTAAAGGTTACTGAAATAAAAGTCCGGGCGGGAAAAAAAAGTCCCGCAAAATGGTCTGTGTGTGTTTGTGTATGTGTGTGTGTGTGTGCGTGTGTGTGTGTGTGTGTGTGTTGTGTGTGTGTGTGTGTGTAATAACAAATAAATGAATTAGGTAATGTGCTTAGTAATAATTTAGAATTAAATATTGTTTTGTACGCAATATTACGATGGGAAAGTACAGATATGGACTTCACCACTTTCCTGTTTACTGACATCTACACTGGTTTGGCTCATCCGTTTCTTCCAATTCTCAAGTACTTCTTCCTGTGTGGGTCTATCGAATCTTACACTGGACACATACTTTGTCTTTTTGTGTCAAATACTGTTTTTATCTAAATATTGAATTGCGTGAGGCCCCCTGTTTTAAGAAGGTGCAATTACTGTTGTTGTTACTGCTTCTAAAATATAAAATTTCTGTTTTATAAAAAATATCGTTAAGTGAAAGTAATAATTTCACGCTTAATTATATTAAATATTTTTTTGTTTATTTATTTATAAATTGTCCATTTTTTTGGACCAACCAAATTAAAAACTTTCAAAGAAAAGGTTTACAAATTTAATTTTTAACTGTGGTTCATTACGTACGATCATTTCTGAAATACAAAATCACTGGACCCTCTATGAAGCCGAAAGGCTGCCTCGACTGGCTGGGCTCTGAGCTACCTACCTAGGTAGGTACCTACCTGCCAGTCCCTACTTTTACTATCATCCTTATACTTACCATCATACTTACTGTCGCGGCAGTATTTTCGTAAATTTCTGTTTTAGATGGCACCGTTGGACGGATTTCGAATCTGAAAAGTGCATTAAATTCAAGATTTTGTTTTGCATTTGCGCTGTTTTGCACTTTTTTTGAAAAAATGCATAATAACGATTTTAGGTTTCAAATTTTCAAGAAGGAAATTTGAAAACTATTTTCCCGGAATCTTCTCTTTACAACAAAAAAAAAAAATGAATATTTTGAAATAAAAATCGGTCAACTATTTCGATGAGATCAGGGGTTAAAACAAAATCAAAACGGGCGGGTTGCGATCTGGTGTCTCTGGAAGAAAGTAAAGTCGTCACTTTTAGCATTAATATGATATAATATGACAACACAGAACTCTAAAACAAACCATGCGTTTGTGAAACACAACTCTAACGGGGATCAAGAACCACAGCGAAATAAGCCTATGGCAGTAAGATTTTTTCAGGTGGAGAATGAAGTAGTTTATATGTGGTGAAAGAGACGATTTCACCAACTTAAAATAAGCAATTTTTTTGAGTATTCTATGAACTATTGTTAGGTCGAGTGTAAAATTCTTTCTACAATTTAGGCCGAAACGTAGGCACGCAAATATAATAAGTTCTCCTTATTAGTGTGTTATTTCTTGATGACCGCACCCCCAACCATCTTAAGTAATTGTAGTTAATGATTTATACTATGAAGTCTATTAAAAAAAACTAAATGGCATTTTCATTTTATTTGATTAGTGTTATTCCTTGGCGAGTCTAGGACCAGTTTTTGAATTTCTTTCGGAATGAGGGGGAGGTGAGGTCCTTTTAAGGGGGAAATTTTGTTTAGGGAAGGAAAGAGTTTTTCCCAATTTTTTCTTATTTTGTCTACAATATATACTGAATGACAAATTTTACCAGCATTCCAGACTTACTGTAATGTAATAAGCCTATCAGCCTAAAGTCGGTAAACCTTTTTAAAGGTTGTAATAGTATTACAAATACTTTCAAGGAGTATTGAGGGTAGTATTGTAATCAAGTATTGTAATTGTATTTAGTATTGTAATCAAGGAGTTTGTAATAGTACTATTATATTACAACCTCCTTGAGTTGTACAATACAAATACTATTACAATCTCCTTGTATTAAACAACCCTTACCTCTCCCTCCAAAACCACTAACTTCCTAAAAAGCAAAACTCCTTTCCCCAAAACACTGTTTTATGTTCCCTGGACCAGTCGTTGTTTCATGCTTAGTAGTCAAGTAATATAGTTATGTGTGGAAAGTACATTTTGATTATGATAAATGGTTTTTCCGTACATTGGAAGTCTGTGAGGCACATCTTATCCGAATAAAAAATCAGTTTATAGACTAATAAATAAACATAGCCACGTAATGTGAACTATCTCCGAAATGCAAACAATAGAAATCCGACCACTTGATCAAATAATGTTATAGGGATTTCATTGAGACGGAAATGCCCATCTGCTCATCAATATTAAATATTTTAGTTGAATAGTTAGAATCTAAAGTATTCCTACAACCGTTTTAAGAGAAAATAAAAATATAGCAATTACTTCCTAGAATTTCTTTTCATCCAAAATGCATCCATTAATGTAATGATCAATAGTATAATAAGTAAAAATATTTTTGATTTTACACATTTTTTTTTCTTATCATCCATTGATGGTATAAACCGTATTGGATTAGAGTATAAGTTAATTACTTTAAAAAGTAACAAATCAACCAAACGAATGGATAAAATCATTCGTCCTTTGTAAACATTTCGATGGAAACATTTATTTAAATCACATAATATTGCAATATAAAGTATTATGTATAACAACCACTTAAACATATATGCTTTTTGCCTCACACCATTACATTCTACATCTTTGCATACAAAATATTTTGGCGTTAAGCCCTGTCATAGTGTTTCAATCAAAATGAAGCCTACATGAAAACAAAGCCTATTTATTCTTAAAAAATCTTAAAAAGGTGCAAAATGCATGATACAAAGTGGTACTTTGGACAGTCAATTTAGGTGAAAATATTACTGTAACATCTTCATAACATAACCAGGATCATACTGGTCTTAAATAAGAAATTTCAGTATGGTACGATTTTTCATTTTCGAGATAGTTTCCACTTACTTACATATTTTTGCATGACTTGGTCATTTCAACGTAGGGGACCCTAAAACGAGCATTTTTTTGGAAAACTTGAATTCGAAAAATTTTATAACGTAATTACATTTTCCTTGCTTTATATTTCATGTATAGTTACATGAAAGCAAAATTACTAATAACAACTGTAACATATATTTTTAGTTATTTCGTCGCTCTCCCTCAAGTTCTATTTTATTTTTTAAATATTAATATTTCCAAAAGCTGTTACTTTCTCGTATGTTATTCAACAGGTAATGTCCGTATATATCACTTCCCTTATGTGTGTTTTCGTCATGGAAAATTCTTTCGTAGTTTATGTTTATAAATTTCTTAAAATTACTAACCTGTGAGATATTATATTTATCCAAATTAAATGTACTTTGCGGGATCACCTGTAGCAGGGTATGGGAGTAATAAATCCTTAGTTATACTGTCCTTCGGAGGGGACGTAAAAAGGTGATCCAGAGCCTGTACGATGCCAGGTACTCGTTAAGGATCCCTATCCTAATAAAACCTGGATAGGCAAAATTTAGGACTCCCACGGTAGCATCGTCCGGTTAGCCACAGTACCATAAAGTGACGTTAAAAAAAAACAAAAAAAACAAAAAACACTAGACTGGCTCCAATTAGTAATAAAAAAACAAAACAATTGAATTACGATTCTCTTCTATTGTCTTTTTCTTCTAATTTTTTTTACGTTGAGAGGAGTCATAGTAGTACAAGAAGGCTCAGTTCTTCCTCTTTGATTAGTGATGAAGATAAACGTAACACTAGAATCATTGGAGGATTAGATAATCAATATTTAAAAACTATGAAATAGAATAATAATCAATTTTTTTAATTATTTAAATCGCGGTTTAGTTGTAGATTGGTCCCAATTGTTATATGCATTATTCATGTGTTAGTTTGTTCATTCATCTTTCCTCTCTTTAATGCTACTGTGGCTACTCAAACAAGCTACTATGGGAGTTCTAAATTTTTCCTAAATAGGTTTAATTGGCACTAATCTTTAATGAGTATCTGACATCAAACAGGATTGTGACCACCATTTTAAGTCCACTCCAAGGTTAAAGTAGCAATTAAAAGCATTATCAACCCTTTTATATATAATAAATATATATCAGCATTAGATACAAATGAATCAGATACAAAAGAGTATCTGATACAAGAAATCTTAACCATTCCTAGTAGATCCTATGATTTATATCAACAGCAGCTATTGAAGAGAAAATATATTGAAAATATATATATATATATTTTATAAATATATAAGATATATTGAATCACATGTTTGTTAATACATGTAAGGGTTATTAGACTTCATTGTTATCAACTAACCTAAATATTTCTAGAAGAAATATAAATTGTTTTTTAAAATAATTTTACTCTCATATTATATTTACTTTTATTCTAGGTATGAATTTAGAAGGCCGAAGGAGTAATAGTAGAACAAGAAGACTCAGCTCTTCCTCTTTGATTAGCGAAGAAGATAAAAGTAACTCTGGAATCATTGAAAGTTTAGATACTGATGTTCTCCAACCCCCTCCCACAGCAGTGATTAGAAGGGCAGAAACTAGGTGTATAAAAACTAACCAAACAACAGGATTAAAAATTGCTGAGCAATGTACAAAAAACCTATCCATAATGAGCTCTGTAAGACAATTGATAACACAAAAAGAGTGTATCAAACTGGGAAGTGGAAGGCCAATTATAAGCAGAGGACAAAGAGACAAAAATTTCCATGGTTTCAGGCATTTCCAAGGACTATTACATTCGAAAATAAGAGACCTTGCATTAGAGATAGAAAATCTGCATCGGAGTTGTAATGATGCCCAACAAGAGTATATTAACTCAATAACATATGAAGCTAAAGCTAAGGAATTTGGGACCTCAGAGTTGATAAACTTTCAGAAAACTTTGACTGAGTTAAATTTAGCTTTTGATTATGTAAACAGAATTGGGGTTGAAGAGCTTCAGCAAGATGTGCGACAACTAGAAGAACTAAATATCTCTGAAAGAAGAAGAATAGAAGGCATTTTTAATGAAAGGAAGCTGAAAGAAGATTTGGTTCGTCAAATAGGCAATGATGAACGAGTTAAAGAAATTATAAATTCATCACATCCTAATGCAATTGAAGGAAAAGAACAGCATATTTATTTCAATAAAAGGCTTTCTCAAAGTTTAAAGGCTGTTGAATTTTGGGAAAAACAGATTGAAAAATATAATCAAGTTAAAGATATGCTAATTCAAGAACTCAACACCAAATTACCTTTTATGGATGATGTAATTTTGCTAGAAATAGAGCTGTTAAATCTAAAACGAAAGTGGATTAAGATGAATGAAAATTCCACATTGAAGTCTAATAAAGGGCAAGAAGTAATTTTAGAGAATGTTAAGCTCGATAAATCTGAAATAACAAGAATGGAATTTGATCTTAAAAGCTTAAATAAACAAATTGGTAATTTACAGGAAGTTATTGATTATTTAAAATCATCAGAAGGTGAAATTCATCACAAAAAAGAAACAATAGATATTTATTTGTCAAGCTTTGATGATATGAGAGATAATGAAATAAGGAAATTAAATTTTTTGAAATCAGAAGCAATAAATTATTTGTCAGACTTAGAGATTAAATTATCTTCGATACCCACTACGACTGATTACTATAATTTACAGGAGAATAAAAAAGGAGAAATTGAAATTTCTGATTCCATAAGTTTTCAAGAACTCTTTAAAGCATCCAATTATTTGAAAAAATTGGAGTTGATGAAATTTCAACAAACCAAAGAGTGTCACTGTATAGATGAAAAATGTCACAAGTTAAAAAATGACTTGGAAGAATACAAATCACAAAATAAATTAAATCATAAGTTCCAAAATCAAGAAAATAAATTTATAAATCAAATACTTCAATTAGAAGAAGATAAAGCAATTCATTTAAAAGAACAAGAAGTGGCTAAAGCAAAACTATTAAAATTAGAGAAAGAAATTTCAGAAAATGAAAAGCACAACCAATTGGTTGCTTTAGAAGAAACACATTTAAGTCTAGAAGAAGATATATCATTAATGAACCAAACTTTAAATGAAATGAAAACCACAACAACTAACTTATTAGAAATTAGAGCTAAAACATTAAGCTTGATGGGGTTCATTAATTCAAGACTTACAAATAATTATGATGTAGGGGACGTTTTAAACCATTAAGCTAGCGACAACTAATTCAGACACTCTTGGTCATTAAATTTATCCTTTATACTATACAATAAACAAAATGGTTACTGTACAATTTCTCATTACAGATATCAAATTACAGCATTACTCAGATTTAAAATTAATAATGCATAAAATATATAAAGTGTAATAATGCACATAGCGTGGATTAAAAAAAATCAAATTCTTTTTAGTCAAATAAGGAATATGTTATAATAGCTTCACTTTTTCCTGAATAACTTGTTCCAGTGAATTTTGTGTAAAACATTGCTGTTAGCAGTTTTAAAGACCATTAAAAATTGTCAGTAAATTTAATACTTAATATATTAAAGTAATAGAAACAACTTCTGAGATAAGGGGCTATGGAAATCTGACTAAATATCAAAAAGCTGTGTCAGTTATATCAGTGATCTAGCCTTAAATCTATTATTTAGAGCAGTTTACAGCACATCTATTAATATTAATCCAATAGGATTAACTTTCCATTGAGGAAAAAACAAAACTATTAGTAAATATTATTTAAAATGGTCAGGAAATATTTCAGAGAACATATGCAGATATTCAGGGAATACCTGAAAATAAGAAAAACCCTACCTTTTGTAAGCCAACTCTCTTTTTTATGCTAATCTATCAGAAAGAATTTAAAGATAGAAAATAAAAATCAGAAATCTATTCATTGCAAGTAATACTTTTGTAACATTTAATAAATCAACAAGTAAAGTACAAAGGAGTTACTAGGTTGCTTGCAAAATGGATGAATGAAATAGAAATTCAGGAATGAACAAAACATTAATTTTTTTTCATATTTATTGCAAACATAAATTAAGCTCCAAACCTGTCCAGTAACAAAGATCAGTAGTTAAAACAATTTTTCGCCCAGAAGGAATGATAAAATCATAAATTAAAAAAAAAAAATTAAATAAATACTTCAAGCATTACAACAAAACAATATGCATAACAAACATTTTCAAGTAGTTATAGCCTACCAATGATCACAGGAAAAATTAAAATTTTAATATTGTATCAGTAAAAAATAAAATGTTTTTACTAAACATAAAAAATTCACTTTTTCACAGAAAAAAGAGAAATGTATCATCGAAAAACCAGACAAATTAAGTATAACAAATAAATCAATCTAGACCCGGAGACGAAGGATGATTGATGCTTTTGTTCTAATTCTAATCAGTATTAGATATTAACTATCTTATAGTTAATACTAAAACAAAGCATTTTTGGATGGATGGATCAGTTCAATTGTTTAAAAAAATGTAAAAACATAAGCCACCAATGCACATGATCACACATGCATATACTAATTTAAGTTAAAGAGGCTCAACTAAAATTTTGTTGGTAGGGCTGAAAATAAAATATCATGATATTAATAATAATCAAGGTATTAGTCAATAAGTAGAACAGATCCATGAATCACCTAACACTGAGTAGGTTCTAATAAAAAAAAAAAATGTAAACAAAAGGATTCACCTAATCATATGCTTATACCCTTATGGCTTAATTCTGATTTAATTATGTATAAAAAATTAATAGGACACATTTCAGGAATCAGCCTTCAACATCAGAAATAAAAGAAAATTTGACTGGTTTTACGAATGAAACAAACAATACATTACATTACAGTATTGAGTAGTAAGATCACTGCCGTATTCCTACTTTAAATAATAAAAAACTACAGTTAATTAATCCTAAAATACAATGGAACATTTACAACAGATTGATATATAAATCATTTTATGCCCTGTTTTTAAGAAAATTCATTAACTATGCATTTAAAAACATATTTTAATTCGATAATGAACAATTTATAAGACCAATTAAATAAAACTATGTTAAGAACAGCTAACAGAGGACTGTATCCACAACACAACCATATTGCTAAACAGATAAAATATAAAAAAATCATATTATGGATCAAAAACATAGTTTAAAAATGCTCTATTGAATGGATGAAAGGACTCTGAATGATTAGTGTAAAACATTCTATGACATGATGATCATTGCCAATGATATATTGAAGATGCTAAATGAAGATCACATGAAGTATCCCCATCCAAAAGTTCTTTTGATAGCATCCCAGTAATACCTGCTCCAGTTTTCTTTTGTGCCATCCATTTCACTGAAACAAAAACCATTTAATAATTAGTAATAAATAACAAAATAAAATTATAGTATGCAGCCTTTTACATTTTTCTGTTCAACTTATTTTATAAAAATGCAGGGAATTATTTGACAATGATTAACAATTTATAAATAATTACATTTATAAGTATGTATATGTGCTTGTTACTCGATGTTCTCTCTATGCCAAGAAAGCCCAGATTGCCTGCGAAGAGCATCTCCCAACTCGGCTTATAATTTTTTAATCTCAAAGGGTGAGTGGTTGTCTCAACATATAAAAGCAATTTTCTTGCCACAGTTTAAAATTCTTTTTGTTTAACAAACATCACATGTTGGCATCTACTGATATTTCTCTACTTGAAGATACATAATTTCATATAGACAGCCATTTTTCTACTTCAGTTATTTTTTCTACCATTTATTATTTGGTTATTGTAATCGTGAAGTATTGCGATCGTGACAATTTTTTAATTTCAGTTTTCAACGGAAATACACGTTTTAGGGTCCCCTGAGTCCAAATGACCAAGGCCCACAAAAAGGTTTGTGTGTGTCTGTGTGGTAACTCCCGGGCGAAAACTAAAAGTCCTATGAAACTGAAATTTCATATTTAAGACAACTATACGCCAGAGATGTTACAGAATCTTTTTCATCAAAATCAGCTGACCGGAGGATCTTCTTCATACCATGCATTTAGCACCTTTTTACAATTTTCTCAAAAACGGCTCTCACAATTTTGATTAAACTCCCTATATCGGTGTAAAATTTAATAGGATTTAATATCATATAGGTTTCATTCTGATTGAAATAGTATGGCTGGGCTTAAATGCCAATATTTAAAATTTTCTTCCTCTAAAGTACCTTTAATTCTGCAGATTCTATAAAAATAACTATAATATCTTGTTAGCACTGATAATTAACAGCTAGATATGCAAGTTGAGCGAATTTGATAAATAACTAAAGGAAAAAAACAGAAAAAATATTTTTTTAATGCAATTTTTTGTTTTTGGACATAAGGACAGTAATATGGACATATAATATACCGGTGGAAAGCTAAAGATTTTAGAAAAAATATTATTTTATACATACCATTGTAAAAGTTAACGGAGAGTGATGAAAAGCCGATAAACAAACTGGTTGTCGTAGATGATAATATAATAGATTATTTAATAAAACACATGTTTCTGTTTAAATCAAATTTAAATAATTTTCAACAAATTATTTTTGTTCATAAATTTGTTTAAACATTCTTGAATTGATATAAATAATGGAGGTAAGTGAAAGTCGTCTGTTACGGAGATTTTTTTTTGTTGCCATTTTTCTACTTTCATTTAATTTTTTTATTTGCTCGCCGTTTTCGGCTACTTCAACACTTACTAGACAAACAGTCATACCTTCCTCTTAACTACATAAGGCTCATCTACATGACTATCATAAGAACAATCTAGGGATCACTTGTAGCTAGGTGGTTAGCATAACAGCCTCCTATGCCAAAGGTCACGGGTTCAAGGTGGTCATAGGACTTTTTAATGGGAGTAAAAAATCCTTTGATATGCCGTCCTTCAGAGGGGATGTTAAAATGTGGTCCCGAGCCTGTATGATGTTAGATACTCGTTTAGGACTCCCACTGTAGCATTGTCTGATTAACCATAGTACCATAAAGTGACGTTAAATAAATAAACAAATAAGAACAATCTAGACTTACAGAGTAGAGCTATGGGGCTCTCCCTCCTAAACCATCAAATTCTTCCCACATAAAATCCTCAACGCTCCTTACTTTGTCACGAATAAACTCATCCATAAAGACCTTAATGTTCCCTATGTTACTTATTTGGCTCGGATCAGGTATCAATCCTTTTATGACAAACTCCATTCTCACTCTAACCCTCTGGTTTTAATACTTTCTTCCTCTTCAATTCCTGATAATCCTCTGAGGCACCTGAAAAGGAGATGGCCCGGGAGCTTCTCTACATGTATTTCATGTCATTGTATTATATAACTATCACATTTACTTGATGTATTTTTGTTAATACAGTTGTAAATATCAATAAAAATGTTCAAAAAAACTTTTTTTTTTATTGAACATAAAATACATTCAATTTCTACAGGATTAGTATCTTTACCTGTTCTTGGGCTTGGGCATCTAGAAAACTATAACTCCACTAGAATATTCTATAATAAAAATAGAAAAATAATATAGAAAATGAGTATGTTATTTTCTTGCACAGTAGAACTGTAAAATTGCTATAAATCAAGATTTTATTACCATAGAATTGTTATTTATAATTTTTGATTATTAATACAACTAAAATAATAAACTTATGACTACGACTCATGAAGGGTTTTGGGTTTATTTTATCTTTGGGTTTATTTGGATTCATATTATTGGTGTAACGGTCACGTAATGAGGCAATTCAGCTAGGAACATGCTCAGCCAAGTTTTTTTTCTGCATTTTTTGGAACCCACTTTTAAAGGCTAGATTAGTCTCAGGAGGAGGGTCTCCTTATCCCAGGGTCACACTATTTCTAAAATAATATAATAAATAATTATCCTGGGGTTAGAACCTGTGAGCCCCACATTAGTAATCCATACACAGAACCACACCGTTTCCTATTGATAATAAAATAACCATAACAATAAAAAAATGAACACTGATTAAGTTATATATAAGGATGACTTACTTTTGAGGAACACCTGTCTGAGATACTTTTACTAAGGTGTGGTCATCTTGTTGATCAATGATAATGGAGACAGTGGAATAGTGACCCTGAGGCCAAGCTTTTACCCTCCACCTTTGTACGATCTTTTTGTCAGGAACCTGAATAAATGATATTTGTATAAAATATTTATCACAATAAAAAAACAAAACAATGCAACAGAGGATTTAGTATTATATGAACACTAACATTAAAAAATTATTATAGAAAATAAATATTGCAAAATCTAGTGATATCAGAATGATGAAGAAAGGGAAAAAATAATTAAGGCTTTAAAATTATAAATCATAATCACACACACAAACAAAAAAATTAATTACCAGCTCAGTAAATTCACCAGAGATATTTCCTCCAAATAATTCAAATTTTCCCCCTTCTTTGGCTTCCACCTTTGCAGGGCCATTTGTAAACGCAGCTACCATCTAAAAATATAAATATGTTTCAATGTTCAGATTTAATTCACAAATAAGGTAGAATTATGAAATATTTATAATAAATTAAAATGATAAAATATATGATTAAGTAGATATAGAATTTCATCAACAATAAAAGATTTGTTAGGAGAGCATGTGCAATGAAGGCTAAAAGTTTATTCATAAATAAGTCAATTGTCTAACCTCAGGAGTAGTCATTGCTCTGTAAAAATCTTCTCCCCGACACTGGAATGTCTGATTAATTTTAAGGCTAGTTGTTTCAATTTTCTTTTTGTTATTGTCATTTGTCGATGATATCCTATCATTAGACTGATTTACATTCATCTGGAAAAAAAAGAGTAAGATTATTTTATAATCACAATGAACTTAGTTTAACATTATAATTTGTTTTTTCTTTCTTTCTAGTTAGATTAGCAGGAATAAAAAAAAAAAAGGGTGGCAAAAATAAATAGTGTCCTCTGATGATCCCTTTACAGCAAATCAAAGCTTAGCCATGAGAGTCAATTCTATATTAATTTTTTAGAGCAGCAGAAGCTTCATTGAGTAAAATTCCATCAGACCACTACAAATTTATTATATTATAAGCCCAAAAATTACTAATATGCCTTTAAAAATGCAATTTTTCACAAAATATTTTTTTAACTATTTATAAAATAACAGTCAAGAACAGTTGACAAACCTTGGATGAAAATCCACTGCTGAGGTTGGAAATCTGTTGTGCATCTTTAGATTGATCACTATCATCTTTTCTAGGTAAGATCATTCCTTTCGGGAAATCTACAAACAAAAACAAATAATTATTAAATCCCAGCCCTTATAAAAGGAATGAATACATTTTAAAACAGAAATATTAATAAAAAAATAATAACGAAGATAGTTTATACATAAATAGGTACTAAAAAGAATTCCAAATGAAATGTAGCAAATTATAGAAAAGCAGGTGTATGACTGGAAATATAATTGTTGTGGGTTAGAGTCTGAAAGGGAGGGTAACTAATATTTAATAATTTTTTAATATAAATGCTTATAGTTCATTATTTTCAATAAAGAATTATAACTGACCAAGAAAAGAGGCAGAGGTGCCTATGTGGCCTTTTCTTCTTTTTTTTTTTTTTTTTTTTCTTTTTTTTTTTAATTAACATACCTTGAAAAGTATGAGAGTATGAGGGGTTAATTTTTTTTTTCTTAGTTTGTTACAAAAGTTCTTCATTAGATAGAAAAAAGATACTTTGCAACTTAAACTTTGTACAAACCTTCTTTCAATAGAGTGATGTATAAACCTAATTTTTCTCTAACTTCTTTGCTCCCTTGATGATGCAAGTATTCTTTGATAATCTCTCCTTCATTGGTAGATTCCTTCAACGTAACTAATATCTATGAAATATATAACATAAATAATTAGTTTCTGTAATTTAATAATACAATCTATATTAATTTATGTCATATCCACATAATTTTTGCAGAAAATTAAGAAATAAAACTCTAAATGAAAGTCAACTTATATATCCATTTTGCGAACTTGAATTCAATCATCATAAAAAATAACCATAAAATTTATAATCCCGGAGGTTCCATGCTGAAATAACCTAAGAGCATTTGTCCGTTTTATGCAAAGCATCTATTCATAGAGAGCAAAAAATACACGTCTGCCAACTCGAAACGGGTGGATTACAAAATGGCAGCCATTCAATAAGGGATCAAAAAGACGAAAACCTGACTTATTAGACCACAATTTTCTTTTTCACCTAGGTGAAAATACAGATCAAATGACGCAAGTCTGCCATTCATAGATGGGTAGGTTTGCCGCGAAGGATGCTTTTCAAGATTTGCCCTTTCGGACCCCATAATCTGACTCATTTAACTACGATATTCCTTTTGACCTCAAAATACTGGGTGAAAATACATTTGTATTTTCACCTAGTCATGAATTGATCGACGCTAGTCTACCATTCATAGGCGGGTGGGTTGCCACGGCTGATGCTTTTTGAAATTCGTCATAATGATTATCCTCATAGGATAAGCCATTTCCATGATAGTGTTAATAAGAAGTGAAATCTCGTTCTCTATACAATTTATTTTTTTGTAAAACCTCTATATCAACATTAAACTTAAAAATCTTTTTTACCACTTAAATGAAAGGTAAATAAAACTTGATAATTTACTTTCCAACAATTATGCTCTTGAGTTGGGCTGTTGACTTATTTGGTAATACGTATGTGTGTATATATATATATATATATATATATATATATATATATATATATATATAAAAATATATTATTGACTATTAGACATACAACTTTCTTTAACCACTGAAATTAAAGCTAATTGAATATTTGATAATTTACTATACAATGATTATCCTCATTGGATGAGCCGTTTCCATGATACTAACCATAATAATGTTTGAAAAGAGTGATAACTCGTAACCTGAAAATATTTTCTTCTTTTTGTAATACCTCTATATTGTTGAATGTTAGACATACAAATCTCTTTTACCACTTAGATAAAAGCTTAATAATATAACTTGATAATTTACTTTATAACGATTATCCTCTTAGGTTGAGCCATTTACTTGATGGTAACTATATTTTCTATTTATTTATATAAAATAATGTCTATCCTTGCAGAAAGAGCTTTTCCAACATTTCAAAAACATAGGTTTTTAAACAAAATTGAGGTCTAATGTGTCAGATTTTCATCTTTTGGAATGGCTGCCATTTTGAAATCCAGCCGTTTTGAGTTGGCAGATGTGCATTTTTTGCTTCACCATGATTTGCATAAAATGATTTTTTGTTGCTGGCTCATGGACTACACAACTAAGCTTATTTTAACATTTAAACAAACAAATCTAGAAAATCAATTTTAACATTATGTCCAATTAGAAAAAATGTCACACCTCACAGAAATCTTCTTTATTAAACTTAGGTTTCTTTTTCTATAAGTTATTTTAAAAATACATTAAAATTTAAGTGACTATAAATAATATTTGTAAATATCATGAAGTACTAGCAATGTACGATATATATAAATAAATGTGGTTGATTCTCGACAGAAGAAAAAGAATAATGAAGAGTTTAAATTTTATACATAACAGTTTAAAATATTACAATCAACATCTTTATGCAGATTAACCGATCTGTCCTAAAACTTCAACAATGTGATGCTTAATGAAAAATTATAGTAATTATAGTAGATCAAGAATCAAATAATATCTTTATAATATTTGTACACCTTACTATCAAAGAAAGCTTACCTCAATTTCAGAAAGATCATTTTCTTCACTGAGATTAGGTATCTTAATCTTTCCCTCATGCTCTCCGGTACCACCTTTTAACCTGCCCTGCCAAACAAGAGTCATATCCCAATCATAAAAGAATATAAGTTTTCCTTTCCTATTATTGACAACTGCTTCACCATCAATTTTTTCCATCTCGGATATTTTAACATCTGCGACATCAGACTCAAGTTTAAGGCCAATTAAAAGTTCTTTCAGTTTATCCTTTGACCACCCATTAGCATTTTTTTCAGTCCTAAAAAAATAATGGAATTAATAATCATTTAATGAAATAACAAGTGATTAAGTATGACACTTAATAATAATATTTCATTTGCCTTAACACACTTGGTAAAAGAGCTGGAATGTACTATTAAAACTATCATTTAATTCCAGATACAAGTTCTCTTTCTTACCTCTTGACATTATTTAACTGATTTAATATTTATTTTATTTTTTGGTAATTTAGAAAGGTCGAAATAGACCCAATTTAAACTAGATATTAATTTCTTGATGATAGATAATCAATCACCCAAGTCATCAAAAGTCAAAAATACCATCAGAGAGATGCTGGCTGAGATTGAGAAATGCACAAAAAATGAGATAAGAATTAATGTTAACGTATTATGTATGACGTATGTATGTTAATGTAGAATTAACTTTAATTTACAAAGTTAAGTATAATATGTGTTTTTAGTAGGAGTTTCATAATATTTTTTCACACCCATCAATGCATCAAAAATTCTTAGTGAAATGAGTGGCAAGACACCACGCTAATTTTGGCAACACTGAATGTTTTACAAATAAGAGGTTTGGCTGACCATTTAAAAGGTCATATGCTATGTCCTCAGTAATTAAAATAAATAATCTATTCAATTAATTTTTTTTTCAAATTTAAGTATTTTATACTAATGTGATATTCCCTTCATAAAATCAATTATGGCTGAAATGTTTCTGAACATGATTCACTAATCCAGGAAAAGAATATATTACCAATAGAATAAACTATAAAAATATACAGAATAAAATAATGAGAGTGATAATGATAAATCTATCATATAACGGTGAAAGTTAATTTTTATAAGGCTTTTGAAATACTATAATGAAAGAAACCATAATGGTGAAGAAACATAACATTGTAATTAAAAATAAAAATGTCTTAAATTTAAATCAATAAACAGAACTACAGATATAATTTAAGTAATACACTCTGCAACATTAAACAGAAATGGATTAGATAAAATAACCTCCACTCAATTCAATTAACCTCCTACTTGTACTAATAAACCATTTCAATAAAAATACAATTAGAAATCCTTATCAGAATACTGATTAAAAAGTGAAAATTAACTCGTCCACGAACTGTAACACTGTAAAACAGTTTTTCACATTGGTGTTTTTTTAGCAGTGGTAGCACAATATATAACCTTTAAGCACCATGCACAGTTTGTGATATGATATAAATATATAATTTATTTAATTAAAGACATACCAATGCCAATTATTGACATTAGTTGCATCAGGCCTTTCTTCAACAATCCACCTAGGATCACCTTCGCCCCAACGAGCCATTTGAATATCTAGAAAAGAAAATGTAATTTGAGTCAGAAAGATTAAATAAAAGATATAATCTAAACTTGGAAACAATAAATATAAAAGGCAACTTGTAATCATGCAACACACCATCCACTAACACTTCCTATATTCGACACCAAAATATATTCCAAATTATTGCTAAGCCTTAACTTACTGAAACGGAAACACACAGTTTAATTATACATAAGATGTGACATTAAATGATAAATGTAAAATCAATTTACAATTTATTCATGCATTAAAGTAAACCAAGACATTTCAATCAACATAATACAAATGTGGTAGACAACTATAAACAAATAATGAAAACTTAATTAAAACAGAACTTACTTCAGTAATAAAAAGCCTCAATACTCCTAAAATCAATGGATTGTAATAAAACACTAGATCATCAGGCCTGAACGTCTGGAACCTTCTAGAACTCTCTTAACATAGCCGCCAATGATAACCCGAGCAAAGAGGTTCGTTAAAATATTTTAACACTGATCAGAACCTATATCCAAATTAAAAACGCAAATCTTGTGTAGTTTAAAATAACAAAAACACGTTTGTTTTTGTTATGTGGCCATCATATTTTTTAATAATTACTGGAAAAGACTTATATTTATATTAGAATAAAAATTCGTGATAAATAAGTAATGGATGAAAAACTATTTCTTTCATGACTGCTTATTAATAATGCTCAGAGTATTGTTGTATTAGTTTAACTTAACTATTGTTACATCGTTTAAGTTGTACGTTATTTTTCGTAATAGAAGATGAAAAGAAGTTTTTATAATTTTTTTTTTTTTTTTTTTTTTTTTTTTTTTTTTTTTTTTTTTAACTTTAAATCTTTATTCACACCTGTAAATAATACAATGAACGATCATTGAATGTGCGGTCAATTTTAAGAAACATGGCGTGATAGGCATGAGGGAGAGCAGCACCCAGCGGTACCTACTCCTGGCATGAAATTACTGTGAATTACTAAAGGAGAAGGTCTCTCATCCAACTCCTCTTCAGCCTTCTGTAGACATTTCCTGGCATGAGTGTTGCGGCCATGTCATTGATTAGTGTGTTAGGGTGACCTTGTAGTTTGTCGTGGAAACGTTTGTAGTGTGTCCGTATGTGCTCATTGACAGTTGGCATCTTAAGGTCAGTATTTAAAGTTATGTTGCTAACGTACCACGGTGCTTTTGTAATTGTTCTAAACGTTTTAGCCTGAAAGATTTGAAGTTTGTTAATGTGAGTCTTTTTAGCTGTCCCATATATCTGTGTTGCGTAAGTCCAAATAGGTTTCAGTAGGTAAGTATAGGTGTAATTTCTGTCGAAGTTTTAGTTTCGAGTGTTTTGAAAAGAGTGAGTAAAGAAGTCTCAGTCTTTGGTTAAGGGTTTTCTTTTTTTTGTTAATATGCGGGCCCCAATTCATTCTTCTGTCAAACGTCAAACCAAGATAATGTACAGTGTCCGTATGTGGAATTTGTGTGTTGTCTAAGAAAACGGGAGGACTCGTGTCATGTCGAAGTGTAAAGGTGATATGGTGTAAATGGTCATTATTCAATCGGATTTTCCAGAGTTTGAACCAGTCATGTAATTTTATTAGATGTTGTTGTAGGATCTCTGAGGCATCGGTTGCAATTTTATGTTTTGTTAAGATCGCTGTGTTGTCGGAATAAGTCGCTGTTAGAATATTAGGGCTGTAAGGTATGTCATGAGTGTAAATAATGTAGAGTAATGGAGAGAGCACTGCACCATGGGGTACTCCTGCTGCGATAGATCTCATGGCAGATAGCTCTGATCCCTGTCGAACGGAGAAAAATCTGTGAGAACGGAAAGAATGAATAATGAGGTAGTAAGTAGGTGGAAGGATAGTCTTGAATTTGAAGAGAAGCCCCTGGTGCCAAACTTGTCGAAGGCTTGAGCAACGTCGAGAAATACGCCAGTAGTGTATAACTTCTGCTCTAGTGCGGTGGATATGTAGTCCGTCACTCTGTGTAGTTGGTGCAATGTCGAGTGATGTCTTCTAAATCCAAATTGATGATCTGGTACGACGTCGTTGTTAGTTAGTACATCAAGAAGTCTTTTATGTCGTAGATGTTCGAAAATTTTGGAGCATAGCGGAAGTAAGCTTATTGGTCGGTATGATGAGGGAGTATTTTTGTCCTTGTTGGTCTTGTGGATCATTGTAATATGTGAGTATTTCCATTGAAGCGGGAATTTGGTTGTCCTCAATATCGCGTTATAGATTGAAGTCAGAAACGCTAGAGCTTTCCTGGGCATTTGCTGGAGTACCTCAGCGTTAATGAAGTCGTGTCAGGGTGAATTGAAGAGGACCATGCAGCGTCTTGTAGCTTCTGTGTGAAGCATTCTACAGAATCCTCAAGCTCTTCTTCATTTTTAATAGCCGAAGGAATGGAGAGAGCAGTATTTAGACAGTTCCTGAACGCATCCCAATCCATTATGCCATTTGTGAGAGATATGTGTTTCTTAGCTACAAGTGGTTCTTCAAATAGTTCAAAAAGGGAATGATCAGAGCAAAGATCTGTGCTCCTACTTATTGTGTGAGGTGTAGTGCGGAGTCCTTTAGTTATGGAAAAATCAAGTAAATCTGGTGTCTTACGTCTAGATGTTGGCCAGTAAGTAGGTGATTGTGGTGATATCGTGTCTAATGAAAGTTCGTGAAGGACACACCTGAGATTTCTTCCTCTTGGGGTTGATAATCTAGATCCCCAAGACGGGTCTTTAGCATTATAATCGCCAGCTGCGGCAAAGCATCTGCCGAGACGTTTGAAGAAGTTACTAAACATCGTGGGAGTCAGGACATATCTCGGAGGGCAATAAACATCAGCAAGAGTAATGTTGTGATGTTCAGAGAATAGTGAAATGGCTGTAGCTTGTATGTCAGGTGATATGGGTAATTGCAAAGGATGGTGTTTTAGTGTTGATCAGATGAGAATAGCAGTGCCTCCGTGTGAAGTATTGTCTGGATGGTCAGTTCTATAGATTTTGTAATCATGAATGTAAAATTTGGATTTTGGTGTAAAATGTGTTTCAGTGATTAGTGCTATGTCAATTCGTTTCTCGTGTAAATATAAGTCTAGTTCTGTCCTATGTTGATTAAGTCCGTTTGCGTTCCATAGTATGATAGACACGGAGCCTGCAGTATTATGATTAATGGGCATATATTTGTCTAAGGGCAAGGGTAGTTTGAGAGAGTTGTTGAAGAAGACCGAAGAGGGGCTGAATGAGATTGTTTAAATTATTAATAACATTGTATAACTGGCCAGAGGAGTTATCTACCGGCGGGACTGGTAGGGTAGTGCCCCCACTCATACCTGTATATCTGTGTCGTTGGTGTGGCGCTTGAACTGGTAGCTGTTGGTGTGGGGCTTGAGATGGTTGTTGCGGCTGTCTGTGGTGCTGTTGGTACTAGGCTTGAGCTGGTTGTTGTGGCTGTCTCTGATCTTGATGGTCTGGTGCTAAAGCTGGTTGATGCCAATGCCTCTGATGCTGCCGGTCAGTTCTTGGATGAGGTGGCTGAGGTTGATTTAGTTGTGGAAGATTTGGAAACTCATTGAGGGCAGGCGGTGCATGTCTTACTGTTGGAGGTCGCTAAGGAGCGTACTGCTTCGCGCGATTTTTTCGAAGCTCTTTCAAAGTTTGGCAGCCTCTATAGTTGGCGGGATGAGCGCCATTACAGTTGGCGCAGGTTGCAGCTGTTTCTCTTGGTTTAGTGCAAGCACTACTTTTGTGGCCCAGTTCACATCTTACACATTTTGGTGGGTAGTTGCTGTACGTTTTTGTGTCCGTACTGCTGACATCGAACACATTGAGGAATCATTTTTCTTTTGCGCGGCTCCTCTATTTTTATATGAGTATAGTACAAAAATTCAACGTCAAAGATTTTGTCATTGAATGTTGCTTTTGACACGTCAACGAAAAACATGGAAAGGGGTGTTTTAAATCGTGAAATGACGTTGACTATACTTGTTGCCTCATATTCATATTTGGCCAGTTCTTCTTTTATGGTGGTTAGTGGTGTGCTGTAGTGTAAGTTTTTTATAACAACTCGTGGACTTTTTTCCTCTGGTAGTTGATATGTGTGGAAGTACGCACCTCCCTTTTTTAAACTAGTCACTAACTTTCGGTAAACATCTAAGTTTTCAGGGTATACGGTTACTCCCCTGACAGATGTCTTGAGCCTGAAACTGTTTGCCCCTCCCTCATTATGAAGGAATGTTTGGAGTGCAGGGTAATCTTTAACGTCAGATAAATGTATGGGTGGCGGTTTAGTGTAGGTAGGTTGATTAGTTGATGGCTCTGGTTCGTCTATTGAGGGTGATAATGGTTCGAACCTGTTTTGAGTACCTGTAGATGGACTAACCTTCATAATTTTCCTGAGGTCTCTTTCTGCAGTTAAATGTCTTTTTCTTCACACAAGCTCCCAGGAGATATTTTCGTGGTCGATAGCATTATTAGAAATGTCTAAGCCACTGTTTGATGCACTTGAAGTTGAGGCTTCCGTCATTTTTCAAGTGGGAGAACCCACTTCACTAAATAAATTTTACTTCTCTTCTTATTTACTTGTTCAGCACACAATTAGGAAGAAAGTTTGTTTGTAAACACTAGAGTTTGTCACTTAAAACATAACTAAAATTGGAAAAAGCTAGAAAGCACACTTATCACAGTTATAACCTTCCGTGTCCAGCTTTTATAATCTTTCAGCTTTTATCAGTCTTTCCAACCAACATTTCTTTGCGCGATTTTATTTCCATAAATAATTTTAAAAAATTTACCTTTCATATGCTCATTATATTTTCAAACCTTCAAATCTTTTGTTTCGATTTAATATCGTGTTTCAAAAGTCTCCACACATTTGCTTGATTGATCCATGGATTGTCTAAGCGTGGTTGCGCTATATTGAAAATCTGTGGTAAACGTACAAATATTTTACTAATTCTTATCAAGCTGGGCAATAATTTAACTATTTAGGTTCTATGATAACTAGAAAAAAAAAAAAACTAAATCCAGGAGAAAATAAAATTTGCGGCTAAAATCGGGAAATGAGCGTTAATATTCAATAGCGAAATTACTTAGCTTGCGGCTTCTGTCGACTGACTTAAAGGTTAGAATTTATAAAACTATTATTATCCCGAGGGACTTATACGGATGTGAAAAGTGTTCACTTGCAATTAAGGATGAACAACGTTAAAGTTTTCGAGAATAAGGTACTATGTACGATATTTGGTCCACAGAGAGATGAGACCATTGGTAAATTTAGAAGGTTACACAACGTAGAATTACGAAGCAATCAGTATTTTGAGTTGGTAGCATCGCGGACTCAAGTGGTCAGTTCTTTAATTCATTATACCTCATTAATTAGGCACATTTTTTTTATAATACCTTTTACCTTTAACCTTGGTTGTTAATTTGATATTGTTTGTTAGACATTATACAGATTTTCGAAGGTATTTATTGAATTTAAAATTTATTACTTTAGTTCAGGAAACATACTGTTATGTGAAAAGACCTTTAGATTAGAAAATTAGGCTTAATTCATCTTAATTATAGTTAGCATAAACGAGAACACTTTACACACTAAAGCAAGTGGGATCACTTGTAGCTGGATGGTTAGCATAAAAGCCTCCCATGCCAAAGGTCACGGGTTCAAACCAGCAGGTGGTCCTAGGAATTTTTAATGGGAGTAAAAGATCCTTAGTTATGCCGTCCTTCGGAGGGGACGTTAAAAGGTGGTCCCGAGCCTGTGCGATGTCAGGTACTCGTTAAAGATCCCTATCTTAATAAAACCTGGATAGGCAAAATTTAAGACCCACTATAGCATCGTCCGATTAGCCAAAGTAGCATAAAGTGACGTTAAATAAATAAACGATCGCCATGGTGACCGTGTAGTGATAAGCATGTGCTCTCATTGTCTCTATTGGAAATGTGATTTATTCATTTTTATAAACTGTATTTAAGAGTGATTATTAGCTCAAAAGGACAAGTTATTAGTCTAGTTTAAGAAGTTATAGTAAGTTAAAGTAATTATAAGTGTGTAACTAAAAACAAAGTGGAAAACATGTGAAGTGTGCAAGGTTAGTTTTTTTTAACCATTAATTTATCTAATTAAATAAGTTTAAAACTTTAAAAACACTGTGTGTTTGTGTAAATATTGTTTCAAAACATTGTTTTTCGTGCGATCCGGTAAGTAAATAGACGAAAAGAGAGCAATGGCGTCTGAAAATGTAACCAATATGGACCTACAAGAGGCAGGCTCTTCAACACACCCCGCTAATTACAGAGGATGCCAGGCCCTCAAGAACCTGCGAGCTCAGAGAACCCAGAGTTACCGCCCTACACCGGTAGCTGTCCCACCTCCTCTGGATCCAGGACATTTTCCAGCCCTGCCGAACGTTCTTCAACATCAGCCTCTCGAACCTGTCGGTGTAAACCCCAGAATAGAGCGCCCAAACTGCCCTCGGCCCAACGTGGAAGCTCAGCCTCAGCCGCATCTAAGATCAGGTATGAGGGAAGACAGTAGTCAGCTGATACCACCAGCTGGACCTGAACCTTATTTACAATCAAACGTACTAAATAATTTAAATGCCCTCATTCAGCCCCTTTACAGCCTAATTAGCCAATTATCGCACTTAACACAAGCATTAGCAGCAAATTATGGACATTAGTACTCTAACTGTTGGCTCCTTGTCAATCCTCCTTTGGAATACTAACGGACTACTTCGACATAAGACTGAATTGGAAATTTATCTTCATCAAAAACGTATCGACATTGTACTTTTGACAGAAACTCATCTCACATCACGCAACAAACTTTCTATACCTAACTATAATTTGTACAGAACAGACCATCCCGACAATACTGCACACGGAGGGACAGCCATATTAATAAAATCGACACTAAAACATTACCCTATACACGTAGACTCAACGGCTCAGATACAAATAACAGGAATACAGTTACAGACTAAATACAAAAACATAACACTAGCTTCTATTTACTGTCCCCCTAAATATATCATTACCGATCAAATGTTTAATGATTTATTTAACTCGTTTGGTAGAACGTTCCTGGCAGGGGGTGACTTTAATGCAAAACACAAAACTTGGGGTTCTCGTTTGTGCACGCCAAAGGGCAGAAAACTCAAATCTGCTATTGACCACTTATCATTGAACGTATTTTCTCCTGACAAACCGACTTACTTACCAAATTCTTGTCACAAAAAACCTGACGTACTTGACATATTTGTAGCCAAAGATTTAACGACTCTACCGATGACAGTTACAACTGAAACAGACCTTGGCTCAGATCATTTACCGGTGAACCTGATGTTGGGGGCGGAGAAATTCTTTGCGGAAAGAAGACAGTCGCTTACCTACGGAATCGTGGATTGGGATCTATTCAATAAGCATATTAATGCCCAGCTTACTGTCCCTAAAGCACTAAAAACTGAAAAAGACTTAGAAGATGCAGTTGAACTCTTCAATTCAACCGTTCAAGAAGCTGCATGGTCCTCACAACAAATAAGGAGAAGACCAGGAATAACTTCGCCATCCTACCCTCAATATATCAGGGACCTAATCCGAGCCAAGAGACGATCACGCAAACAATGGCAAACTAACAGACTTCCTTCAGACAGACGAATCTTCAACAAACTTAACAATGAACTTAAAACGGAAATACGAAAATTTAAACAAACTAACTTTGACAAATATCTGGAAAACCTGACAACCGACGACAACAGCCTTTGGCGACATACCAAACGAATTCTGAAACAACGTGAAGTTTCTGCCCCATTGAGAAACGATGATGGTTCTTGGGCCGTGTCGGATAAAGACAAATCTGAAATATTCGTTGACTATCTTTCAAGTGTTTTTCAACCTCACACAGACTTAACAGACATACAACACGAAAATTATGTACAGAAATTCTTGGACGCAATGGAATTGGAAATTCCCCATTCAATGGAAATATTCTACGATTTCAATGATACATAAACCTAACAAAGACAAACACAGACCTGATTCCTACAGACCAATTAGTCTTCTTCCAGTATGCTCAAAAATATTTGAAAAATTATTGTACGGACGCATTATTAACATACTGACTGACCACAACATATTACCAGACCATCAATTCGGATTTCGCTCTTTTCACTCCACAACACAACAGCTACACAGAGTAACGGACTTTATTTCCACAGCACTTGAACTAAAACAATATGCTTCTGGGGCATTTTTGGATGTTACTCAAGCTTTTGATAGGGTGTGGCACCAGGGTCTTCTTTTTAAACTAAAACCCATACTTCCAAGCACTTATTATCTAGTTTTACAATCTTTTCTCTATGACCGCTTCTTTTCTGTCCGACAGGGTTCCGAGACCTCATCAGTCAAGCCAGTCTCTGCAGGAGTTCCCCAAGGTTCTATCCTGGCCCCACTTCTGTACTTAATATACACATATGACTTACCGACAAACGAAAACATCCTAACTGCGACATATGCCGACGATACTGCAATTATTACTAAAAACACAGACCCTACACAGGCCAGTATGACTTTACAACATCACTTAGACAATGTACAAAACTGGTGTAGGAAATGGAAATTAAAGATTAACCACGACAAATCACTACATGTTACATTTACACTTAGACATGGAACCTGCCCTCCAGTTTACGTAGACAATCACCAGATACCACAATCAAACACAGTAACGTACTTAGGACTTATTTTTGACAAAAGGTTGACATGGGGCCCACACGTTAAGACTAAACGTAAAACTCTAAATTTTCGACTGAGACTATTGTATTCGATACTTCATAGACATTCTAAATTACCAATCAGACAGAAACTTAACGTATACACTTATTTATTAAAACCAATATGGACTTACGCTTGCCAAATATATGGACCTGCTAAAAAGACACACATACGAAAAATACAAACATTTCAATCGCAATTTTTAAGACTGGCAACGAACTCACCACCATATGTTTCAAACGATACCCTTCATACTGACTTACGTATTCCTACTATAACAAACCACATTCGATCGACTTACAAACGATTTCACGACAAACTAAATGGACACATAAACAAACTTGTGCAAAACATGGCTAAAACCGACATACCATCCATAACTCGGCGTAGGCTGAAAAGGAGTTGGATGAGGGACCTCCTGACCTGAAAATATAGTTCTGCTTAATGTCAGGAGGATGCACCACTGGGTGCTGTCTCCCTCATGCCTGCCCACGCCATGTTTACTTAGATTTTAGCACATTTGCTTATTGTAATTTTTTTTTACAGGTGTAAATAAAATATTAAGTGAAAAAAAAAATAAAATAAATAAACAAACAAACAACTAAAGCAAGTTATTGTAACACATGATTAAACTAATGAACAGGTTATGATATTAATATAAAGTTATAATAAAGATAATGAGCAGGTTAATGTAACACATGATATTATTACACATACCATATAATAATAATAATAATAGGCTTAGCGAACCCGAAGGTTCGATGCCGATACCACCAAATTCTGCCTACACAGACTCGTCCAATGTTCACCAATCAAGCCCAAGCTCCCGAGATCAGCCTTAACGCAATCCTCCCATCTACGCTTCGGCCTACCTTTCGGACGCCTACCAGTCGGATCAGCAAATACCAACCTTCTCGGAATCCGCTCGTCATCGAGCCCAACAACTTTACTCGCCCATTTGATTCTCCGCGATGCAATCAGCTCAATTATATTCACAGGACACAAGTTCCGCAATTCCGCGTTGTGCAACCTTCTAAACTCCCCAGTGGTCTCATCTCTCTTCGGACCAAATATTTTATGCAATACCTTATTTTCGAAAACCTTAAGCCGTTGTTCATCCTTCAAAGTTAGCGGCCACGTTTCACATCCGTAAAGAACCGTTGGAAGAATAATAGTTTTATAAATTCTAACCTTTAAGTTTCTAGATAGAAGCCGCGAACTAAGTAACTTAGCAACTGAATAATAACACGCATTTCCCACCTTTAACCGGGACTTTATTTCTTCCTGGATTTCATTCTTTCTAGTTACAATTGAACCTAAATACTTGAATTTCTCTACGTGTTCAAAAGTATGCCCTGATACATCAATATCACCAAAATCGCCACTGTTTCTAATACTAATCATATATTTCGTCTTATCGGTATTTAATTCGAGTCCTATTTCTTTACCGGTTTTTATTAACACACTTGAATTTAGTTGTATGGTTTCCGTGTCTTCACCTAACAGTACCAGATCATCGGCATATCCCAAAACCGGAATCTTGTCACCCATATTTAAGCCTTTCTCGGTACACGTCACTTTTTCTATGACATATTCTAAGGCTATATTAAACAAAACAGGTGAAAGGGAGTCACCCTGTTTCAAACCCGATCGCACCTCAAATCTCTCGGAGTAATTATGACCGATTCTAACTTTATGGAATGTTTCCGACAAACACATCTCTACTAGGTTTACTAACTTTCTAGGTATTCCCTGTTCAATCATGATGTTATATAGCTTCCGACGGTCTATTGAATCATAAGCCTTTTTAAAATCGATATAAAGTTGATGGACTACACCGTTGTATTCCAATTTTTTCTCTAATATTTGACGTAAGGAAAATATTTGGTCAATGGTCGAGCGATTCCGCCTAAAACCACATTGGTAATCTCCGATAATTTCCTCAGCGTATTCCGTGATTCGACTAGTTAGAATTGACGAGAATATTTTATAGCATACTGGGAGAAGAGAGATCCCACGATAGTTGTTACAATCCGACCTCGGTCCTTTTTTGTGAATCGGAATAAGTATTGATTCCTTTCATTCTTCGGGCATTTTTTCATTTTTCCAGATCTTTTTAACTAAAAAATGTATTTTGGAAACGCCCGCTTCTCCACACGCCTTGATTACTTCACTCGTGATATTATCATTTCCTGCAGCTTTATAACGTTTTAATTTTCCTATCGCCATATCGACTTCCTCTTTACTCGGTTCGTCTATCCATGGTTCAGCGCTCTGATATTCAGAGAGAGGAGATTGATTATTATTTTCCGTATTTAATATGCCGTCAAAGTGTTGTTTAAATTTATTTAATATCTTAGAAGAGTCCGCAATTATATTGTTATTTGCATCTTTAACCGCATTCAATAGCGGTTCAAATCTTTTACGCGATTTGTTTATACCTCTGTACATCTCTCTTACGTTTTTTCGTTTCTGTGTTTTTCTATTTCTATTATTTTGCCTTTAAGATACTCTCTTTTCTTATTTTTTAAGAATTTTTAGGTTTCATTCTTTACTAACCGAAAGTAAGCTACATTGTTATCGCTTGGATTATTTAAGAAATTCAGTTTAGCGGTTTTTCTTTTTTCGCACATATTTTGACAATCCCTGTCGAACCAAGGTTTATTCTTTTTATTTTCGATTTTCCCTAGACATAAATTACCGACCTCTTTAATATTATCCCTAATCCCTTCCCATAATTTGTTTACATCTTCGTGTTCCTCGTCTGAAGATTTTAAAGCTTCGAACCTATTTTTTACTTCTATCGCGAATTGTTTTCTAATTTCAGGGTTGTTCAATTTAACTAAATCAAAATTCTCGGGATGAATATAGTTCGGTGTTCTCTTATTTGTATTTAGTTTTTGTCGAAGTTTCGCGATTACTAATTCATGATCAGAACCGCATTCTGCACCACGATACGATCTCACGTTAATTATGCTACTTTGCCATCTGTTTTGTACTAAAACATGATCGATTTGATTCCGTGTTTGTCCATTCGGCGATGTCCACGTATACTTATGAATATCCTTATGTTTAAACGTAGTACTTTTGATTATTAGGTTTTTCGAAATGGCAAAGTTTATTAGTCGGGTCCCATTATCATTACTATATTCGTGCAAACTTTCTTTACCGATTGTAGGACGATATACTTCTTCCCTTCCAACCTTTGCGTTCGCGTCGCCTAGTATTATCTTAATGTAATTTCGCGGTAACTTATCGTAAACCGACTCTAGTTTATCATAAAATTCGCATTTTACTTCATCATCACTACCTTCGGTGGGAGAATGAATGTTTATAAACGCGATTTTAAACCAACGTCCTTGAATATAGCAACCGATATTCTTTCACTAAAGAACTGTACGTCCCGTAATGCGGAAAGAAATCTATTCCTAATCAGAAACCCGGTACCTAAACAATAATTAACGCTCCTCCCGTACCAAATAGTATACTTTCCTTCTGTTAACGAACCCTCCCCTGGCCAGCGAACCTCTTGCAATGCAACGATATCTAAATGGTACCCCTTAACTTCATTCGCGACCGACTTTAACCCATCTGCCGTATTTAAACTTCTAACGTTCCACGTCCCTATTGTTAGATCTTTAATTTTCATCTTGCGCCATGATTCCCCTGAAGCAGTCCCCACCCGGAGACCCGAACGGGGGACTAGTTTACCTCCGGATAATAAGCGTTTTACCTCAGAGGAATCCATGACTTTTGGTGGTATTTTGTGAACTAAATTTTTTTTTTTTTTTTTTTTTTTTTTTTTTTTTTTTTTTTTTTTTTTTTTATTTCACACATACCATATAGGTATTAATAATTTAACAGTTAAAATATTAAAGCAACGAAGCAAGATATTAATAAAAATAAACGCAACTTTTCGTGTTGTGCTCAACACACCACTTTCACTTATCACTCTTGTTGAAATAATTTTTTAAGGTGATTTCAGATTCTTGTAAATGTTTTGAATCGATTATTATAATCCATTTTGATCTATTGCATGTTGCAAACTTTCAGGTACTTTTTGGAATTTGGTCATCATCAACAGTTGAAGACGACCCGAGCGCTTTGCGTCTTCCAAGTCAAAATTTTTGTTCTGAACCGAAAAAAAACCTCTTACGGACGGTGTTTTCTTCTGTGGCATCATAGCAGATTTTGTTAACTATCTATGCAGTGGATTTTACTTTTCGGAAATAAAAATGACTAAATAATTCTTTTTCGCCAAATCCTGACCATTGATGCTGACCTCAGAGTGACCCTCAAAACTCCAGATGATCTTAGCGATGCCGTATATTTCTTCATCAACTCCATTCAACAAGCTGATTGTGCTGTCTCCTTTCTCAAGCACTCCTAAATAAGTCCCAACAAAAAACATTTGCAACACCTAATATACCTCATCCAAACCAAACGTCGGGTCAGATCATTATAACAGCGCACCCGAAGCCAAGCAGATCGCCGCTCCCTTAACTTTTATTGTAAACAATTAAAGAGGGAGTTAGCGACCTTTCGTTCCCAATTTTTTAATTTCATTCCTTTCTTCTCTCTCGACTCGAGCCAATTCCCTGTGGTATATCACCAAGAAAATTCTAAAAACCCACCATATTTCCATGTAATAATGGTTCCTGTTTGATGAATATAAAGCTGAGGAATTTGCCAAAAACTTTTGGGAAGTATTCAAACCTTACCCAGAATCCCATCCCAAGCACACTGCAATAGTTGAAGAGTTCCTTATGTCTCCAATCCCACTTTCATTACCTGCTAAAGCAGTTAATTCCTCTGAAGTTAAGTGTCTTCTTCTAAATTTTGCTCTCCGTAAATCTCCTGAATACGATTTCCTCACTCCTCAGACAGCTTCCATCTAAAGCCATTGTATTCCTTATCAATAGATACAACTCCATCCTATGCACTATCCCATTTTCTCTCTTATGGAAACACTCCATTATAATCCTCTTCCTAAAACCAGGTAAACCTCCCAACACTACGACATCATATAGAGCAATTAGGATACTCCTAATTCTTTCTAAAATCTCTGGCAAATCCTCCTAAAAACCTATATTACCTATATTAGAATTCCACAGTATTCCCTCCCATCAGTTTGAATTCCATTCCCAACATTTCACTGTCCAACGAGGACTCCTAGTTGTTGACTATATTTCCTCCTTTCTAGAAAACAAACATTACTGCTAAAGTGAATTTCTTGACTTACCACAAGATTTTGATGGGGTGGGCACCTGGGATTAGATTTCTCAAAATAGTGTCCTTGGACCTGTACATTTTGTTCATGGCTGATATTCCATCCTATCCCCTCATTCAGATCCTGAAACCGCATCCTTAAACCTCCAAAGGCACCTTTCTCTATTTAAAGACTGCTGTAAGAACTGGTGAATTAAACTTAACCAATTCAAATGCAAACATGTTACCTTCAAGACAATCCTGCACTCCAATTCACTTCAACTCCACTCCACTCCCTTTCTCAGACACAGCCCGTTATCTTGGCTTCCTTCTAGGGGAAGGCTAACTTGGAACCCGCATACAAGACTTAAACAACAAGAACTTAACCCGACGATTTTACCAATTTTATACATACATATATATACATATATATGTATATATAGACTATTAAACAGATAATTTCCACTTTCTATTGAAAAAAAAAAGTGCTGATTTACAAGACAGTACTGAAACCTATCTGGACCTATGGACTTGAACTGTGGGGGACAGCCAAATTTTCTTACACCAAACCTTTCAATCCAAAGTCCTCCGAACAATAGTTAATGCTCCCTGCTATGTTACCAACCACACCTTCCACCACCTCATAAATATTCCATTTATTAAGGATATTATTCCATCTGAATTCTCCAAATTCCGGCAGAATCACCATTCTCCAAAGTACATCACCCCAATCCTCTAGCTCAATCCCTGTCCAGCTCCACACAGCCTTATCATCCCCATAGAAGGTTGAATCGCCACTCAAGTGCTGTATGTTTGCAACTTGTATATAAGCATGAGTGATTTTTAGACCTTGTACATATTTTATTGATTCCTTATTGTGTATATATTGTATTATAATTTTATTTCTGTGTAAATATTTTATCAATATTGTATTAGATCTCTATTATTTATGTCCAAATTTGGACAGATTGTAATATTACTCAATAAAAATTGTTTGTTGGTTGAATTAAAATAAGTAGTTTAGATTTTTAAGCACTGTCCATTGGTGCACTAGGCAGTGTTCAAAAATGACTCAGTTATGGACATAAAGCATATTTAAGCGACCGTCATTTTGTAACAATAGTGTGGAATTCCGATGATTGTCTTTGAATTCTCTGCGACACTACTTCAAAATTTAGATAAAAACGGCCAAGTAAATTATAAAAAAAAAACGTGGACTTTATATGTTTGGAATTCATGTATATCATAAGGAGAAACGTTAAATTTTGTGGTATTTTTTTTTCTTGGTGGGTTAAAATAGCTCATTTTTAAGAGTAATAAATTATGAATCACTTGTAACAAAAACTTCTAATATTTAAATAAGTGTATTATTGTTAAAAACTTTACATATTAATGCCCTGAAGACATGAAATTTCAGTAATGTATTGAGAGGTATAGTTTATTTTTAAAAGGTATTTTACAATTTCAATGTAAGTTATATTTAAAAGCTCATTTCACAATCAATGACCATTCCTATGGAGTATAAAATTTCATTTCTTAAGATAAATAAATCAATCAAATAATTGTTGATTTTAAAAATCTAAGAATTGTTAATTTATATTTTCTTGTTTTTCAATTCAATTCTTCAATAGAATTATTTTAAATATTTCAAGTTTTGCTCTTTAATATCAGTAACTCGTGAGTGATGGTACTAGTGTATTATAATAAGTGCATGTATTGAAATGTTAAATTTAAATTTAAAATAGTGCTCTAAGAAAATTTTGACTATTATCTAGAAAGATCAGTTAGGAGGTGCTGCGATCTGGTTGGCTGAGGCGGAAACTAAACGGTCAGTGGCAGTAACCTCTCATGTTGACTATTGGTTGTCACTGATCTTGGTAGTTAATATTAGTGGTAAACTAAACAAATTTCGTTTTTAGTATTCTTTGGTTTAATCTTCTAGGAGTTAACAAGTATTGAGATAAACCTTTTGCATCTTTTTCGAATCAGTCATTGATTAGTTTTGTAGTGTTCCTTCTTTTGATGTATCACGTGTAAATCCGAAGGTAATAGTTGATTTTTTAAAACTAATTAATAATTAATAACTGTGGTTTTTGCACTTTTGACGTTTGCAGTTTTACAATTACCATTTTCATTGAAACTTTTTATTTAATATATAACATATTGTTATTAATATTAATAGATACAGCATGTTATGCTAATATGAATATCATTTTATTCATTTCTAGGTTTAGTGCCTAATGACGTGAATATTTAAACTGGTTTCAAGAACTTTTGCTGGAATGTCTGGGAGATGTTTATTTTGGTTTCCGGGACTAAAAATAAATGAACATCTGATTTGGTCTGCTTATTACTGAATATTTTTTTAATTATTTCCATTTTCTCATAAATTGATTAATATTTTTTGTTTCAGTTGGAAAAAAAAAAAAAAAAAAAAAAAAAAAATGTAAGGCAAAACATTAAATACATTTGATACAAAGAAGATTTACACAGGTCAAATGTGTAGGTTATGAATAGTTACAAGTATTGCACTGCTGCTACATTCTGTTAATCCTAGAATGGTTGGGGATTCCCTTCGATAATGTTTACTCTTTTTGTTTAAATACCATTATGGACATTAATCAGTATAAGTATAGAAAACCAAAATTAATTTTTTAAATTGGAGTGTCATAATATTACAATTTATCTGAAAATATTAGCGTATAATATTTAAGAATAAATAACTGATTAAATTTTTATGACCGAGTACCTGTCGGTAAACTGCAAAGAGGCCGCGGATCTCCAGATTGATGGAAGCATATGTAAAATGGTAGACCCCTTCAAATCCGTGGGATCAACGATAGATAGGAATGGTGCTTCGAAACCCAACGTTAGGAGGAGAGTTGCTCTGGTAAGAAGGATGACTAGAATGTTGCACCCAGTTCTCTGGAACAAGGTCATATCAAAAGAGAACAAAAAGCACATTTTAGGAGTATTGTCGAGCCATCCCTAAGCTATGCCGCAGAAACATGGACTCTAAACTCAGTACTCAACTCCAAAATACAAGCGGCGGAGATGGATTTCTGGAGAAGGTTCCTTAGGATTACCCGCCTAGATGAAATCAGAAATGAGGAGATTAGGAGCAGGCTAGGGGCGACTGAAGGAGTTCCGAAGAGAATCGGAAAGAGCAGGCTGCGGTGGTATGGGCACTGCCAACGGATGCCAGAATGTAGATGACCGAAGAGGCTTCTGCTATGGGAACAGTCAGGAAGAAGGAGGAGAGGAAGACCCTGAACGCGGTGGAAGGACTGCGGGGAGGAGGCATGGCCGGTAGGGGACTTGAGGAGGAAGATTGGTTAGATCGAGAGAAGTGGAGGAACGCTCTGACTTAATCAGACAACCCATTGAAGGATCAAGCCTACAAAAGTAAATAACTGATATTATTTCATTTTGAAGAAATCTTAAAACATAATGACGCATTCGCCTTCACGCTATATTGATAGCCATTTCTCTCGATCTTTGGCTTTTCTTCGTTATCCTCTCAAGTCATCCAACTGGCTCTTTGGTTTTCTCCTCTGTTTCTTCCCGTCTGGCCAACTATTCACCATTCACTATGGTAGCTTCTCATCAGGCATCCTTTGCACTCGGTGTCTATTTCCCGCCCTTTGCAGTTTACCTATGATGAAGTTTATTGTATTAGGTTCGTCAAAGAACTCTTCAACTTGGCTGTTTTCGTTAATTGGCCCAAGGATCATTTTGATAATACTTTTTTTTCACCAACCACGAGATTCATCTTGCTCTCCTTATTTAAAACCCAACATTTATTATCGAACGTAACCACCGGTTCTGTTTTTATTTTGGGCATGGTGGTTTTTGCAGATAATTCTCGAAATTCGAGAACTCTGTTTTATTAAAGACTACTATCACCAGTGAATATTCTGGATTTTTTATCCGGAAAAACGTCGTTTTTTGAAAGTCCTAGCGCCTGAAGTTCCTAATACTTTATTTATTTATAAAAACTTTTCTAACGCTTATGAAAGTGCTGGTAATGTGCGTGGTGTAATTGCCACATCATCTGCATTCGGTACGAGCTCGGTATTGTTTACCTAAAGATTTCCCTATTCAGCTTTATGGAACGCGGGTGGTGGTATATATTCTGCATTTATTATATCTTTTACGCAGTTTAAAACTTCCTGTTATTATTTTCTTTTATAAACCTCATTTGTGTTTCTCGTAGCTTTATCCTAGTTTTAGCTTAGGGTTTCTTATTTCTAACTGCTTGTTCAAATCAATATTTCCTCTTTCTTTCCTTGACACCTCACGTTCCACACTTTTTGTTCTTATTAAGCTTACTAATTCTCGTAACACGGAAGGCTCAGAACTTATTTTGATGATGAAATTCTAAAAATATTTGAATATTTTCAAAAACGCCTTTGAGGTATAGGCTTTAGACTAGGCCAATCTTCTTTAGCAAATGGGCGTTGGTACCTTAACAGACAAGGAGCGAGAAAATCCTAGAGTCCATTTGTTCTTTAAAAGAGGTTGATGGTTTTAGTAATTATTGTAGAATTCATGATTTATGGAATGGATACGGAGTTGGAGTGCCACAATACTTACTCAGTTGATAAATTGAAGATTATAGTGTTTGGAGTGAGCATTCTTGGCTTCTCACTCATTTACTGCTATGTGATCAGCATTTAGATGTTAACTGGTAATTCAACGGGACGGCTGATTGAGAAGCTTTAGCAAACAACCGAGGACTCAATTGGAATTCATTGGAAAAATGCCTATACAGTGTCATTCCAAGTACTATCCTGGGAAGAAGGATATTCTCATCTTACTTTTTCCTTTTTTTTACCTTCTATGTCAGGTAAGTTTCTTTTATCTTCAAGTCGTGTGGTCAACTTCATACCGTTGGATAAAATTGCCTGAACAAATTTTAGTGATAGTGTCTCTCAAATTTTGAGGTTTTTTAAAACCAAACTAATTTTGTTTATAAGTAATGATCTCATCACTTATATATCACGTTTACAGAAAATTAAAAAAACATTCATTGAAGTAAATTGTAGAGATAATATTAAATCATACGGATGTAGAAGAGCCTGTCAGTGCTATTTAGTAAAGTAGTTTACCAACACTTAATGAGCACACACTGACTTCCTTTTGTCACTTAATTACTTTATTTCATAAGCTTTCATATCTGTCGACGTTTCGGGGCTGTTTCTCCATTTTCAAGACTTATTTTTTTATATAAATGCTTTTTCACATATAACCCATTACTTTATTTCATAGCACACTGCTATTTGTCCAAATGGGTGTTCATTGGCTTACTGTTTCTATTCTTGAATGAGGACAAATAGCAGTGTGATATGAAATAAAGTAATAGGTTATATGTGAAAAAGTATTTATGTAAAAAAATAAGTCTTGAAAATGGGGAAACAGCCCCGAAACGTCGACAGATATGAAAGCTTATGAAATAAAGTAATTAAGTGACAAAAGGAAGTCAATGTGTGCTCATTAAGTGTTTATATAAAGAAAAAGTTCCAAAAAAATTAAAAAAGAAATAGTTTACCAATTTCTTTCATTATTTTATAAGCCCAAATCCACACTGCGGACATGTGGACAGTGTGCCCGCTGGCTCCTGACCTCAGTGATTACGGTTGGCCACTTCCCTCATCTTTGATAACTAGCCCATGACTATTATTTTTCGTTTTACTGTTTTAATTTGTATTTAGACTATCATTCCTCCTACCAAACAGAAAAAAATAATATTAATGTTGAAGATTTGATACGTTTTTTAAGGAATTTTATAAGAATCAAATTTTGCTGACACCTTATGTTATAATTATTATTTATTATAATTTGATCTCATCGTTCTACTTACTAACTGCATAACCCCACAGAATTTTCCGCACATTTGAGGTATATTGTCAAAACAATGACCTGGTATTTGATGTTATGTTCGTATTAGAATTGCTTTTGATTTGTGAAATTCTGCAGAAACCAGAATAAATGGTTGTCGTTAGGTAGGTGTGATTAATAGAGACGATGGAGCAAAAGGCTCAATCTAAACCTTAAAAATTTATTGCTTGTGAGCAATGATATTTGGGGTTTGTGATATTTTCCACCAATGTCTTAAAAATAACACTTTTCTGATTTATCTGTTCTGACCCCATTTTAGAAATATAGTTTTGAATCAATTGTCACTCCTGATGGCAACAGGTCTGTGGAGAAAACAATCATCAATCCTGAAAAGGTTACCGAGATGGTGTGCTTTTAAAATTACTTGTTTAAATTTCTTATCTGATGGCTAGACTGTGAAATGTTGATGTCAACATTTCCTCAACGAACTTGGGTAAGTCATCATCACCATGAATGCTCATAAATATTTTATTAAACGGGAAACAATACAATGAGGCAAGCTCCAGGACAATAGGTATTAGAGTTATAAGAAATCATCCATAACATATATAAAAAGTAAACAGAAATAAAATAATTAAGTAATAATGAGAAAAAATAAAAATTAAAGAATACAACAAATAATACAACACAATGACCACATTCATACCTTTGTACATACTGCCCCTCCGAATCAAAGAGTGGCCATTGCCAGCCTTCCAGTTGCATATTTATAAGAGATCTCTCGGCCACTGCTGCTTCAACCTACCATTAGGGTCATAGGAATGGTTGGAGCAAGATAGGGATTGTGCCAAGACATAAGGATGGTGTGTAAGTTTCTGGAGGAAGATTGAGAATTTGGATGAAGTGAAATCAAGGACATAAGGAATATTGAGGTCATGATGTAAGATCTTGTTTATCACGTAATTGGGAACATTGACTATTGTCCTAAGGACTTTGGACTGTAAGGATTGGATACGTTTGATGTGTGAAAATTTAGTATTTCTCCATAATTCAATTCGATAGGTCCATATAGGTTTGAGAATAGACTTGTACATTAATAGTTTACTGGCAACGGAAAGTTGTGATGTTCTGTTCAGTAGTCTATATAACTGACCGTATCTTCTGTTGAACTAGACGCTGGAGTGCAACTAGTGGTATTTTCTTCACAGGACTATCATGTTTTTTTACCATATATTTGTAGGTTTTTAAAAATAATTGTGATCCACATTTTCAATCAACAACTTTTTATTTTCCATTTCCAACGTTTCGGTCCTATGCCGTCTTCAAGGATCCTAATAACATCTGTATAATAAATTAAAGATAATAAACTTTTTTTTTACATTGTTATAGTATTTTCATTTATAAAACAGATGTTAATAGGATCATTGAAGATGGCCTAGGGGCGAAACGTTGAAAATGAAAAAATAAAAAGTTATTAAGTGAAAATGGGGACCACAATTATGTAATAAAATAATTCACTCAAAACATAAATAACTGACACAAGACTGAAACTACCCGGCGCTTTCGACTACTTTAACACATACTGGACAAACGCTCAAACCTTACGCTTTACTACAAACGACTCATTCATCTACATGATTATCGTAAGGCCGATGTGGACGGACGGAGTAGAGCTTTGGGGCTCTACTAAACCATCAAATTCTTTCAGTCTCCAATCCTTCGTAAAATCCTCAATGCTCTTAATTTCGTCACGAATCAACTAATCCATAAAGACCTAAATGTTCCCTATGTTGCCGACTTGGCCCGAACCAGGTACCTCTCCTTTCATGACAAACTTCGTTCCCACTCTAATCCACTAGTTTCAATCCTTGCTTCCTCAACAATCCCTGATAATCCTCCGAGGCGTCTAAAAAGAAGATGACCCCGAGACCTTCTGGTTTAGCATAGTTTTTGGAGATATGCCAATGGGTAGTATCTCTACATGTGAACCATGGCAGTATAATCTTGTATCACATTTACTAAATGTGTTTTATTATACAGTTGTAAATATCAATAAATATATTTTTTAAAACAAAAAACAACAGAAAAAAATGCGTAAGTCATAATAATATTGTAAAAAGGAAATAATGAAATGGGTATCAGCAGATAATGGTCTTCTCCTTGAGTATTGGAGTGTCAAATATTTATTCCACTTACAACAAATCAAAATAGTGATGAGGGATCCCTTTCTGATTATAAGTTGAGCTCGTAGAAAATAATCTATCCTACTTCACAAGACTACTTAATTAAATAGGAAATAACTTCTCTTTTAAAGTTTTTTTTTTTTTTTTGTAAAACAATCGTCTCATTAGACGGACAGAGTACGACTAGAAGGACTACCCAACTCTCTTTTCGCCCCAAGATTATCAGATGACGACCATAGCGCGGTTGACCTAGTAATGAAGAACCTTTCGTAACGACATAAGGTCACGGGTTGCTTTGTAACGGTGCATTAAGTTACATCAATCACCTCGCCTCAAGTATGGCATCCATTAAAGCAACTCTGCGGTCGGTACCTTACTGCACTCGCGCCATGATTCCATCAGCATTTGACAGGTTGTCATTGATGTAATATACAAAGTGCTTATTAAACTTATGAAGATTTCTGATATTTATCTCAATAGCTATTTTATATTCACTACATATAAAAATAACTGTTATTAAGATTTTTTACGACGATTATTTTTATTGAAAAATAAAATAAATACATTTCTTATCTTTCTGAGCCCTAAAAAAAAAGGACACCTTGGAGATATCATCAGCTCGATATGCCAGGAAGCTGACCTTTATGACATAATTAAGCCTATAAAGATGATCCTATAAATGATGCAAAAGAAGTATTTGCATTTTTATACATATTACAACCGTTGGCTTCATATCCCCTATTAAAAAACCTACCACAAAGGTATCTGGGAAAAATCACTTCATCTTCATCTTGTTGGGTACAAAAATATTCTTTCTTAACGTACAATTAATGGTATTCTAGTGTTGTTGTGAGAGTCAATGGGAAATTTTAGGTTATATTTACTACAGCATAAAGCTAAAAAATAATAAGCATAACATAACCCTCCATGTATTTTAAATAGGAAACATAGCAGATAGCGGCATGATCTAGTGCAGATAATACTAGTCTACTGTTCTACGGGTCCTGGGTTCGAATCCTGGCTGAGGCAGAATTATTTATTCTGTTAATTCAGTCAGGAGGGTTACCTTAGGGTATGGATACCCTCCTGGGACAGACCCAGCCTCTATGAAGTGGGTACCCAAAAAAATTAGGGGAAACTTGTGGCTGAGCGTGATCAAGGCCTAATCATATTGCCATTGCACGACCATTGGTCTAGGAATAGCACGAATTTCTATATGTACAAAGCCCAAGACCCTTCATGGGCTGTATTGGTTCGGGTTAAACATATCAAATTACCCTTGTAGAATACAAAAAGTAATAAAATGGAACATTAATATTCCTTACAGATCGGTATATTTTTAAACACACTGCACTTAGTACCTGATCCATTTACCACGGACTCGTTTGAAATCTGCCTTTTCATTACTGAGTTAATTCTAACAAGGCTTTGGATCTTAGCCATCATCAGTTGTGCAAGAAAAGTTGTCGGTCACGACAATCTAACGCTGGAACGTGAGGTTTCGTGTATCGGGTTTCGTTGGGGTCAGGAGATTGTGTGATTCTCTTCAAGTCATTGGATCTAGTGATTAAGCCAACTCCAACCGAGTAACTTGACCTACTGGAAGCACGGTAGGTAGTTGTCTAGATTGGACCGGTAGCAATTTCGTTTTTATAATAACGCTTTAAAATGATTGGTACTTGTATTGTAATCATATAATGTCAAAATTAATAACCATTTGTCAATATGAATTCATAGACATCAACCTAAAATTATGTTTGTTTATTTATTTAACGTCACTTTATGCTACTATGGGTAATCGGACGATTCTACAGTGGGAGTCCTAAATTTTGCCTATCCAGGTTTTATTAGGATAGAGATCTTTAACGAGTACCTGACATCGCACAGGCTCGTGACCACCTTTTAACGTCCCCTCCGAAGGACGGCGTAACTAAGGATTTTTTACTCCCATTAAAAAATCCTAGGATCACCTGCGGGTTTGAACCCGCGACCTTTAGCATGGGAGGCTGTTAAGCTAGCCACCCAGCTACAAGTGATCCCAACCTAAAATTATTCCCTGAAAATCGATTGAAAGATTAAAAGAACCCGTGGCCCGTACCAGGTACCACTCCTTCCTTGAAAAACTCCACTCCCACTTTAATCCATTAGTTTCAATCCTTGCTTCCTCTTCAATTCTTGATAATCCTCCGAGGCGTCTGAAAAGAAGATGGCCTCGGGACCTTCTTGTTTAGACTCGCCACTAAAGAGTGCTGCCAATGGGCAGTTTCTCTTTATGTTTATTTCATGTGTTTTATCTTTTCAACGTATTTACTTGTTGTATTTTATACAGTTGTAAATTTCAATAAAAATATATTTTAAAAAACCCGTTAGGGTCTTAAATAAACATAAAAAAAAATATTTTACACTGCTTAAATGATAAAATGAAAATCATGGCTTAGTATGATGTTTTTTTATTTATAGTCGCTTAAATGCGTTGCACTTCCTTGTATTGCTCTGTCTTCGTTTTACATTTACATCTAAAACAATCATTAAGTGCTGATTGTCGTTTACCACCTTTAATTGAGCTCGGTTGGCTATTGGTAGAACTTAACGTAATACTGTAACTTAATGTAGAACTGTAAATAAGTTAGTATAATATTGAGACACTAAGAAGCATTATATTTTCAAGTTATTTATTATTATCCAACAGTTAATTACATTCTTGAGAAATATTTCTGTGACAAAATATTTACACGGATCTTCAGGTTGATGTATTATAAATTTTTATTTGACTGTATTTCAACTTTCACTTCCTTATATATGGAATATATAGTAAGGGGAAGTATTGCAGTCGTGAATACACGGAGCTACATTACGGAAATACACGTTTTAGGGTCCAATGAGTCCAAATAACCCAGTAGCTCGGAAAGGTGAGTGAGTATGGTAAGTCTAGCACGAATAAAGAAAAGTCGTACGTAACTGAAATTTCATATCTAAGACAACTATATGCCTGAGATGTTACATAAACGTTTTCTTCAAAATCGGTGTAACAATAGGGCAGTTTATACCATGCATTTAGCACCTTTTCAAGTTTTCTTAAAAACGGCTCTGCTGAAAAATCAGTAAAAACTTTTCTCGTATTGGTACTTTTGATTCATTAACTGAAAGCAGAATTTTTAACAATCTAGAAATAACAATTGAATAACTTGTCTTCAGCAGATACTTGAAATGAAAAGGGAGAGTGAAAATTCAACATTTTTGTGTAATATGTCATTACTGTAACAAATATAGTTGTTTTATGTTTGGTAGATAGTTAAGAACACTGTTTCCACAACGTTTATACATTAAATTATATTTCCTAACAGCTCACTTAATTTCTTGGTTTTACTCCAACTAATTGAAGACTAATCAAACGACCACTTAATTGAAGAACCAGAGGGTCTTTTGAATCTAAATGCAATCCACAGAAAACTGTTTATCTGCTTTAATATCAATTACTAGTATTAAAAATAGATTTTTGTCAATCAAAATGACAAAAAAATAGGCTACCATATTTAATAAATAATGAAGTTGTTAAACATAAGGTATACTGGATAAGGGATTTAAGAGAAATAGCTGAAAAACATAATATTGACATAGACATTAAACTTGACAATCAAAATAAATGGGATTTAATCCTACAGGAATTTAGAGTATCGTTAACAGAAATTTACAAATTAAAATATGTACAAAAGGCTTCAGTTTCGGAAAAAATGTATCTGTATAAAACTTAAATTATGATTATGGAACACATTACCTTGATGATAATAAATTAAACTTTAATGGGGTTAAATGGATATTCAAAGTTAGATGTGAACTTCTTTATCTCAACTTTAACAGATTTTATTCAAATAGTAGTGAGGTGTGTTCCTTGTGCAATAAAAAAGAAACAGAAAATACATTCATTTCCTAACTGTATGTCCGATTCTGTCTGAAATTAGAAAAAACTGTTTTGGAAAGAATTCTCTAAAAGTTGATAATGTAATAAAATGTCTCAATGGTGATAACTGGTTGTCGGTATACAATTTTTGTAAATTGTATTATGCTATTGCCTTATAGATATAGGCTTATTAAAGAGTTTAATTATTATTAAAAAAAAACAAAAAAAAAAAACTTTCTAATATGTGATATTAATTTATTATTGTTATTTTTTTTACTATTGTTTTATTTATAAGTTAATACGGTTAGAAATTGAATAGAATCAGTGAGTGACCTGAATATTATATAATTTGTAAAACTTTACAGATCGGCTCCAGACTGACGGTCTAAAAGACCATTGTTCTACAAATGTTTTTTTACAAAATCTAAATCAGATAAATAAATTCAATTTATTTATTATATTCGCATAATTTTGACTTATTTTTTACTTTCAGTTACCTATACATGGAATAAATAGTAAGGGAAAGTATTGCGATCGTGAAAATTTTCGAATTCCAGTTTTCAACGGAAATTCACGTTTTAGGGCCGAATGACCAAATCCCGCAAAAACGTGTGTGTGTGTGTGTGTAAAGTCCAGCGTGAAAACGAAAAGTAACATAAAACTGAAATTCCATATTTAAGACAACTATACGCCTGAGATGTTACAGTAACGTTTTCACTAAAATCAGCTAACCAGAAGAGCCACTTCTAAAATTGATATAAATAAAGGAGGTAAATGAAAGTCGTGTGTTGCGCGCACCAGATTTTTTAAAATATATTTTTTAAGTTTGTTTTGGACCTAGTACCATGCAAATTTTCCAAATTTCATCAGAACCTTATTCATCATCCTAACCCACTAGCACAATCCCCATCCAGCACCACCCAACCCTACAATCCTCCTCGAAGGTTGAAACGGCAGTGGCCGCAAGACGTATTGTAAACTTTTAAATTGGAGTTGACCAGTGTCCAGATCCTTCACTCATCTACTGTATGTTTGTGGCTGCAGCGCCCTAACTCAGCCTCCACTGGCCCACACCAGTGATGCAGCTGAGATAAGAGGCGCTAGGATCTCTTGGATTCCGCTTTTTCCTCCACAAGTGGAGCGAAAAGCCCAGTATGGGGTCCCTTTAGCAGTTGTATATATATTGTATATAGTTGTGATTGTTTGTATGATATTTACTTATTTGCCAACTTTTTATTTATTTCAATTATAGGTTGTTGTTCTGTTTTTATTTATTATTATTTTATTGTATATATATATGAATTTATTTACTTTCTATTTTATGTAATTTGACTTTTATTATTATTTTCTGTATATATTGTATGAATGTGTCTCATATCACTATTACTATTGTTCATTCTGTAACAAATTGTAATATATCTAAATAAATAAATATAAAATTTTGTAATTGACTGTATTTTTAAAATTTCTAGTTATATAAATTGACTCTAGTATCTTTCTATTTTTAGTTTTTTGTTCTGTATTAAGAACTTTTATGTTTTCAAAACGAATCTACAAGAATAAATAAATAAATAACAAATAATAATGCGTGAAACATATGGCGGATAAACCACATTGTATAATGTAACCTCTTGAAGTCATTAATTCCTTTTAAGAGGGATTTGAGATGGATTACTCACATATAATCCGATTTTATCATTATGTTTTAACATAAGTATACAAATTTTCAACATCTGAGCTCATGTTACTACCACTACCAAAACATTTAATCGTGGTTTTGAGGAAATTGTGTGGAGAGGAAGCTTCCTGCCTTGCTATGAATTCTACCTGTTACATAAACAATTAGACCCGAGGGAAACCTCCTTTGCCGCCTCCTTTGCAAACTTTATGGAGATAGCAGAATCGCTCTCACTCATGTTAACGGACATTATGCTAAATATTAAAATTCTATTTGAGTTGACTCTATTATAAAAACACTATCTGCCACTATATTGCCATAATCTGGGTTGCATATATTATAATGGGTTGCAATTATTATAAATAAACAAATAAAAATTCTGGTGAGCGCAACACACGACTTTCACTTACCCTCCTAAAATCAATTTAAGCGTTTTTAAATACAGTTAGAGGTGAAAAAAACCGGGGCGAAAAACACGCGACTTTCGCATACCTCCGTTGTTATAATCAATTTAAGAATTTTTAAATACATTTAGAGATAAAAATAAATTATCAAAGAATGAATTACCTAGAGTTTCATTAGATTTTATTAAACAAAAAAAAAAAAAATCCTGTACCTCTACAACCCATGAAGGGTCTTGGGCTCAGTACATATAGATATTGGGCTGATGCAAAATTAATGCAGGTTTCCTCTATTGCAATATCTTAATTCCAATGGTGTATACAAAGCTAATCCTAACATTGATCATTATTATACCAAAACAAACCTTATCTAATACCCTCTCTTTCACCATGAATTTGTTTAGTAAAATCGTTTTGTTCAGTGTGTTCAAAGGTCTTGAATCGAAAATGTCAAAGTGCGATTTTCGTCAAATTTATTTTTACGAATTTAAATTAGGGCGCAGCGCTGCGCAAACGGCTCGTAATATTAATGAAGTGTGGGGTCAGGGGGCTATTAATGAGTGCACGGTGCAGCGTTGGTTCCAGAAGTTTCGCAGAGGAGATTTCGACCTCGAAGACAAGGAAGGTCGGGGCCGTCATCTTGCTCTGGACAAAAGTGGAAGAAGACCAGCTGAGGTCAAAAGTGGAAGAAGACCCAACCAAATCCACACGAGAAATGGCGGCGGAACTCGGAACTCAAAAATTGCAACGTCTTTGCCCAGCATTGATGAATCGGAAGGGGCCGATCCTGCTCCACGATAACGCCAGACCACACGTTGCACAACCAACGCTTGGCCGACTGCACGAGTTGGGCTACGAAGTTCTCCAACATCCGCCTTATTCACCTGACCTCTCTCCTACAGACTTCCACTTTTTCAGGCATCTGGACAACTTTTTGAGGGAGAAAAATTTTCAAAACCAGGACGACATTGAAAATTCTTTTCGTGATTTCATTGAGTCCAGGGATTCGAATTTTTTTTCTGGTGGAATAAGAAAGCTTGTTGAACGTTGGCAAAAGTGCATTGATTCAGATGGAAACTATTTTGATTAAATATATATGGTTAAAGTAAAGATATGGCGTATTTACAATACCTACTAAAAACCTGCATTAATTTTGCATCAACCCAATAGAGATTCGTACTGTTTCTAGGCCAACGGCCGTGCAATGAGGTGATTAGGCTTAGATCATGCTCAGTCAATAGGTTTTTCCCCCAATTTGGGTACCCACTTTAAAGAGAATGGGTTTGCCCCAGGAGGGTTTCCATACCCTAAGGTCACCCTCCGGCCAAATTAACAGAATAAATAATGTTCTGTCATACCGGGATTCGAACCCAGGATCCGGAGAACAGTAGACTAGCGCTCTATTCACTAGACCACGCCGCTCCCAGATTTTATTAAATAATCTATTATATTATTATATACGACAATCAGTTTCATCAACCTTCGTTAACTTTTTTTTTCAATTTTGTGAAAGCTGCAAAACGCATGTTATAAAGTAGATCTTCCGGTCAGCCGATATTGAAGAAAACGTTGCTGTAACATGTAGGAGTTATTATTGTCTCATATATGAAATTTTAGTTTCTTACACCATATCGGTTTTGTGCTGGACCACACACACACACACACAGGTATGTTCGTGCCACTTGGTTATTTGGACTCAAGGGACCCTAAAACAGGAGTTTCTATTGAAAACTGGATTTCATAATTTTTCACTTTCGCAATACTTCCCTTTCATATATAGTTAAGTTAAAGTAAGAATTCTATTTGATTTAAACTGGTTTTTATACGAAACGTCTTTGGTTGAGATGGTTGTTATGTAAGGTTTAAGTGACTGCTGAATACTAAATTAATAAATAAATTTTGTATAAGTATATATACCTTTTTTTTCATTCTTATCTTAGATTCTGTCACAGTTCTGTTTAAAATTTAATACTATTATAAGTGGGTGATTCAAGATTGATTATTTTCCTCAAACGGAGTTACCCTTATTATCCTTATCCTGATAATTGGAGTTTTTATAAAAACTAAATAATGACAGGAGTAAATGAAAAAGTTTTGATCACAGACAAAAATGTGGATTTCCCTTCAAACGATAATCGAGGCCTAATTATGATGGTATGATGTTTGCGACAACAAAGGGATTTTATTGTCTCATATATGAAATTTTAGTTTCTTACTTACACCTTATCGTTTTCGCGCTGGATCACACACACACAGGTTATATTTCTTTCTGATTCATATTCGTGTTCTTTTATTTAAAACCTGGGTTATAAACATGAAGAACGCTATTTCAGTGACTAAGAGGTAATTAAATGGTGACAATTATTCTAATCGAATATTTTTTTTTTTTCAAATAATATGAATCATTATAGTTACCACATAAAAACTCTTTTTAAAGATTTAATCCAATGAAAAAAATAAACAAAGCTATAAAGAAGAGAGGAAATTTTACTTTGTTGCTTCTTGTTTTGGTGACGACTTGAATAGTTAATTGAAACTTCTGAAAATCGATAAATAAAACTGCAATAAATTACGTGACTATATTACAGCAAGTGCATGCAATTCAAACGTCACTTGCATTGCATTATAAACGCTAGTAATTTAAGGAAAAGCAATTGGAAAACAGATAAGAGCACTTTATAGAATGATAATGGAGGTAGCTAGGTCATGGATTCCGGATTTTGTTACTACAGAAAATAATTAATTATTATCACCTCTAACCCAATAAATATAATTTGTTAATAGGAATCACGTTCATTCCCCTCCAGTCTATTAAAACTTCAAGGGAAAAGTAATCTTATTTTAGCCATGTTAAATCTTTTTCCTAAATGTATACTCAGATAAAACCTAGACTACTTCACATAGACGTATTCTAGTACCTTCAATGTATAGGTTTATAGAATGTGCCCTTTCTGTTTTACCTCTCATGATGGTCTGAGCTTGTTGCGGTTATATTCAATTTCTACTTCTGACACCACCTTCCTAGCAGGTGGACACACCCATATTAGCATTATATAGAACCTCAGCGATCTAACGTATGTGGTTGTATTGAAATCAATTAGCTAATAAGATTGAAAACAGTACATTATACGTCATTGATCCAAAAATTGGAAAAAAGAGCAGTTTAGTGACAGCAAAAGGTGTAAACGGGCGTTGATGACCAAGCTGTTGTACGCTCTAAAACCAAACAAATTAAGCCATTGGAAAGGATCACGAAGTCCCATAAATGAAACAGAAGTCAACCGATCGTGGCTTCCAGATGTTTTGCTTTTTTTGGTCGAGGAAACAGCTTTTTGTGGTTGGAATAATGAATTGATTACTATGCGCTCCATGTGCTGCGACTTATTAGTTTGCTTCATCCTTCTACGTTTAAGCCATTCTTTCATTTTGTTATCGATCTGTTGTAATATGTATATAGTCAATGGCCTTTGGTATATGACCAGGATCTTTGGCCTTTGGTGAATTAATATACTGTGCTCCTGAAGACAAAAGGGAATATTTTTATTTTGATTAATTTACTTCTATGGAAACATTGGTACAATATAGTTCATTTATGGACAATTTTTTTTGATGTTCTAGATTTTTAGGATATGAGTCTGATAATTGGTGATTTTTTAGTCAGTAATTGTTACTTGAAAAGTGAAAAAGTTGAAAGGATGGACTGGAGTTATATCAGCAGTATAGAAAATATATTTAAATGACCAAGGGCGCTGCCTTGAATGAGTCCGGTCTCAAGTTGAAATTATTACTCTCCTTTGACACCAGTACAGTAAAAACACTTTGTTAAGGGGACACTGCCCTTAAGCACTTCCAAGTGCTGACATATAGCGTGGAACAATACAATCTGGTGCACATGAGGCCATCTAGTGGCATCTCGAGGCTCCACACCCTTGGACACGAATCCTCTCGGAGAGAGAGAAGAATTAGTGAGACATTTTGGAAGCACATGTATCCATCATATGGAAGCACCTCAGCGAAACTCCATCATTCGACTTAAAATAATTCCTCATCGTCGTGAGGGAGTAGAGAAATGGGCGCCGCCCGGCCTAGGAACAGGCGCATGAAGCAAGAGGAGAGACCGCCCCACCCGTACATCAGACAGATATGTTTAGCATAGGATAAAATTTAACCTTATTCAAAGTTTCTCATTTAGTGACCATCATTATACTTCTCTGGCAATAGATTTAGATTGTAACATATTTGCACAATAGAACCCTTATTTTCAAATACAGTCCACATTCATTTACAAACAACCAGCCCACATAATTATTAATAATGTTTAAGGGTACCATGGAACGCCCCAAGTCTCGAAATATTAACAAATAATAATACACCTGAAGATAGTACAAAACATTTATTCAACATATTTACAATACAAAAAAAAAAAAAAAAAACGATTCCGGAATGAGTTTACTTTTCTCATTAGAACAATTTTTCAAATATGTCTGGTTTCGTGATAATTAGAACTAGTAAGTGGGCCATGTCTCCTATCGAGCATATTTACTTGAAGCTAACATGAAATATTATTACAGGATAGGTCTGAAGAATCGTTTGAATTTCTTTACTAAGCTTATTAATATGTTTTTATGAAATATTTCGTTGGTTTTTTCGTGTAGTTGAGAGTAGCGAATTTAAAAATTGAACAATAAGAATGAATGACAAGACTTGCACCCTGTGCTTATCGTCGAAGGCAATTCTAAACCACAGAGCAGTTCTATTGGCCGTGGTAATGGCCACTGCCTATGGGAACGCTACAGTTTTAATTGTCACCCTACAATAGCTCTTTTTAATTGTCCATTGATAATTTAATTGTTACCTTCTAAATAAAGTGCTGGTTCAATGACCCATAGCTAGTATTAGGTTTTGGGGTGACGGATAATGTTCCATCTAGAAAGTGCGAGTCATTGACCCCATGTTTTTATTCTTTATCAAGTTCATTACAATATAATTAAATCTAATACTATTGCTATAAATTTACAAATTAACGCTACTAATCAAGGCCAGAAAAAAATTAGTTTAAACATTTCTAATACCTTCAAGTTAAAATCAAATTGTTTCAACCTCTTCACAGAGAAAAAAAAACCCATCTTTTACAATTTTCATAGAGTAGAAAAAATATCGAAAACAATAAGGTTTCACATAGGAAAATAACGCTCATATTTGTGAACACTGAACGTTAGTTTTTATCAATGAAATGGCTCTTCACGTTTTTCACAAATGTAATGAGTTCGTCTTTCACAATTTTTATCGGGTTATCTTAGAGGATTTTTCATTTGTTTTTTTTATGGTAATGAACTATAATACCCACTCTAATTTCAGGATCAACTTCGGTCCAGCTTTTGGATTCTTTAGGTGATTGTTCAGATATATGCATGTTTGGTAATCTCTTATATAAAATTCTTGATTTCCGTGAACTCTTTCTAAACCACTGGACGGATTTTGATACGGTTTTTACTATAATTTAGGACATGCTTCACTGAATGTTAATAAGAAAATTGAAATTTAGCTATTCTTTAGGAGGGAAAAATAAATTGTCTGTAAACAAGTCATCAATAAATTATTCCTGAAATATGAGTACTTTTTTTTTTTTTTTTTTTTTTTCCTTTATTGAGATATATTACAATTTGCTACAAAATGAACAATAATAATATTGATAAGAGACCACATTCATACTATATATACAGAAAATAATAATAATGGTCAAATTTCATAAAATATAACATAAATTCAAATATATACAATAAAATAATAATAATAAATAAAAAACAAAACAAATCGAAACATAAACCTATTATTGAGATAAATAAAAAGTTGGCAAATAAATAAACATCTTACACACAATCATAACTATATACAATATATACAATTGCTAAAGGGACCCCAGCAAGCGCTTTTCCCTCCACTTGTGGAGGAAAAAGCGGAATCCAAGAGATCCCAGCACCTCTATCTCAGCCGCATCACTGGTCTGAGCCAGTGGAGGCTGAGTTAGGGCGCTGCAGCCACAAACATACCGTACATGAGTGGAGGATCTGACCATTGTCAGAACTCCAGTTTAAATGTTTACAATAGGTCTCGTGGCCACTGCCGTTTCAATCTTCGAGGAGGATTGTAGGGATGGGTGGTGCTGGATAGGGATTGTGCTAGAGGGTTAGGATGATGACTAAGGTTCTGATGAAATTTGGAAAATTTGGATGGTACCAGGTCTAAAACAAACGGAATATTAAGGTCATGGTGTAGGGTACAGTTGGTAACGTAATAAGGAGCATTAACTATTGTTCGGAGGACTTTGGATTGGAAGGATTGGATGCGTTTAATGTTAGAATGTTTAGCTGTCCCCCACAGTTCAAGTCCGTAGGTCCATATAGGTTTCAGTACTGTCTTGTATATTAGTAATTTGTTGTCAACTGTAAGATGAGATTTTCTGTTTAGTAGTCTGTATAACTGGCCGAATCTGCGGTTGAGTTCTTTTCTTTTTAGTCTTGTATGTGGGTTCCACGTCAGTCTTTTGTCTAGTAAAAAGCCGAGATACCGGACTGTGTCTGAGGAAGGAAGCGGTATAGAATTGAATTTAACCGTTGGACAGGATTTGCGTCGAAGGGTGAATGTGACGTGAGTGCATTTGCTTTCGTTCACCTTAATGCGCCAAGCATTGCACCAGTCTTCGACAAGGGAAAGGTGCTTTTGGAGATTTAGCGATGCTGCTTCAGGATCGGGATTGGATGATAAAATGGCTGTGTCATCAGCAAATGTTGCCAGAAAGGTATTGGGGTCGGTAGGGATATCGGCGGTGAAGAGGATGTAGAGGACGGGTCCTAAGACGCTGCCTTGAGGAACACCGGCCTCAACAGTATATTGTTCGGAAAATTCGGAACCACAGCGAACTCGGAAGGAGCGGTTGGATAAATAGGATCGGAGGATTAGGTATAAGGATTGAGGTAAATGGGTTTTGAGCTTAAAGAGCAGTCCCGGGTGCCACACCCGGTCAAAAGCTTGAGCTATGTCCAGAAAGGCACCCGAACAATACTCCTTGCACTCAAGGGCGGAGGAAATGTGGTCTACAACTCGGAGTCCTTGCTGAACCGTGGAATGTTGAGGACGAAATCCGAACTGATGTGAAGGAAAATTTTGAAATTTGGCTAGGATTCGTTTTAGTAGGAGCTTTTCAAAAATTTTCGAGAGGATCGGAAGTAGGCTGATAGGTCTGTAAGATGACGTGTTGTTAGAAGGTTTGCCTGGTTTTAGGAAAAGGATCATAGTTGAATGTTTCCATAAGAGAGGAAAATAGGTAGTGCGTAGGATACAGTTATAGAGATATGTAAGGAATGTAATGGCTTTAGGTGGAAGTTGTCTTAAGATTTGGGGAGTAAGGAGATCGTATCCAGGAGATTTGCGGAGAGGAAGCTTTTTAAGAAGATATCTGACCTCAGAGGGATTAACTGCTTTAGGTGGTAAGGATAGTGGTATTGGTGACGTGAGGAACTCTTCAACTGCTGCAGTATGGGTTGGATTAAGCTCTGGATGAGGAGTAAAAAACTTTGGAAAGGTGCTGTGCGAATTCCTCGGCCTTATGCTTGTCAGAAGCAGCCCAGGAACCATCACAGCGCCGGAGAGGATGGGAAATGGTGTGGGATTTTAGGATTCTCTTCGTGACATTCCACAGGGAATTGTCACGAGTCGAGAGAGAGGACAGGTAGGTATTGTAGGATTGGGAACGGAAGATCGCCAACTCCCGCTTTAATTTTCTACAAAAAAAATTATAGGAGCGGCGATCTTCTGGGTGGCGGGTGCGTTGCCATAATGTTCTAGCTCGACGTTTGCTGTTGATGAGGTCTGTCAGGTGTTGTGGTAAATGGCTTTTGTAAGGAATTATTTGGGATTGTTTGGGAGAGGAGGCAGTCCAGGCGGCTTGTTGAATAGCGGTTGTAAAGGAATATACGGCGTCGTCAAGGTCATTTGGGGTTTTGAGAATCACTCTGAGGTCAATATCATTAGTGAGAATTTCGCGGAAGAGGTTCCAGTTGACAGGGCCCCTAATGAATGACGGTGGGATAGGTTTAGGAATAGGTGTTATGGATACATTTAGAATCAATGGACTATGATCAGAGGATAGTTCATCAAGGCGAGCTATGGAAAAATTCAGAGAGCCTAATCCGCTGTGGATGAAAAAGTCGAGGATGTCAGGATTACGGTTAGGATCTGTTGGCCAGTAGGTAGGAGAATCGGGAGGTAGCAGATGAAAGCGTCGGGAGTTGAGTGCAGACTGCAATGTCCGTCCACGAGAATTGGTGGTTCTAGAACCCCACTGTTGGTTCTTAGCGTTTAAGTCTGCACCCAAAATGAAGTGATTACCCAAGGAGTTGAGGAAGGATCCAAATTGGGCAGAGGAAATGGGATGTTTAGGAGGGCAGTATGCTGATGCGATGATAAGCGGAAAGGAAAAGGTTTTGATAACGATGGAAGTTGCTTGTAGGTAATCGTGGGCGGAAATTGGGTGTAAGTGATGGGTGAGGGATCGGCGGACTATGACAGCAGTACCGGCATGGGCTTTGCCGTCTGGATGGTCTGTCCGGTATGTCGTGTATCCTGGTATTTTAAAGTACTGTTTAGTGGTTAGTCTAGTTTCAGTAATGAGTGCAACATCAATGTTTTTGTCCTGCAGTACGGCTGTAAGTTCGTCAGTGTGAGTTCTAACACCATTCGCATTCCAAAGGAGAAGGGATAAGGAATTAGGTGAGGTCATTTATGGTTTTTTTAAGGCAGGAATGAGATTTGTTACGAGATTCGTAAGGAGTGATATTAGGGGCATAACAAGGGATTTAATTTCGGAAATAAAGGATGTCATCAAACTGGTAAGGTCTGTGGCGTTTGAAGGAGGAGGAATATGAGAGATTTGTGGTGGATTAGGATTCTTAGGATTGGTTACATTTTGAGAAAGAGGTATATGTGGAATGGATTGAGGTACATTTTGTAGTTCCGGCAGGGCCACGGCTTCAGTACTTTGATTCCCACCTCCAAGTAAGTGGGCAAATGATAAATTGGCATCAATAAGTTTTGAGGGTTCTCTTCTGTTTCTTACTTGTCTTGCTGTTTCATCCAGTACTTGAGGTTTTTGAAACCTGGTCCTCAGCTCCTTATAGATTTGGCATCCTTTATAGTTGGCCGGGTGGTCCTTCAGGCAATGAGCACATACAGCTGGTGTTGATTTTGGTTTTGTACACTCCACAGACTTGTGCTGTTCACCGCATTTCACGCATCGAGGTATATGATGACAATAACTTTTAGTATGACCATATGCTTGACAATTATGGCACTGAATTATCTCTCTCTTTGTGTAAGGTTTTTCAACTCTTACACTGGAATAGTACAATCTATTGAGGTCATAGATTTTTTCAACTCCTTCAGCTGGTTCCAAATCCACAAAAAAGAGAGGTAGAGGAATTTTATCCTTTAGGACGTTAGTGACTTGCCGCACTTTATAGCCCATCTCCGTTAGTTCTTCTTTAATAGCTTCAACTGGTGTCGAGGGGTGTAAGTTTCTGATTACAACCCTTAAAGCTCTCTCTTGGCGTAGCTGATAGGTATGGAAATCTGCTTTGGTTTCAGTTAGGTATTTCACTATTTTTCTATATGTCTCGGCAGTAGTAGGAGATATTTTGGTATCATTGATTCTACTCATACAGTAGTAGCTGGTAGATTCGGTAATTTTGTTCAATTGCGCACACAACAACTGGAAATTTCTAATATTTTTGACAAATATTGGAGGAGGCCGTGGTTCACTAGGTATAGGAGTAGATTCCATGTTTTCTTTTTCATTATGTAAAATCTGAAAAGGATTTGGGGTGAAAAACGGCGATTCGTCAGTCATCCCTTGTGACGATGTGCCAGGTTGTGGTTCAGATTCTGAATTAGTACCGGAAGGGGTTGCTTGTAGATTTAATCTTTTATTAGTATCACGACGGGGTCTTTGTTTTGTAGGTGACGGGATTGAACCACTAGATCTAGATCTTTTAGTTGAAGCTTTGGAGGACATTACTTGATGATAATATCGCATTTCATGTATAGAAAGTAATTAAATAATAACCAGATGTGGGAAAAAAACAATAACTTAAAAAAAGTTAAGCAAGACCAGCCTTGCCGGGCTATTGGCAATCAGCTGATATGAAGAGGTGACTCAGCATTCACTTTACACTGTAAATTATATCACAACTTACCACTGTTTGCTCCAATAATAACTGTTGTTGTTATCCTGAAGTCTGATGATGTTTTCAAGACTGTGCTGAAGTGAAATCCAACTGTAAAAGCAAGAAATCCGAGAGCCGACTTGAAATATGACTGCTATACTCACGCGCATGCGCAGAACTCTAAGCGCAAGATTTTAGAAAAGTTAATATGCAATGAAAGAAATCGTACGAGTTGATATAAAGTTGTTGTAATCCAGCAAACCTATTGTGATAATGTGATAACACTAAGCACTGTATATATTGTAAAAACACATGTTTTTTTAGTTAGTAATGGATAACCTCAATGAGGGAATAAAACGTTGTTTTTTTTGTTGAATATTGTTTAATGAGTTTATGACACCTATGAACATATGATTTTGGTAAAGAGGGGGGGTTATGAGAGTTCAATGTTGCAACTGTCGTACAGTATCATACAACTAACATTATTTCATTTAGTACGCAAGATTTTAGAAACAATATAATATAGTAACTAAGCTTTTCAAAAAAACGTGACTCGTGATAAATATATAAACTAAGATTGTTATTGATTATTTCAACTTTTAAATTATGAAAACAGATCTTTCCCATGGAAACTAAATTAAAGGTTCAAAATGGATTTCAAATAGTTTATTTGAAATATAAAATAGTTATAAGCCTAATAGGATTTACTCAATTTACTTCTCTGATTGAGGAATTTTGTTGTGAATAAATTTTCATCAATTTTTTGGTTTAATTTAGCAATGACTGCAACTATAATCATAATAAAACTAAATTTTCACATATATGGCCAACAACGTGAAGACGAAATATTACAAAAACATTATTTTGATATAAAATGGTTTTGTCCATTTGAACGGAAATAGCAGAATCGCTCTCATCTATGCTGTCATTATGCTAAATGTTAAAATTATATTTGATGGTCAATTGAACTGGTTCTTATATGGAACGTCTCTGATCTAGATGGTTGTATCAGAGGTTACGTGGCTGCTGAATATTAGTTTCGAAAATAAAATATTGTTTGCCTTTTAATAGCATTATAAAAGAGTGCTGTTTCCTGATAATATTTCTATTTTCATTTTTATAAAAATGAAATAATAACAGAAGTAAATGGAAGTTTTGAGCTTAGACAAAAATTTGTATTTTCAATCTCTTCAATTGAGTATCTTATTTTTGTGCGATGTGAGTAACGATTTATATAGACAGAAATTTATAGGCATATCACCATAATCATCATCATCATTTCTGGTGCTACGCCACTCGAAGGATCAAGGCATCCTGCAGATTCAACCACGCTTCTTCTGGACAGCAGTTTTCTAATCTCGTATAAGAAAGATGGATCTTGCGTCACCCGCCATATCGCCAGCCTAACGCATAGGCATACACATTGTCTAAATGTTTATAATTTTGTGTAGATTTTTATTAAAAATTCGTTTAGTTAAAAAAAAAAAAATGAAGAAAAGGAGATGTTAAACGGAAGAAAAAGTTAAAGGAAACAAATATATTAATCTTTTTTTTTTTTAGTTTTTTGTATATTGAGATTTGTATTATATTATTATTAAAAATTGTCTAATAAGGAAAAGAAAAGTAAGCTGTGTAAATAGCAACCCGAATAAGTTGGGCAGCATCCCTTGTTTAACAAAGTGTATCTCTCTCTATCACTAAGTTACTGGAGTTCTGACACTGGTCAGAACCTCCACTCACGTACTGTGTTTTTGGATTTTTTTTTTTTTCCCCTACCTCGCCTTTGAAGGCTATACGGGGTTTCTCGGGCCAGGGTGTGAGGGCCGGAGATAAATGCTGAAATAAAAGCCCTCCACAGTACCGAGTCTCGAACTCGTAATTGTTTGGTTTTCAAATTATTTGGTCTTCTGTGTTGCTACGCACTTTCCCGCTCAGTTACCCCGCCCCCTGTGTGTTGGTGGCTATTTCGCCCTAGTTCAGCCTCCACTGGCTCACACCAATGATGCGGCTGAGAGACGCTGTGATCTCTTGGATTCCGCTTTTCCATCTACATGTGGAGGGAAAATCCCAGTCTGGGATCCCTTTAGCAGATTCTAAATATTGTAAGTAGTTATGATTGTATGTATGATGTTTATTTATTTGCCAACTTTGTATTTATCTCAATTATAAGTTGTTTTTTTGCTTTTTTTTATTATTATTTTTTTAATAATATATGAATTTATTTACTTTCTATTTTATGTAATTTGACTTTATCCTTATTTTTTTGTAGATATTTATGAATGCGGTCTCATATCACTATTAATATTGTTCATTTTGAATCAAATTGTAATATATCTTAATAAATATTAAAAAAAAAAAATCACTAAATGATTATTACGTTGAATGCTTTTTTAGGTATAATGTAAAACTCCCATTTCATATTTCGCCATGAAACACGCGAGACAGTAATCAGTCTTATGCAATGAAATCGATTGAAAATCAGAAGCGAATTTAACATATCGAGAATATTGGAACTTTTTCATTACATTCATACATAGCGAATCTTGCCCCTTAAAGACTATAGATTCAACTATCTTTAATTTTTATGAACGATTTGGAAAAGTAAAGTTCGATTTTTGAAGAGTGTTTAACAAAACAATATTTTAGATCAATAAAAAACTCTGATATGAAGCAAGGTTACATCGGGTCGTGTATGTTGTAACTTGGTATTGGGCAAAGATGAGTAGACAAAACGCTTCTTTAGACATTTTCTTAATAAAGTTCTAAATTATTAAAGTCAGAATTACCACCCTAATTAACGAAGTACAAAGCTATGTAGTATGCGAGTCAACTGGTCAGATGGGTTGTCCACTCTGACTAAGTGACAATTTCTTTATTTATGTGATATACTCGTAAATATATATGAAAAAATAAATAATAATTACGCAAATAAGGAATTAATTCATTTTTCTTTTTCAAAATGTCAAAAAAATCTGCAATATACGACTTTCACTTACCTCCGTTGTTAAACGCAATTCCATTGTTTTAAATAAAGTTTGACTTGAAAAGAGGCTAAAGAATTAAATTTAGTTTCAATAGAAACATGTGTTTCATTAAACAATATTTGTTTGTTTATTCGTTTAACGTCACTTAATGCTACTATGTCTAATCGGACGATGCTACAGTGGGAGTCCTAAATTTTGCCTATACAGGTTTTATTAGGATAGGGATCTTTAACCAGTACCTGTCATCGCACAGGCTCGGGACCACCTTCTAACGTCCCCTCCGAAGGACGGCATAACTAAGTATTTTTTACTCCCATTAAAAAATCCTAGGACCACCCCCAGGTTTGAACCCGCAACCTTTGGCATAGAAAGCTGTTATGCTAGCAACTACGCTAAGAGTGACCCCTAAGCAATATTTTATATAATTATCTACAACAATCAGATAGTTTTATCCGCTTTTCATCACTCTATATTACATTTTTCAAGTTTTGCGAAAGATAATATTTTTTCTAAAATCTTTAGCTTTCTACGGCATATTATAATTAATTATTGTTCTTATATTAAAAAAATAAGTGAGCTATTTTCTCCTTTAGCAGATTAAAATATCCATTTTATATCAATGCTAACAAGGTGATATGGTTAATTTTTTCGAATCAATTAAATTGAAGGTACTTTCGGCATTTAAGCCCAGTGAGACTATTTCATTCAGGATGAAACCTACCTGATATTTTAGCCCTATGCATTTTACTTCCATATAGCGATTTTAATCGAAATCCTTATAGCCGTTTTTGGGAAAATCGCATTGGATATTCAACTAGAGGAGAAAAGAGAAAACATATTTATTTAGGTAATTTTTTTTAATCCGAACTTAAGATTAGTAAAACATATGTTTAATATACAGTAATATAAGAGCTAAATATTTCAGAAAAATATTTTATTTTAATTACGAACCTGAAAAACGTAACGAAGAAAAGGGAATAAGCTGAAGTGATTAATGTAGATAATAATTTCTATTGTTATATTATTTAATCTAAAAAATATGTTTCCATTGAAACAATTTAATTCTTTAAACTAATTACTTTTTTTTTCTTTTTCATAAATTTAGTTTTAAGAACCGAGGTAAGTGAAAGTCATTTTTTGCCCGCACCAGATTTCATATTTCGTGTATAAGTAAGTCAATGGTTTATGACGAAGGGTAAAGGTTATTTGGCGGGATTTGTTAGAATTAATTTTAATCCTCCAGTTTCGGCGCCATACTTGAAGGTCTCAGATGTGGGATTGAAGAGTGTGGAATGCGCAAATTAATTAATAACCATATTTTTGGCCAAATAATACTGATTGACATAAATTAATAGATTTAATTTTTTTAAAGTACTTTTAAAGGTACCTTAACTTTCAACCATAAATAAGTTAATGTTCAATAAAGGAAATTTGTCTGGAGTGATATGATTTTTTTTCTTACTTCAAGCTATTCACTTCTTTATAAATTTGTGGGTGTGTGTTAGAAGCTACATTGGTCCAATTAGAAATAAATCCAATAAATTTTACTTCTATTAGTAAATTTCAATTTAATAGTATTTTCAATTAGTACAACTAAAAATGAGTTTTTTTAATGTTTCCGGCTGAAACATATTTATTTAATTTAAATTATTGATTGCCTGTTAAGTTGGCCATAGGAAATGAGTAATTAGCTTGCAATGAGGTCTATCTGCTAAGTTGTGCCATCGGAGTTCTGAAGGAGCTTTGTTGTTCCTCCTATTCAGCGCTTTGCCTCTCCTTTAGGCCATTCAATTTAGCAAATTGATTTCGGCACAATAGCTCCAAAAGATTCTTTTTTATTGTAAACACGCACAAAAAGCCCTTTATAATTAAATCTATAATGCCTCATCTTAACCGTGTTCTTGAATATTATTTGTATAGCTCATGGAATTCGGATAGATTAAATGTAAAAAAATGAAGCAGGAGAATGTGAAAAGAACTAGGTGCCCTACTAAAGCGTTATTAGGTGATGAAATTGAAGATTCTATTATCTACACATAACGGAGGTATCCGCTTCCGAAAACAATGATATGATTTTAGATGTTTTAATTGTTATTTCTTTCTGACCTGATATATAATCTTCCATGATTTCAATTATAATATTATATTAAAAAAAACACACACGGCATTCACTTATCTGCGTTGTTAAAATCAATTTAAGATTTTTTAAAAACATTTAGAAATAATAATAAATTGTTAAATAATCAATTACACTAACTTCCAATGGAAACATGTCATATTAAATATTCTATTATAATATTATCTACGACAATCGGCTATTCTAATAGTTATTTTAATCGGCTTTCCATCACTCTCCAGTACCTTTACAATTTTGTGTATTAGATAATATTTTTTCTAAATCTTTAGCTTTTCAGAGGTATATTAAAAATGTATATTACTGTTCTTATGTTCAAAAACAAAAAATTGCATTAAAAAAATATTTTTTCACTTTTCTCCTTTAGTTGGATATCGAATTCGTTCAAATTATATATTTACCCGCTATTTACCGATACTAATAAGATGATTTTCTAATTTTTTTGAAATCTTATATGTATTATTAAAGGTACTATTGAGGAAGAAAATGTGAAATATCAGCATTTAAGCCCTGTCAGACTATTTCAATCAGGATGAAACCTACATGATGTTAAAGCCCATTAAATTTTACATCGGCATAGAGTCGTTAGAGCCGTTTTTGAGAAAATCGTAAAAAGGTGCTAAATGCATGGTATAAAGTGGCACTTTCGGTCAACTGTTTTTTATGAAAAAGTCACTGTAACATCCCGGGCGTATATTTGTCTTAAATATGAAATTTCAGTTTCGTACAACATTTCATGTCCGTGCTAGAATTACCACACACACACACACACACACACACACACACACACATACACAGACCTTTTTGTGGGACTTGGTTATTTGGACTCAAGGGGCCCTGAAGCGTGCATTTCCATTGAAAACTAGAATTCGAAAATTTTCACGATTCAATAGTGTATAGTAAGGGAAAGCTATATGTTTCATATATAGGTAAGTGAAAGTAAAAAGAAGAAAAAAAGGTTAAGTACCAATGCAACCTATAAAGTCTTGGGTTCAATACGTATTAGGTTCTCTACTACTCTTGGTCAACGGCTGTGCAAATATGTCCATTTCTGATTGTAGGTATTATACATAAGTACCCATGATTTAAGACTACCATTTGTTTTTAAACGTTGTACATATTTATTGGTTTTGAAAAAAAAATGTTTTATTTGATAAATTTTGTATCATTATTTTATTTTCAGTAAATATGGCGTGAATGTAATCTCAAAGCATTATTACTAATATAGTAATATACTGAACAATAGAAGTTAAAAAAAAATTTATTCGAAGCCTGGGATTCACTCTTGAATTCGAAACCTATACCGGGCTACAAGTAAATAGCAAGGAGTAAAGTATTAATTTCATGCCATCGATGTAGTGGATGTGACGTGCTTTATTTGTATCGCTTTCTCTTAATGCTCTGTGTGCGAAGCAGCGTACCGTTACCTGCTACAAGGTGTTATCAGCGCCCGTAATAGTAGTGCACTTGTCGCGGCGGGCTTCCTGGCTCCCACTCATGTTGTCAGGGTAGTCTGTAATCAGCAATCGCTATTCTTTGTCAGCTCTAACCGTATCATTACCGTTTTCACAGTGTTTCCGATTTTTCTTTATTTTTTTGAGTTACACACTCTTTGATAGTTCGATAACCCTTCTGTTTTGTTATTGTATTGTACTGGTTTCAGATGTCAAAAATATATTCTGGGACAATTCGTCCCCTGAGAATAATATACAATGAAGTCCAATTTTTCTGGCTTCGTTTGATACATAATTATTTAGTCAAGTAAATTATATAAAGTAAATATGAATGAAAGATACAAAAAAAAAAAAAAAGATAATTAAATCAAATGACTTTAGTTAATTATTATCAAAGTATAGATTTATCTCACGTATGAGGAAGATTGATTTTTGAGGAGGCGGTTAAATAGTTGGAGTTTGAATGTGGTCAGGGATGTTTCTTTTCGGAGGGAGATGGATAAAGAGTTCCAAAGTATGGTAGCACGGATGATGAAGGACTTATCATAGGATGCTGTTCTATGAGAGGGAAGGTATAGATCGATGGGTTGGGATCTTGTAATTACGGTGTGCTTGGAAGATCGCGGAGTAAGGAGGTCAAAGATATAGGAAGGTTTTCTGTTTCACAAAGATTGGAATAGGAAGATGCCTAGTAGGTATTTTATTCGTGATTCGGAATAGAGCCACATTTGACCAGAATACCAGTGAGAGGCGTGTAACTGTCTAGAGAGACCGTACATAAATCTTATAAACCTATTCAATAATCTTTTTAGTCTCATCTTCAAGTCTTTTTTTTTTACATACTTATAATTTTGTGAAATATGAAAAAAACTGCGCAGCTTAAAAGTTTTGGAAATTTTAAACAAAACATCTTAAAAATGTTTTCGAATCATTTATTATTTATGTTTCGAACCTTTCTTCAAAACCTTCAGTATAGATGCTCATACTACCTATGCTGCTTCCGTAAATTTTATTGACCGTCAATTATATTATTGGCTCCGCTTATCTTTAACATTAGCAAGAATAAGTGAACCCGAAGAATAAATCTATATATTTATGTAAAGAAATTAAATATGTTACATCAACGAAATTAAATATATTTGATGAGAAAGTTCTGCTTATATTCCATGTTGGTGATTCTTTTAAAATTAATTAAAATAATCCTGAAAATATTTCATTGTAACCTAGTAGTGAAATGGGCCCCACAGTGTCTGGAGAAACCGACATCAAAATAGATTTTTTATTGCTAAGAGTTGGCACAGACTCAATAGATCCATGATCAACGATGAATTGCTTGTTGACCTTCTTGAACCAGGAAGGTTATCTTATAAATGGTAGAACCAACAGAATTCATATAAAAATTCCTTACAATCTTGACCGGTTTTATTACCAACAGTAGTTTTATTTTCTATTTTAACACATCTCTTCGATTCCAACGCAATTTTTAACTTGAAAGATGTAGTATTGATTTTAACCTTTTTGCAATTCGCACTTGGGTTTTTTACTTTCATTTACCTATGTATGAAATATATAGTAAGGGATAGTATAGCGATCATGAAAATGTTCGAATTCCAATTTTCGAAGGCAATACACATTTTAGAGCCCCCAGAACCCAAATAACCTAAGTAAGGCAAGCCTAGCACGAAAACAATAAATTGTATCAAATTGAAATATCATATTTGATCGGCGCTTATGCCTGAAATGTCGCAAGTTTTTTTAAAAATTGGCCAACCAGAAGAGCCATTTTATACAAAGAATTTTTCACCTTTTACGATTTTCTTAAGAACGGGTCTAACGATTTTGATTCAACTCGCTATATTGATGTAATTCTGCTTTAAATAGTGTGACTGGGTTTAAATGCTTATATTTTAAATTTTCTTGCTTATCTTAAAGTTACTTTAATTTTGTAGGTTCGGATAAATTAAACATATCGTCTGATTAGTATTATGGTTGAATGTACACATTGAACTGGAGTATTTTTTTTTTCCTGAATTATTTTATTACTATTCTTGTTGTAATATAGATGTATAATATACCGTTGGAATGCAAAAGAGCAAAGCTAAAGCTGTACTGAGATGATTGTTGTACATAACAATTTTATTTTGTTATATTATTTAATCTAAAATATATATTTCGAACAAAACTGAATGTAATTCTTTAATGTTTTAAACTCTAGCTTTCTTTGAAATTTATTTTAAAAACCGAGGAAAGTGAAAGTCGCATGTTGCGCCCACCAGGTTTTTAAAAATAAATAAACACTTAAAAAAACAACACCAGTAAATAGTAAAATACTTTATATTTTTAGATAGTGTTTTAAACTTTTGTTTGTAGCGTATAAAAAATGAAGAAAGTTTATTAGATACGGTTCTCTGATGATTTTAAAGACGGAAAATTATGTTTTGGATGTCCATGATATTCATAGAGTTCAGTGAAACTTTGGAAAGGGGATTTCTTCAGCGCCCAAGAAAAAGGCTGCGTAAAACTTTTGTGAGCGAGAATGAGATAGAGATTGCATAGTGTGCCGGCGCAGGGCGTTTAGGCCGTGACTGAATCGCACGTATGGAAAACTACAGAATGAGTTTCCCTCACGTACGGTTCGCCTCATTATCCACCTCCTTTTTTCCTACGCTCTTCTTTGGAGATTTTCTCTTCTGCTTTTGTCGGAAAATTTCTTCAGGATCCAGTTCTGGAAGTTTCCTTTCGAATGGTTTAAACCTTGCGACATTAACGTTTAACGATTGGACTGGAGATAATGAATAAATCTGAATAAAAATAAACAACAGGAAATTTTTTTATTTTTTTTAAAAGAAAATAGTACGTGTTACGTGTTTCATCAATATGTCCTATCCAACAGTAAATGATTGATTATAACTTTTTGAAAAATAAAATAAAAAATAAAAAACTTCTTTTTGTATAATAGTCTCTCAAGAATAACTTTACAGTGCAATAAAGAAAATGACACTTCTGTGCTCAAAACGCATATTAAAATAAATTATAGCCAAGATATTAATTAATATATTTTTTGAAATTTACAACTGTATATTATAATACATCAAGTAAATATGCTGCTAAAAGATAGTGTACATGAAGAGAAACTGCCCATTGGCAGCAATTTAGTAGTCAATCTAAACAAGAAGGTCTCGGAGGCCATCTTCTCTTCAGACGCCTCGGTGGATTATCAGGAATTGAAGAAGAAGCAAGGATTGAAACTAGTGGATTAGAGCGGGAATGGAGTTTGTCGTCTAAGGAATGATACCTGGTACTGGCCAAATCGGCTACATAAGGAACACGGAGGCCTTTATGAATGATTTTATTCGTAACAAAGTACGGAGCGTTGAGGATTTTACGAAGGATTTTGGATGATTGGATACGGGAAGAATTGGATGGCTTAGTAGAGCCCCAAAGCTCAACTCTGTAGGTCAAGATATGCTTTATGATTGTCATGTAAATGAGTCTTTTGTAGTTAAGTGAAAGGTTAGAGCGTCTGTCTAGTAAGAGTCGGAGTTGTCAGAAACGTCGAGCAGTTTCTTGTCTTTTCAGTCTTGTATGCGGACTCCATGTTAGGCGTTTGTCAAGCAGCAGTCCTAAATAGCGAATCTGTTTAGCTGGGACGAGCGGAATATCATTAAAGGGCACTGTTGGGCGGTTATAGGTTTTGGACGAAGGGTAAAGGTAATTTGTTGGGATTTATTTCTCAAAATCTGACATTCCAATTCATCGGCATAGGTAGATAGGAATGTGTTACGATGGGTTGGGATTTCTGCTATATAGACCGACCGTGTGAAGGATGGGTCCTAGGATACTACCTTGAGGAAAACCAGCAGACTGGATAAAAAGAAATGAATAGGAACGATTGTGGTTTATTTTGAAGGATCTGTCAGAGAGATAGGACTGCATGATTAGGAAGTATGTACGGAGTTTGTAAAGCAATCCTGGGTGCTAGATTCGGTCGAAGGCCTGTTCTACGTCCAGAAAGGCTCCCGTGCAGTAAGATCCACACTTCAATTAGCCAAAATATAATGAGTAAAACTTCCTTTCTTTTACATAAGTATCAAAAGATAATAATGTAATTGAAAAATATATATTCCGTTTGTACTAAACCATATTAAAAAAAAAAAAAACCATTTATCTATATCTACTATTAACAAATAAATTTACGTTAAGTATATATATCATACCTCACAGAGCTAAAATAAGTACGTTTCCAAACGTTGGACAACTCAATCCAGTAAAAGGGTTAACATCTATCCTAAATGTCGGCACACATTAATTTAAACCCCAACTACCTTCTAAATAATATATGATATTCCGCTACCTTTCTTTACTGAAGAGAAAAAAAATATATACTGATACGTTAATTGTCTACAAGTGTTATACTTCCATACAAAGGTGTACGCAGGATTTTCATTAGAAGGGAGCTAGTGAGTTGAAAATCATTGGGATGGGGTAGGCAAGTAGGAAAAAATATATATTTTTTTTTTCCCCAAACAATGCCAAAATATGTATAAATTCAGAGAGAAGGGGAGAAGACTGAATGGTCGTGTGGATTAACGCGCGTCCATAGTAACGCTCTTTGCCCAACAACCTGATTAACGAAAGTTGGCATTAGACGATTTCGCGTCTAAGTAACGAAGGGGAGGTGTTAACTCTGGCTTTAGTCTCCAGCCCAAGAATACCCCCGTGTGGCCTTAAAAGCTGAACTAGGTGTGAACCAAAAAAACCTAGGGAGTTCCTGTCAAGATATTTTATTCTAGTGCCTTTTTCAATATTTTTTATTTTTCACAATAATGTTTAGGTAGACACGGCTCTCTCCTACACCCTGCCTACGGCAACGCATCTCTATTTCTATTCGACGATAGCTCGGTTAGACAGGAATACAGGAAAATCGTTAATTGTTTGATATTGAATTACTTTTATTTATAAGATGCAATATCTAATGTACTCTTTTGATGACGGTAAAATGTTTAAATAAAATAAAGACAGTATATAGAAATATCGCATCCTCTCAGGATTTGTTGGGAGGATAAAGACTGAATACACAGGAATTACAACTGTATGTTAATCTAATGATATATTTAATAACTATTACTGTTGTATCAAGTAAAATTGGCATCTTCAAATTGTTGGATGTAAACAAGGAAGATGCTTTAGTATAGTAGCAGAATAAGTAGAGTGTTGAGGTGTGCTAGGCTATTAGCCTATTCGGGACATGGGGGTGAGGTAAGGTCGCGGAGTTGTCCCAGCCTCCCCTACCTCCATTATCCTGGATTGTCTTAGCTCAGCGGGTGGAGGACGATCTCAACCCGTGCGGCCTTACCTCTGTCACAACGGTGTTACCTAATCTTAATGTTAAGTTTTCTCTTATCTGCTATTATCCCTAAATCGACTTGCCCCGAAATACACATACGCTCAAGAGTCAGTCTGGTAAACAGTATTTAAATTTTACCGACATTTCAGCTCAACCATGTGAACCATTATCAGGAAAGCAATGGGCCATGCCAAGCATCTCAGTTTATGCTTTTATTTTGATTTTGAAGTCGGCAAAATTAAAATATTGTTTAGCATACGGATTTCGGGGAGAGGGCGTGGTCTAGTGGATAGATACTGTTCTCCGGTTCTTGGGTTCGAATCCTGACTGTGGCAGAAAATTATTTATTCTGTTAATTTAGACGGGAGGAGGGGGAGAGCGGCCCTAGGGCATGGTGACCCTCCTGGGGCAGACCCAGCCTCATTAAAATGGGTACCCGAAATTAGGGAGAAACCTGGCGGCTGAATGTGATTTCGGCCTAGCCACCACATTGCACCGCCGTTGGCCTAGAAACAATATGACTCTCTTAATTACTGAGCGCGAAAACCTTCATGGGTTGTAGAGGTAGTTTTTTATATCAGACTGATTTTCTATTATTTCTGCATATTATAATTTGCAGTCAAACGAACATCCTCAAAATATTACATATAAATATGTGTAAGTTAAAGTCCATTAAATGAATAGGTGAAATAATTAAAACCCGATAATTATTGATTAGGTGAAATTTAAATGTTCATTTTTATATTCATTCTATCTAATGTCTCTTAAGAACTTTATCATAAAAAGGGAGGAGAGGAGAGGAAGGCAAGTGTAAGTATTTAATAGATTATCTATGCGAAGCAAACATAAATACATTTTAAACAATAAATCCAGGGCCCAATCGAAACCGAACTCAATTTAACGAGGAACCGAAATAGTTGTGCCATTATTGACCTTTTCCCGATATCTGATTCATCAGCCGTACGGGTTTCAGCTGCTGTATTTTATTCGGGGATAATTGTGGGTTATTCATGGAATGGCCTCTTATACCAATAAGTAATATGATGCTTATTATGCATATTTTTGATAACTGTTTTGTTTGTATTCTCGTTCTGATGGGATATTACTAATATAACTATAAGACTGGTTTCGCTGGTTTTTATTGGTGTTAGCTTGCCCTTTGAATAATAATTTGAAGGTACTAATTGGAGATACTGCATTGACTATTGCTATTTTAATGAATTATATTATACAATGGGTATACAACTGTGCCTATTCAGGAGGGCGGTTTAATTCGGTTAATTTATTTCTTCTTTATTCTTCAAACCCCTCTCCACGCCTACTCTGCTTTGGTAACGCCTTAAATTACTCCAGCATGATTATTGTCTACTTTAACTAACAAAAAACAAAACAAAAAACCTCTGCCTCTCAGTTCACTGATTCAGGGCAGAGATACAACACCCTGTCTGTCTCCTTCTTGTTGAGGTATTATTGAAGTGCAATTTGTTTCCTTTGTTCTCCCAGATATGGCAGCACTCAGATCACTTAACTGAAATGCTAGTTTATAACAAAATATTTGATTATTCTACAATGTGAGGATAAGATAAGATATAATATTTTAAAGCTAATTTACATACATTAGTCAACGTAAGAAGAAATATAAAACATAATAGCCTACAACTAGGAGCATAATTATAAACAATGTCGTCAGGGCCCTGTCATTTATCAAGAACTAGCAGACCCGACAGACGATGTCCTGTCTGAAATATTTCTTAGCGAAATCGGTCAAGCCGTTTATGCGTGATGCAATGACCAAGGAAAAGAGGGTTCATTTTTTTATTTGTAGATAAACAGATAACCTAAAGAAATTAAAAATAATAATAAAACAAAAACAACAAACCTATTCACCAAAGCAACGTTTATATATTTTTTCTTTTTTAAGATCCTTCTTTTGACTGATATAAAACATAAAAAAAAAAATTATATAAGAAATCGGTCAAGCCGTTCACGCGAGAAGCGATGACCAAGAGAAAAGGCGATTCATTTATATATATATATATATATATATATAGATGACACACATACAACCAAGGTACGCGAAATTTTTTTTTTTTATGTTTTATATTAGTCAAAAGAAGGATCTTATAAAAGAAAAAATATATAAACGTTATTTTGCTGAATAGATTTGTTGTTTTTTTATTATTTTTAATTTCATTAGGTTATCTGTTTATCTACATATAAAAAAATGAACCCTCTTTTCCTTGGTCATTGCATCACGCATAAACGGCTTGACCGATTTCGCTAAGAAATAGTTCAGACAGGACATCGTCTGTCGGGTCAGCTAGTTCTTGATAAATGACAGGGCTTTCTGTAACACTTCACAGAAGTCGAACCAAGATAAAATATGTGCCTATAGTAGTGTGTAGTAGAGTATCTTCCGCTTTTATATATAATTATTGCTAATGATTGTAGTTTTGCTTGATTTACTTATTTTACTAATGCTAACGATATTGCTGTGTAAATTTGTATTCGAAAGGACTTCATAGTGGCGACTCTTATCAGAACCAGCCGATCTCACGTCTGCCTAATCTATTACCCGCGGATATTTAAATCCTCTTGCTTTGTATTTGGATCTTGTCCGCTGGCCCATGGAAATATATGCAACCCTCGGGTTTGTGCCGTTTAGTTCTTCTTGTACTGCGAATCTTAAAGTAGAAAGTTCTGCAGTTGGAAATGATCGAGGGTTTTAGAGTTTTAGAGGTTTTATTTCCTTCTTCATCTACTCTATACTTGCTATGTTGACAGAATAATGCAATTGATGTGAGATGCCAAAATAAAAAAAAACGACTTAATTTCGGAAAAGGCAAATCTTGTGGTTGAGTGCGTTTTTGTCTTTATCCTTGCTTGGTCTTGTAACAGTTCAGACCTTTACAAGTTATTGAGCCCAAGACCCTTCACAGATTGAACTGATAATTTTTTTAAGTTATTATTTTTTTTTTTTTTTGCACTGGTACAGTTTTTTTATTTCATTCGAAAAGTTGCACAAGAAAGAGCAAAGAAGAGTAACAGAAGTAATTACTAGTGGAGCTGTATTTACGTTAAATTTATTTATTATAATTTTTTTTAGTTGTGATTGTAATTAATTTAATTGGTATCTTTTTGTTCATAAAACATTTCGCGTACCTTGGTTGTATGTGAGTCAGTAGTCAATTTATTTTTATCATCATTATTTTTATTTTCCCTCATATTATTTCTTTTGATATTTTATGGTAAATATTGTTTGAATGAGGTAGTTTATATTTTGTTGTCTCTTATAGAACAGATATGTGTTACTTATAAAATATAATTATCAGTTACTCACTAAAAAAAAAAAAATGTTTATATGCTTACCTCTTTTTAATTACTCAATAATTTATTTCAATTATCGTTTTATTAATATAGTTTTATATATATATATATATATATATATATATATATATATATATATATATATTTGTATATCTAATGATACTTCACATCGGAATAAAATGGTATTGAAGATGCATCTTAAAATTCACCTTAAATAATTTATTTATTTATAATACATAATATGCATACATTGATGGGATACCCTCCCCCCCCCTATATTATGTTAAATTCATTTGTACAAATAAATATTTCTGTTTTTAGGAAAAGTTAATTCGAAGTGGAGGACGATTAAAAGATTTTATTTATGATTCTTTATAAATAATTTTTTTAAAAAATGATAAAAAAAAACGAAAATTATCGATCGATTAGTATGTTTTTTTTTTTTTTAATTTTAAAATGTTTGGATATCATCTCAGAATGGATAATATTTTGGATTTTTTCGCTTACGTGTTATAATTTTTATTTTCATATTAAGATGTTTATAAGGAAATGCGCTGGAAAATCCTCAACACGTCCTTTAATAACACTTGAAGCTGCTGTAAAACATTGTTACCGTTTTATTTGTTTCCGATTCAACTTGAGGAGCTGTTTCAACGTTTGTCAAAATCCAGTAACAATGTACTATCGGATATTTTTATCTCAAAAAACACAGGCTTAAGTGTTCCCCACTGGGAACCTATAATCCATAAAAGAATTCCCTTTTGGGGCTTATATGACAAAACGCTGAAAATTATTACTCAATGGTTTATTATTTCCAAAGAACTATATTAAGGCATAATAGTTTATATACCTGTTAATAAACAAATCGCTAATATAAAAAGCAATAAATAATGAAACGAAAATGTTATATCACCACTGTTAGTTTCAAAACGCAACATTTCTGCTAATTCTGAACTAATTTCAATGAATCCTTTTTCATTTTTTTGGAAACTTGATTCTGTATTATATACAATTTTGGAATTTATTTATTAATTAGGAAAAACGGACTTTTCCTTATTCGTTATTCGAATTCTAAGTGTATTGAAACGTCAAACGTTAAATTTTATGGGGAGAGGGTTAATTTTTTTTGGTTTTTCGATTACAAAGGTTCATTATTGAAAATAATAAACCAAAATTTATACTAGACTTCGTTACTATTTTCTTTCGATTTTCATTCAAATAATTTAAACAAAATTTCCTTATTCCAGAACGCCTTACATTTTTTCTCTATTATCATTAGTAACCGTGTTATCAGGGAATCATATCTCAAGTTGTTGCTTGACCATATAAGGTTATTTTTATTTTGTCTCTCTTTGTTCATCGCGATGTCTAGATCTCGAAAATATTTTCGTTTTTTTTATTTTTATTTTATATCTTCAATAATAATCGAGTTTTAGTGGAATTGCATCCCAAGTTGTGCCTTGAATATACAGATCAACTTTTTTTTTTTCCATTTTCTTTTTTATCGATCTTCACTATACCTTACTATAACTATTTTTCTCTATCTTTAAAAAATAACTGAGTTAAAAAATAGTATATCACCACTGTTAATTTCAAAACGCAATATTTCTGCTAGTTCTGAACCAATTTCAATGATTCTTTTTTTATTTTGTGGGAAATTTAATGGTGTTTATTTATTAATTAAGAAGAATGATTTTTTTTTTTTATCCGTTATTCGGATTATACGTATCTTAAAACGCAAACCTTCAAATTTTGAGGGGGTAATTTTCTGTATTTGTTTGGTTAATTACAAAGGTTCATTATTGAAAATAATAAACCAAAAACAAAACCCCAAATATTAAATGTACATAGAAATTAGTGATATTATTTTTTATTCTATGAAAGTTGGAAAGTCTTCAATTTGGTCCAGGTTCTTTCTCTCGACCTTTAATAAATAATAATAATAATAATTACATGGTGCCTGGGAGAGAATAAAGGGGAAAAGAGGGATCTTATTCGACGACAGGAAGTTTCATAGTATTGCTTGAAGGAAATACAGATTTATATAATGTCCGTGTAACAAGGACGAATATATTTTTAACCTCCATAGCCATAAAATTGCATCAAATCATGCACATTATGAATTGGTCACACTGAATTTTATAAACGCTCACATTCTATACACCAACACAATCAACTTTTTTTATAAATATTTCAATATCGAGCTAAGAAAAAGTATTTTATTTTTAAGGAGATAAAACGGAGATAATTTTTGCTAATATAAATTATCTTTGAAGCACCTAAACTGTTGAAAAAACGACGATATTATCTGCTGTTTAGCTGAAGAAGCAATAAAGCTTGTGTATTTTCCAATTTTCCGGACAATTAGTAGTTGCTTGAACCTGTGAGAAAAAGCTACGTAAGGAGAACTAGCAATTACTAGGAGTTAGTGCCCCTCCTAGACCTTGAGCTTCTCGTGTTTTCACTCTGAGGGAACAATGACGGCTCGCGTCACATTCTGCAACGAAAACGGAACCAAAACAATGCCAAGAACTATTCTCGTTTGCTGAGCTGGCACAGTAGATCAACTTGAAGGCTCGACCCCCTGGCTCGGCAGTCAGCTCTCTAACTTCTTTCCTCTGTTATTACCAAAAAAACATTTCTAATAGAATCCAGTGGAACTTTATCGGTTAAGAAATTGAAAGACAAGTGCAGTGACATGTTTCGTTTATCGAGTTAATGAGGAATCTGTTCCGAATCTTAAATGGATCTAGAGATTATTGTATATATAGCTGTGCATTGAGAATAGATATTCTAATTTTTACTTTTACTGAAATATATATTGAAATATCCCCTTAATATATTCGTTTGGTTAAATAATTGGATTTGGTTCATAATACTTTTTTTCTTAAATGTCCATAGTTTAAGTAAAATTTTTGTTCATTTAAAACAAATATTTTTAAAAATATTAAGCATGTAAAATCCCATCATTTTTATTATTACACCAAGCTAATATCATAGTATGTATTATAAAAAAACTATTTTTTGAATTGAAGTACCGCTTTGGTCTTTGGTTCATATTGGGTTTTTTTTTTTAAACTATTCGTTTTGGTTTTCAGATTTTATTTTTTTATACATGATATTTTATTCATAATTATTGGTGTATCATGGATCAATTATTTATTTATTCCAGAAATAACCATAGTTTCCTTTATATAATCTGAATTTTTCATACTGTTAAAAAATAACAATAGTTTTTTTTTGTTTTTTTTTAAATATTATTATTATAAAGCTTCGGAGGATTTTCAGGAATGGAAGAGCAAGAAAGGATTGAAACTAGTAGATTAGAGTGGGAGAGGAGTTTGTTATGGAAGGAGTGATATCTGGTTCGGGCCAGATCAGCAACAAATGGAACATTTAGGTCTTTATGGATGAGTTTATTTGTGACAAAGTAAGGGACGTTGAGGATTTTATGAAGGATTTTGGATTGTAAGGATTGGATACGGGAAGAATTGGATGGTTTAGTCGAGCCTCAAAGCTCAACTCCTTAAGTCCATATAGGCTTAATGATAGTCATGTAGAGGAGTCTTTTGTAGCTAAGAGGGAAGTTACAGCGTTTGTCAAGTAAGTGTAAGTGTTGAATTAATCGAATGCGACGAGCTCTTTCTGTAAAGGTTATTTTGTGGGATTTGTCTGAATTTAGTTCAATTCTCCAATTCTGATACCAGACCTGAAAGTCTCTGATATGGGATTGTAGGGTTTGAGAGGCAATAATAGAGTCGGTATTGACTGACAACACACAAGTGACATCAGCATACGTGGAAAGGAAAGTGTTAGAATTGGTTGGGATATAGTCTGTGGAGAGAATAATAAAAATAGTAAATTGTTTTTTCTCTAAGTAAGCCAGCTTCTCTGAGAACGCCTAGGTTATGAAAATGCCAAAGTTTGGGTGGCTCTAAATAAAAAACAAGTTAAGGCAGAATATCAAAATTGTGTATATCATCCTAACTATATAAAAGGATAGATCGTGACAAATTTCATGAACATCTGAGATCCTAAAATGTCTGGATGAATTCGTATGGAATGACCTAAGATAAATTATTACAATAGCGAAAATATTCGAATTTGGGTTTCCAACAAAAATTCACGTTTTAGGATCCCCTGAATCAAAATGACCTAGTCCCGCAAAATGGTCTGTGTGATTTAATAACAATAATTCGTAACGAAACTTAAATTGTTCATTGTTCTGGCACTCTGCTTCAAAGCGCTCTGAAAAAGGCCTATAATTTAGGCCGAAACGTCGGCACCAGTTTATTAGGTTTATGCTTTAATTGCGTGTTCTTTTGACCGATAAGTTAGTTCAGACTTCTCTCACTCACTAAATATTTTACTTTTTATTCTTGATAATATTATAGATAAAAATAACTATTTCTGCTTATAGTTTATTTTGAAATCCAGAATTGTCTACTCTTTGCAACAAATGAACCGATCCGCGAAAGACTTTAGTTTACCTTTTTGTGTTATACATTTTTTTTGTTTACTGATTAAAATACGTTTTAATGTAATGAATATACCGAAATATTCATTACATTAAAACGTATTTTTTACATTCCTATTTCATGTTATCCTTAATACATAAGGGGGTGAAAAGGTTGGGTGAATAAATTCCAAAGAAATTAATCACGAAAGGAAAGTTAATATCATTTATATTCTATATCGTAATCAATAAATTTCATTCCAAGGTGCTTTTACCCAAAGTTACTCAATAATACACGTATCCATAAGGAAATTGAATTTATAGAATATTGACTTATTGGGTTTCTCTCCACATCCATGCTAACCAAATAATGTGAGATACGAAGGCCATGCCATCTAATCGATGGGTCTTAAATTATGTATGTTTCGTTTCGGTTATTTGACAATTTAATACCTAATCTTTGGATAATGTATACTAGAGATATATGCCTTTTTTATTTTATTAAAATCCATTTTGTTTAATATATGTTCAGAAATAATCTTTAGCTGTTTCATTCTTTTCTGTATATAGACTGTTAAACGAAACAAATAATTGTGGATGTAATTAGTTGACCGTTGAGAATTACTGGAAGGAATTAGTCCGGGTGGCGGTCATTAAATGAAACAACTAAATAGTTTCAACTATTTTATTGTTTGCCAACGTTTCGACCCCCTTTGTGGGTCATCATCAGGGCGCATGGTGGGAGAATGGAAACTCAAACTCAGTTTCCATTCTCCCACCATGCGCCCTGATGATGACCCACAAAGGGGGTCGAAACGTTGGCAAACAATAAAATAGTTGAAACTATTTAGTTGTTTCATTTAATGACCGCCACCCGGACTAATTCCTTCCAGAAACAAATAATTATTTCTTCTCAATCTGTTCCAAGGACTAGTCAGTCTTATAAACTTAAAAGTTATTATTATTTTTTTTTTTTTTTGGCGTGTAATAAACCTCTTCATATTTATTAATTATTATAAACACTTGTAGAATCGCATGGGTGTAATTTGAATAAGCTGCAATTTATATTATCTCTTACTCTATTTGAAAATTCTTTCATTGATTTTAAAAATGGAGGTAAGTGAAAGTCGTGTGTTGCCCGCACCAGATTTTTTTTAAAAGCTCTGTTTGACTGAGTCAGAGTTTATTCCTTTGGAATATTAAGTTAATAGTTAGTAACGAAAAGTGCTATTAGCAACAAAATATTTTTATTTTATAAGGTCAAATCATTATTATATTTAATCTTCGGTAGAAATGAAACATATAAACTGATCACTAAATCAAAATTGGTTCAGTTTATTTGTTGTTTTAAAGTAAAGCATAGATTACAGAAAATTTAATTTTCCCATCTTGATGTTTGATTTCAAGAACTGCAGAAATACCAAAGGCTCCTATGCAGTTCGGTTTATTAATATTTTATATTTCAAATGAACTATTTAAAATACATTTTAAAGATTATGGGCTTATAACAACTATCTACAATATTAGCTTGTACAACTTATTGTATTGTATATTAACTTTTCTAAAATTTTTCGCTTTCCTACGGTAAACTATAATACGACTAATATATTGGGAATAATATTTTGATCACTTGTTTACTGAAAATTAAATTTTGCCTTCGAAATAAAAACTTAATTGCAAAGTATTTTACTTATAAACCTTCGGGAAAGTACGCCTAGAACGTATCAAAATCCTTCTTGTGGTCATTATCATTTATTTATACATGTAGAAACGACTATAAAAATGAATAAAAATGGGTAAGTCAACCACACACACATACACACAAAATCTAATAACATCTAGATTTATTAGATTATATAGAGTTTGGAACAGATCCAGAATTAATAATTTTGTTAATGCTTAATAGACTACTAATACTTAATACTAACGGAAATTCATCTGCGTTTTTTAACATTTTGAAAAGAAAATACCTATTTTAATTATTTTACTGATATTTGCAAATGTTTAAATATAAATATATATATATATATATATATATATATATATATATATATATATATATATATATATATATATATATATATATATATATATATATATATATATAGAGAGAGAGAGAGAGAGAGAGAGATCAGGTAATTGTAAATAATGATTGTGTGCTTGATAGACTTGTAAAGAAACTATCCAGCCGAACACTACAATGCTTATTTAAGTTTGGAGAATGTTGTTTGTTTATTTCTTTAATGTCACTTTATGCTACTGTGGCTAATCGGACGATGCTACAGTGGGAGTCCTAAATTTTTCCTATCTTGTTTTCATTAGGATAGGGTTCATTAACGATTAGGGACCACCTTTTACTCCTACTTAAAAAATCCTAGGGCCACCTATCGATTTGAACCCAGGACCTTTGGCATAGGAGGCTGTAATGCTAACCACCATGCTGCAGGTAACCCTTAAGTTAGGAGGATTGGAAGGTTATATTCTCTGATTGGCCGGATGCATTTATTTTAATAGAGCTGTAAATTTCAATAATTTTTTAAGAAATAAATACTCAAGGTCGTATTTTAAACCGCTTCGGAGGATTATCGGAGATTAGAGGTAAGAAACAAGTGAGTTTGAGAAGGCTGGAAGTTTTTAATTATAGGAGGTGGTATATCTATTTCGGTCTAAATCTGCAACTAGTGAGATATTCAGGTCTTTATGGATGATTTTTTGGTGACTAAGTGAGGAGCATTTAGGAGAGAAAATACTTAAGTGGTAAATCGTCTTGATTTAGGGGATATTGAGTTTTTTTATTTTTTTAAACGTACTTTTGAATATTAGTCTCTTCCTTTTCTGATTCTTGGTTACTCAAATTTAATCCTTATATTTAGTTCCGCTAGCTGCTATATATTTTTTATTTACCACTATGGTCGCTTTTTCTGCCAATTTGCGTTTTAAAGAGGTCTATCAACATCATAATTTCTGTTATGTATAAATCATGAGGTAATGGGATTCAAATTTTAAACAGCTTCAGGCTTACAATTTTTTTTTAGTTTTTAAATGTATATTTTATAACGAATTTATAAATATAACAAGTAAAAGTGTTGAATTATAATAAAGGGCTTAAATAGGCTTGTGAAGAATCTACCCAGCGGTAGAACATCGATATTTATTAAAGGAAGTAGATCCCGAGACCATCTTCTTTTCAATCGCCTTGGAGGGTTGTCAGGAATATGTGAGGTTGATAGGTTGCGGACAAGAGGGTTTATGTGGGTTGGAAGTTTGGAATTGAAAGTGGTATATCTGGTACGATAAAAGCCTGCAACAAATGGGATATTAAGGTCGCTATGGGTGATGTTTAAGAACTAAAACTCAAATTTTATTCTGAATAAGGATCTGCTATTGCAATTTGATGCGATGGGCTCCATAAGTTAAAAGATTTCTCAGTAATATTATCTCTTATTTTAAGTTTTCCCGATTAATCAAACTAATTTTTCCCCTCAGCTAATGAGTTCAAATCATCGTTGCAATGACGGTTCATTCTTAATACGCCTTTAACTGATTTTATTATTGTTCCAGTTGATTTTGCAGCGCGTGAGAATAGTAATGGGTCGAACGAAGTCTGAAGGAGATGGAAATACCTTGCAGTTTAATACTAGTCGTAGACATGCGAATTCCGACATTCGGGATAAGACAATACTTTCAAAAATTAAAAAAAGTAAGACTATATGTGTGGAAAGAACAAAACGGTTTGCTCTTACATAAGAATAACGGCTGTCTGTTGGTTTCGGTTCCGCTACGGCCAACTTGAACACATTGATTGAAAGGAGGCGGTTCTCTACCATAGCGAGCCGCTGAAGAAGACTGGAACGAAAGGATCGGCCGAGGAACAGGAATCGAAGGGGAAAAAGAAAACACGTTGGGGCAGCCGGTAAGCTACGGGCGGCTGTTACATGGTCTTGAGAGCGAGAGTCTTCCGCCGATATCTGGGCCACTGCCTAAAATCTCTTTTTTTAAAGCTTTTCATAAAAAACGTATGAAATTTTTAATACCCGCTTTAAATTTAAATCTTTTTGAGAAACGTAAACGAAAATACTTAAATGACTCCCAAAAGTATAACTGAATTCGCCATTATACTTACTCCTATGTTTGAAATTTGCTCATAACAGGCGCTCATATTACGTTTTTAGCGATTCAGTACACAATTTATTTTATACAGTCAATATAGAGAATTCCTCATACAGATATTTTAAAAAACTTGTTCAATGATTAACGAAATAATGATGCTAATGTTATCAATAATCTTGGAAGCTTTGAAAGGGTTTCAACCAAAAGATCTAGTTTAGATTTGAAAACCGATCGATTTCCAGATTATATCTTCTTCATTGCCCGGGTACATGAGGTTTCAGCACTCTCTCGGGCTTAGATCAGTTTATTCCATACTAGTTTCATGTGAGAAATGATGGGCTCTCCAAGAAGCCTAATTACTCTGCAAATGTTGTGGAGTGGCCTCAGAGATCTTCTGTCAAGGGCTATTAAAAATAATTATATGTTTATCCCAAACGTTTTTATGAGCATTTAAAAAAAAAAAAAAATATTATTATGTTTCCTTCTAATGTTATTGATATAGTTATGATTGATGATTTGATTATTATTTTCTCCCTATAACTCTCTCTCTCTCAGATGGCTTGACAAGGTCTCGGGTAAGTCTGACACAAAACTAAAAGTCATACGTAACTCAAATTTCATGTTTGAGTCAACTATACGCCCGAGATCATACAGCAACTTTTTCATCTATATCGGTGAACCAGAAGAGCCATTTTATACCATGCATTTTGCATCTTTGTTTTTTTTTAGTTTGTTTTATTTGTTCAAAACAGTTTTTAACAATTTTGATTAAACTGTCTATATCGATGTAAAAATTAATGGGCTTTGTTATAATATAATCTTCATTTTGATTAAAAGCGTTTGAAAAGGCTTAAATGGATATATTTTAAATTTTATTCCTTTAAAGTACCTTTAATTTTTTAGATTTGGAAAAGATAACAAATAATCTTATTAGTATTTGTAAAAAACGGTCAAATATATAAGTTGAGCGAATTTTATATGCAACTGAACGAGCTAAGAGCGAACCATTATTATGCTACCTACCTGCTATATAATAAACCATTTATTATGCAATTTTCGGGTATTTAAACGTAGAACATTAATATAGATGTATAATATACTGTTAGGAAGCTAAAAACTAAAAAAACAAAACAATTTTAAACGTTTATGGAAAGTAATGAAAAGCGGATAAAACTAACTAATAACTTAAAAAAAAAGGGTATAATATATAGATTTAAGTTAGATTGAATACGCCATTTCATAAAGGCTGCATAATATACCAGCATTGTTACAAATGGCGATTTAGCTAATTCTTTTAGATAGTTTGAGATTGGTAGGGAAGACTGAAGGTATGCGTAGCCACCGACAGAGCGATGCGTGGGAGCGGTTGGAGTGCGGTGGCCTATAGAAATTTAAATAAAATCATGGGAGAGGTCTGTTGGCTGAGCACTAAGCTAGACTGGCAGGAGACCGTTAAGTTTGGCCAGCATCATTTCAAGAGTCCCGCTAACCTTGCGAAATTTTTGCCGACCCCTCTCAGCCCTGTCTCGACCGAAGGGTGCCCACTGAATATGTATACGCACGTTCCACTACTCCTCTCCGGCCCTCTCCTATCCTCGTCCATCACATCTTACAGCCTCCACGACAACACCCGACCTATGGTTACCATTGTATGTCTTTTGGCATACAGGAACAATCATCAAATAGCTGTTTTAGTAAATTCTATAATTATCTATTCATATTTCTAACTATGAAGGATGAGATAGTTCGGGCGGCCATTACCATATTTAAAGTAAACAGTTACTAATCCTCTACCTTTGTATTATAAACATTAGCTTCCCAATCAATTACCCACTTTTTAATATACCTCCAAATATGAACATGGAAACACGCGATTTTCGAGTAATACTTTTGTACGAATTTAAACTCGGCCAATCAGCAGCTGAGGCCGCTAGAAATATTTGCAAGGCGTTTGAGGAAGGGAGTGTTAATGAACGGACCATTCGCCGTTGGTTTGTTAAGTTTTCAGCTGGGGATACCGACTTGGAAAACTTGCCCCGAGGAAGATCTTCGTCCGTAATCGAAGTAACGATGTCCTCAAACATACAGTAAAAGGAAATCCCTACCAAACAGTTAAAGGACTCTCGGAACAACTAAACGCAAGTGCATCTACCGTTTCCAGACATTTAAAGTGTATTGGGGAAGTAAAAAAGCTCGATACATGGGTACTTCATGATCTCACTGAGCGGCAGCAAGAGCCCATGTTTCAAAACATACCGTGCAAAAATTGAAAGAACTGGGCTACGAAGTTCTTCCGCACCCACGATATTATCCCGACTTGTCTCTAACAGATTAAGATAGAGAAAAATAGGTATAGAATTTTATAAGCAGTACAGCGCAATAAAAAGAAAAAAAAAAGTTGATCTATGTTTATCTTGCATGTTTATCCATGAAATTTGTATCTTGCATCTCATTTACTAGATGTATATCATTATAAAGTTGTAAATAGCAATAAATCTATTTAAAAAAAATATTTTAATGAAAATAAAAAAATATATAAAAGGAAAACGAAGTATAGTATCAATGATTTTGGTTTATTATTTTCAATAATGAACCTTTGTAATCAAGAAAAAAAAATACCCCCTCAAAATTTGAGAGCTTACGTTTCAAGATTCGTAGAACACGAGAAACGAATAAAAGAAAATCCGTTTTTTCTAATCAATAAATAATTAAATACCCAATGTAATAAGAATCATTGAAATCGGTTTAGAACTAGTAGAGATATAGCGTTTTGAACTTTGCAGTGGTGATATACCATTTTTCTTTGAATTATTTATTGCTTTTCATATTAGTTAATTGCTTATAAACAGTTATACCCTTATATAGGTATTTGGAAATAATAATTGTGTAATATTTTGTAGCGTTTTTTTATATTTTTCATTCTGGACATTTGCCGTTGTTATTCTCTTAATATCGCAATAACTCATTTTTAAACATCAGATATAATTATTTTTCTTGTCATTGTTTATTGGAATGATCTTGATCTAGTGATGAATAACCTTCGATTGGGACATCCCGCAGTGCAGAAAATTAATAGAAATCCTTGAAAGGCTATCTCGGTAAGCTGTTTATTGTAGTCCTTCTCTGAGGGATGGGAATCCTTAGGTACTTGCCCTTATCAACCTAACAAGATTTATTACAAGCCTTCACGTGTTCGATTAGACTAAAACCATTTAACTGTATGTATTCGACACGTGGCGAATATATAAAAGCTGTGAGATGTAACCTTAAATAAAAAATATGAATATTTTAATATTCACATTACGCTTAGGACATTAATATGGACATAAGAAGATGGCTAATTAAATTTTTTAAGCTATTCGTTGGCTTACTCGTGAAATTTAAGTCTTTTTGAACCAATTTAAATAAGAAGTCAACAGTAGAAACTACGACTTAACTTAAGTGTTTTTGGGTCCTCCTTAAGTTCTGAAGTTTAAGAAGATTTTTTAGTTCCAGAAACCTATATTTGAAATATATAGTAAGGGAAAGTATTGCCGAATTTCAGTTTTCAACGGAAATACACGCTCTAACACACGTTAACCATTCCTGATTTCAAATAACAAAGTCTCGCAAACAGTGTGTGTGGTACGTCTGGCACGAAAACGAAGAGTTGCATACAACTGAAATTTCATATTTGCGACAAGTATACACCCGAAATGTTACAGACACTTTTTCATTAAAATCGGACAGTCAGATGGATCACTTTATTTTATACCTTTTTACTATTTTCTCTCTTTCTGGACTTCATTTTATGGTAATATTCTTTCACAGTTTATGTTTATACATTTCCTACTACTAATAGAAATAAAAATAATGGATAATTATAGACCCTCTTCGTTGATTGGATTAACCTGTAGTTTATAAACATTTCAATGTTTAGGACGGGTTCTTTGACCTTTAATACTATAGTAATAAAAAATTGAAGCAACAGATGCAAAGGAAGATTAATGATAGATGAGTAGGGTATTACGAGGAGCTGATTAGAGAAACAGATGGATGGACTTGTCATAGAGGTTCACATGGATTAAAATAACACCTGAAGGTGGCTAAAGATTATATCATCCATGAACTGTCAATGACCCTTAGGGGTAAGGGATTTCAAATATAAATAATAATAATAATAGGCTTACCGAACCAGAAGGTTCGATGCCAGTAACACCAAATTTCGCCTACACAGACTCGTCTAATGCTCACCGCTCAAGCCCAAGTAACCGAGATCAGCGTTAACGCAATCCTCACATTGACGCTTCGGCCTACCTTTCGGACGCCTACTAGTCGGATCAGCGAATACCAACTTTCTAGGAATCCGTTCCTCTCCGAGTCCAACAACTTTACTCTCCCATTTGAGTCTCCGCGATTTTCAAATATAAATAAATAAATTTCTTAATTTTTTTTTTTATAATTGGCGTTGCTCACCCATAGCAACCTTACTTGGCTATATCTTACTTCACTACTATTAGACTTTAGTATTAGGGATGTTCTCAGTTCCAGCTCCACTATCCTACGTGCGCCAACTACCACCCTATGAGGCTCAGGAAACGATTTTGGCCTCGCTGCTCTTGGAATGGTTCCAGGCTACTTAGATCTCCAGCTTGTCTGGGTTATATTGAAAAATATAAAGGTACTTCTAACCAGATATAATCTCTTTCTGTTTATTACACTTATAGAATGTTCGGTAAAGTATTTTTTAACATAAAATAAAATAAAGTTGAAAGTATTCATAATAGAATTTAATAAAATTAATTTACATTATATTATTAACATTTAGCATAGTTACGGTTTTCCTCATTACAGTAACCCTGCAATGGGTGCATTTATTTCTACGCGTACCATCTTGCGATAGAACGCGTATTTTTAATTTAGCATAGTTTTTAACAATTGAATTGTCATTTTCTAAGTACTAGTTGTTTTGATGGAAATTTCTACTATTTAGTTGGTAGATAACTTTTATATTAAAAAAAATACAGCTTTAATAAATATTATCCCGTTTTTGCTCCCTATCTCGAGAGCGGCGTCATCTAGTGGATAGAGCAATAGATTACTGTTATCCGAGTCCCAGGTTCAAATCCGGCTAACGCGAAATTATTTATTCTGTTATTTCAGACGACAGTGTATGGAGACCCTCCTGGGGCACAAGCAGCCTCTATAAAGTGGGTAACCAAATTTGGAGAAACCTGGCGGCCGAACGTGATTAGGTTTATTTATTTAATTTATTTATTTAACGTCACTTTATGCTACTACGGCTAATAGGACGATGCTACAGTGGGAGTCATAAATTTTGCCTATTCAGGTTTTATTAGGATAGGGATCTTTAAGAGTACCTGACATCGCACAGGCTCGGGACCACCTTTTAACGTCCCCTCCGAAGGACGGCATAACTAAGGATTTTTTACTCCCATTAAAAAATCCTAGGACCACCTGCGGATTTGAACCCGTGACCTTTGGCATGGGAGGCTGTTACGCTTGCCCCCCAGCTACAAGTGATCCCGATTAGGTTTAATCACCTCCTTTGCCAGTCGTTGGTCCCGAAACAGTACAAATCTCAATAAGTACTGAGACCCTTCATGCAGTGGTACATTTTTGTTTGCTTCCTCGCTAAAAGAATTGTATTCAAAATTCCATCCTTTAAAGTACCTTTACTTTTGTTGATTTGAAAAAATAAAAAACATTTTTTTTTGTAAACTTTGAAATATGAAATATAAAAGTATTTGAGAACATACTAAAGCAGAAAAAAAGGATAAATATCTGTTTTAAGATAAAAAACAGATCAGGAAATGTGAAAAAAAATATATATAGTATACCATTGAAAAGTGAAAGATTTCGGAAAAATTATTATTTTAATATGACAAATAAAATCATAGAAATTATTAGAGTCGAAAAAGGACAAAAGATATGTTGTTTTTCTCTAGAAACTAAGATATGTTTGTATTTTACTATTTTTACTTTCACTTACTATATATAGTATGGAAAGTATTGCGATCGTGAAAATTTTCGAATTCCAGTTTTCAACGGAAATACATGTTTTAGGGTCCCCTGAGTCCAAATAACCAAGTCCCGCAAAAAGGTCTGTGTGTGTGTGTGTCGTGTGTGTGTGTCTGTGTGTGTGTGTGTGTCTGTGGTAACTCCCGGGCGGAAACGGTAAGTCCTATGAAACTGAAATTTCATATTTAAGACAACTATACGCCCGAGACGTGACAAAACTTTTTTCATCAAAATGAGCTTACCAGAAGAGGCACTTTATACCATGCATTTTGCACCTTTTTTCGATTTTCTCAAAAACGGTTCCGACGATTTTGATTAAACTCGCTATATCGGTGTAAAATTAAATGGGCTTTAATATCATGTAGGTTTTATTTGGATAAAAATGGTCTGACAGGGCTTAAATGCCGATATTTTAAATTTTCTTCCTCTAAAGTACCTTTAATTTTTTAGATTCAATAATAATAACTAGATTATCTTGTTAGCGCTGATGAAAAACAGGTAAATATATAAATTGAATAAATTCGATACCCAACTAAAGGAGAAAACAGAAAAAATATTATTTTAATGCAATTTTTCGTTTTTAAACATAAGAGCAGTAATATACATGAATGATATACCGTTGGAAAGCTAAAGATTTTAGAAAAAATATCATCTCATACACAAGCTTTTAGAAGTTAATGGAGAGTGATGAAAAGAAGATAAATCTAACTGATTATTTAAGATAATAATATAATAGATTTTTTAATAAAACACATGTTTCTATATAAATTCAATTTGATTAATTCCTTAATAATCTCACGTATTTTTATCTCTAACTCTATTTGAAAATTCTTTCATTGATTTTAAAAATGGAGGTAAGTGAAAGTCGTGTGTTGCCCGCACCAGATTTTTTACTTTCACTTACCTATATAAGGAAATTTTCTAATTCCAGTTTTCAATGGAAATACAAGTTTTAGGGTCCCCTGAGTCCAAATAACCAAGTTCCGAAAAAAGGTTTGTGTGGGTGTGTCCTTATGTAGTAAGTCTAGCGTGAAAACGAAAAGACGTACAAAACTAAAATTTCATATATAAAAAAATATACGCACGAGATGCTACAGCAACTTTTTCACTAAAATCGCCTGACCGGAAACTTTATACAATGAGTGCACCTTTTTACGATTTTCTCAAAAACTCGCTATATCGATGTAAAATTTAATGGGCTTTAATACCATGGAGGTTTCATTCTTATTAAAATAGTCTGACAGGATTTAAATGCCGATATTTTGAAATTTCTCTCTCTAAGTACCTTATTAAAAGTACCTTTAATTTTGTAGATTTCAAAGAATCAGGCACATCATGTGATATACATTGCTAAAAAACTGCTAAATATACAAGTTGAACGAATTTGATAACCGACTAAAGGAGAAAAGAGCAAAAATATATTTTAATGAAATTTTTTGTTTTTAAACACAAGAACAGTAATGTACATGTATAATATACCGTTGGAAAACTTAAGATTTTAGAAAAAATATTATCTAATAAACAAGCTTGTAAAAGTTAATAAAGAGTGATGAAAAGGCGATAAAACTAACTGATTGTTTTAGATAATATTATAATACATTTTTTGGTAAAACTCATGTTTCTTTAGAAATTCAATTTAATTAATTCTTTATAAGTTTAACTCATTTTTATCTCTAACTGTATTTGAAAATTGTTTAGTTGATTTTAACAACGGAGGTAAGTGAAAGTCGTGTGTTGCTCTCACCAGATTTTTTGCTTTTAGAACATTTCCAGATGTTTCCATAGATTCTTTGAAAACTTTAAAAGTCACTTTCGATACAAACTTTAAACTCACAACATTTATTTCAAGCACAGATGAAAATGAAAGTACTGTGACGAGGGCACCAGTTTTTTTTTTTTTTTTTTTAATTTTTTGTGAATATAATTATCCTGTTTACAATTTATCAATGCAAAACCAATAATGGTTAAAGTGAGAAGCTGTATTGAGTTTATACGAAGCTAACTTTATTAAAGTTAGAAATCAAGTTTCGCCTTCGGTTAAAGTCGGGAAGAGAGGCGATAATTGACGCTGGGGAGACGATCGTTGGAGGACCTTTATTTCCGCAGCTACCCCAGTAACGCATCCTCGGAAGCAATATAGCCTTCCGATTCTCTTCAGCCTCTCATAAATCTAGTAGCCATGATCACTGAATCAAGATCTAATTCGGTAACACTTAAGTTACATTTGCAAAGCATTCAGATCGTGTGATTGTATTTATTTAGTAATTAATCTTTATGTGATATCCTTCATTTTTAAATATAATTAGCTCTTTAGGGATCTTCTGTGGAAAGCATAACAGCCTCCTATGCCAAAGGCCACGGGTTCAATGTGGTCCTTGGATTTTTTAATGGGAGTAAAAAATCCTTAGTTATGCCGTCTTTCGGAGGGGAGGTAAAAAGGTGGTCTCGAGCCTGTGCGATGTCAGGTACTCGTTAAAGATAATAGGATAACCCTATCCTAATTAAACCTGGAAAGGCAAAGTTTAGGACTCCCACTGTAGCATCGTCCGATTAGCATTAATAGCATAAAGGGACGTTAATAAAAACAAACAAAAAAAATTAACTCTTTAGCTTACCCCCCCAAAAAAAGGCCTAAATCACGTATTTAATAAATTACACCATCTCGGAATTTTGTTGGGATGATACAGAAAGAAACATATGTATAATAATAATGATTAGGTTATTGAGAAAACGCACCAAAAGACAAACTTGTTTAAAAGTTTTGTGTGTACAGACGTTTTGGTCTACATTGTTGCCCTTCACCTGGACTAAGAATAAAAAGGTGACAACCAATAGAATTAAAATGATAAGATAATTTCATAATAAAACAACTGTCATAAAAGTTTGAAACAAACAATAATATAAAATGAAAATATTTATGCAATAATAATAACTAAGTTATGCAAACTAAGAAAATATTAGCATACAGAATGGATATATACGTGCAAGTACTAAATTTAATTTAATAAAAATAAAATTAAGAAGTAAGATGATGATTTTTTAGGGGATGACACATTTCATGCACTGTTTTTCAGATTAACATCATGATTGAACAGGGAATACCTAGAAAGTTAGTAAAACTAGTAGAGATGTGTTTGTTGGAAACATTCCATAAAGTTAGAATCGGTCATAATTATTCCGAGAGATTTGAGGTGCGATCGGGTTTGAAACAGGGTGACTGCCTTTCACCTGTGTTATTTAATATAGCTTTAGAATATGTCATAGAAAAGGTGGTGTGTACCGAGAAAGGCTTAAATATGGGTGGGAAATGCGTGTTATTATTCAGTTGCTAAGTTACTTAGTTCGCGGGTTCTATCTAAAAACTTAAAGATTAGAATTTATAAAACTATTATTCTTCCATCGGTTCTTTACGGATGTGAAACGTGGCCGCTTACTTTGAAGGATGAACAACGGCTTAAGGTTTTCGAAAATAAGGTATTGCGTAAAATAGATGGTCCAAAGAGAGATGAGGCCACTGGGGAGTTTAGAAGGTTGCACAACGCGGAATTGCGGAACTTGTATTCTGTGAATATAATTTAGCTGATTGCATCGCGGAGACTCAAATGGGCGAGTAAAGTTGTTTGGCTCGATGACGAGCGGATTCCGAGAAGGCTAGTGTTTGCTGATCCGAATGGTAGGCGTCCGAAAGGTAGGCCGAAGCAGAGATGGGAGGATTGCGTTAAGACTGATCTCGGGAGCTTGGGCTTGAATGGTGAACATTGGACGAGTCTGTGTAGGCGGAATTTGGTGGTATCGGCATAGAACCTTCGGGTTCGCTAAGCCTATTATTATTATGTTTTTCAGATTATACGTATTTACTAATACATTCATTATAGCGGCCTTAGTATTCTCTAAAAGAGTCACACTACTTCATACTTATGTCCCTGAATATTTTTGCCTTTTAACATTAGCTTTTTTAGGTTTTTAGTCGATTTTAAGTTTAAAAATATATACAAATTTATTTGGTGTTTTGTAAGTTCCTCTGTTTAATTTAAAGGATTTTAGTATAATTTAATATATTTTCAAGTAAATATGTTAAATTAATATAATTTTCGATGGCTATGGAAATTTCGTTCTTTGTCAAAATAGCAACAAAAAAAACCTACATAGTTTACAAGGAGAAATACGATAAATTAATAAATAAAAACAAATGTTAAACATAAGATATAGAAGAATTAACATATAATAAACATAACATTATGTAAGAGAATACCAGTTAGTGCACTAAAAATTAGTTGTTGTTCAAAAGAATGTGTTTGGCACGCCTGTGTATATTGTTAAATGGTAATTTAACTACTAATTTTAAATTCCGCAAGTAAAGTAAATAATAAATAGTAGTGCTGTACTATACTACTTTCTAACAGGTGTGATAAATAATACACTTTTTATCTTTATAATATATTTTATACTGATTCGTTAATCAATTAGTAAATGTAATCCAACAATTATAAAAAAAAATTTGGACAATCTGTTGGGTTTGCCTTTTAGATTATTCGTTTACAGGGATAAGTTTTGGTTTTTTCTTGCAAATGTTGAATAACAATTTATTTCTCATTTCATTCAACCCATTATTCGTTATATTTCTAATCAAATAAATTATTAGTTTTATATATATATATATATATATATATATATATGTATAACTCAGATTATTTATTATATTTATGTATAACTGATTTTTATTATATTTATTTTATTTATTTATTATATTTATATTATATATATATATTATATATATATATATATATATATATATATATATATATATAAAAAGACTTATTTTAATTGTTATCAATTTGTGAGCTATTTTCTGGATTTATTGTTGTTTCACAAACGAAAGGTTATAGCGAAACACATTAAAAGTATCTCTTTTAGGCAACCTCTATGCAAAAACTTTAATCTTAGATCCAGTAATTTTTTTGAGTAAATTAATTTACCATTCGCTGTTCTTTCGTCCTCAAAACAATATCTTTACCTTTAGGGGTTTAATGGAACTCCATTGACAAGATACACGGATGATAAATGTTTCATGTCGCGGACAGAGCACATACACCATGCGACGACTGGAGTGGGCTGTGGCACGCCAACTTATGTCATCGCAGCATGCAATATCTGTTCTAGCTGAGGGTAATATATTCAGATATGATACCGAGCTTAACACTGCAAAATTATAATGACGGCTTTATCAGAAATAAGGTGTTATCAAAAAGGACCATAAGGCTCACTTGCTCAACTAGTTTCCCCTCCAATACCACTACCAGCGGCCATGTGCGTTAATAACTGTTAATTAAAAGTGTGTATATTTGAAGAAATATGAGAGTTAAACTATTCTTAGTTTAAACTATCTTCTTATTTTTCAATAGTGAACCCTTCTAAAAGAAATTTAAGGGTTTACGTTTCAAGGTACGTAGCATCCGATAACGAATAAATAAATACCAATATTAGAGTAATAAATTTTCTATAAGACAAAAAAAGAATCATATTAATCGGTCGTGAAATAGCTGAGATAGAGATTTTTGAAATAAGCAGTAGTAATAGGTCATTTTTCTTTAAACTCATTTTGTCTTTTTACATTAGTTAACTGCTTATAAACAGTTATTCTCTAGTATAGATATTCGAAAATAATAAACTATTGTGTTATAATTTGCAGCGTTTTTTATATTGTCTCTCAATTCTGCATTTTTTAAATTATTATCTTGGTTGGGTATATTGATATTTATTTTATGGTGTGTATACATATTACCAATTGTTAAGGGGATATTTGTTTATTGAATGCGTTTATCATCTTCCATGGAGTCGGAGAAGGTTATTGTGAAAAAACATAGGTTCTTAAAACAAAAGTAGGTTTTTGTACCATATTATATTTTTATTAGGAATAGGAAGTACCTATCATTAAACCACAATAAAAGTTTTAGTTTTATATATAATAAACTGTAGAAGGAATTTAGTATACATTCATCAGGTGAAAAGGTTTTTCTTCTGTGGGGGATTTGATTGATGGGATGAGGGGGATATTTTTTGTGACGGTCCGGTTCTTCAGGGGATGAAGGGTCTTCGAGTATATCGGCAGAATTGTACTCTCATTAATCATTCTAGTTTTTGTTTCGTTCTGATATCTAAAAAAATGACCAAATTTAATTATTTTTAAAGAAGATTTAAAAAAAAAATCATTGGCTTTTTTTGAGACATTTCCAAAAATTTTCGCTATGTTAGGAAATTCATATAAAAACAAATCACAATGATCTCCAGATCGAAATTTTACAGATAGTAGATTAACGGCCAAGTTATATATGAAAAATGATCAATAGCGAGTCTCTTTTTCTTTATGAACTTTTAACTTACTGAAAGTCTCTTTTTTTATTGATTTTCGTAAACAATTTAAACCGATTTTTGCAACGCAAGACTTCAGAAACTGACTGTCCTGAAAAACTAAAAGTGTTAGCCAGATAAATGTTTTATTCTCAGTTCTATATGCGGAAAAAAAAGATCGGGAATAACTGGTCAAAAATCATGAAAATAAAAAATAATAAGCTATCAGATCAATAATTCATTAAAATTAGAAGATTTCAGGTGGATCGACACAGTGTTTTAAATACACTTCTGGACTGTTAAAAAAAAAAAAAAATTCAACCGTTTAATTCAGCAAACCATGTAAAACCACGAGGTTGATTAGCATTTCGAAGAGACGAGGCCAAGTTAGGACTAACAAACCTTCGTTGTTCCTCCCTCTTTAGCAAACAGTAATCATGTCGCTCTGACATCGGTTTCTGCAGGCATCCGTCACGTTGAAGATGTCAGTAATGGAGTAACCTACTTGAATTCTATTCTTGCAGTTAATAATTTTAATGTCTATTTAGAAAAATCTATATTTCATTTTAGCAAATCTGCAAAAGTAAAAAAAAAAATAATGCAAATCATTATTCAATGTTTTATTACTTCCTGATAAGTATGATGTCATATTATTGGATTGTCTGGAAATTAATAGAAAATTTTAATTAAAAAAATAAAAAGGTTTACAACTGTTTTATTTTAACAAAATAATCTCCACTACTATCAATAAATTTCTGCCAACGAGTAGTCAATTTTTCAGTTTCCTCGGAATAGGATTTCCCATATTTAGAAATGATAAATTGGAAAAACGCATTTTCTAATTCCCTTTGTCTATTACATTTTTTGTCACGTAAGTAGTGGTCCAGGTTAAAAAAAAAGAAAAAAAAAAAAAAAGAAAGTTATACCGTGTATCAAACTAAATCTTTTCACAACCTTCTTTGTCTCCCTCCCGAAATTTTTCAGTTGAACAGTGCACTAATTATTGCTCCTCGCTCCAGACTTGATTCGTGTCTCTGACCGTCTGGCACCTCTTTCCGCTGAGTTTAAACTTCTAAAACATAATTATACGGATAGCTCGTTGACATCTTAATAATACTGAAATATTTCTATACAGAGAAATTCTACAGATGTTCACATTCATTCATGAGCAATCCAATGAATGCAAACCGTTTGGTATAGATAAGGGCGTTTTAAATAAAACTGCATTACCAGACAACCTAATATGTAACTGTGTAGGCTATTAGCTTACGGTTTTCATTTAATCATAGAGTGGAAGGAAAGACGACGAGTTATACTTTCAATTGTACAATAAATAAAAAATCCGTTTGTCCTAATTTATAAATAAATAAATACCAAAAATGTCTGCTGTTATAATATATAATTAAATCCCCTACAAAACGGAAAAGGAATAATTGAAATTGGTTCTGAAATAGCAGAGATATATGAAATTAACAGTGTCGATAGCCCATTTTTCTTTGAATTATTTATTGCTTTTCATTTTATTTAGTTGCATATAAACAGTTATACCTTAATATAGTTACTTATAAATTATAATTTTCAGCGGGTTTTTAAATTTATCTATTATTTATTGTATACAATAAATCTATTTATGTTCGTTCTTTCATTTTTATTTTATGTATTTCTATTAATTATAAATAATTTTATCAAAATTGGGACATCGTGGTCTAGTGGATAGAGCTCTAGCTACTATTCTAAGGGTCCTGGGTTCGAATCTCGGCTATGACAGAATATTATTTATTCTGTTAATTCAGCAGTGGAGCGACCCTAAGGAATGGAGATTCTTCTGGGGCAGACCTATTGTCTATAATGTGGGAACTTAAATTGGGGAATAACTTGACAGCTGAGCGTAATCAAGGCCTAATCACCTTATGCACGGCCGTTGGCCTAAAAAAAGTACGAATCCCTATTTGTACTGAGCCCAAGACCCTTCATGGGTTGTAGAAGTACAGGATTTTATTTTAAATTTAAATTACTAAAATATTACAATAGTAAGCCAATCACAACATGGAATCTATAAAACATCGATATACGTGATATAAATAGGGGTTATGGTATGGAAAAACCGTTATACCTTGATAATTATAGGATTTATTAATAAATGAATTTCAATTGTTTTAACAAAAGGTCTGAGTAAAATCTTTTGAAATTTCACGCCGGAAGGATGTGCCCTGACCTTCCTCATGCGTGCGTGCCAGTTATGCAATATGCATTTCGCATCTGGTTACAGTCGCGATAAGAGTGAAAGGTGTGGATAAAAATAAACAAAGATAATAAAATAATAGAAAACATCTACAAAATAGTTCGGTGATATTGGATATGTAGAGACAAGGAAAATTAAGGAACTAATTGTAAAGAAAAATCTTTTAATGTTTTTAGTTTTTATTGGATAGTAGTACATATAATGTGTTTTTTTTTCAAACGATCATATATTTTTCTGGCTTAATATTTAACTTGGAGTACTTAATTTTGTTCTTAATTTGAATTAACATTTTTAGTTCGAATTTGAATATTCCTACAATTTGAAAGTCACATCTGCTTATAAATTTGAAAACAAATTTAGTTCTCCTCTATTAACAGATCGTCTGTTTGAATTAGTCATCTTTAAGATATTTCTTTCTCCTTCCTTGTATTGTTATTCTCTTTATTTCCTCTTTCTTCACTACACTTACGTTTCTCTTAAGATTAACTGAATTTCCTACTTACCTATATTTACCCTTAAGATGTAACGAAAAAATTCATCTTATGGTTTATTTACAACAATTCCCTTGCTATCCTTTATTTAAATTAATCATAAATTTTTAAATATTTATTGTACACTTTAATATAATATAAATCCAGGAAGAAATAAAGTCCTGGTTAAAGGTGGGAAATGCTTGTTATTATTCAGTTGCTAAGTTACTTAGTTCGCGGCTTCTATCTGAAAACTTAAAGGTTAGAATTTATAAAACTATTATTCTTCCGACGGTTCTTTACGGATACGAAACATGGCCGCTTACTTTGAAGGATGAACAACGGCCTAAGGTTTTCGAGAATAAGGTACTGCGTAAAATATTTGGTCCGAAGAGAGATGAGGCGACTGGGGAGTTTAGAAGGTTGCACAACGCGGAATTGCGGAACTTGTATTCTGTGAATATAATTTAGCTGATTGCATCGCGGAGACTCAAATGGGCGAGTAAAGTTGTTTGGCTCGATGACGAGCGGATTCCGAGAAGGCTAGTGTTTGCTGATCCGAATGGTAGGCGTCCGAAAGGTAGGCCGAAGCAGAGATGGGAGGATTGCGTTAAGACTGATCTCGGGAGCTTGGGCTTGAATGGTGAACATTGGACGAGTCTGTGCAGGCGAAGTTTGGTGGTATCGGCATCGAACCTTCGGGTTCGGTAAGCCTATTATTATTATATTATTATAATGTAATATAATTGCAGACATGATTCATTAAACAGATGCATTATCTGGGTCCAATAATATTTATTTATCTACTAATCATTATAATTACTATGATTAGTAAATCAATATTGGTTTGATATGCTTTTTATAGAAAGAAATTTTAAATACTAAGCTAATCATCGTGCGTAACATTACAGTAATTGGACGCTTTTTATCAACTTAAAATAATAAATGTAAAAGTAACTGACAAACAATTGCGACTGTAGTGATTCAAGGAGCATTGATATTTTGTCCTCAATTATACTATATTCTAAAAGTATAGAATCAGCTATCAGGTAACACCTGATATAGTGTTGTGCATTATTGATTGCGCTATTCCCACGTAAATAGTTCTAAAGCTACGAAATTTCGACTTTATAAAGGTAGTTTACATTATCAAAAGATGCCTTGTAATCCTAGTTTTATAATTCTTATTCAGACAGAAGAACTGCGACAATCGAGGAGCTCATCGAACTGCTTTCACCCTGAACTTAAGACTAGAGTACTCCGCTGGGAAGACAATAATCTTTCCTCGCGACCATTGTTGTATTGTTGTCTTGCTCAAGCATCTCTACAATTGTTGGTCCATAGGCTGTAACTCTTCAACTTTCTTTCTTAAGCGTAGTTATTCAAGATGGTGAAATTTGTAAATATATATATACTTAGTATATACAGGAGTCTCTGAGGAAAATGAGATAAGGCTGAAGAGATTGATGATTAGATTCATAATATTTATTGACGGCCTTCCTAAAAGGTTAAATATTTCTTATTGGTTCTCAAGCGTAGCTTTATCTTGTTTCTCCTTTATCCTTCGGAAAAGTTCTTTTTCAAAACGTGCTACCATGATTTGAAGCTAAGCACTGAAAAGTTCTACAGAACTGAAATTTCATATTTAAGCCAGCTGCACGCCCGAGATGGTACAGAACACTTTTCATTAACATCAGCTAACCAGAAGAACCACTTTATACCATGCATTTTACACCTTTTTACGATTTTCTCAAAAATGGCTTTAAAGATTTTGCTTAAACTCGCTATAGCGATGTAAAATTTAATAGGCTTTAAAATCATGTAGGTTTCATTCTGATTGAAATAGTTTGACAGGGCTTAAATGACGATATTTTAAATTTTCTTCTTCTAAAGTACCTTTAATTTTGTAATTTTTGTGGAATTCACCATACCATCTGATTAGAAATGTTAAAAAAAGACAGGTAAATAAAAGTTGAACGAATTCGATATATAACTAAAGGTCTAAAACTGAGAACTTATTTTTTTAATGCAATTTTTTATTTTTGAACATAAGAACAGTAATATACCGTTTGGAAGCTAAAGATTTTAGAGAATATATTATCTTATACACAAGCTTTTAAAGGTTAATAAAGAGTGATGAAATAACTGATTATTTCAGATAATAATTTAATAGATTTTTAATAAAATACATGTTTCTATAGAAATTCAATTTAATTAGTTATTTAATAGTTTCACTCATTTTTGTCTCTAACTGTATTTGAAAATTCTTTAATTGATTTTAAAAACGGAGATAAGTGAAAGTCGTGTGTTGTCCGCACCAGATTTTTTAGTACGGTAATTATGATTATTTATACTAAATATTCAAAAATATTCTTGATCTTCAGTCCAGTCCTCTTGTCCTTTTTATAATTAACAATAGTTGGTGGTAGTATGAAAACATTTGTCTTGAATTTGTTTTAAAATTTGTATTTTCAGTTGATACAGTAGGTTGGGTTACAGTGTGTGTTAGTTGTTTCTTGCTTAGTATGCTACTAACTTAGGTTTGGAAATGATTTAATGAGTCCATCCAAGACAAGGGGATTGACTTCTAGAGAGATATTTTTCCATCTGCAAACTTAATTTCTCCCTGACTGGGAAAAGTAGTAGATTATAGATGGGCATATCCATGATCTATTGTTTTTCCGATTCATGGAGAAATATAAAAGAGAATGTCACCCTCAGTTCTTTTATATATTTTAATAAAACACCATAACATAGTATTCTAAAACCAGCCTTTCACCAAAATAGAGCAAAAACGAAGGGCTATGGAAGAAGATAAAACTAAAAGCAACAAAACAAACTAAAAGCAGAAATTATAAAATTTACATATCAAAACTCTTGGTGACGACCGCTCAAAAGATCTTAAAGATCAAATATCGAGATCATTCATTCTCAACTGATCATTCAATTCCAAAGAATATAGTCAAGATCTCGACAAAAAATAAATCCTGATATTGTTACCATCTCTTAGAAATTACGATCCACTTCCTAATACTCTTAATATCACAATTAAATTAACTTGTAGTGATTCGCTCATCGCTAAACACCCAATTTTAAGCGCCGATTCTAGTCCCCGCTGTTATCACTAAAGAGGAGCAAGCCCCACAAACCCGCAGTATTTATTCAACCTTCCCAAGTGGACTCTTTCTTCTTCAGGCGATATATTCTACAGTAAACTCATTTTCGAAAACTATAACTTATTGTTCTTCTTTCAGAGTTAGCAACCGCTTTTCACACCCATATACGAGTACTATAGAACAATGGGAAGGATTTTCGCTTTGTAAATACCAGTTCTTGACAAAAACCGCCGTAATTTTGAATTTTTCTGATTATCATAGAACTTGAATTTCTCTACATATTCTAATTTATGTTATGCCATATCCATCCAGGTATATTCATAAGCTTTAATCACTTATCATCTATATCTTCTAAAATTATCAGCATACCCTAGTCTCACTCAGATTACACTTCTTATCACCCTTCGAATTACACATTCTAATGTTTTTAATATTGAATTATTAAAATTTACTTCCGTTTTTATGCAATGCAATAAGTAAATCATTCGGCTTGATTCTAACCCATGATAATGGCTAATCGGGAACAATAGGGATGATAGTTTACGGACAAGTGGGATTGTGCAGGCAGTTAAGAATAAAATTTTGTGACGGTAAATTAAATATAACAAGATGCTTTTATTTTCAATTCCGTTTGAACTTCAAACCTTTCGGAATAGTTATTACCTTGACCACCTTTATTGAATTTTTCTAACAAGCCCATTACTTGATGTTCCATTTAATTCCCAAGGTCACAAGTTCTAACCCGGCAGATGGTCCGAAGATTTATAAATTGAGTAAAAGGTCCCAGGCCTGTGCTATAGTCCTAATCCTTATAAAACTGGGGTCGGCGGCAGAACTCCCTCTGTAGTATCTTACGGTTATCCACTGTAATATAAAGTTGACGTTACTTGAATTAATTAACAAACTATTTGATTAACTAACTTTATTTCTGTTTTCTGTCCAATCAAATATTATACGATTCTGGCGATTAATGGAATCAGCCTATAAGAACATCGTCGTTGTATTGCAATATTTTATGTAATATTTATCCTCATGAATATATTTGATCAATAGTGAAACGATTCCGTCTATAATAGCATTGCAAGTCTTAGATATTTTCCTGCATATAATCATTCTTACATTATGAAGAAGGGAGATTCTATGGTAATATTATTTTTTCTAAAATGTTGTATTCAATGTTTTTCAATAGATGAACCTTGCGATTATGAATGGGGTTTTGGTGACAAACTTCCTGAGCTTTAATCACTAATAACATCCATGCAGTCGGTCGGGTTTGGATATCTCGGAAGCTCTGATTTTATCTGATGTTTTGAAAGAGCAAACAGAGGGAAGAAAACAATTAAAAATATGAAATGGCATTGAATTGGCTATTGTACTTTGTCGCACGTGTAACTCGAATAACCTAAATATGCAACATATGTGTGGTCGAGGCCGTTATAGTTTGAAATTCGTGTCAGGTACATCCTGCATCAGACCTTGCTTGAATGTACCATGTAAAGTTAGCTTTTTTAATTTAACGAAATAATAATAAATTATGGAATATTTTACAGTTTATCATACACATTACTTCAATAAACATTACTTTGAATAGTTAATTCGATAGCATAAATAATCTTTTATCAGTAAGTATATGTTATCTCGACAATCTTCATTTTTAAGATCGGCAATGCCGGCAGGCACCATGCGTTGCCAAATATATTTAACCTTAATATCCAAGTTACATTTATCGTGCATTGTTAATGCACTATAAAAGTAATGCTGAAGGTCTGAAATCAAATTGTCGTTTATCGATTATTTCTTTACACAATAATGAAGAAAACTTATTATTAGTCCTCATCATCTTATGTTAAAGGCCCCTTATATTTTTCACAGTTTTTCTTAAAGTTCCCTGTGTGTTTTTACCCTGGTAATTGATTACAGTTTAAAGTAACGTCAAGGTTTTCATCTGATAACAGCTGCTTTCGAGGCCATTCTCATGCAGTAGAGTTAGTTATACATGTTTTTCCGAAAGTCAAATTTACATCTCAATTAATTTTTGTAGTAAAGTATTCACGCCTGCATATTTCTCGCCGTGCCTTCTTTGTTTTGCCTTTTTTTCATGTCTTTCGAGGCCAGTTTGACTTTGTTGTTAGCATTAACATCGTTAGAAATATATAAGGATATATATATATATATATATATATATATATATATATATATATATATATATATATATATATCTGAAATGTTTTGAGTGTGTTAAGCTATTATCTTCTCCTTCCTTTTTATTTCAGTATAAAATACTGCTAAAGCATTTTACAATTTATTGTATTCTAATTCGAAGAAGATGAGATGATTTTTTTGTATTTTTAGGAACACTCTCATTATTTTTAATTTTTACCTGAAAATAATGTGAAAACTGTCAGGGAAATTACTAACTCTTCAATCCCACATCAGAGACGTTGAGCAATTGAATAATCAAAATAAACTCCAAAACATCCCACCAAATAACCTTTACCCATAATACTTAATACCCCGTCGTAAATCTATGACTCCCAGCCATACAGTATCATTTAATAACTCTCCGCTAGTCTCTTTTGAACAGATCCGATACTCCATCTTGACAAACGACTAACTAGAAATCCTTGTCTTGAAATGACTATTATGAGGCTAATCTGGAAGTATCGAGCTAAGCTTTAGGACTCTCCTGAACTATTAAATTCCTCTCAAATCCAATCCTTACAATTCAAAATCCTCAACGCTCCTTACTTTGTCACGAAAAACTCATCCATAATTACCTTAATGTTACTGATTTGGCCCGAATAAAATACCTTTCCTTCCATGACAAACTCCATTCCCGCTCAATCTTTTTCAATTCTTTCGTCCTCTTCCTCTTCCTACCTGATAATCCTCAGAGGCGTCTGAAAAGAAGATTTTGGGCCTGAGATCTTCTAGTTTATAAACTTTTTAACATAGAGTGTTTTCGATGGGTAGCTTCTCTACAAGCATATTTTCTAGTTGTGTTATGTAATACAGTTGTAAATATCAATAAATAATAAAAACAACTTAAAAAAAAAAAAAAAGTTCGGGCAATTGATTTTGCTTTGGTCTTTCAGGCAAATGGTTTCAGTAAGTGTCTTGGAGGATCTCATAGTTGTAAGAGTGGGAATGCTGGCACCTGCTGGCATCCATCATTTGGATCATACGGCTTCCAGGTATGACTCAACACATTCCTTTATTTCTCATCTTACGTACATTATACCTTGGATCTTTGATCCTTTCAAATATACCAAAGAAATTCTTAATGTCTTATAAAGAAGAAGACTTCCTTCCCCCAGAAAAGTTAAAATTAAGCAAGATATCTACCAAGATCCACTAATGGGAAGAATGTTTACCAGGCAGAAGAACCACAAGATGGCCTTCACCTTGGCATTGAGACAACAATGGTACGCAGAGAGCGGGTGATGCCCCCTACCAACCTCTGTTAGATCGATGTGTGTACAACTATCGATTAATGACACTATTCTTATTTAATAGATAAGTATTGATGCTTGCATACAAAATGAAACAGTCTGGTATCCTCAGGACATGTGGTGAATATTTTTTTTGTTTGTTCATCCAAAAAAGACACTGCACATTATTACAGAATAGTTTGTTTTATTTGTTCGCTGAGCATCTTGATCTGGAAAGGTTTTCCTTCAATAATAACCGAGTTACGGAGGAATCGCATCTCTTATAATTTGTGACTTAAATATGTAGATCAAGTTTGTTTTTCTTTGTTTATCGCGCTTTTCTGATTTTAAAAATATCTACATATTTTTCTCTATCTTCATTAATAACCGAGTATATGGGCGTATTTGTATTTATTTTATTTTATTTTGTATAATTAATCGCCGTTTCTTGATTAGAAATCTCTATAGAAATTTAGTGAAGACAAAACAAAGATGAAATAAAATAAGGAAAGAATTAGATGCAGAAAGCGAAAATAATTTAACTAGGAAAAACTTTTAGAGTGTGCACTTCATAAATAAAAGAAGCTGAAAGTTATTGACAAAGTTACTAGAAAATGATTTGAAACTTTTGATATGAAAATAAACACTATTGTTTCTTACGTGTTTCTAACTGTTCCTCAAAATCATAAATGGTATCTGAAAAGAAGATGGCTCCGTTATTTTTTAATACAGAGCATTAATTGCCATAAGCCACAATTGCCATATAACAATTATTTACACATAGACATATTTACATTGATTATATATTGTAAGATACATTTTGTGAGGAAATTGGTTGGATAGATAGCTTAGTGTGTGTAATCGGATCTTAGAGCAGAGGGTCGCCGACCTCAAAAGTCTCACCAAACATCCGGAGCCAGTTTGTAGATTAATTTATTAAAGATATTAGTACCATTCTGGATCCATGTCCGGCAAATAAGGACATTTTTTTTTTATATCTTCAACAGAATAATTTAAATAATTTTGCCAATTTTTCTCACGGTCTAAATGCTGCCTAGTGGGAGCAGGGCTAATTTATTTATTTCATTTTTTATTTAAATTGCTATTCTCTTCTAAAATAATTTTAGTTTCTTCTAGTTGATGAATATGTTACCATTTTTTAAGGTGGATTGAAAAAATATGGAAGATAGGTTGTTATAAACAGTTAGTAAACAATACTAATCTGAATTACATGATTAAACAGTCGCAATTTATCCATGTTAGGAATTAGTATTATTATTATTATAATTATGTATGAAAATAATAATGTTGACAATTTTAAAATGGAAGAGGAATATGCCTATAAGCTTATTGAAAATAATAGCAAAATATAACATAGAAATAGAAGAGAAAATAGTTGAATAATAATATTTACAATTTATTTATTTTGGACTGCCTATACTCTGAAGTTTCACTGGCAGAATAATAATAATATGATTTGTAAAATATATATTAATTTAAAGCGCTGACTAAGAAACGTAATATGAAAAAAATTGTGTTATCATAGAAAAGAAATAGATATTTTTCATGCTTATTTTAATTTTATAATTTATGTCATAAATGATTCAAATTTGTAGTTCTAAGATGTAAAATATATTTAAAAAGAATAATATAATTATATCGCTTTACGTAAAAGTAAATACCTACGTTCCTAATCCTTAGAGTATTTATTAATTTTTTATATATTATATGAATACTCCATTGTCCATTCCATCTTAACACCTTCCTAGAGCAAAAGTCACTTATCAATCCCCTCCAATCCGGTTTCCGAACTCATTTCTCAACACAATTCGCCTTGTTGAAAATTACCCAAGACATCCAATCTTCCATAGATAAACGGAAAATCACAATCCTGTGCTCTTCGACTTTTCAAAATAGTTTGACCTGGTGATTTCCCATGATATCCTGCTTTCAGTACTCGACATTTTATCCCTATCATACTGTGTTTTAAAGTTGTTCCAATCCTACCCATCTCCTGGTTCCCAAACAGTTGTTATCACAGTTGTGATCTTCTTTAAATATAAATGATTTACTATTCACAATATCATTTGTATGCCGATCACCTTCAGATCTACCTTTCCTTTTATCCCAGCGAGATGTTTGAAGCGATCCGTAAGCTACAAGAAGACATAGATATATTAACGCATGGGCATTGAAGAATGTTTAAGGATCGAACGTCTATAAAACTAAAGCCTTTATTATTCTTCACAATACCTTAACAGACTACCTATCCATTTCTATACTACCGTTAGAAATCTTGGTATCATCTTCGACCAACATTTTACACGAATTAACCATATGTCCCATATCACTCGCAGTTCCAATGCTACTCATAAAGTGTTTTCAAGATTGCGTGATGCACTGCCTTATATTTGTCGACTTCTGGGTTTTCTCTCATCTTCCCCCACTTCGACTAAGGCTGTCTAGTATTTGGTGGATTGCCTGGTGGCGTTGAGATGAGATTGGAAAGGTTTATGAAATGTTTCATTACATTCGTCTTAGGGGTCCCCGGGCGTTCCATCGTCTCAAACAGGTATGCCGCGTCTAAGTGGCTCAATCCAGTTTCTGTCCGAGAGTATTTCCTGGGAGTATACCTATTTCGTACTTTTAAAACCCAAAAACCATCTTAAATACTTACATTACGTTTGAAATATATTTTTTTAGGTTATATATACCCAAATAATATATTTATCAGTTTTAATTTTAAGCTATAAATTGATAAGTTAATAGAACTCTGACTAGCGACACTTAGAAAAATATATTAATTTTTGAAATAATTATATAAATTATATTATAGAAACATTTCGTACACTTATTGATACTATTCAATTAAACAAATATTGAAAATAATACTGTTTGATGCATACTTCTTGAAAATAAAAAAGTGATTTATAAAACGTGTACTAGCAACCTTGTTACCGATGACTAAGATAAAATATCTACCACCTCAAAAATTGGTTAAGAAGTGATGGATGGGATATTAGCGTAATAAAATGTTTGTACCATATCTCTACAATAAAAATATTAAGTGAAAAATCCTAGTCAAACTACATAAGCGCTACTAAAAATAAAGAAATTATAATTGGGCGAGATTTCGAATTTAATCAGATCATAACAACGTCGAGGTATTGGCAGCATCGGATACATTGTCGAATCTCGAAACAATCGGTCTTATATCGCAGGAGAGCCGCGGACGGCAAACAGATTTGTTTTTTTTTTGTTAGATATTTGAATTCTGCAAATCTTGAAACGTGAGAAAAATTTAACAACCAATAATAAATATTTGTTATTATTTTTTGGTCAATAACAGAGGTACATATTGAAAATAAGAATGTGAATTTTAAGGTTTTGTTGGATACAATAATATTGAAATAATTATTAAAAAAACACAGTCCAAGCGTTGATGACCAATCTGTTATACACTCTAAAAGAAAAAAAAAAACATTGTTTTTTATTAAAAAAATTGTTTTGAGAGTTAGTATATAAGTCAAAATTTAATTATATATTTTCTCTTAATTTATGTCAGTTTTCAACTTAAATGTAAGAAATCTAGAGGGAAAAGTGCTTTATTCAAATACAGTGTATTTATTTCTTATATACATCATACTAAATAAGAGAGCTTAAACGAAAAAAAAAATGTTCTTTCGTTGCTGCGCATCCAGCGTATGTGAGGTATTATTATTTTCCTCTTGATCAGCGTCCTGAATGTTCAGTTTAAAAGATCTCTCGGCCATCGTCTTTTGAATCTTCTTTGGGTCTGCCCTGGTAACAGGGAGGAAGAAAGGGAAGAAACAAGTTGATTTGGATGGTGATGTGTCGAAGAATGAATATTTGTAATATTTGTCGTGAATGTAAGAATTTACTGTTGATACCATGGTGCGTGAACCATTATTCGTAAAATTTTGTACAGAGTTGTTTGTATTTCCTTTGTGTGTACGTGTTTTGCAGAACCCTAAAGTATGTTACTCTACTGCTCTGTATGTCCATATTGGTTTCAGTAGAGTCGTGTATATTAGTCGCTTGTTTCGTAAAAGTGGCGATCTGTAATCCAATAGATATGAAAGTTGTTTGTAACGTCTTGTTAATTCTTGTCGCTTTAATTTCGTATCTATGTTCCGTGTTAGTATTTTATCCAGATATAGTCCGAGGTATCGTACGTAGATTTTTAAAGGTACTGCATTATTGTCGATTTCCACTGCTGGACAAGTACCTTTCCGCAGAGAAAATCTCACATGGCTAGATTTGGAGGCATTAATTTTTATTTTCCATTTTTGAAACCATATTTCTAGGTCAAATAAATGGTTTTGTAAGGAAATAGAAGCTATGGTGCAAAATCTGTGCGAAGACAGATGTGCTGTATCATCAACATAAATATAAACAATTATTTGTATTTATTAACAATTATTTCATGCGTTATTCTATATTCATTAACTAATTTTCTACACCCTTGGTTAAAATTAATGAAGGGTTGAACGGATTGGGAAATATAATGAAATCATATTCAAAGGAATTAGGGTCTAGAAGGCGCTATATATCGCCAGTATTAGAAAGAGAAGCGACTCATTCATTAATGATGCACATGGAAATTAATTCATAAAACAACGATATTACAAGTTGGATTATTACATTCATCGATTAGAATGGAAACGAAAGGATGTTTTAAATTAAGATGCTTAATGTACGTAGGGATTAGGTCAATATGATTCCAGCTCTATTTTGCACCCAGCGGTACTAATGCATGACCAAAATAGGCTGCTATATTCATTAGTCACTAATGCCTGAGATAAGAAAACCGGAGGGTACCGCTACGCGCTTCCTGCGGATTTATAGAAGTAAAAAAAAAACATTAAATATCTTGAGGCTCGCTGCTGATCGAACCATCTGCTCCGCGGGGATTAGAATTTGCTAAGGGCAACGGCCTGTTTATATCGCTCTAATTTCTTCGGTTTTATTGACGCGTTTTCTAATATAATCTTCCGAATGATAGGTGATAAAAGAAAAAAAAATTGAAGTGGAGGGCAGTAAAATGTAAATCGACTCTCGGGAAACGAAGAAGCAGTAAAATCTTCACAACTGTTTATTAACCGGCATCATTATAATCTCTATTCGTAAATAATATAATTAAACTGCTAACGAATAGTTAGTTTTAGTGCTTATTTTTATTTTTCTTATCCCTAGGTAGTTAATATTTTTAAATGGCATTGTGGAGAAAGGCATGATCTGTAACACGCACTGTTTGAAAATAGTGCAAGGGTGTAAAATTTTAGTGAAATGATTCAGGAATTCGTTTCATAAAACTGGTTATGACATTAGGTGCTGGAATCAACGATTCGTTTGTGTATTTAAAAAAAATATATATATGTAGTAGCGTTTGGTGGGATTTCGGAATAATTATAAATTATTATATATATATATATATATATATATTTTTTTTTTTTTTTTTTTTTTTTTTTTTTTTAATTTGTACGATTTACAAGATAAAAAAATAAATTAATTTTCATATTGGAGTATGAATTTTCGAAAATAAACATAAGCCTATCTAAATAAAAAAATTTAAAAAAATACAAGATGTTACATATAAACGTTTAAAATGAACAAAGTACGTCAATCCGTGCAAAAAGTGTTTGTCTATCTTCACTTCTAACACTATAGAAGATATTAGAGGGCTTCAAAAGGGCTGAGAAAAATATATCCCCACTTTTCAAAATTTAAAATTATAGGTTTCTATAATTCAAGACACAATCCGCGTTTATCTCTATCACTACAATGGAGATTTTTTAAATCAATAATTTGACCCCAAATTTCAGGAACTTAACATTACCTTAACCAATTGTAAATATTTAGAAAAAATGTATTTTAGTATCATTGTGCTAAATCTTAAAAAATCATATCCACCACTTCATTTCAATGTGGCTTCAAATAAGGGATTTATATACTTGTAATTGAGTCATTTAAAAAAGTAAAGGGAAACATATTATGCGTTTTGGAATCATTGCATCAATGGATAAAACTATGTTACAACATATTAACAATAAAATGAATAGTGCTCCTAAAGTAGTATATAAAATGTACTCCTACCTCAACAAACATACAAATTTCTCAGCAAAAAAACAATTTAATGTTAAATAAAACTGTTACAAGGTCTTTCTGGTTTAGAGCACTATCCTACTCTTCAAATCCTGGCCGAGGCAGAATTATTTCACCCGTGGAGCGATCCTGGGGTATGGAGACCCTTCTGGGGCACACCCAGCCTCTATAAAATAGGTATCCAAAATTTGGTGGAAAACATGGCGGCTGAGCGTGATCAAGGCCTTATCACAACCTTGCACGGCCCTTGTTCGTGAACAAGTCTGAAATCTTGCAAGCAAAACGCTTATAAATAAATTACAAGTTTTACAAAATAGATATCTAGGATTCACCAATAATTAGCTACCACACACAAAGAACTGGATATTCCAACAATACAAAAATTTACAAATCAACAGACGCTATCATTTTTTGTAAAATACCAATTAACTGACGGTACACACATAAAAGAAATAGGTAATTACACCGAGTTATCAACTTTCAAATACAGACATAATTAAATAAAACATTTATTTTTATAAAATTTTAATGTACTAAGCCTTTAATCTTATCATTTAATTTTATTAATGTCCTTATTTTTTTTCATTATATATTATTTTTTTATTCTTTTATAAGTTGGTTTCACCACATTTTATGAATTTAAATGTATAAAATAGAACATATTTTTTCTTTAATAAACCATTGTGAAAAGAAAATTTACAAAGAAACACTATTTACATTCAAATATGTGGGATCATCTGTAGAAAGGTGGCTATGCCAAAGGTCATGTGTTCAAACCCGTAGGCAAGGGAGTAAAACATCCTTAGTTATGCCGTCCTTCGGAGAGGACGTAAAAATGTGGTCCCGAGCCAGTGCGATATCAGGTATTCGTTAAAGATTCCTAATCTAATCAAAACCTGGATAGCCAAAATAGAAGACTCCCGCCGTAGCATCGTCCGATTTGCCACAGCAGCATTAAGTGACATTAAATAAACAAAACAAAAAAATATTCAAATATGTTAGTGATTTACTAAATCCGTCCATCTAACGTACGACGTCCTCCGATTACATTCAAAACTTTCTGTAGACTTTTGATTCCTACCTGACCCAGGTTGGTAATTTTTATGCATTATGTATCTTAATTGATATTGAGAACCCAAAAGTAAGCAAAGAATATTCATTGGAAGAGGTTGAAGCGTGGTTTGGTTGTTAATGTGGATTAAAATATTCCAAAGCCGCTTCTTTTAATTGGATAAGTTTTTACAAGAGCTGAGATGCCTCCCCTCTTCCCGGGCAGAACGCTATCAGGGCCTTCTCTACTTTAGCCCAATTGCTTCTTTCTTCAGTAAATTGATTGGTCGATTAGCTTTTTGTACAAATGAACGGATTTCTTCAACCTAGTATTTGGGCCAAGTAAGGCTAAACTGTACTCTTGCCTGATTAAAACCATTATAGAATTACTTTTAGATGTTCAAATTATTAAGTTTATTATCCACTTGTAAGTTATCTTTAGCTATATATGATATTTCATATACATAAACATGATATGATACATTCATATAGAATAAGGGAAATTATAGTAGCCGTGGAAATTTGTGTATTGTTAAATTATTCAATGAAATATAATATTTTCAAGGAATAATAATGTAAAATTTTAATATTAATTTCAACTACAGATATAATACAGATCAGATATAATATTATAGTTAACAATTTTAGTAGTATTTTTAATATGAAATGTAATTTTTAATGTGATATATTGATTCCCTTACATAGTTCAGGATAAATATTTAAATTATAATTGGTGTAGAATTATTATATTATATAGAAGGTAGCTGCATGCTGATAGGTTGGATAATTGTCATCTCCAGTAAAAACCGTCTTGAATTTTAATAAAAATCCATGTGACTAGAGGATAAAAATAAATTAATATGTAAAAAAACACAACTTTTCTTATCGAAGGAGACAAAAAAAATGAAATAAAAACTTTACTTTATTTCGACATCGAATGGACGAAACATATTGTTGTTTTTAAATATAATTGAGAAAAATAGCAATATATCTGCAAGAGCAATAATGTGATTTAGTATCTTGATAATTTAATAAATAATTTCAGCATTTAAACCTGTTTAAATAAAAGTAATGATAATTTGTATGTAGTGATAACTTTTTTTTTTCTTAGGCAATTCAATTGAAATTGAGATAAAGGTTTATTATTAGACCTTGTAATGTTTTATATTATTGTCAATGATTATTAATTTCTAATAATCCATTAAAATGTATAGAAATATATCATCAAATAATCATTAAAAATGAATTTCTACAAAAATGCCACATTTTCTGTTATCTTAATGAAAAGTATTGTATTAACTATATAATTGATTTTAATTATGCTAAAATATACATTTTTTTAATTTCTTATAATTTTTCATCTGCTGGTGGAAAAAAGTACAAATTTTTAATTATAATGGCATTAATCCCCGTAAATTATAATATTTTTAAGATAAGTGGAGTTCTAAGGTAAAATAAATAAAAATTTTAAGCATTTGATAAATCTTCAAAAAAGTTTATTTTTTTGTGAAAGAAGCATTTGAAAAAAATATTAGACCTTCTGTCGGCTTGCATTTTTATGTAGTTAAATTTCACAATGTTGTGTCTTGGACGGACATCGTTTCGAAACTACAAGGCCGATCGGCGAAAGCCTTCAGTTAGGTCAGCTATAACTAATCATGTCAACACCTTACGATTTCGCAGGGCTCAATTATTGGGAGCTAACATAGTTTGTTTTGAATAAAAATGGCAAAATTACAATATGTCTACAAGAGTTTGTTTGTTTGTTTATTGTCACTTCGTGATACTCGGACGATGCTACAGTGGGAGTCCTAAATTTAGCCTATGCTATATCTGCAAGAGTAATTATGTGTTACTTGTTTAGTATTATTTAATGAATAATTTCTTCATTTAAACTAAATACATTTATAAACAAAGGTAATGATAAAATACTAGGAGCGGAAATTTTCTTTTTTTTTTTTTCATTCTTCCAAAATGTATTGTAAATCATTGACTAACATTCTTTCCCCATCTTCACGATCTTATGTTTTTAAAGTCTTCCTTAGGTACTGTTCCTGAATAAGTAGAGAACAAAAATTTAGGTAGTGTCTTCTCTTATAAAATTAAATTATTTTGACTTTTTTATTTTATTTTATTAAGAAATTAATAAAAATTTATGAGTAGCAAACAAAACTTTGAAAACAGATAATCATAAAGATACTATAAAAGCTCATAAGCCTTGATAATTTTTTTATTTTACAATCATTTTAGGAAGAATAAAACTTATATAATAAGAATAAATTTTTTTTTAGCCTTAGTAATTACAATTATCCAATTATTAAAATTATATATCACATGATAATATAGACCTGTTCCTCTGCCGATGAAGAACTCAGGACCCCTCTCCTACACTTTTTTTTTTTTTTCCTTTTTTTTTTTTTCCTTATCCCCTTAATTTAAAATTCTTAATTAGTTGTTTTCGTTACTAAATTATTCCTTTTTCTGTAACATTTTAAGGAATTACGGAGTTCTTAAATGTTTTAAAATTATTTTCAAAATGAAGTATATCTGCGACGGGGCTCGCTTCTGGCTGTTGGTGTCCTTAAAATTACCTCTTAAGCCTATCTTATTCTATATTAACTTACTCAGATAAAACAGCATTTTGCCACCGTTTTGGGGCTGGGGAGGTACTAAGCTAGAAACTAGCGGATTCGCAATTTGTTTTGCAGTTTCAAAAAACTTAACCTGGCGTCGCTTCATAAACTCTTGTACAGTTGGGATGTTCAAAATTGTATGGACATTGAGAGTTTTTTCCCTCCAGAGTGAAGTGCTTCTGCATATTTTTTTGACCACCCCATTTTGAAATTTCTGTAATTTCTTCGCTGTGTGCTGTGTGATATGAGGAAACATAGGAGCACCGTACAGCAGAGCTGGCCGGATGAAGCTGCTGTAAATAATGATTTTCAGCCGCAAACTTAAGTGTGGCTAGGTGAGGAGATGGGCTAGTCTGTACGACTTGTTTCTAACCTGATTTAGTTTTTTTCTAAAGTGACCAGCAAAAGTCAAGTGTCGGTCAAATTTGATTCCTAGGTATAATATTGTCCTGGAAATGGATTTCTTTACTTTTTCTATTGTAAACTTTTTAGGTAATTTCTTTTTATTTTTTTGGAAAGAAAAAATTATACCATCCGTTTTCTCAGGATATGCGATTATATTTAAAAATCGGAGCTTTTCCACTATTTTGTTTGCAGTGGTTTCAGCATACGCCATTGCCTTGGATGAGTTAGTACTTGAACTATAAATGGCAATGTCATCAGCGTACGCCATTACTTTGCAATGGTCGTAGTTTTCTCCTACTACGCGAGCCGTGTACAAGTTAAATAAAATGGGAGAGAGGACGGCACCTTGGGGAACCCCACGATTCACTTTTATGGGCTTGGATAAACTGTTTCCCACCTTGACCGAGACATCCCTCTTCATAAGGAATGACTTTATGATTGAGAAAAGTTGCTCCGGACAGTCTAAGGTCATGAGTTGTTGACATAGCGATCCATGCGACACAGAGTCGAAGGCTTTAGAACAATCCATAGAAATCATTGCTGTGGTCAGATTATTTCTTAGGTTTCTTATAACGTCCGCTTGTAGCCTTATCAGTGGATGCTCAGTACTTAACTGAGATTGGAACCCTGTTTGCTCGGGAGGAATAATGTCGTGATCCGTGCAGAAATCTCTTAAGTAGTTGATAATTACTTTTTTGAAAATTTTTCCTAAATGTGGCAGCAAACATACCGGGCGGTAATGTTCTGGTTTGTCTCCATTTTTTGCTGGCTTCAGCAAAGGTATGAGAATGGCCTTTTTCCATGTATCTGGATAATATCTTAAACGGAAGCAGGAGTTGTAAAGATTTGCCAAGTGAATGATACCTTTCTTAGGTAATTGTTTTAATAAGATTGTTTGAATCCCATCATTTCCTGGTGCCTTATTACCCTTTGTTCTGCGAAGGATCGTTTTAAGTTTTTTAGGTGATACAAACATAAAGTTTTGCTGGCGAGGGAACTCTTCATGGGGCAGATCGTATGAAGCTTGGTTTTGAAAGCTTTTCTCGTAATATTCAGCGAGTATATCCGCTTGCTTATCTGTAGGCATGATATTATCACCATCATGGATTCTTACTGAAGACACCTTTTTTGTTGATGTGCGTAAAAGTTTCCAAAACTTCCTATGATCCCCATGTGTTGCATTAAGTTTATCCTGCCACAAACTCGATTTCCATATTTTCATCAGCTTGCGAATTTGTGATGTCAACGCGTTGACCGTGCTCTTTATACCAGGGTTTTTAGTACGATACCACTTGTTCTTCCATTTGTTGCGTAGCGCAATGAGTTGCAGAATGTGATCGGGGGGTGATTGTAAGAAAGGAGGAACTGGTGCGTATTTCGGAATTGCGGCATTTGCTGCGTTTACTATCTTATTAGTGAAATCAATTATGTACGAATCAACTTCTTCCTTTGTGGTCAATTTTGGAACGCAACCGAGTTGGTTCTGGACTATGTTCCGGTACATATCCCAATCTGCCTGTCGGTAACTGTAGTTTGTCGGTTTTGGCTTCTCCATTTTACCCATTAATTCATAATATACCGGACGGTGGTCTGACGAAATGAAGTCAAGAGCTTCACATGCAGTGATTTTGTGAGGTTGTCTTGTCAGGATCAGGTCGATGGTTGAGGTCGATGAAGGGTTAGCTGAATGCCTAAAAGTATGAGAGGAAGGGTGGATCACAGTAAAAGCTGATTTGAGAATGAATTGGCCCGCTTTATTGCTTTTGTTATTATGCCATTGCGAATGGCGAGCATTTAAATCTCCGATAATCCAGTGATTGCTTTTCTTACTACATTCCATCATTATTCGATTAAATTCCACCAGCGAACTACGTGGACGTCTGTACATTCCTGTAATAAATATTGGTTGTCCTAAACGTACTTGAACTGTGACATGATGAATGGTTTTGTCAATTACTGAGGTTAACGGAGATACTTTCTTCCATACTATTCCCTTCCGAACTGCTATTAGTACTCCTCCATGCGGGTCCTGACTATCATCGGAGATTGTCGAGAACCACAAATTTGTACTTCTTGTACTAATTTTGTATCGGTGAAGACCGCGATAGACGGGCGAGTTAAAGATAATAACACTTCGATTTCCTCTTTGCGTTTTAATAATCCGTTGGCGTTGAAATTTATGATAGTATGCTGATTACGCATGTTTGTTGGTGAAGAGAGAAACGAATGTCTGAATAAGTTGGGTTATTTGATTTGTGATAGTGTTCATAAAATTGGTTAGGGTTGTTGTGAACTGATCTACCCAGGGTGGTGGAGTCCGGTCCTCGTTAAATAGTGTCTTAGTGAAGGTGGTTTTAGCAGAAGGCAGTTGAGGTATCTCTGGAAAATCGGCTGCTGAGAAAGAAGGATTGATTTTTGCTTGAGCATTCTTGTTGGCGGTGTCTTTATTCTTCTTTTGTAGCTGTGCCAATAACTCTATCCTTTTCGGACATTGGCGATATGAAGCTACGTGTTCTTCTGAACAGTTTGTACACCTGATCTTATTAACCTCTCGTTGGCAGTCTTTGATGTCGTGAGGCCCTGAACATCGAACGCAGACCGGCAGCCGATAGCAGTGGTTTTTTGTGTGCCCAAGCTGCTGACAACGATAGCACTGTGGAGTTCCTTTCTGTTCTTTATATGGGGCTACTTTGAAAAGAACTTTATTAATATGCCTTATGGCCTTAATATCTTCTATTTTTGTGTCAGCCGCAGCGGTAACGAGAACGGGAGGTATTTCATGTCTGTTTCCACTAGGATCTGTTTTTTGCATTCTTCGGACATCCAAGATGCCATATACTAACATCAGGGCCTTTCTGATTTCCGGTATGTCGTGATCAACATCTAAATTGAGAATAACAAATTTACGACAAGGCTTAGTAGCACCACGAGGGGCATATGTGTGAAATTGGCTTCCACAGCCAATAAGAATGTTTTTTACTTTATTGTGGAGTTCAATATCATCAGCGAATATTTTTACGTAATCTTTCGATTTTTGAATGTAGTATTCTGTGATATCATTGATTGTCATTAAACTATGAATCGCAGATATTTTGGTGTTAGCGTTGAGAACTATAGGAGGTGGTTTTTTAGGTACTGAATCATTTTTTTGCTCTTCATTTGTTTGAAGGGCAGAAAAGGAGTTAGAGACATCAATTTTCACTGGTGGTGAGGTTGTTGGTTTTGATGTTTTCTTAGGGTACTGAAAGCCAGCGCTGTCCTGGCTTCTTCGTTTGTCACCCTTTTTTTCAATGTCCATGCATTCAATATGTATCGTAGGATGGTGAAGTGAGGGGGCCAAATTCGCGGACCTGGAAAGTGAGACGATACTGGTCTCTGGGAGCACACCCAGCCTCAGGTCGGAGGTCCGATCCAATATAGGTGGGCTATCGCTCGCCATAGACACCGTGGTTCAGTTGAACTAACCACGCCAAAAATTGTCTCCAAAATGTTATCAATTAATTTGCAATTAACTTTTCGAGAAGAGCAATTGCTAGTGATAACCTAAAAGGTTTAGGTTCACTGATTATCATACACTTACACATACAAATTTATACATATAAAAATATACAAATAGTTGATCCTCTAGATTCATATTTTATTTTGTTTTTTTTTACATAAACTATTAAACAAAAATGTTTCTTTGAGTCAAAATAAAAATAGCTTCCTATAAAAAGTCGATACTGGCCCCTGCTCTTAAGGACTCCTTGTTCTCCCTAACCACAAAACCGTTATCGAAGATACATTAGAGATATAATGGTTAGTCATAGGGTCAAAAAGACATTAAAAAATCAATTATGATGGTCTTTTTATTTGACGCAATCCATTTCATTGAATGATAGCTAATACATTTTTTTTATTTCGTCAATTATTGTATTCTGTTTATCGGTTAAAATTATCGAGAAATACAATATTTAAAAAAATAATAGCTTGTCTATTTTTTACCTATTATTTTACTAAAAATAGAGATTCTCTGGATCATATCATTTATTAGGGTAAAATAATCTGTAATTAATTAATATTGAAAAAGCTTAAAATCGATATGATTCACGAAGTAATGAATAGTTGTGGGGAATCCCGAAATTATTGTACATAAAATAATACTGACAATATAATAAGCAATAAATAAATAAATTAAATGTATTTATCTCTCTCTCTCTCTCTCTCTCTCTCTCACTCACTCTTTCTCTCTCTCTCTCTCTCTCTCTCTCTCGGAGTAGTGTGTGTGCCATGCGTGTGTAACGACCTAATCGTGCTCAGTGTCAGCCTTTGTTAGCTATAGGAATTGATAGAGCTTAATTTGTTTTTCCCACTGAAAATTTACTATTTCTGGAATTTTCGTTAACCTCTTCTAAGATATTGTTCCGAGAAATGCCGCCTAAAACTAGAAGTACTAGCGATAATGAACAAGCCCCTAGTGATTCCAATAAAAATATGGCTGCTTCATCACGTGAACAGAATAATGCAATCCAGGCTATACTGCGTGAAGAATTAGAAAAAAATGCTTTTATCACAAGAATTCATCACATCATTAACAACTAAAGTGATGTCTGTTATCAGAAGCGAAATTAATAACCTCATAAAAACTGAGGTCGAAAAGAAAACTAAATCTCTAAGTGATGAATTAGAAAAATTAAGAGAGGAAACTGATCAACAAAATCAAAACATGAGGGGTGGCTCATTAGTGGTACACAATAACAGTGATACTGTAGTCTTGAATCAGGAGAATATTGTCAAGATAACTTCAGAAAAAATGGGACTGGACTTGACCACTCAAGAGTTTGAACTACGGGCTATTGGTCGAGCTAAAGGAAATAAAAAGTCAGTATTACTTGAATTTAAAAACAGGGAACTAAGAAATAAAGTATATTTTTCTAAATCTAAATTAAAAGGTACAGGCATCTCAATTCATGAAGACTTGACGCCTACACGACGTATATTATATAAACGAGCTAAGGAAGCATTTGGTTTTAAGGAGGTCTGGACTAATAACGGCAATATTGTAATAAATCAAAAAGGAGAAAAGCGAAAAATACGAACTGCCCGGGACCTGGCCAACCTTCTCAAAATATAACAGCACCGAGACCTGAATTGTTATTATCACGAACTCCATCAATACCTAGTATAATCAAGTAAGGCAAATTAACAAATCAAATCCCTCACGAATTACAAACAAATATCGACTTAATTACTTAAGAAAACTTTACATTTCGAAAATAAATCATTGGCTTCATTTAATATAGATAAATTTAAGACCTACCTCTTGGGAGCTTTGGTAAAGTTGAAATCAAAATTTCTTAGTTCTCAAATTAATATAAACTATAGATCCACGCAGAAAATATTCGAACGCACTCTGTCACCGTTAATAAATACCACTCCACTGCTCTCTTGAATGTCTTTAAAATACTAACCTTGGTTTCAAGAACTGTAAACACACAAGGGACCGCTATTTAGAATTTAGTCTTATTATTGTTTATACTAATAAGTAAATACAGCCGGAACATTGAAAACATCTCATTTTCGTGAGCTGATTTCGTATATTTTTATAAACTATCTATTTAATTTGTTTTTATCTTAGTATTTCTCACTCTTTTTGCATAGGATATCCTATTTTTGTTTCGTTTTTTAGTAAGTAATATGAATATATATGCTTATTGGATCATACAGGAATTTCTTGAAAATGTTCATTAATTGCAAGAGATGTGTAAATATCACAATTTACTTTCTCTTTTATTCATTTATTTTTTCGTACTGTTATCACATTAGTGAGTAAATATGCTTATGTATATATATTAATGTAAGTTTGTGCCAAAATTAGTTTAAACAACTATCATTATTATTATTTACTTCTTTTTGTTTCGTTCGATTGGTGCTGTAGAATTAATTACTTTCTATGTTCTTACTAATGAACATCATTTTTAATGGTGTGTACTTTTGTTTCATTTTTTAGTAAGTAATATGAATATATATGCTTATTAGATCATACAGGAATTTCTTGAAAATGTTCATTAATTGCAAGAGATGTGTAAATATCACAATTTACTTTCTCTTTTATTTATTTATTTTTTCGTACTGTTATCACATGAGTGAGTAAATATGCTTATGTATAAATATTAATGTAAGTTTGTGCCAAAATTAGTTTAAACAACTATCATTATTATTATTTACTTCTTTTTGTTTTTTGTTTCGTTCGATTGGTGCTGTAGAATTAATTACTTTCTATATTCTTACTAATGAACATCATTTTTAATGGTGTGTACTTTTATTTGTTTATTTTTGTTTTGTTTTTTTCTTTCTTTTGGAACTTTCCAAAAAAAGGAAAATATAGCAGAGGTCAGTATCCTTACATATATTTTTGTTTTATCACTTTCTTCATTCTCTACTTCAATTATAAATATTATTAGCCCTATTCTATGTTATTCCTAATTATTTCATCGTTGAAGGGGGATGAAAGGGGGAGAAAACAAAACAGATAAAACCTCAAATCTCAAATAAAATAAAATAGTTGTTTATTTATTATTAATATTAGTTTGAATCAAGTTTATAATTAATAGCTCTCACTCTAGAGAATTTTCTAATTCATATACTGGTTTTGAAGGCATGACCTGAGCACTCTTTTTCACCATCCGATTTATGATTATCCTAATTGACAACTATTTCCTATTATTTTATTTATATTTATTCTTTCCCATTATCTTATTTCCTAATTTTATTTACTCTAAATATGTTCTAGACTTCCTCTCCCTATCCTTTCCTATGACATTCTGGTCACTTGCTTTTTTAGAGGTTTGCACTCGGACTTGTCTCCATCACAATATTAATTATGGTTTCTATACTTGACATAGGTGTGGGCCTGTGGGAGGAGGAGTTTGATTTCGCAGATGATCTGGCCCCTGTGGTGGGTCCTTTCTCCGACATTGCAAGGATTGTGGGAGATGATTGTGGGGTGCTGAAAGTGGCACACATTAATGCGGAATCCCTGCCAGCGCACATTGACGAGGTTAGACTGGTTCTCCAGCAGGCGAAGTTTGACGTTTTAGCTGTTAGTGAGTCCTGGCTCGTCCCAACACTTTCCTCATACAGCGTTGGCATCGACGGTTACAAATTATTCAGGAATGACAGAATTGGAAAACCAAGAGGAGGAGTAGCAGTGTATGTCAGGGTTGAGTATCCGGTTGTCGAGCTGAAAGCCTCTGCTTTCCGGGAAAATCATCCCGAATATTTGTTTCTTGAAGTTCGAGCAGCTGGCGGAAGTGTTTGTATAGGTGCTGTCTATCGCCCACCAAAAGGCGGATATCTCACGGATCTCGAAGAAATAATACAGTGTTACAAACACAAGTTTTTCAATCTTATAATACTTGGAGATTTCAATGCCGACCCATCTGGTAATTCATTTTATTCATGCCAAATGACTTCCTTGTTTAGTGAGCTCAATCTTAGCATCCTTCCGTTCCAAGCAACAAACCATACTCACACTATGGCAGTTGACTCTGAGACATGGATAGACCACATTGTGGTGTCAAACCCATCCAAAGCGAAGCGTCACGGACAGGTGCAGGTTCCAGGAATCTCGACCCACGACCTTATCTTCGTTCTCTATAAAAGGGGACCTGAGCCAAGAAAGATTGCTCTTTCTCAGAGTAGAAATCTGAAAAACATAGACCAAGAGGTCTTTAAACTCGATGTCACGACGATTGACTGGTCTGAGTTGTTTGACAGCCACGATGTCAATGATAAGGTCAAAATATTCACAACAAAACTTAATGAGCTGTTCGACAGGCACGCTCCATTGAAGACCTACAAAAGGCGAAAAACAAGACCCTCTCCCTGGATGTCTGGGAATATCAAATCCTTGATGGCTAAAAGAGACTTATTTTTCTGGATGTTGACAAGAGGTGGTTCCATTGAAGACTTGACGCAGTACCGGCGCTATAAAAATCAGGTAAAGACAGCTGTGCGAGACGCCAAAAGAAAGTGCCTGTCTGAAAGTTTAAACGGTTGTGCTCCCGCCGAGGTGTGGAAACTATTAAGGAACTATAGAATCATCGAGACAAAGAAAAATGAAGAAGATGTACAATGTAACCTTGATGATCTAAACCAGTTCTTTGCATCTCACCCTCTTAACCAAGGGCAACAGATTAATATATGTTTACCTACTAATGAACATGTTGATGACCTCATGTTTGAAGAGATCTGCGAAGAAGATGTGGCCTGGAGTTTGAGTAGGGTAAATTCTGGTGCGACTGGTGACGATGGAATATCTAAAGCTATGTTATGTAAGGTTAATAACAATAAAGTGATTGCCAATATTTTAAATGCATCCTTGCGGCAATACAGGTTTCCTGATGCGTGGAAACGAGCTATCGTCAGACCGATCCTAAAAAGTCAAAGCCTAAAGAACCATCAGATTACCGCCCGATCGCAGTCTTGCCTGTTCTATCCAAAATTCTTGAAAGGATAGTTGAGAGGGATCTGAGAAAATTCCTGGAGGACAACTATTTATTGTCACCACACCAATCGGGATTCAGACAAGGACACAGCACTTGCACTGCACTTCACACAATTTTAACTGATATAAGAAGAGCTATGGACGATCGAATGATAACTGTATTCACATCATTAGATTTTACAAGGGCTTTCGATTCGGTCGACCATGACACGCTTTTAAAGAAGTTCGGTAGCTTTGGTGTCGGTGAACCAGTCTTGCAATGGCTCAAGTCATACCTTACTAGACGACTACAGCAAGTAAAGACTATAAGTGACGTGTCTGGATGGATGGAATGTAGCTGTGGTGTACCACAGGGTTCGGTTCTGGGACCACTACTATTCCTGGGTTATGTCAACGATATAGCTCATACACTCAGGCATTGCAGAATTCATATGTTTGCTGATGATATATGTATTTGGGCATCTGCGTTGCCTGAGGATATGGTCTCTACCCTGCAGCGGGTTAATGATGATCTAGACCGGGTTCAGCTCTGGGCCCGCACTAATAAATTTCACCTCAACGCCCGGAAGTCTCGCTGGATGCTGATTGGCAGCCCAAAACTGGTAGTAAAGGCTGAAAAAGACATCGCGCTGCCTCCACTGGTGATTCACGATCAGGTTGTCCCACGTTGTGACAAAATGAAACTCCTAGGTGTGATTATTAACACATCCTTGACATGGCGCGATCATGCTGGACTGGTGGTGAGCCGGGTCTACGGTGTCTTGCATTCCCTCTCACGGTGGAAACGGCTATTGCCAGCCGATGCCAGGCGAAAAATAATCTCAGCACTGGTACGCCCACTAATATGGTACTGTGACTCCGTATATATAGATATATCGGAAGCTGAGGACTACAGGATACAGAGAGCGCTCAACGCAGCTATCCGATTTATATTTGGTATTAAAAGGGACCAACATATAAGTCCACTTATAAAGGAGTTAGGTTGGCTTCGAGCAAAAGAATATCGCCGCCTCAATTTAATGTGCCTAGCCCGTAAAGTGCTTGATACCGGAGTTCCAGAAATCCTAAGGCGTGAGTTTGTTGAGGTGCGGAGTGAGAGGTTGCAGGGCGTATTCCAGTTACCTGCTTGCAGAACTGAGGCCTTGAGGAATTCTTTCCACGCCGCGGCAGCGAGAGAGCTCAACCAGCTACCGGTGGAAGTCAGGTTTTCATCCTCTTTCCGTAAGGCTTGCCTTCGACTACTCTTTGAGGCAGACTCGTCGAGTGCACCTTGAGGCTCTGAACAAACATGGAGATGCTTCCTTTCCCTTTCCAATATCCCTTTGTTCCTTTTACTTTATTTGATTGTTTTTTCTTAATCTCTTCCCTCAGTGTTAGTTATTATAATCATTAATATTTATTTTATTTTATTTTAAATAGTCTACATAAATTTTGTTTATTATAATTAATATTTTCTTTTTGTATAGTTTAAAATATTTACTGTTTTATGTTTATTTAAAAAGAAAAAAAAAGAAAAAAGGGTTATATATGTATTGTTTAAAACTCTTTTTTTTTTTTTTTTTTTTTTTTGGCACATTAATTATTGTAAAAATTATTACTTTGTCTGTAAGAAAGGGCCTCAGGCCCTAAGACAATAAAAATCTAATCTAATCCAATCTCTCTCTCTCTCTCTCTCTCTTTGTACACACATTTGTACACAATTACATACAGCACATTTGTATGTAAAAAGTTTATAATTTTGTCTGTAAGAAAGGGCCTCTGGCCCTAAGACAATAAATATCATCAATCAATCAATCTCTCTCTTTCTCTCTCTCTCTCTCTCTCTCTCTCTCTCTCTCTCTCTCTCTTTATATATATATATATATATATATATATATATATATATATAAACATCACCTCTCTTCGATCGCTTAGAGATTTAATAATCTCAACCAAAATTTGTAAATAGAGAAATAAATTGAAGCTTTTATTTATTAATATTATTTATTTTATTTGTTTAATCATTATTATTGATAATAATCTAATATCAGATATTAGTGTTAATTTATTTTTTATAAGTGTTACTATATTTTTTCTCTTCAAGTTAAGAATGTTAAATAAACAAGAAAGAAGTAAATTCCATATTCGTCAAGTTTTAGTAACTTTAAGAAGCGCAATAAGTTTGTTTAAAAATTGTTGAATGAAATACCATGTTTTTTTACAATCTTTAAGTATTTTTTAAAAATATAGTCATGCTTATAAATTCGTCTAAAACAATACTGTTTGTACCAAATAGAATAATTTGGCGCAAACTTTTACAAGGAAACCAGTCTAATGTTATATCTTGAGCCAGTGGATGGAGAATGGTCATAAACTTTGGATTGTTTAACAACATATTTTTATTTGTATTGAAACATACTTTATCTCTTTACTAACTCTAAATGAAATACCAATAGTGATAAGTCAATATAGTAAGGGCACTTCTTTACGCAGTGATTAAATGGAGCAATTAACCGGCAGTTATAGCACTTCACGATCTCATGTTGAAATGCCAGGTGCTCTTCTTTCCAATGGCTGGTATTGTTCATGATAGCTTTATATTTATTTTATTTGTTCATCTCTTCTTATTCGACCTTCGATTAACTTTAATAATTTACAAAACAACCGACAACCGATTCTGAATTGGTTTGGTGGGTTTTAGTGGGAAAACCTGGATATGTCACTGACATAGAAGTGCATGACTGCTTTGAACTTTGAAGGGTGTCATACCAAAACCTTACTACTCAAGATAAGAGCCAATAGAATTGACCATCCATGTGTCCAGTATGACGTATGCGATTACACAAGCGATCGTGTGCAAAACATCATATAAGACAATTTGACAAAAAAACTGAAAATTTTGCAATGTTTTTATTCTAAAAACCAGCTGTGGTGCTTGATGAAAAATGTTTTTCAGTCATTATCAGCTTAAAGCTTCTCAAGAATCGATTTTTCGGCCAAATCTTTGGAACAAAAGTTGTAGGTAATTAAATTCCACAAGAATTGGTCCCAAGCAATGAAAGCTAGCGTCTATAAACACCGAGATCACTAAGTTAAGGTCATAAATATCAGGCTTTTTTCCTATGATCAAACAGCTCAATGTAAAAGTGATCATGGGGAATGGATTTATTGCTTTGCTTGGATGTTAAGACGTTAAGAGACACTATCATGCACACCTAAGGCAAGTCTCCTGAAAAAATGCTATTAAGATCTTAAAACAAGGAACAAAATCATATGACGCAATGAATACTAACGCCTTCCTCAGGAGAAGCCTCTACGATATGAAAATATACTCATTGGTATGAGTTATTCAGGCAATGATTAATTAATTAATAATTTTCAAAATTCTTTACTAATGAATTTATCCATTTATGCATTAATGGAATGGTATGGATTTTTTGAGAAAACATACTGCACTAATTTTCGATATTTTTTATGTATTTTGAGACCCTTAATTCATATTTCAATCCTTCACACATCCTCATTTCCTAACACCTTCTCAGTGCAGATTAGTGTTCCTTAGCATGGTCTCACCTTTCATAAATCCATTTCCCATGATTAATTTTTAATTGTACAGTTGGATCATAGGAAAAAAACAACATAATATGTAGGACTTAAACTGAGATATCTCCGGATCTGATGACGCGAGATTCAATTTCTTTAGACCAATTTATGTAGAATTTAATGACCTACAACTATTATCTTAGATATTTTGCTGAAAAATAGATTCCTGAGACGTTACAAGCTGATAACGCCTGAAAAATATTACGGACTCTAACATAGAATTTTCAATTCTACCTCTTCAAACTGCGCAATTCTGAATACATTTCTATAGGAATTCTTTTTTTTTGTTTTGAGGTTCTTAATTTAATCCTGAAGTCTAGTCAATTAATCCAGGAAAACCCTCTTGAGTCTTTAAACAGCTTGAAAGAACTAATAAAATCATCATAAAAACATTTTTTTGAACCAATTAATCATAAATACAGGTCGCGTTGGTGGAATGCATAATGTGGCTTTTCTAATACATGTTGATATGTACAAATAAATAAAACCGAATTATTTACAAGAATTTGTAAGATGGGAAGTTTCGGCTAACTGCGGATTTTCAACTGAAATCTGTGACTAATTTTGGCCTATTTGTTACAATTCACAAATATCTTTTGTCGCACCTTTATTAACAACAAAATAATCGGAGGAGGCGGTCAAAAGAAGAAAACAATGAAATAGCCTAAACTATTTATTGTTGCTCCAACGTTCTGATCCAAATTCTAGATCATCATCAAAGCCCCTATTGGAAAAGCACCCCAGAAAAGACTGAAAAAGCGTTTCCTAAAGAAGCCCTGACGATGACCTAGAATATTGGTCAAAATGTTGGAAAAAGAATTAATAGTTGAGACTATACATTGAATTTCTTTCTTTCTCCACATGGACTACTATCCTCCTAAATCTCCCAACAGCCAATTGAAAAACCTTCAGTTGTAGACCGTATAACAAAAAAAAAAAATAAAAACATTAGATTTAGAATTTCCACAGAATAAAGGATCTCCAAAGGAGTTTACAAGCGAAATTTAAGATAGGGTGCTTACCTAATCGCCTGCTTCCTGACTTCTTGAACGGTCTGCTCTCGCTCGGCAGTTTCCTCCAAGTGCTCCTAGATTTTCTCTTTCAAACTTGGGATATCCTAAATTCTCAATTGAGTTCCTCTATCGTGAACGGTAACTGTATGTGACCATATATCTTCACGGACTACAAAATACGACCAGGACAAAATATCAACTTACACTGACGCTTGAGAAAAACAAAATACAAAAGACAGACTAACTAAACAGCTGTGCCGTATCCACGGCTCAACCTAATTAAATTTAAATTTAAATAAATCCAAAAAATTATTATTGTGTTTAATTCGTGTACGCGCGAACAAATATAATGATCGAGATCAATTAAGAGGAAAAAATCCTCTAAGTGAAATCCTAAAAAGAATAATACATTCTAACGGAACAAATTATATTAATAAATGGAGATGTAATTTCAGAGTCCCTTATAAAAGTTATCGTGTGAGGTTGCAATGTAGGTTGGACGCGTGCAGAAAAAGTAAAAAAATTGCTGCATAAATGAAGGAAAACTGGGATAGGAGTGTGAGGGTATGGTGCAGTATAATGCTGGCACTGGCCTGCAATTTGACCTCTTCGTGCCTTACATAATCTAAAGGCCATCATTCCTCGGGCACGAACTGCTATCGGGACCCTTCGGTAGCCCCTGTCGCCAGTTATTTCTGTTCCGATCCTCGAGGGAGGAAAAGAAATTGCTTGCCGCTTACTCTTCTTTTTTTTTTTCTCTATGTACAAAGGATGTTCTCTATTTCCCACTTATCACTATCACGAACTATTCTGACTCCGTGGATAATGAAGCTTTATGAGTTTAACTGAATTATATCCTTTTTTTCTATTCCATACCGAAATATTATTCAAGAAAATTCATAAATGTTTTATTTTTTTAGCAAAAATTCACCATGAATTATTTCAACAAATTAAGTGAATCACAAAATAAGTTAATAATTTTTTAACAATTTTAATAATTTACATCACAATAATGGTTTTAAAATATAATTTGAAGATACTATTGTTTTTAACTTTTAAGGTCCTGAAGATAGGAGTGATACCCCGAAACGTTGGTCATGTGAAAAAAAAAAAAAAAAAAAAATTGGAAGAAATATAAGAATTTCAGCTCATAGTTTTCTACCTCAAAAATTGGCTGGAGACCTTTATATGCCAGTGTGCGAAATATTTTCAGACTTTTTTTAGTTGTTTGAAAAAATAACAAACTTAATTTGATTGATAAATTGAATGATTGAAGGAAAAACAAAATAATATAATTACAGGGTGTCTTGCAAATCAGCTCAAACAGATTCCCTGACTTTTCCCGATTGTAACAAGTCTTTAACCTGGCCAAATTTCGATGAAAATCAAAGAATTGTTATAATTAATAAGGTATACTAGATTAAAAATATATATATATAATGACTAATTAATTTATGATAATATTCAACTATATCTACCCGACACCGGCTGATATTTTAATTTTTTAAGTTGACTTACCAACGAATTAGGATGAACTTGAATACTGCTGTTAGTAATAATCAATATTTACAAATTTATTTACAATCAATATATGTATATAAACTTGAAGAGGTTTTCTTAAATGTTTGAATCTCTGCAGCCAAATCTTCAGTTTTCTGAAGAGCTTCTTGGAGCAGGTTTGCTTTTTTTTGCCTCCATTTCCTTCACCTGAGGTTGAATTTTCTCTTCTCCTCAGCCCTCCTGTCCTTTTGTGATTTTAAATATTAAACTCGCTCCATGATATTTGCAACATCACAACAAGTAGGAATATTGGGACTTTTGTCTGAGTGAAGAAGAAACGATTTTATTTAGGGACCATTTTCCCTGACCAAAGAACAAATTTCCTGACTTTTTCATATGTTTTTAGAATCCCTGACTTTTCCGGGTTTTCCCGATTTTCCTTGTTACTAGACACCCTGAATTATATTATATTGATATTTTACTTAATACAATTATTTTTTTAAATATTTCCTATTGGAATTGTAGTATGCTGTGCGAGAACCAACCCCATATAATTATAACAGTGCAGTTTGGCAGCACGGCTTAATAAATGAAGTGTTTTCTCTCTTGTCTAATTAAATACTACCAGCAGAGTCATAAGGTTTAAATTTATATTACCTAATCTTATAATTTTCTAACGCTATTTTATTATTGGTGTTTTTGAAACAGAATTAAATACAATAATAACTATACAATATTCTTTATATTGAGATGATGACGATGCAAATTCTTTATACTTCCGTATCTATTGAAAATTTCGCTGAATAGGAGTCTTGCAATTGAGGAGATATTAACCACTGTTATTGACAACTAGTTGAATGGAGAAAATTAATCTTTTAAGAAACCATTTGTAGCAGTTGTAGCGTTACATCAGCTCCGGTTTTCTTTTCAATTGGAATCCTTGCAAAAGTCAGTAATTCGCTTCTCCCTATTGTTAGACAGCTACTGCCATCGCATTTATATAAGCGGTGATGTAAGCATTATAAGTTAAAAGTTTTATTCAATTTGTATAAAATTGTTCATTATTAAAGTGCTCGAAGTCATTTATTGTATCTTAAAATATAATCGTTATTCGTAGGTTTAATAACAATCATGATTGAACGTACACAATTTTATACTGATTTATAGATCAATTAGCAAATAATAATTAATGCCGGAATAAAGTGACGGGAAAGTGGGGTTATTCTAAAAAAAAAAAATAATAAAATAAATAAATGATTGATGGGAAAAATAAATAGATACCGGTTATTATATTGGGTTGATGCAAAATTAATGCAGGTTTTTAGTAGGTATTGTAAATACGCCATATCTTTACTTTAACCATATATATTTAATCAAAATAATTTCCATCTGAATCAATGCACTTTTGCCAACGTTCAACAAGCTTTCTTATTCCACCAGAAAAAAAATCCGAATCCCTGGACTCAATGAAATCACGAAAAGAATTTTCAATGTCGTCCTGGTTTTGAAATTTTTTCTCCCTCAAAAAGTTGTCCAGATGCCTGAAAAAGTGGAAGTCTGTAGGAGAGAGGTCAGGTGAATAAGGCGGATGTTGGAGAACTTCGTAGCCCAACTCGTGCAGTAGTCGAAGCGTTGGTTGTGCAACGTGTGGTCTGGCGTTATCGTGGAGCAGGATCGGCCCCTTCCGATTCATCAATGCTGGGCAAAGACGTTGCAATTTTTGAGTTCCGAGTTCCGCCGCCATTTCTCGTGTGGTTTTGGTTGGGTCTTCTTCCACTTTTGACCTCAGCTGGTCGTTGTCCAGAGCAAGATGACGGCCCCGACCTTCCTTGTCTTCGAGGTCGAAATCTCCTCTGCGAAACTTCTGGAACCAACGCTGCACCGTGCACTCATTTATAGCCCCCTGACACCACACTTCATTAATATTACGAGCCGTTTGCGCAGCGCTGCGCCCTAATTTAAATTCGTAAAAATAAATTTGACGAAAATCGCACTTTGACATTTTCGATTCAAGACCTTTGAACACACTGAACAAAACGATTTTACTAAACAAATTCATGGTGAAAGAGAGGGTATTAGATAAGGTTTGTTTTGGTATAATAATGATCAATGTTAGGATTAGCTTTGTTTACACAATTGGAATTAAGATATTGCAATAGAGGAAACCTGCATTAATTTTGCATCAACCCAATAATATTGTTCTGTTTATATCTGAAACACCAATACTCCTAATAATTTACAGTAATTTGATAAGCATGTTGGGCTTGATTGAAGTTATGTATGAATGTATTTGCGTAGAACATTTTCCATCTCCCTCAACATGAGTCCCTCTTCAAAAATACTCTACTTTTGAATACTCTACTACGTTTCTACTCCATACCCTCAAAAAACAGACTCTAAAACTGTCATGATCATACTGATCATAATAATGAGAAAACTGACCAATAATAATAATGCAGGTTTTGTTTCATATGTGATAACACAAACTAAATATCGAAATCATTGCATGCAATATCGTGTCACGCAGAATGATTTTATTTACAATTATTATCTGCACTATATAATATTCCGGTCCTGACAATTGTTGGATCATTTCGGAACAATTGAATATATCTATTTACTTCTAAATAAAGACTATTTACATTAGTATATGAAGAAATGACCGGAAATAGTATATATGAGAAGTATGACTTTTAATTCGCTACACAGCTGTGGAAAAAAAATCATTTATTGTCAGTCACATTCCAGAAACACCAAATTATTAGAGATTAAACGATTTTCAAACCTCTTCATGTATCAAATTATAAATAAATGGGTTTACAGATTTTTACAGCAGTTAGAATTTCATACCAAATTTGATATTTATTAAAATAGAACAATAAATGATGCAGTGACCTACTTACATTTATTTAGTTATTAATATTTACAAACTCTTTAATTTTGTAACGCTTTAGGTCACTTTTACAAGATTAATAGTTATTACTTTCACTCACCTATATATGAAATATATAGTAAGGGACACTATAGCGATTTTGAAAATTTTCTAATTCGAGTTTACACCGGGAATACACGTTTTAGGGTTCGCCTGAGCACAAATGACCAAGTCCCGCAAAAATGTCTGTGTTTCGGTATGTGGTAACTCTGGCGGAAAAAGTAAAAGTCGTACAAAACTGAAATTTCATATTTTAATTTAACTCGCTATATGGATGTAAAATTTAATGGACTTTAATATGATGTAGGTTTTAGGGCTTAAATTCCGATATTTTAAATTTTCTTCCTCTAAAGTACCTTTAATTTTGTAAATTTCAAAGAATCAGGAACATCATTTTGTTAGCATTAATAAATAACAGCTAATTATACAAGTTGAGCGAATTTGATAAACAACCAAAGGAGAAAAATAGTAATTCGTCGACTTTACATCACTTTCCATTAACTTTTACAATTCCGTGTATTAGATAATATTTTTTCTAAAATCTTTAACTATCCAACGGTATATTATACATCTAATATACCGTTGGATAGCTAAAGATTTTAGAAAAAATATTATCTAGTACAAGGGAATTGTAAAAGTTGATGGAGAGTGATGAAAAGTCGATGAAACTAACGGGTTATTGTAGATAAAGTGTAGTAGATTAATTAATAAAACACATGTTTCTATTGAAATTAAATTAAATTAATTCTTTAACAATTAATTTTTATCTCTAAATTCATTAAAAAGTTCTTAAATTGATTTTAACAACGGAGGTAAGTGAAAGTCGGGTGTTGCGCGCACCAGATTTTTTTAAACAAGAAAACAGGGCTTAAATTGACCATTATATTTGAAACGATTTTTCTTTCACCTAAGTCATAGTATGGAATGTTTTTGAATATACTTCCCATTATATTAGATGCGTTTTTTTTTTTCTCCATATTTTGTTTAATCTTCTCTATTGTTTACAATGATTATTAATTAGATTATAATAGGAAATATGCAGTAAAGACGATGTTTGGCGAAGTGAACTTTAATTGTTGTTGGCATTGTATTCTGAATAAGCTCTTTTAGTTCGAACTAGGGTCTAGTAAGAAATTCGAATTCGGTTTTATCTGTTGCAGATCGATAAGATAAGAGAACCTCTTGGAGCACATCTATCTATGAAGCGATAGATGCCCTTCAGAAGGAGCGAACATAGTTATGGGGTCCGAATATAATAATTATGAGACGATCAACTGAGCCCAAGACACTTTAATATAATGTAGCATTTTTTTTTCTCACTTAAGCACCCCCCCCCATCCCATGGAATACATTTGTTTTCGATTTTTTTAAATTATATAAAATAAAATAAGGACTAAGATAGGGAAGGAGGAAGACGTAGGAAGTGAGAGCTGAGTGGGGAGCAGTTTGTGATAGTGCACCGACTCTTCAGCTTTTCGTTATGTCACAAAATACAACAAATCACAATTTTCGGACTCCAGGAATATCCAATTTCTTCATCATGGGATTCATAAAGGTATTTCTTCATTACATATACTTTGGTTAACGAATTATTGTCTCTTGCTTCTCTATTCATATAGATGTGTTAATTAAATATAATATTCTGAAGGAGTTATAGGTTTTTGGATTAAAATTTGTTTTATTAAACTTTGTAATTTAATCAAGCAGTCTATAATGCCAGTTTTTTTTTCGTTGCTAAGTGTATCAGTAAGTATAGATCAATAAAAAACGACATAACTGATTTATTTATTCCACTAAAGTTCTAATGAAAAAAATATCAACTTTGTTACACACTCAATTCTTAAAGCATCTAATTATAAATTGTTTATTTCTTTATTATCAGGAGCAGTTGTTGTTGTTGTTTATTCGTTTAACGTCACTTTATGCTACTATGGCTAATCGGACGATGCTACAGTGTGAGTCCTAAATTTTGCCTATCCAGGTTTTATTAGGATATGGATCTTTAACGAGTACCTGACGTCGCACAGGCTCGGGATCACCTTTTAAGGTCCCCTCCAACGGACGGCATAACTAAGGATTTTTTACTCCCATTAAAAAATCCTAGGGCCACCCGCAGGTTTGAACCTGCGACCTTTGGCATAGAAAGCAGTTATGCTAGCAACTACGCTATGGGTGACCCCACCAGGAGCAGTTATTCATAATATTCGCGAATACATAATTTTAAAGCTAATATACTGCTTAAATACAAAACTGCTGTCAAAAACTTAAATGTAACAATCTTTAGTGAATGAACATGAAAACCTACTGTATAATAACATAAGCCTAAAAAACATTTTGGTACCGATTATACAATTATACGGTACTCAAATCCAAGGAACGTGGTATTATTGGCAGGGGTTACCTGTAGCATGGTGGTTAGCTTAACAGCCTCTTTTGCCAAAGGTTTCGGGTTCAAACCCGCATGTAGCCCTAGGATTTTTACGGGAGTAAAAATCCTTGGTTATGACGTCATACTGAGGGGAAGTTAAAAGATGGTCCCGAGCCTATGCGATGTCAGGTACTCGTTAAAGATCCCTATCCTAGTTAAACCTGGGTAGGCAAAATTTAGGACTCCCACTTTAGCCTCGTCCGATTATACATATTCAAATATATGCTTTCAGCTAGAAAGATTCCTTTTATCATCGGTAACTTAAAAAAACAAGAGTACCGCTTGAAAGAGAGTTTTATTTTAGATTTTAAAGATGTACCCAAAATAATATGAGATATTAGTAGTATTCTCAAATTAATTGAAAACTAGAATGTTTCGGAGTTAACTGTGGTATTATGGCTAGCTTAAGAGCCTCAATTCCCAAGTCGTGAAGTGAAACCCGGCAGATGGCTATAAGATTTCTTAAGAGCGTAAAAAATCCTTGGTGATGCCATCCCTTGGAGAAGACGTTAAATCATGATCCCGCGCCTGAGCGATGTCATGTAGTTCTTAAAGATCCCTCACTATCTTAATCAAACCTGGATAGGCAGCAGTCACTCACTAGCAGCATCATCCGATTAGCCTCAGTAGCTTAGAAGTGACGTTAAATGAATCAACACAACTAGATTTTTTGGATTAAATGATTTCCACGATGATTACCATGAAGAAGAGAAAGTGAGCATACGACCTTACTTTTCATATTAACCTTTTCGTAAGTAAAGATCAAAAGGAAATATAACAATATCGTATTTATTATATCAATATATTCTAAACAAGGAAGAGCTCATTTAATTATTAAGGTTGATTTTGGGCTGAATAATTCTTCCATTAATACTCATTCTTTTATTTCATCAGTATGACGTTTCGGGATATTCTCCCATCTTCAGAAGTCTACAAAAATTATATTAAGCAATTTATCATCACATTAAAAATTACTATAATGAAGTGAATGGTTTAAAAAATTTTATAAATTAGGTGTCAATTGATAACAAAACTTTAAAACTATTAAATAACAAATTTTAAAATCATAAGGGGGCATTAAAAGCAAAAATTTAACAATGTTACATAGTACTTAGTTAAATAAATAAATAAATATTATAAAGTTACCTTTTTATCTATTCGGTTATCCCAAAATTTTCACTAATCACACATTGACCCAGGTAAAATAGTAAAACGAAGTCAATATTTAAATACATCAGATCTGAGCAAGAGTATTGCTCAGATCTTTGTCCTCAACTGGATTAAGGATTAGACCAATTTTTAACTTGTATATGGTTATTATTATTTCATATTGTGAAATTCTTTAAAACATTTATTATTAATTATTTATATTATATTTTTAATTTTTTAATTAAATCAGAATAGTGGTAACTTAAATGTCTTGAGTCAGTTTTAAAATTACGGTTTTATCTATATTTTTATTGATATATATAGCCTCTATGGTTTTTCTATTTTGTTTATTTTTGACTATTTCCAAAATTTGTGGTCTATTGAGATCAAACTTATGTTTCAAATGTATGCTATGTTGTGATAAAGCAGTTGTATTTATATTTTTACTGTTGTTACAATTACTTTTGTTCTGTTTAGTTCTAGTACTAACTTTTTTGGACGTTTACCCTATGTAACATTTTTCACAGTCCAGACAATTTATTTTGTATACAACATTTAATTTTTCTTCATTACTTATAGGGCTTATGTACTGATGAGGAATTTATTAATTGTATTCATCTTGCCTTTCCTTCTTTGAGGCATTTCGATTAAGATGTAATGCTCATGTAATTTTTCGTTTTTTGTTTCCCAGTTCCTTTAATTATTACAACCCGCATTGTTAAGTTGCTAATTTCACATTGGCCAACCTGTACCAATACTGAACATATAAAATGTGAACCATTACATGACCTTGAATGTTTATAAATACACTATACTCATGATAACTGAATCGTGGATGTCCTGAAATATACTTAAGTTGTGAATAATTAATTTTAAATGTTCTAAAAAATCTGGTAACTACAGTAAAATTAAAATTAAATTTACACGTGAAAGTTAATGTGATAATAATACTATCATAACAGCGAATGTCATAATATTTCCAATTAAACAATTAAACACAACAATTACAGAAACATAGTTAACTATAACTTCAAGAAATGTCATAGTAGCATTTCCGCTACATATATTTCGCTTGAAAACCAAATATTATCTTTAATGCTTGGCATGAAGTATTATTTCCAAAATATATTGATCACTAGCTACCTTTAGAAAAAAAAAAAGAATCATATTTTTAATATGTGAACGAAACAAATTAGCATTCGATAGAAATTAGCTACCATAGATTTTTTCGATCTTGTGTTCAAGTTTAATAAGAAGACACCTCAGAAGGCTTTGGACGGTCGTGAATCTTTCAGTAAAGAAAACATAGGATGAAGTTAACCGAAAATATTTCAATCTAATGACTATAGATAACACTAATTTAAAAGCCGCTAGTAGATAAAAAGAAGAAATGCGATATTGGAAGTTTGTAATGCTTAGGTCATTAAAAAAATAACATAAAACCATAAATCCGTCTTAGTTTTTTAAATGCATCCCAAACCCTTGAGTCCCACATCACAGCCATTGGAGAATGGTGTCAAAATTGGAGGATTAAAATAAATCCAAAATCCCACCAAATCACTTTTACCCTTCGTCGCAAACCGATGACTTCCTGCCCCCATATAGTATCCTTTAATAACATTACCCTTACTTCTGTAGAACAAATCCGATACCTAAGGTCTCCATCTTGATGACAAGCGCCTTACTTGGAATCCTCACACAAGACTGAAACGACAAGAAACTTCTCGAAGATATCGATTACTACAACACTTACTAACAAAACGTTCAAAACATCCAGTATATTTCAAAAGACTCATCCACATCACTATTATCAGACCTATTTGGACATATGGAATCGAGCTGTGGTGTCCATCCAGTCCTTACAATCCAAAATAATTCGCAAAATCCTCCATGCCCCTTATTTTGTCACAAATCAACTCATTCATAATGACCTAAACATCCCATTTGTTGCAGACATAGCCTGTGAGAGATAATCCTCTTTCTATTCTAAACTCCCTGCCCATACAAACCCACTTTTCCGTAATTTATCTTCCTCAGATATCCCTGATATCCCTCCAAAGCGACTAAAAATAAGGTGGCCTCGGGACCTTCTGTCTTAAAATAGTTAGTGAAGTGCTACCACTGGGTGGTTCTTTCTCAAGATTTTCATGACTTTTTATTTTCATTCTGCATATTTACTTATTGTATTCTCTTTAAAACAGTTGTAAATTACTATAAATAAATATAAAAAAAAAGAAAAGTTTTGAAATAAAACTTTTGGTCACTGCTGAAACTTTGGTTGGTAAATGATGTATGATTAGAAAATATTAGAAATATAGTTGTTACATGTAGCGTTTAGATGTAAATATTTTAAGAGCATTTTAATATTGAACGAATTATCACAATATCTGCATTTTTTAGGAAGGTCTCTGATTTGCCAATTACATTAATGAAATGCTTCTGGTTTATTAAATACGTTTATCACTTCAGTTATAGGCCCTAAAATAAATATACTTTCTTGATCAAAGCATCAGCTTAAATCAACCATGTAAAAGTGTGCCTTGAAAAGACCATTTTCAGTACGAGCCAAATAATTATTGATTTTTGATTATCCATACCATCATGTCGATTGACATCTGAAATTCATAATAGCTCTTTCCTTTATGATTTGCAAAGATTAGTTCTATGGGCTAATGTACCATGCAAACCAGTTTGAATGGACCGGTGAAGTTCCCCCTATTTAAGAATGAATCATCTGATACCAGGAAGGACTGGAGTGACTCAACGTATAGTTCTGCGACCTCTTTCAGCTATTTCCTCGAGGACATCATTCTTCTTCTAAGTTCCGATCCCATGTTCTCATCTTCCTAGCAAATTCTGTATACACTTCTTCAAAATCAAATATTGTGACCTTCTCAAACATATCCTTTTTTTAGCTTATCCGGAGCAAAGCTGAATGCTAAAACTATTGCCGTCAAACTTATTCAGTTATTAATCCATTAATTGTTCACCCCTAAAATATTGGAGGTATACAGCCAAAATATTCAGAAATCAAATAAAAATTCAGAAAAAAATATGAACTAACTATCTTTCTCATCTTTTTCCTAGATTTCATTACTATATTCTATTAATATTCTCATTATTAGTTCTACGAAAGTATCTGTTTTCATAATATGATTTAAAATAAATAAAAATGAAATCTCTAAAATAAGAGATTTTATTCACACCATATTTAAAAAAAGAAAAAAAACAATACTCAACGGGTTCTTTCGAATTTAAATGGCAAAACTTCAGGAGCACATAAAGGATCGAAATACTAAGTAAAAAATCCTTTAGCTGTTTGACACATAATGGTGAAAAACACACTAATAAAACAAGTTTTTTTTTTTTTTTTTTATCTAGTTACCTTCTTCATCTATCTACATTTTATATACGTAATCACCTGTTCAATGCAGCCATTGTTCAAATTGTAGCCCGCTAGCATCAATGCATAAGCATCACAGACTTTGATTAATTGCACCAAGACATTGCTCTGGTGATATTTTGTGAACTGCATCTATCATTCGGTCTATTAGAACTATTAGAACTCAATTAAATTGATTTGCATCGAATAAAATTTTTGCTTCAAGGTTTTCCTTACAAAGTTGTCCATGAGTGTCATATCTGTTGATTGGGTTGGCCAAGACATATACAATCCATCGTTCTGGAAACTCCAAGTCCAGACAAGATCGAGCTTCACTGCTATAATCAACTGGATACGGAGTTGGAACAAAATTTAAATTTGTTGCCGTAAGGAAATATAAGGAAAGGGGTTACCTGTAGAATGGTGGTTAGCATAATAGCCTCCTATGCCCAAGGTCTCGGGTTCAAAACCACAGATGGTTCTAGGATTTTTTAATGGGAGTAAAAATCTTTAGTAATGCCGTCCTTCGTAGGGGACGTTAAAAGGTGGTCCGGTGCTTGTGCGATAGCAGGTGGTCGTTAAAGATCCCTTCCTAATAAAATGTGGATAGGCAAAATTTAGGACTCCCACTGTACCATCGCCCGATTAGCCAAATCAGCTCAAAGATACGTTAAATAAATAAACAAATGTATTGTAAATAGTTAGAAAATTCCTTCTTTGAAATTGAATCTTCCTGGTAAGGAATACTGCCTTAACTTTAAAAATATTGGATACAATTTATCTCAAACAATCTTTTAACGCATACAGAAATTGGAATTGATTTTACATAACTTAATGTCACTACTCACTCAACAACCATCTGCCTAAACAACTGACAAGGAGATATTGAATCAGCGATATTTTCTAAAACGGCAATATCCCTTTACTAAGGACTTCACCTTAGTTTTTCGGCCCCTAGCAAGTTTCTAAGGTTTTGCCAATTAAAGTTGGGACACCCTGTATGTTAACTACTTATCCTTGTCGGTTTTCGCTTCTTAAACAAATTTTACTCCATTCCTATGTTTTATTTCAATTACTAATTTTAATATTATATCTTCTTCAACTTTGTTGTATCCAACATTTTCATAAATGTCTTATCAAATTATCATAAGAACGAAACAAAGATAAATTTGAGGGATCCAGAAGATGGAATAGATCTTTTTAAAGTAGAAAAGAGTTTTAATTTTTTTTTTTTTTGTCAACTCATCTAAGTCAAGGCTACTGAATGAGGAAAAACAGTCGTTGAAATATCAATGAACTCTTATAGGCTTATTAAAAATCATTCATAAGATATGGTGCTTTTTTTCTTTTTTTTTTTTATTCGTATGTATTACAGTTTGTCACAATGGACAATAATAATATTGCTAAAGGATCCCATTCATACAATATTTACAATATAAACAAAAGAAATGTCAAATTACATAAAACGAAACAAAACTAAATAAACGTATACAATAACGAAATTTGTAGATAAAATAAATACAAATAAATGAAGTCAACAAATAAATAAACAAAAAACAAAACATTTCACATTCATACGTATGTACAATATTTACAATCAGCCCCGGACTGGGCTTGTCCCCCCACTTGTGGAAGGACAAGCAGAGTCCAAAGGATCCCAGCGCCTCTCTCTCAGCCGCATCACTGGTGAGAGCCAGCGGAAGCTAAGTGAGGGCGCCATAGCCAAATCACACCGCACTTGAGATATGGTGCTAAAATACAAATTCCAAAAGAGGATTATCTGGCGGATACTTTTGGTGCCATTAGTTATGAATCATGGTCATGTATAAAAAATAAGAAAAATGTTCAAATTATTCAGAATTAATAGTAATGATCAGCCATGATCACTATTCACACACACACAGCCAGAATTAACAGCCATGATCACATCGCAAAGTAATTAAGCAGAGATTAAAACTAATCGTTTTTTAGTGTGATTAAAAGATCTGTCCCTCGGAGGGGACGTAAAAAGATGGTCCCGGGTCTGTGCCATGACAGGTACTCGTAAAGATCCCTTCCCTAATTAGAACTGGAAAGGCGAAATTTGGGACACACGTTGTAGTATCCTTCGATTAGGTTTTTTGGCATAAAGTTACGTTTCATGAATAGACAAAACTCATGCCTCTTTATGTACCAAAGACGAAATACAACACCACTAACATTCTACACAGTTTTAAAATTTGCTTAAAAGGGATTTGCATATTACTCAATCTTATTTTTGAGCTTGACGAAAGTATTTTAGGTAATTAAAATAATAATGTAAGCTGCTATGGGAAGCCGAACCGATACGGTCTGTACACAATCTGATTGGATATAACGGATATAGGTTGGTAGAGATTGGCAGAGAACCGACTAGGAGCGGATACACTGACCAAAATGATCGGAAGGAGAACGGTACACTTGGAGGAGGCGGGCGTATGTCTGGGATGGATGGTGGTGGACCAGCCATAGCTACACGTACGCTGTGGTCTCTCATCGGTAATCCATGTCTTCTTTCTTCTCACAGCGGTTGGTTTTTAGCCTCATCTCCTTACATTATGGCCAATCAGTATCGGTAAGAATGATAATTTCTGCATGAGAGTGGTCCCTGTATCAGGCAACGGTAATGATTTGCGGGATCACATATAACATCTACCAGTAAACAATCACGTAAAGAGTTTTTTAAGCACAGAAGGGAAATATTATAGATTAACTAGCTTCAATGAATAACTTTTTGATTTTGTAAAATTAAGATGGAATTTGACTTACTTGATTTATTTCCTGTTATCTCTCTCTGAGGGACATAAGGCTCTAGACGAATCTGTCTCTGTTGGTGCCATTTCTGATTCCATCTTCTTGCTTCTTCGAGGACTGAGCTTTTCAACTCTTGCTCAGCCTAAGTCAAGGAGGAATTAGAAACCATGAAATAAGATGAAGCCAATATAATTAACATATTTAAAATTTCCCTAAAACCAATGTTTTAAAAAAAAATATGTCCCTGTAAACCAGAAATGGAAACAACATGAGCAATGTAAGATTTTTCACTCACTATGCAATGCATCAAACGATTCATTCTATTAATGAATCCGACTTTTGACTAAAATTATAATTGATAAAAATCAATATTTGTTAATTTATAAAAATACGATTAGCCATAGTTGCATAAAAGTGATGTTAAACGAATAAACAACAAACAAAAATACTAGTTAATTAGTTAGGAGCGGCGTGGTCTAGTGCATGAAAACTAGTCTACTGTTCTTTGAGTCCTGGGTTCGAATCCCGGCTATGACGATATATTATTTATTCTGTTAATTCAGCCAGAGGGCGACCCTCCTGGGACAGACCCCAGCCTCTTTTAAGGCCTAATTACATTATTGGACGGCCGATGGCATAGAAACAGGACGAATCTCTATATGTACTGGGTCCAAGACCCTTCATGGATTATAGAGGTACAGGTTTTTGTTTTTAGTTAATTAGAAATAAATGTTTTTTTAGATAAACTGAGATTTTCGTGGTGTATATCATTAATAAATTTGGACATATTTTCAGATTTGATTTTTACAGAAACACCATAGATTTTATTGGTAAACCACTAATTTTAAACGCTCATAAAACTTGGAGTAGAATTGATTGGTATCAGTTTGCCTGTCCTACACCAACAAAGAGCTGACAGGGAAGGCTATGAGGCAGAAGCATTAAGGACTCGAGCTTCCTCGACTTGAACTATGACTCCGGTTCGTGAGGGCCCATACCTAAAAGGCCCAGTCCTTTCTTCGGGTCCTTACATAAAAGCCTCGAGACTCATTTCAAGCTATATGGGCTACTAGTGTATTTGATTCAAGCATGCACTTATAGTCCTATTAACAAATAAATAAATTTGTTCCCATGGTCCTAAGAAGAAGAATTCGAACAATAAAATATTGATGTTTAAGGTAGAATTTGCTTAGAAAAATATCTCCTGAAGGAATTAAATAATCAACTCTAAGTTAGCAAAAACCGTTTAAAAAAATAATTAAAAAAATTATTTTTTTCTTAGAACATTTTGGAATTAAATAAAAATAATTAACCCACAAACAGATGGAAACTAACATTATAAAACTATATGTTCAATAATACATGGATTCATTCAGATTAAGAATTGATTGGTAGAATCAATGGAACTGGAATTTTCTTTTCCAAATAAATAATGATGTATTATTTTGAACTCCCATGTTTACGTCAAATTTTATAAGGCTCGGAACCTTTTGAGCTGAAAGCTGGAGATCCAAAGCCTGAAAGGTTTGAACCTTCAGTGCTTAAGCTGTCAAAGCTCCTGCTCGAGTCTCAAAGCCTCAATTATCAGGCCTTTTTTTTTTTTTTTTTTTTACAACAAACTGATTTCTATTCGTGTTAGTAACGGCACTTTATAATAATATATTTTTATTTCCTCTCCTTTAGAATAGTACAATATAAATTAAATCAGTCATTCAAGTAACTACGAAGGACCTCGGGTTTGTCATAGGCTAGTGCAGGGTCAGAGTTGTTCTTTGTATCTTTTGAATAACGTTTAATATACGTCATTCCTGATACCATCTGTCAAATCCCGCTTCTTATTTCCAGGCATACTGAAAACTGTCTCGTTCCACGTGCAATGAGGATTGGTTGCTTGCACATACGATAGCCGAGCAGTGATTTTCTGTCTGAGCCCGTGGTGATTGAGCGTAACGAGATACGACTTCTTGTTCTGGCTAGTAGGACTGAAAACCTGTAGGCTAAACACATTTTACATTCAATTAAACAAATTGACAAACACCATCCTTTCAAAACCTTCTAATATTTTTTTAAAGAATATTGCATGGTGTAAAGGGTTTGATTTACGCTGAATTTGCTATACTTATGAAAAAATATTTCGATAAAACTTATAATTAAAGAAAAGAAACACTTATTACCAAGACTGTGGGAGAATGATATTTGTGAACGAAAAATTCCGTATCAACGGTAAGTGCTGTATCAGAGGTCGTATTATTGCTTTCCTGAAATGAGAGTTACATTTGCTGTACAAGGACTATCACAGGAAAAGGTTATGGCTTAATGTTTTAGACAATGCGGATTGGCAGAGAGCTGTTGGGTAACTGCCATAAGTAAAAGAAATTACGTCTTCCATTATTAGGAAAGAACTTTCGTTATAGCCATTTGTGAAGAGTACTTTTAGAATGGTAATAGGGGCATGTGGTTGGGAATTCATCAGCATAGCTTTTTCATTCAACGGAGCTGAGCTATTGCGGGGGATCACGCGCCGCTAGGAAATGTATTCACTCTTACCTCCGTCATTAAAAATTCCCATCACCTTTTGAAATTTGTCTGAATTTTTATTTACCGATGTATTTTCTTTGTTTGTTTTCTTCTAATGCAAGATTTGAATTTCGTTGTTGTTTATTCTTTAACGTTACTTTATGGCACTGTTGCTAATCGGACGATACTACGGTAGAAGTCCTCTATTTGCACATCAATTTTTAAATTTGAAAGGGGGTCCATTTCGCACCCTTCGAAGGATGGCATAACCTAGGATTTTTTTACTCCTTTTTCCAAAAACTTAGTGTCATCTGCTGGAAGTCGCATAGGAAGCAGTTGTGCTGTCCAGTATACCACAGGCGAGCCCTTAAAATTATGTTTTCAACTATTAATACCAATATTGCTTTGAAAATATGGAACTGCTAGATCGAAGATCACGAATATTTGTTATTATTTAAGATAAGACATAATCCTGCAGGAAGGTTATCTGAATATTTTAGGAGTTGACTCCACTCTGACAAAGACGCTAATGTCAAAAATCGCTGTCGAACTAATCACATATTCTTCTGCTAGCGAGTTATGATTGATTGATAGTTTGGTCGATAACGGTTTTAGCAAGTCCATCGGCGACTAATATTTTTTCTTTTCATTACAGTACTTAACATATGCACTAGAGTATGATGAATAAGCTAAAAGATCAATAGTTTGACTAAAATATAAAATATTGATTTCGTTAGTATTTCTTACTGAGATTAGTAAACGTTTAATACTTGCTTAGCTAAATAATAGATTTTAAATGTATTGATCAAATGATAACGTTATTTTTTTCTTAAATACTAATTCTGAGAATTAATAAAGCATGGTACTGCTAGATCGGGGGACGAATCTAATATTCCCTGTTATTTAATAGGTGATAATAAAATAATTTTTTATTTTGTTAGTATTATTATTTTATCTTATTTTATTATATATATGTATATATATATATATATATATATATATATATATATATATATATATATATATATATATTTGAGTTAATATGAGAAATAAATACGCTTATAATAAATACAATTAATACGCTAATTTAATAAGGCGTATCTCTCTAATCCTGCAGGAAGTTTATCTGAATATTAATAATTAGGAAGGTCATCTGGATATAAGTTAACTTAAATTACCCAACACCATAAGTCAGCCAAGCTTTGATTAAACTCGTCTTATAATTATCTTGATGATGTTGGTTTTTGCGGTTGAACGTGCAACCAGTATCGGTGGTGAACCATTGAGCTCAAGATACCTTCGGAGCTGCTGGAAACAATACAGGCTTTGAATAAAAAACTCACACTGTAATAAGTGTTGCTACATTACATATTGCTTTATTCCCGACTTTTAACGTATTTAGAAAAATAAAACAACTGACATGGGCAGAGGCAGAGGAGGTCATGGGGAGAAGAGGCTTCCCCCTCTCACCTTCTAAAAGTTGGCAAGACTAATAAAAAATAAAAGGTAAAGACTAAAATAAGAGATTATGATAAAAGATGTACTTATTCTTTTAATTCTGAATACGTAAATACATCCCAAAATAAACACATAAACAGTGTTTGAAAAAAATAACTCAAATTTTCAACCATTAGACTGTTAAACAAAAAATATCCACTTTCAATTGAAAACAAATTTCTAATTTACAAGACAGTACTGAAACCTGGACTTGAACTGTGGGCAACAGCCAAATTTTCTAATATCAAACGCATTCAATCCTTTCAACCCAAAGTCCTCCGAACAATTTGTAACGTTAACGCTCAGCATTATGTTACCAACCATACCTTACACCACGACCTTAATATTCCATTTATTCTTGACTTCATTCCATCACCCCAATCCTCTAGCTCAATTTCTATCCAGTTCCACACACCCTTACCATCCTCCTAGAAGGTTGAAACGACAGTAGTCTCGAGACCTCTTGGAAATATATATATTACAGTCAGTCCCCGAAAATTCCACCTTTAAAAAATAACGACGGCTACGCATATCTGGACAGGGAAAAAGCTCAGCTATTAGTCAAGCATTTCCAGACAACTCATTCAATCACCTCTCTCCTTGGTTCAAATCACCACAACCGTAAAATTCTAAAATCCGTCCGCGATTATTTAAAATCACCTTTTATTGTTAATTTCTCTTCCATCTCTCCGAAAGAAATCGCAAATATCATTAAAGAATTGAAACCAAAAAAAGCCCAAGGTGATGACAGCATCCCCTCCTTAGTTATTAAAAATCTAAGCCGAAAATCGATTTATTTTTTAACTAAAGTATTTAATTGCACATTGAGATATAGCTACTTTCCTATCATCTGGAAAACTTCCAAAACTATAGTAATAAAAAAACCGAATAAAGACCATAGTAATGTTTCGAACTACAGACCTATAAGTCTACTAAATATACTTTCTAAAATTCTGGAGAAACTAATTCTCAAAAGAATTAACAAGCACATTAGAGTAAAGAACCTCCTAATAGATGAACAATTTGGTTTTAGGAATCACCACTGCACTATTGACCAATTAGCACGACTTACTGACTTCATCACAAAAGCCTTTAACGAACGCAAACATACCGGCATGCTCCTTCTAGACCTCGAAAAAGCATTTGATACCATTTGGCACTCCGGGCTCATATACAAATTAATCTCATTCAACTTCCCACCATACCTGATTCACATCATTCACTCCTATTTAACAAATAGACAGTTTTATATTCAAGTTGGCACATCTATTTCCGACATCCTCCCCATCTCAGCGGGTCTTCCTCAAGGCTCTTGCCTATCTCCAATCCTATTTAATTTATTCATTTCTGACTTACCAGCCCATCCATTTGTGACGAGGTCATTATACGCTGATGATACAGCATTGTATACCTCATCATATCGCATCGATACAATAGTGAATCGCCTTCAACAATATTTTAAAAAATTTCACAAATATTGCATAAAATGGAAATTGAAAATTAATCCCACCAAATCCGAAGCAATTCTTTTCACTAAACGTCGCCCACAAATCAACCACCAAATCAAGATAAATTCAGCTCTCATCCCTTGGGCAAAATCCGTACAGTACCTAGGCATAACATTAGACAAATCTCTTACATTCACAGACCATATCAATAGAAAAATCGATAAAGCCAAAAAATTAATATTTAAAATGTTCCCATACTTCAACAAAAAATCCCATTTGAGCTCTCATAACAAATTAATAATATACTAATCAGTTATTCGCCCGTTAATCACATACGCCTCGCCAGTCTGGAGCTCAACCTGCTTGACTAACTACCAAAAACTTGAAAGAATTCAAAATCTATCAATGCGGATAATTAACAACTACCCCCGCTACACTAAAATATCATCTATGCTCCAGGACTTACAGCTTCCAACAATTAAACATTTTGTCCATACTCAAACAGCTTCTTACTTCAGTAAAACACCAGTCTCCAAAAATCCTTTAATAAAGGAAATCGGTAACTATAATAAAGCATCTCTAAAACGCTACACTCATAAAAGAACTAAACATGTGTTGCTAACTTAAACTAGTTTATCTTAATTTCTAATTTTATATTATCAATTGTGTTATCTGTTTTTTTTTTTGTTTTTTTATATGTAGGTTTTTTATTTAGTTTTTCCTACTACCATAGTTAATATCAATTTAATTTTACCACTAATTATAGATTAGATAATTAGATTATAACTACCAAATGAACCAAACATTTGATGATTGTAAGGATGTCTCATCCGAAATCATTTATAAATTTTTTGTCAATATGTAAAAATGTAAATAAAGTTTATTTTCTATTTTCTATATATTACAGTTTTTTTTATTAGAAAACTGGCTAGATTCTCCACTCAATGTGCTGTATGTATCACGTGTATATGGGTATAAGTAATTTCTAGACTTTGTGTAATTTTTTTTGTTTCCGTATTGTCTATATATTTTATAATTTTATTACTGTGTAAATATTTTATGAATGTTGTATATCATCACTACTATCAATGTCCAAATTGGGACAGATTGTAATATTATTCAATAAAAAATTGTTGAAAGGGAAAACAAACAAAAAATTTCCACCAACTTTCTCCTCTCCCTCCAAAAAATCTTGTCTAAGCCTTTGCATACGGAGTCTAGTACTAGAAATTAGTTCTTTATGTTTACAAAAAAAATAAAAAATAAAATAAATATATATACATATATATATATATATATATATATATATAATATATATATATATATATATATATACACACCTTGTATAAACCTATGCACGAATAATCCTCCTAAAGGACGACAGATATATTAATGAGTGTTGTCGGATATTTTAGAATAATCTGCTTGAGAAACGCTGACCCATAAATTTCGGAAGTATCCCCGACTCATGGTAGATAATGATTCTGAATAATTCTTTATCATATTTCAAGAAAGGATTAGCTGCATAGCTTTTGTTATCGAGCGTTTAAAAATATGTTACCGTATACAAATTAATGAGATAAGTTACGCCATTCTGTAAGTCCCTTGAATAGTAATTGACCCGATTCACGTTATTAATTAGAAGGTTTTTCATTATTTATTTTAATAACAATTCATTATGATGTTTCTCAAGTTTAATTAATCTTTCAATTCGTCTCCGATTCATACTTTTCGACTTGAATCACGATTTTAATGCTCACGGAAGGTTGAAATTTATTCGTATGCAGGATTTCAGGGATGATTAATATAAATTTTCACACTACTGTTTAATTTTTAATCTGCCAACGTTTAAAGGATTTTATTTTTTAAATTAATTTTCAGCTTATTCATTAAAAAAAAAACCCTGTATCACTACTATCCATGAAAGGTCTTGGGCTTTCTCTATCTCTCTCTCTCTCTCTCTCTCTCTCTCTCTCTCTATATATATATATATATATATATATATATATATATATATATATATATATATTTAGATATAGGTCGATCCCTGACTGAATTAACACAATATAATTTCTTCATCTCCTAAAGTATCTATCTTCCCAACATATGTAACAATTAAAATCTATAGATGATAACTATTCATTGCCATAGAATCTGTCCTTTATTGTTAAACTGAAGTCTTAAACGACCAGACAATTATTATTTATATTGTTCTTTTCTTGTTATTATTAGGGGACTACTCGTCCCAGAATAAAATTACTTTTTATTTAATTTTTAATTTCAACTAAATGAGAAAAGAGCAAAAATATTTTTTAGATGAGGAAGATGGTTGGGGTGCAATCATAAAAAAAAGTACACATTAATAACTTTTTGGTCAACTAAACGCCATTATTAAAAATATGTTTTAGGTAATTTTTTTTTTTTTTTTAACATAAGAATATAATATAGATGTATAATATATCGTTGGAAAGCTAAATATTTTAGAAGAAAATGTTATTTTATTTAAACAGTTGTATGATGTAGGGGAGAGTTGTAAAAAAGAGATAAAACTATGTATTTGTAGTTAATAAAAATGTTTAATATTAAATTATTTAATCTGAATACGTTTCCATCGAAACACAATGTAATTATTCGAACCGTATTTTAAACTCTTTTACTTAAAAGTTCTTAAACTAATTTTAACAATTTCTGTATTTTATAATTTCAATTTTACATATAATATTTGAAAACTGATGTTGCTCCACGTCAGTAAATCACTGATACGAATATTGATTATTATTTATGAAACATTTAATAGTTATGTAACTATGGTTTTAGGAATTTTATTTCTGTTGCATATTGGAGTAATTTAGTCTATTGAGCTTTAGATCCAATGTAAGGTAAAATCCCTAAGAAATATAGATTCTGCTAGCCTGGTCACTGTTACTATTATAGTTAGGTTTTGTGATAGGACTTCAGTACAATGATTGTTAGTCCATCCCTATTGTTATAACGACGAGGAGATTAGGAAGAGGATAATGTTGATATTATGCGGTCTCTATGTGTTCATTAGTGATTTCGTTCTATCTGCGGGATTAGAAGAGAGCCTATGTCGTGCCCAGTGCTCGTTATCCCCGCAGTATCCAGTTCCTGATAGTCATCAACCCGATATAGTACCTTCGTTATTGTTTAACAAGCGCTATTGATGTCTACTTGCAGTATATTACAAAGGATCTTGCATAATGCCACCTTAACTAGCCATATAATAACCGTTAGTATTGAGCCGATACTTGGATTAAATACGATAATAATAAAATTTATGAGTTAAGATACTAGTTATTTCATTTGAATAGCTAATAACGGACTATCTAAATACCATAAAAGGTCTTATTTTTGTTTCTAGTTTGACAGAAATATCTTTAAGAGGTGAACTCATGAATTGGAACACTGATATGCTGGTTAACATATATTGGGTCATTCCATGCGAATTCAGCTAGAAATTTTAGGATTTCAAATTTTCTTGAAATTTGACACGATGTATCTTTTCATATAGTTAGGATGATATACAAAAGTTCAGTATTCTATCTTAACTGGTTTTAAATTTATAGTAACCCAAACTTTGGAGTTTTTATAACCTCAGTGCTCCCAGAGAATCTGGCATAGTCGAAGAAATAAAATAGTACTATTGTTATTTTTCAATCAAAAAAGGATGATACGGATTGGAGCTTTGGGGCTCTACTAAACCATCGAATTCTTCCCGTATCCAATCCCTACAATCCAAAATCCTTCGTAAAATCGTCAATGCTCCTTACTTTGTCACCAACAAACTTATCCATGAAGACCTCAACGTTCCGTATGTTGCTGATTTGGCCCGATCTAGATACCATTCCGTTCATGACAAACTCCATTCCCACCCTAATCCTCTTGTTTCAATACTTTCTTCCTCTTCAATTACTGACAATCCTCCGAGGCGTCTTAAAAGAAGAAGGCCTCGAGACCTTCTAGTGTAGAAAAGTTACAGGAGTGCTGCCATTGGGTAGTTCTTCTTCAAGTTTGTTTCACGCCATTTAACTTTTGTTGTTTATTTACTTGTTGTACCTTGAAGTACAGTTGTAAATTTCAATAAATGATGTTTCAAAAAAAAAAAAAAAAAGGATGAAAAATTCAAATTGTATGGAGGAATTATGACTATTACTGGAATAAATAAATGATTAACCAATAATTGTGAACAAAACATCATTTATAAAAATATAAATATGTAAAGCAAAATTGTTTTTGTTTGTTTTTTGTTTTTGTTTTTTTGGCGCGACAGGCCGTGTAGGCCCTTGGCCTCGTGGTGTGATCTCCTGGGAGAATACACTCACGATTCACGATGAAAGTTTACAGGGTATCATCACTCCTTACGCCTATTTATGTGAGTGGCCACCATTTGGCTGAGGGGTCTCACATACCCGGGGGAGAGGCTGAGTGAATCTCCATTTAATTGTATCCTTATAAAAGCCCCGCCGGGACTGAGATTCGAACTCAGAACCTGTAACAAGAGAGACTAGCGCGCTAGACACTCAGCCACGGGCTCCCCTAAGCAAAATTACTGGTTAAAAAAAAAAAATTATGAACCAAAGGTGGTACGTCGATTAGAAAAATAAAAATTGTATAATACGTACCATTAGATTAGCCACCAGGCGCAGTAATAAAAATGATGGAATTTTACCTGCTTAATATATATTTAAAAAAAATTGTTTTCACTGAATGAAACTTTACGTTAAACTATGGACATTTAATTAAACAAATATGAACCAAATAAAATCATTTAAGCAAAAGAATTATTTTTTCTCAGCACTAATTATGATACTGGCTACAATAAAAATAATAGGATTTTGCCTCCTTAGTACTGTAAGAAATAATAATACAAGCTCGCCTCTCTGGAAAATACCATATTAAATTCTCTCATGCAAACAATACCTACAATATTAAACCCAAAGAAATCTGCACAATATGTAATATGAACACATACGAAACCATATACCACTTAATAGCAGTCTGTCCAATATATTCTGCACTTCGAAACCACTACATCCCTCACGCTAATAACATACCAGAAAGCCTATTTCCTACAATATTAACTATTAATGACCCAATTAAAATCAAACTACTCTATTATTATTTAGTTAGTACCTTAAAACTAAGATCATTTGTAATAAATGAGTAATATTTATTAACAATTACGAGCTACATTAGAAAATAATCAATTATTTATAAAATTAATAATACTGTACCTAGTTAATGTTTCATAGTGGTTCCTATATTATAGATAATGTCTGCACTATTTCAAGGAACTATTATAATCCATAACCTGGTTTCACAAAACTCTTTTAAGTATATTTATATATCAGTGTTCATTTAAAATCCTAATATTTAATATTCATTCACTCAGATGTTAATTTAAAATGTATTTATGTATGTATATATGTGTATATGTATGTATGTATGTATATATGTATATATATATATATATATATATATATATATATATATATATATATGTATATGTGTGTATGTATGTATGTATGTATATATATATAACTATATGTATTAAAATTTGTATCTCAAAGACTATTTAAAATCTAAAATACTTTAATACTTCTATATAACATAAAAAAAAAAAAATATATATATATATGTATATATATATGTATATATAAACCTGTATAATTTGTTACTTTCTGTTTATTTTGTTTATTCTACTATGCTGTTTAATGCTTATCTATTATCCTATTGTGATTTGTTGCGTTTCATATTTATTACTTATAATTGTTATTAATTGATGTTTGTTATGTATTGCCTGACCAGGCTCTATTTGTATGGGGAACCCCCAAAGACAAATAAACTCATTCTATTCTATTCTATTCTACTGTAAGAAACATATTTTTCTATCTTGTTTCTGAATGTAGCGTGAAATGTGATCATCTAGAAAAAAAAAAAGTAATGAGCCAAAAGCAATGTTTTAAGCCAAAGCATGATTTCTGTTTAGGAATTATGATGGTACTGGCTTACCATATATAATATTAAAAATCTGGGACTCCATTATCTTAATATTTTAAAAAAGAATAAATCATGCCAAATTTCATAAAAGTCTGAAATCCTAAGATTTCTGGATGAATAGCATGGAATGACCTATAATGGGGGTATTCTAATACTTATTTGACACAACCTATTTTCTTTCGGTTGGAAGCTATTTTATTTTTTAAATAACTAAAGTTATGCAATAAATATTATGATATTATGGCTTAATAACACGAATATAGTCTCATTTAAAATATCTATTAATTTAAGAATTTTTAAATAAAGTTTAAAGTGGAAAAAAAATTAAAGTATTACATCAAGTTCGATGCAAACATGTATTTCAGATTAAATAATCTAACAAGAGAAACTATTATATACGATAGTCACTTAGTTTTATCCAATTTTTATCACTCTCCATTAGTTTATACAAAATTATGTATGTATATAAGATAACATTTTTTTCCTGAAAGTTTTAGCTCTCCTACTGCATATCATACCCCTATATTAATATTTTTGTGTTAAATAAATTTATTTAAACATATTTTTTCATATTTCTAATTATTTCATCTTGTATATTTATTCGTTTAATGCTTATACTATGAAATATTTAATTTTTCAAAATTAAAGGTACTTGTGAAAGCCCGTGGCTTTGCCGCTAGCGCGCTAGTCTACTATAACAAAGGTTGTGAGTTCTAATTCCAATGTCAGGGGAACTTTTTCAATCATATAATTAAATAGGGATTTACTACCAACCTCTCCCTGGTTATGTAAGACCCGTCAGCCAACTGGTAGCCACTCAAAAAAAAATAGGCGTAAGGAGTGATGACTTTAACCATGATAAAATCGTCGTAATATCTCTGGCACATAAGGTTCTAAAAGTGAAATATACTATTTTATGAGACTTGGTCTTTTGGATTTGAAGGATTCTAAAATGTTGAATTCCTTTGAAAACTAGAATTTTGAAAATTTTCACGATCACAATATTTTACACTTACTATGTTTTTCATATATAAATAAGTGAATTCTAAAATTATTTTTTCAGTATTTTTTATCTTGTTAAATTGTCTACAACATTTCAACAGTAAAATTTCTATTTGTGCTTATGGAAATACTATAGCTAAATTTGGTCGGCTGTAATCTTAGAAGTAACGGAAGCATAACTCTTTCATATTCTGCTTATCGTATATTTTCTTGTCAAGTGTTCTACAGTTAACAGCATCACTGATGTCGGGAGAATGTCTCGGGTGCATCTCTTCTTTTCTAAGGGTCTCTGGGAAAACACTGGACGGTTGTAGTATTGCTGTTCCTCACCGTGATACCGATCTCTATTCAGCGGTTTGTCGACGATTCGTCTAAAATAAACTCATGATCATATCCAAATGTTTTTTTTTTATTACTTATTTAAATAAAAAAATTATTGAGATATATTACGATTTGTTAATTGTTTTATTAGTCCAAATATTGTACTTAACTTATAGGGTAGGTTTGAGTGTTCTGGGATGGGATTCACTACACGTTACATGATTATATTACTTTTGTCATATACTTTAGTCAATGCCAGACATGCAGTTGGAAATATACTGAATAAATATTGATATAATATAAATAGGACAAATCAGATATATATGTATACAAGAACTAAATAAATATCGACCTTCTATAATAAATGTACCTATGTAAATGGGCCTTCGATGACCTAACATTAAAAATGAAATAAAGGAATGAGACAAATAAAGATAATAATAAATGAAAACAAATCATTTATTTTCATACATTTTTTTTTTGTTTAATACATCAAGTATGTTTAAGTTATGTTATTATAAATATTTACTATGGCAGATTTCAGAATAGGCTCTGATGTTGACATTTATAGCTAGTGCTCAATATTGCTATACAGAGTATCTCATAAATCTCTAGTGATATTGTGGGCGCAGGTAATAGACCTCAAGAGGAGTAAAAAAGTTCATATTACCCATAGTCCGATTGTCCGTTGGCTTTTGAATCGTTAACATTCTATTAGTTTTAAAATGGTGCAAAAAACAAAATAAACAAAAAAAACCTACCTTCCTTGGACCATCTACTTATATTTGAGTTTTTCTGATGCAAATCATAGATAACATTATAAAAGAATCTGGTGCGGGCAACACACGACTTTAACTTACCTCCATTTTTAAAATCAATCAGAGAATTTTCAAAAACAGTTAGAGATAAAAATGAGTAGACTATAAAGAATTAATTAAATTCAATTTCTGTAGAAACATGTGTTCCATTAAAAATCTATTATATTATTATCTAAAATAATCAGTTAGTTTTATGTTCATTTCATCACTCTCTATTAACCTTTAAAAGCTTGTGTATGAGATAATATTTTTTCTGAAATGTTTAGCTTTCCAAATGTTTAGCTTGCGGATTTAACTCAAAGCAACTTCTTGAGATTGGAGGAAGAATCTGGAAGTGAGTGATTTGCTTCTTTTTTTCAATTTTTTTTTAAAGAATATTTTTGTTCTTAGAACCCTCTGGGTCTCTGTTTGAAGTAACCTAACTTTAAACAGTGACACCAGCTTATTGAAAATGTCTCTTTCTGAAACTAAAAGCTTTTCATATCCTACCACAATGAAAACATTTGCAAGTACAGTTAAGAACCAAACTCAACCATTTAATCTCATTACGCCTAAAAAAGAACAAGGCATTTTGCTCCCAGCCATAAATGGAATTCCAATAATTAAATATTTAGTAGCAATAGGAGAAATAGTTGGCCCTAAGAACATAAATTTTGCTAATAGAATATCAAATAACCGTATAGCGGTTTTCTTGAATTCAAAAGAATGTGTTGAGACCTTCACACGGAATCATAAAGACATAAGAATAGACGGGAATGTTCTCCCTGTCAGAAAGTTAATAGTACCTTCTAAAAGAATTATTATCAGCAATGCACCACAATACTTGCCTAATAACTTAATAGAAGATAAGTTAAAAGAAAGCAATGTTAAACTCTTATCAAGTGTGAATTACCTTAGAGCAGGGATAAAACTTCCAGGGTATGAACATATCCATACATTTCGACGACATGTATTCGTACAACCCGAAGAGTCTGCTACGATACCTCAGAGTATTATGGTCAACTATGAGGGGGATACCTTCAGGCTATACCTGGGAGAGGATGAAATAAGGTGTTTTATCTGCTCTGAAGTTGGCCACATTAGCACTAAATGCACACATAATCCAGATCTACAAGAGAAAACTTTAGAATTGGAATCGACTAAACAACAATTAGATAAAAGTTCTACACATTCGAGTAGACAAATTTTAGAAAAAAATTATGTAAATAATTATACAGCAAAAGAAACAACAAACAGTAACTCTCACTTGTATTTAGATGATAATAATGTGACTAAAGAACATGATAACCTTAATCAAGAAGTAGGTGACATAGAGAATACAGATTTATTGTTATCACAGTTATTTGAAACATGTGATAACCTTCCAGACACAAGCAACATAGCCTGTATCGATTCGGAAACCGATACGAAAATAAAGAAAACTGATATGAAATCCACTCAAGAACAATTCCTCGCTGCTAAAGATGTGATAAACAAAAACTCTTCGAAATATCCGCTGAATTTTGAAAGTTTCTGCTTATTATTAGATATGGTCAAAGCTGAAAAAAACCCTATAAATATAACGAAACAATTCACTCAAAATACACAAGACCTTTTAGACATGATAACTGACATACGTAAAGTAGTTACTGAGCGTTCGACAAAAATTAGGTGTACTGTACTACTAAAAAAGTTAAAACCATTAGTAGAAGACAAAACCTGCCCTTAAATTTTCTAAACATCTAATTATACAACATGACATTGACTAAGATACTACAATGGAACTGTAACGGGTTATGTTCTCATTTAGACCTTTTTAAAGTATTACTTTCCAGATACGACCCCATATGCTCATGTATCCAAGAGACACATTTATTAAAACACCATTCTTTCTCATTAAGCCAATACCAAGTGATCAGAAAGGACAGAGACTCGTACAAAGCTTGGGGAGGTGTGTGCATTATTATTAAGAACGGAATTTACTTTGAACAGATTAACTTGGACACTGACCTGGAAGCCATTGCGATAACTATCTACCTACCAAATCCTATAACACTATGCAGCCTGTATATTCCACAAAGAAAACAATTTACTTCCGAAGAACTTTGTGATCTCACTAGGCAGCTACCTAAACCATTCTATATTTTAGGTGATATAAAAAGATATAAAAAGACGAAACAGATGAAAGACTTAATAGAATTCAAAAAGTTACGGGCCCATGCAAAAAAAATAATTAAAAACTGTAAAAAGGAGTGCTGGAAGGAGTTCGTAGGATCTTTAAACACTTCTACCACTTCCCGAGAAATATGGTTCAAAATAAGACTGATTAAGGGACATAGAAATGACAATACAATACCTGGACTGAAGACCGAAAAAGGAGTCAAAACAGAGGCAATAGATATAGCTGATGAATTAGGCACATTTTTCCAGAAAGTGTCTGCAACCGAAAACTATGAAGACCAGTTTATAAGGCATAAGACATTTATTGAATCTCACATTGTAAATATAACATGTGATGACTCTGAAAAATATAATGATAAGTTTACAATGGCCGAATTTAATCGCGCACTACAAAACTACAAAATTAAATCAAGCCCAGGTCCCGATGAGATACCTTATGTTTTTCTCAAGAAACTTCCAATTGAGGGGAAGCTATACTTATTAAACTTTTTTAATTATGTCTGGACGGAAGGAGCTCTACCTGATTTGTGGCGTAACTCAATAATTATTCCCATTCCTAAAACCAAAGATGCCGTAACACCTGATAAATTTCGACCCATCTCGCTGACCTGTTGTACCTCCAAATTAATGGAAAAAATGGTCAATGAAAGACTGGTAAATGTTTTGACAAAAAAACAAATCATTGCTAAAGAGCAATGTGGTTTTGTTAAATACCGTTCGGCGATTGATCATTTGATTAAAGTCGAAACTCTTATCCAAGAAGCATTTTTGGCTAAGGAGCACTTAGTTGCGGTATTCTTTGACCTGGAGAAAGCGTACGATAGGGTATGGAGAAGGTACGTAATAGACAAGCTAATAGAGTGGGGAATGAGGGGACGATTAGTCAGGTACATCAATAATTTCTTAGATAGAAGAACTTTTAGGGTAAAAATTTGTGAAAAGCTTTCAAGCACATACTTACAGGAAAATGGGATTCCCCAGGGATCTGTATTGAGTGTAACATTATTTTTGATAGCAATCAATGATATAGTCAGACATGTAGAAGGACCAGCAACATGCACTCTATTTGCCGATGATTTTACTATACTTATTAAAAGTAAATCGATGGAATTCATAGAATGGAAGTTGCAACCAATCTTGGCTGATTTAGAAATCTGGTCTGCTCAAACAGGTTTCAGCTTTTCAAGTTCTAAAACAAAATGTCTCCACTTTTGTAAAAAACAGAGGTGCAATAACCCAACACTTGTTTTAAAAGAAAATGTTTTGCCCTTTGTAGAGAATATTAAGTTTCTAGGACTATGGATGGATAGAAAATTGAAGTGGACCAAGCACTTACAAATATTGAGAACAGAATGTTTAAAACTGATGAACATCTTAAAAGTCATATCTGGCTTAAATTGGGGAGCTGATAGAAAAACTCTGTTCTTCATTTATAAAACGATAATCAGGAACAAAATTGATTTCGGGAGCGCAGTTTACAGTTCTGCTTCGGAATCAACACTTAAACTGCTGGACACCGTTCATAATACTGCGATAAGGCTCTGTACAGGTGCATTCAGATCTTCGCCGGTTGATAGCTTATATGCAGAAAGTGGAGAACCGAGTCTTGCCTTAAGAAGAGCTTACCTAACTCTTTCTTACGCAGCATCCATTTTGTCTAAAAAGAACCATCCCAACTACGAACTTGTCGCATCCGATATAAATGAAAATAATTATAAAATTGGCATCAAAGGAAGAATTAGTGATCTTTTGCTGAAATTAAACTTAAACGTAAATAATATTTTAAGTTTGAACGACTTTTTATTCGATCTATGGGATACGAATTTTATCCGAATTGACACAACCCTTACAAAAAGAGGGAAATCTTTTGAAGATCGCGTCTTTATGAAAAGCTATTTTTTGGAATTGAAAGAGAAATATAATAATTTTTCTATAATTTATACCGATGCATCGAAAGTAAGTGATGAAGTTGGATGTGCTGTGGTAAGTGATACAATTAATCACAGGTTCATATTACCCGGAATGAACAGCATATTTACTGGAGAACTATTTGCAATATATAAAGCCTTGGAGCTAGTCAAGACAATGAATGACAACTACTTGCTCATAGTGACGGACTCATTAAGTTCACTTAGAGCAATCGCTGATACAAAATCAAACAATTCCCTAGTAAGGGAAATAACTAATTGTATTTGGCGATTGCAAGAAAATTTCAACAAAAAAGTTGTACTTGCATGGGTCCCGTCGCATTGCGGTATTGTGGGAAATGATGTAGCCGACAGAGAAGCAAACAGGGCGAGGCTGAATGAACCTGCGACTGAAAATGTAAACATAACCACAGCAGAAGAGTGGAAGAGGCATTGCAGGAAGACCATTATTAACAAGTGGAAAACCGAATGGGCTACATCCAGTACTAAACTGAAAGAGATAAAGCAAGATGTATCTCCTTGGACCACATCATGCAGGAAAAGTAGAAAGGAAGAGGTAGTGCTAGCAAGGCTGAGGATAGGCCATACAGCCTTTACACACGGATATTTAATGAGAGGCCTGGATCCGCCATTCTGTGATACATGTAACAAAACACTGACCATAAAACACATTGTAACATTATGCACACTGTACACTGACACCAGAACAAGACATAACATACCTTTAAGCTTAAAAGAAGCATTAGGAAATGATGAAGACATAATTCTAAGACTTTTTGAGTTTCTTAGAGACATTGGTCTGTTAAACTCAATATAAACGTAGAATCAAGACCCGCTAATGACCCGAAAGGGTAGATGCGGAATACAAAATAAATAAAATAAAATATTTTTTCTGTTTTCTCCTTTAGTTGGGTATCGAATTTATGCAATTTATATATTTACCTGTTTTTCATCAGAGTTAACAAGATAATATAGTTATTTTTATTGAATCTACAAAATTAAAGGTAGTTTAGAGGCAGAACATGTAAAATATCGGATATTTAAGCCCTGTCAGACCATTTTAATCAAAATAAAACATAATATTAAAGCCCATTAAATTTTACATCGATATAGCGAGTTTAATCAAAATCTTCGGAACCGTTTTCGAGAAAATCGAAAAAAGGTGCAAAATGCATAGTATAAAGTGCCTCTTCTGGTGAGCTCATTTTAATGAAAAAAGTTTTGTCACGTCTCGAGCGTATAGTTGTCTTAAATATGAAATTTCAGTTTCGTAGGACTTACCGTTCCTGCCCGGGAGTTACCACACACACAGACCTTTTTGCGGGACTTGGTTATTTGGACTCAGGAGACCCTAAAACGTGTATTTCCGTTGAAAACTGGAATTTGAAAATTTTCACGATCGCAATACTTCCCCTTACTATATATAGTAAGTGAAAGTAAAAATGATTTTTCTCTCAAACCGTTGAGAATAGAACTATGGGTCATATGAACTTTATTCTTCCACTTGAGGTCTAATACTTTTCCCATAATATGACTAAATATTTATAATAAAACCCGTAGAACAACAAATATAACATCACGATGCGTTGTTAAAATTTTCTATATTGATAAAAATGTTCATTATTATATTTAAATCCTTACATTATATTCTACATCATCACAAAAATGAATTAAACTTTCAAAATAAATAACAATAAATAGTCAGCTAAAATGCAATGATGAAGTGAGGTGGACTTGTGGGAAAAAGATACGGAAACTTATTTTCCAACCTCAACAGCTTATCATACTCGTACATCCTTCCATTACCTAGTGGACTCTTCCTTGATTGCTTCCCTTTGATTTTTCCAGGACCTCTTTCCTCCTTGGTGTTAATTTCTGAAATGTCTCTCTTATGCTTCTTCTGCATCTACTCCCATCTATGTCAATCCCAGCTATCGGATAATTAAAAGAAAATTAATTCTAAATTTTTAGAAGGTAAAATAAATCTATAAAATAACCCACTCATCTTGTTATCATTGATAAAAAAAACGAGTAAATATATAAGTTGAATCAATTCGATATCCAACTGAAGGAGAAAAGTGTGAAAAATAAAAAATAATGTTTGCATTTTTTTTTGTTTTGAACGTAAGTGCAGTAATATACAGGTAAAAAAAAAAATTATCTTATACACTAGCTTGTAAAAGTTAATAAGGAGGGATGAATAGCCGATAGAACTATTTTATTTTAGATAATAATATTAGGGGTACTCACTACGTTTGCTATAGCATGCTATTTGTGTTATTTTGCTAAACCCGTCGAGTTTCTACAGTTATTTCCTTTATAAAATTGATGAGAATGGCGACTTTAACTTGGAATGAAAAAAAAAAAAAAAAAGATTAAAACAGTCCTTAAAATATGAAAATCGGGCATATCCTTTGAAATAGCAAATTAGTCCTTTTCGGGCGTAATCCACCTCACCCACCCTAATATAGACAGACTTAAGTTATTTCGGACAGTTTCTTGCATCGGGAAGAGAGTTTCTATATTAAAAAGTGTCCTTTTTAGTATGGTAATCCTAGTTACCAGTGAATTATTTCGATTCGTATCCTTTTAAAAGGAGAATCGAGTCAAAAATGGAGGTTCTCTTCCATTTTTAATCGTATCCTGGTTACAATAAATGTCAATTGCTAAGAATTCTTTCAACGAGAAAGGCGACTTTAACTTGGAATGAAAAAAAAAAAAAAAAAATTAAAACAGTCCTTAAAATATGAAAATCGGGCATATACTTTGAAATAGCAAATTAGTCCTTTTCGGGCGTTTCACTCATTTTCATGTCTAACTGTATTTGAAAATTATTTAATTGATTTTAACAACGGAGATAAGTGTGTCGTGTGTTGCCGCACAAGATTTTTTTATTTTAATATTTACAGTTTCGTTTCTCATCATAATAATAAATATAATTAGAATCAACATTTATAACCCGTAATGTTATGAACTAACATCATTAAATTTACGCGTTATTGCATTTTACGAGACCGATAATTTTATTTAGAGGTTAAATAAAGACCATAATTAGTTCGTAATCTCACTTCCAAGGATTATAAAATATTATTTATATTGAAAGGTGCAAACACTCATTAGTTTTTTTAACCCTCTCTCTCCCTCTCTTTATTATATAATATAGTATAACAATCGGTATCTAAGAATAAGCTATCGTTAAAGATTATGCAAATTTTATACTCAATATTGTGTGAATTTTTTTCACTTTTTTTTTAAGTTTTAGTGATAAAGGCATACAAATATATTCTTATACATAAACAGTACATGTAAATAATTACAAATAGTAAGTTCTACAGATTATTATTTATAAATAGTTATATGTTTATTTTTGACATCAAAATTATTATTTTTTGAACCACGATCAAAAGGGTATATGGGGTATCTAATAAATTCTTATATAAGTAGATATGACATATATATTATTTTAATCTCAAAGGAATGACTGATTAACAGAGTAACGAACGTTAAAAATATTTAATCGACCGGCATATTGAAACCTATCAATTGATGTTAACGTTGATTGTCTAGGATTTTGTGAATGACTTGTAACGATAGGGCTAATTTTTTATTTATTTATTGGAATTTACAACTGTATAATGGAATACAATAAGTAAATTTGAGTGAAATATAAAAAGGCATAGAAGCACTCCAATTGGCTAAATTAAAAAAAAAGAAAAAAAAAAAGCTGCGAACGACTGGCGTACAGATTTTTCAAAATTCCGTTATTGGATTCAAATCATCTTGACATGTGAAACCTCCAATTTTAAGTGGGATCACATTTTTTTTCTTGGTCCATTACAATGGTTTATCTAAAGAAAATTATTATAAGTGGATCCTCTTCGGGATATATTCGTCATAGATAATATAAGTTGAATATTATTTTTATAACCAGAAACTAAGATAAAAGCTTTTTTAAATTAAGGTCTGATTTAACGATTTCCTCATTGATACAACTATCACGTCGTGCAACATCATCACAAAGAATGACGCCATTGGCCATCGCTTTACCTTGGTCTTCCATGGCCATGAATAGAAGTCATCATGTACCTTTATAGCAGAGGAAACGCATTAAGTCTTTAAGATTAAGGCCTTTTTGATATTGCTAATAGTAATATATATTTGACTGTATTAAAACCCAACTATACCATAGTGAGGCGTTATAATTTCGTGTTAATATTTTATAGCAAATAAAATGCCAAAAAAAGGTTAATCAACATCATTTGTTGAAAACAATATTAAGCCACTGCTCTCAAAATTATGATGTTCAATAACTTGCTTTCAAGATTTTTAATTGCTATGAATTATTTTAAACCGTTATCAAATATGAACGCTAAATTAATATGACTATTTCTTATTGTGATTTACTTTCAATCAGATAGTTGATATTGAATTATCTTGTATTAATGAATAGTTAATACTGAACAATATTACAACACTTCTATTCTGAATAAGAGTCCCTCTTTAAAAATGTTCAAATTGACATTTTTATGTTTCAATCTCATTTCCTTGAGATTACCAAACGTTTTTTTTATTTTTTTTTTATTTTCTATTTTATTGAGATATATTACAATTTGTTTCTATATGAACATTAGTAATAGTGATATATGATCCCATTCACACAATATATACAATGATAAAGTCAAATAAATAAAATATAATATAATACAAAATAAGAAAACAAACAACAACCTGTAACTGAGATAAATACAAATAAATGATATATATAGAATTAAATAATAATAAATATAAAAACAAAACAAAACAAAACATTAACCTATAATTGAGATAAATAAAAGTTTGCAAATAAACAAACATCATTCAAACAAACATAACTATATACAAAATATACAAGTGCTATAGAGGGACCCCAGACTGGGCTTTTCCCCCCACTTGTGGAGGAAAAAGCGGAATCCAAAAGATCCTAGACCCTCGCTCTCAGCCGCGTCACTGGTGTGAATCAGTGGAGGCCGAACTAGGCGTAATAGCCACAAACATACATTACATGAGTGGAGGATCTGACCAGTGTCAGAACTCCAATTTAAACGTTTACAATACGTCTCGCGGCCACTGCCGTTTCAATCTTCGAGGAGGATTGTAGGGATGGGTGGTACTGGATAGGGATTGTGCTAGAGGGTTAGGATGATGACTAAGGTTCTGATGAAATTTGGAAAATTTGGATGGTACCAGGTCTAAAATAAATGGAATTTTAAGGTCGTGGTGTAGGGTAGAGTTGGTAACGTAATAAGGAGCATTAACTATTGTTCGGAGAACTTTGGATTGGAAGGATTGGATGCGTTTGATGTTAGAATGTTTAGCTGTCCCCCACAGTTCAAGTCCAGTAGGTCCATATTGGTTTCAGTACTGTCTTGTATATTAGTAATTTGTTGTCAACTGTAAGATGAGATTTTCTGTTTAGTAGTCTGTATAACTGGCCGAATCTGCGGTTAAGTTCTTTTCTTTTAAGTCTTGTGTGTGGGTTCCACGTCAGTCTTTTGTCTAGTAAAAAGCCAAGATACCGGACTGTGTCAGAGGAAGGAAGCGGTAGGGAATTGAAATAAACCGTTGGACAGGATTTGCGTCGAAGAGTGAATGTGACGTGTGAGCACTTGTTTTCGTTCACCTTAATACGCCAAGCGTTACACCAGTCTTCGACAAGAGAAAGGTGCCTTTGGAGATTCAGTGATGCTGCTTCAGGATCGGAATTGGATGACAAAATGGCGGTATCATCAGCAAATGTTGCCAGAAAGGTATCGGGATCGATAGGGATATCGGCGGTGTAGAGGATGTAGAGGACGGGTCCCAAGACGCTGCCTTGAGGAACACCAGCCTCAACAATATAATGTTTGGAAAATTCTGAGCCACAGCGAACTCGGAAGGAGCGGTTTGATAGATAGGATCGGAGGACTAGGTATAAGGATTGGGGTAAATGGGTTTTGAGCTTAAAGAGCAATCCCGGGTGCCACACCCGGTCGAAAGCTTGAGATATGTCCAGAAAGGCACCCGAACAATACTCCTTGCACTCAAGGGCAGAGGAAATGTGGTCCACAACTCGGAGTCCTTGCTGAACCGTGGAATGTTGAGGACGAAATCCGAACTGATGTGAAGGAAAATTTTGAAATTTGGCTAGGATTCGTTTTAGTAGGAGCTTTTCGAAAATTTTTGAGAGGATCGGAAGTAGGCTGATAGGTCTGTAAGATGACGTGTTGTTAGAAGGTTTGCCTGGTTTTAGGAAAAGGATGATAGTTGAATGTTTCCATAAGAGAGGAAAATAGGTAGTGCGTAGGATACAGTTATAGAGATATGTAAGGAATGTAATGGCTTTAGGTGGAAGTTGTCTTAAGATTTGAGGAGTAAAGAGATCGTATCCAGGGGATTTACGGAGAGGAAGCTTTTTAAGAAGATATCTGACCTCAGAGGGATTAACTGCTTTAGGTGGTAAGGAAAGCGGTATTGGTGATATAAGGAACTCTTCAACTGCCGCCGTATGGGTAGGATTAAGCTCTGGATGAGGAGTAAAAACTTTGGAAAGGTGCTGTGCGAATTCCTCGGCCTTATCCTTGTCAGAAGCAGCCCAGGAACTATCACAGCGCCGGAGAGGATGGGTAATGGTGTGGGATTTTAGGATTCTCTTCGTGACATTCCAAAGGGAATTGTCACGAGTCGAGAGAGAGGAGAGGTAGGTATTGTAGGATTGGGAACGGAAGATCGCCAACTCCCGCTTTAATTTTCTACAAAAAAAGTTATAGGAGCGGCGATCCTCTGGGTGGCGGGTGCGTTGCCATAATGTTCTGGCTCGGCGTTTGCTGTTGATGAGGTCTGTCAGGTGTTGTGGTAAATGGCTTTTATAAGGAATTATTTGGGAGTATTTGGGAGAGGAGGCAGTCCAGGCAGCTTGTTGAATAGCGGTTGTAAAGGAATATACGGCGTCGTCAAGGTCATTTGGGGTTTTGAGAATCACTCTGAGGTCAATATCATTAGTGAGGATTTCGCGGAAGAGGTTCCAGTTGACAGGGCCTCTAATGAATGACGGTGGGATAGGTTTAGGAATAGGTGTTATGGATACATTTAGAATCAATGGACTATGATCAGAGGATAGTTCATCAAGGCGAGCTATGGAAAAATTAAGAGAGCCTAATCCGCTGTGGATGAAGAAGTCGAGGATGTAAGGATTACGGTTAGGATCTGTTGGCCAGTAGGTAGGAGAATCGGGAGGTAGGAGATGAAAGCGTCGGGAGTTGAGTGCAGACTGCAATGTTCGTCCACGAGAATGGTGGTTCTAGAACCCCACTGTTGATTCTTAGCATTTAAGTCTGCACCCAAAATGAAGTGATTACCCAAGTAGTTGAGAAACGATTCAAATTGGGCAGAGGAAATGGGATGTTTAGGAGGGCAGTATGCTGATGCGATGATAAGCGGAAAGGAAAATGTTTTGATAACAATGGAAGTTGCTTGTAGGTAATCGTGGGCGGGAAGTGGGTGTAAGTGATGGGAGAGGGATCGGCGGACTATGACAGCAGTACCGGCATGGGCTTTGCCGTCTGGATGGTCTGTCCGGTATGTCGTGTATCCTGGTATTTTAAAGTACTGTTTAGTGGTTAGTCTAGTTTCAGTAATGAGTGCAACATCAATGTTTTTGTCTTGCAGTACGGCTGTAAGTTCGTCAGTGTGAGTTTCTAACACCATTCGCATTCCAAAGGAGAATGGATAAGGAATTAGGTGTAGTCATTTATGGTTTTTTTAAGGCAGGAATGAGATTTGATACGAGATTCGTAAGGAGTGATATTAGGGGCATAACAAGGGATTTAATTTCGGAGATAAAGGATGTCATCAAACTGGTAAGGTCTGTGGCATTTGAAGGAGGAGGGATATGAGAGATTTGTGGTTGATTAGGATTTTTAGGATTGGTTACATTTTGAGGAAGAGGTATATGTGGAATGGATTGAGGTACATTCTGTAGTTCCGGCAGGGCCACGGCTTCAGTACTTTGATTTCCACCTCCAAGTAGGTGGGCAAATGATACATTGGCATCAATAAGTTTTGAGGGTTCTCTTCTGTTTCTTACTTGTCTTGCTGTTTCATCCAGTACTTGAGGTTTTTGAAACCTGGTCCTCAGTTCCTTATAGATTTGGCATCCTTTATAGTTGGCTGGGTGGTCCTTGAGGCAATGAGCACATACAGCTGGTGTTGATTTTGGTTTTGTACACTCCACAGACTTGTGCTGTTCACCGCATTTCACGCATCGAGGTATGTGATGACAATAACTTTTAGTATGACCATATGCTTGACAGTTATGGCACTGAACTATCTCCTTCTTTATGTAAGGTTTTTCAACTCTTACGCTGGTATAGTATAATCTATTGAGTTCATAGATTTTTTCAACTCCTTCTGCTGGTTCCAAATCCACAAAAAAGAGAGGTAGAGGAATTTTATCCTTTAGGACATTAGTGACTTGCCGCACTTTATAGCCCATCTCCGTTAGTTCTTCTTTAATTGCTTCAACTGGTGTCGAGGGGTGTAAGTTTCTGATTACAACCCTTAAAGCTCTCTCTTGGCGTTGCTGATAGGTATGGAAATCTGCTTTGGTTTCAGTTAAATATTTCACTATTTTTCTATATGTCTCGGCAGTAGTAGGAGATATTTTGGTATCATTGATTCTACTCATACAGTAGTAGCTGGTAGATTCGGTAATTTTGTTCAATTGCGCGCACAACAACTGGAAATTTCTAATATTTTTGACAAATATGGGAGGAGGCCGTGGTTCACTGGGTATAGGAGTAGATTCCATGTTTTCTTTTTCATTATGCAAAATCTGAAAAGGATTCGGGGTGAAAAACGGCGATTCGTCAGTCATCCCTTGTGACGATGTGCCAGGTTGTGGTTCAGATTCTGAATTAGTACCCGAAGGGGTTGCTTGTAGATTTAATCTTTTATTAGTATCACGGCGAGGTCTTTGTTTTGTAGGAGACGTGATTGAACCACTAGATCTAGATCTTTTAGTTGAAGCTTTGGAGGACATTACTTGATGATAATATCGCATTTCATGTAAGGAAAATAATTAAATAATAACCAGATGTGGGGGGAAAAAAATAACTTAAGAAAACTTAAGCAAGACCAGCCTTGCCTAGCTATTGGCAATCAGCTGATATGAAGAGGTGACTCAGCATTCACTTTACAGTGTAAATTGTAACCCAACTTACCGTTGTTTGCTCCAATATTTACTGTTGTTGTTATCCTGAAGCCTGGTGATGTTTTCAAGACTGTTCTGAAGTGATATCCAACTGAAAAAGCAAGAAATCCAAGAGCCGACTTGAAAGATGACCGCTATACACATGCGCATGACCAAACGTTACGTACATAAATATTAATTATTTGTCTGTTTATTTAAAAAAAAAAAAAAAAAAAAAAAAAAAAAAAAAAAAAAAAAAAAAGATCTTTGTGATGGAAATAGTTATCCATATACAAAAAAAAATAAAATAAATAAATAAAGATACACTAAAATGAAATTATTAAAATTAATCTCCTAGTCTGTAACACAACCCTACTCTAAATAGCTCCAAGAACAAAAACATTTTCTTTATTTTTCCAAAAACAAAACTAAATGTTTCTGCATAATAGTAACATAGTAGGCTTAGTAAGTGATTTGGTTATTGTTGTGGTTTATAAGCAATAGATTTAGGTAATTAAAAAAAAAAGATGTTTGCCAGGAAGTGAATGTACTAATATTTTTTAAATATATAAATACCATTACAGACTACTGTTAGAGGTTTCATCCAGTGAAACACAACGTATCTGCTGCAAGGAATGTGTTAGCAACTTGCATGAATATATACATCCAATGATACATTCATGTTTCAAACCTCATGATGAAGTAAAATGGTATTATAATTTATCATATTATATGTGTAGGTGTAGTATTCAATTAATTAATTAAAATTATATACACAGTATTCAATCGATTAATCAGCTTATATCTATAGTATCAATTCTATTATAGTACTCAAGAGAGATAAACCACCTACCACTTTACTTATATTCAGGTAATCAGAACTGCTAAGTTTAAACCCTATATCTCCGGGCGATTTTTTTTTTTATTATTCAATATTTGAATTCTATGTATATTGAAACGTGAAACCTCACGAACGACATTTTTATAATTAAATTGTTATGATTTTGTTTGTTTTGGAAGTAAAAACTTTCAGGTTATTTTAGTGTGTAATTTTTTGCTTCTGGTCTTGTAATTTGGCAGATTATATTTAATAAAACTTTCAACAGTCTGATACGAAACGAGATAAGTTGATCCAACATTTTTGGCAACTCACATTAAACCAAAAAGACGGGTTTATTCAACATAATTCCCCATATATTATGGCAGGAGTAGGAGGAAAGAGATTAGAATCTTTTTTGCCTTTTTGTTTGGCGCTTATCTTTGATAATTTATGACAGTAATTCAAGAGTATTGGTGCAAATAAGTAGTAGGCATATGGTATTGTAGTTTCTTAATAAGTCGCTCTTTATTTTTCTTAGTGGTTATTTAAAAAAGGATATATATATTTATTGATATTTACAACTGTATAATAAAATACATCTAGTAAATGTGATACTAGATTATGCTGTCATGATTCATATGTTGTGATACTGCCCGTAGGCACCTTTGCAAAAACTAAGCTAAACCAGAAGATCTCGGGGCCATCTTGTTTTCAGACGCCTCGGATGATTATCAGGGATTTTAGAGATTGATACCTGATTCGGCTCAAGTCAACAACATGGGGAACATTAAAGTCTTTATGGGTGTGTTTATTCGTGACCAAATAAGGAGCATTGAGGATTTTGGATTGGAGACGGGATAAATTTGATGGCTTAGTAGAACCCCAACACAAAGCTCTACTTCGTATCGGCCTTATGATAGTTGTGTAGATGGATCTTTTGTAGTTAAGCGGAGGGTTTGAGCGTTTGTCTAGTAAGTGTTGAAGTTGTCGAAAACTTCGGGCAGTTTCTTGTGTGAGGATTCCAAGTAAATCGTTGGTCCAGATGGAGCACTAAGTATCAGATCGGTTCGAAAGGGCCTAGCGGAGTGTTATTGAAGGATACTGTAGGGTAGGACGTCGAGGATTACGACGAAGGGTGAAGGTTATTTCGTGAAATTTTTATCTTCCGATTCTGACACCATACTTCAAGGTCTCTGATGTGGGATTGAAGGTTTTGGGAGGCAATAGTGCGATCATTATTAACCGATAACACACAAGTATCATCAGCATAAGGAGAAATGAATGAATCCAAGAATACTGCCCTGAGGATGTGGTTATATAGGTAAGCATTTTCCCCTCTGATCCGCCACTGACAATGAATTGCTAATTACCATGGTAATAGATTCTTCACTACAGGTTTGCTGTAGCTGCTGAACACATTATGGGGGAAGGTACTCGTGTGATGTGAAAAGGGACTCTAAAGACAAATAATACATTTTTTCTTCTCAAGATAGACGTGGAGGAACGTGTATTTCGAGGGTAATTTGTCCGGAATAACCACTACATTACAGAATCAATCTTGGAGATAAGTTGCAAGAATATGATTTTTTTTTATTAAATTATGAAAGCTCGCTTCTGTCTGATACTTCTTTCCCAACCGAGGGTAATTTTCATTGTAGTCGCCGAAAAGACTTTCTGGTCCCATGAAAATTCGATTCAATCTCTTTCATCATGCCGCTAACTAAGGTGTTTGTCACGAGGGGCAATTATAATTTTTTCCAGGCGGCAGAAAGGGGCACGGCCATTGATATGAAAAGCGATGAAGAAAAGCGGAAAATCCCTTAATGACTGGGATGAGGGATCGGTGACCCACAAGGTCGGCAGGTTTATCGTCCTTTGGGCCGTCCTTCTGCCTCCTCCATGAAGTGAGGTGACTCAGTAATCTGGCTAGCTGAGTCAGAGCTCATCATCTCGGTTCGCTGATGGTCTACGTCAGGAATAGGGAAATCGTGATATCGTTGACCTCTCAGTTTACAACTTTTTTTTTAGTAGCTTCTATATACAACAACATGACGGTTTTTAATTTATTTTTCGTCCTTGAGTAACTTTTTTTGTTTTCAAAAGATAAAAATTCCTTCATGCGGTCGTTATTTATTTACATGTTGCATGGCATCATAAGCATACCAACTTGTTGGCCAACCAACTTACTGCATCTTCAGAAACTGTAAGCGGTAGTACTTACTACTAATAGAATAAATAATGACCGATTTTGGCTTATTTTTTGAACAACAAAAAGTGTGTAACGTAGTTTGCTTCGACTTTTATTCTGTATTAGTAGTTGTGGTTGCACAACTAGTGAACTGCACTAGCGGAAGGAAAATATCGTCCCCCTCTTGAAAAACAACTAAAAAAAAGGTAAATATCTCCTTGACTGGGAAAAACAATTTATCATGGATATGTGTATCTATAATCTACTTCTTATCTCAGGCAGGAAGGAATGAGTTAGCGCATGGAATGATGAAGTATAGAAGGCCAAGAAAGAGATAAATAATCTACTAAAAAAATATATTTTTAGTCATATTTTTACATTTAGAAATTATTACATTGATATTTTTTTCCATTTAAACCAATAAAGCTTGTAAATGGAAGGTCCTAGCAACAAATGTTACAATACAGAAAATATTCTCGATCAAATTTCAAATCAGGAAGCTGTCGGCAAGCTTTCCTTACGAGCAGCACCAGCAGAGGAAAAAGTTACATTTTTGAGGGTAAAAAAAAGTTACCCAAAAAAAAAAAAACTATAGATAACTTAAAAAAAAAAACTATGTGGCTAATTTAAAGAACTACTACTTCTTCTTCCAGTGACGCGACAGGCCGTGTAGGTCCTGGGCCTCGCGGTGTAATATCCTGGGGGATTACACTCGCGTTTCTCGATGCATTTTGTAGTGTAGGGTCATCACTCCCTAAGCCTGATTTTGTGAGTTGCCACCATTTGGCTGAAGAGTCTCACATACCCGGGGGAGAAGACTGTGAGTGAATCCCAATTTAATTACTTCTTCCAGTGACGCGACAGGTCGTATAGGTCCTGGGCCTTTAATTTAATTTTATAAAAAGCCCCACCGGGACTGGGATTCGAACTCACAACCTCTAGCATGAAAGACGAGCGCGCTAGTCACTCAGCCACGGTCTCCTCTCACTACATAAATACTAATATTTATTCTAGTGTGTCCCGAACATAATTTAGCTAGAATTATTTATATATTATATATATATATATATATATATAATATATATATATATATTAACAAATACCTACCAATATTAGCAACGATATTAAATATACAACAAAGATATTTAAGGATATCATACTTCGTATCCATCAGTTGAGTGAAGTTTAAGACGGAATCAGTTTCAATTGTTGTATTTTTAAGCTGCTAAAATATTGGGTTGTCCGAAAACTTCGTAGAGATTTTTAAAATAAAATTTACCTTTTATTTTTTCAACTAAAAATGAATCACAAAGCTGATTTTTATTTATATGGCTTTAATCCTCATGGAATTAACTATGTTTACACACTGAATTCGTTTTTATTAAGGCTCAGTAGTGTAGTTTATTGTAAACCAACATGAGTGATGATTCAGTTGATTTTCAGCATATTATGCTGTTCTTTTTAAAAAAAGGGAAAAACGCAGCCCTAACTCGAAAGATTCGTGCCGGGTATGGCAGCGATTCAATTGTTGATACCCCGGTTCAGCAATTTTTTTTTCAAATTAGTTGTGACGATACACAATGTATATGCTTGAAAGCTAAAATACATTGAGGATAACAATAAAACTACCTCTGTATGTTTGTCTGGTTTAAAGCTGTTGTCACCTGAATTTTTTGGTTCATTTCCTTTCTGGTAATGTAGTATATTAAATGAAAGATTTAAATTAATCGTTGCAACCATAAAAACGTAGACCATTGTTAAGCCTGATTTTGTTACACGAAGATCGTTTGATTTTAGTGAGGCCGACTTTTTTCCTGATGACGGTCCTCCAGACTAGAGGAGTCAGTACGTGCTGATGGTGCCGTTGAGAGAATGATTATGACTATAGGGAAGAGGGAAGTTGGCAGTTGATTAACTGAAGAATGAGAACCATCGTATCCGATGCCTAAAGCCAAACTCTCGTTTCCATTCCCTACGCAGATAGTTAGTTTTTGGTCATCGAACTCTGCTTATTGGTCTTTTTTTAGTAGCTGCTTATCATTAAAAAGAAAGAAATTTCATTGTTTATTTAATGATCTCCGTAATTGTTTTTCTAAATACCTTTTCATGGTAATTAATAATTCAAAATAACAGTAATAAGTTCAATAATAAATTTCAAGAATTATATTTAGTAACCATGTATTTTTAAATGGACACTGAAAATCTCATTAAATCTGCCAGAGGTCAGAAGTTCAAAGCAAGGAGTATTTAAAACAAACAATAAAGTATATTAAATATTTATTAGTATATCTGTTTATTTTTATTACCGAAAATTTGGTTCGATCAATTGTGTTTTCAAAATTTAATAATCCTATTTAACTCGAAAGTGCAAAAATTCAGATTTAATGAGAAAAAAAATTAAAAACCGTGCGATTAGACCAAAAAGGGCAAAACGCGCAGTTTCGTGCATTATAAAATTGTAATATATTATCCACTAATACATGAACGGGATAGCTGTCTGGGTTTAAAGCTGATACAGGCAAGCAAATAGATTGTGCAAAATCATGGAAATCCGGCCTATAGTCATAAATCTCCATGTTTCTGTGAAAATCTTTGAGGTGTAAGTGGATCCTAAAATTTCATTAGTTCCATCTATCGAATTGAAAAATATAGGATTAAATTATTTTTTTATTGAAGGATATATATTTTTTAATTTTAATCGTGACATATAAATCGTGACTGGTGTTGGAACGTGGCATACACGGCAAAATCAACAATTTAGGTGGTCGAACTTATTATTATTAGTTGATAGGGCGCTTAGTACTAATATTTCCCGCCATACCGTGTTTTCAAATAAATAGTACATAAGTGAATCATTCCTGTTTACACAAGTGCCTGATACCCGGCAGTGGGATTATCTTTATTCGATGGATATTAATTATGTTCAAGGTGTGTGTAGCGCAAAGTCTTTTTGCTTTTATTTAACAATGGAGATTGCTCAGACAGGTGAGACATTATATTTCCAAGCTGGTTATTGAATATACATTGCGATCTACCTGTAGAGTTAACTAAGCAATTCGTAAGTGTATGCCTATATTCAATATATAACATTCGTTTGAAGGATTTATTTCATCACTCCTTCTAGTCTTTAAATGTTGCAAAGAATTTTTGCGATTTTTTTGCTTTTTTGGTGATACATAATTTTTTTCAGACACAACACTCCGAATCAAAAGTTTTACAATCTATAATTTGAAGAGTCTCCTAAATGATTTAAAATACATTATTAGCAGGTTTAAGCCACTATAAGCCATTATTGTATTATTTTTGTAGGACTTCAAACTTAAAATGTAGGGAAGTTTTAGATTTTAGCAAATAAATTTGATTTTTGACCAATCTGCGCTCGCCAATCGTGTCAAAAATTAATTAGTTTTTATATTTTTTTCTTATAATTTTATTTATAATTTATTTTGTTATATGGGTCGCCCAAAGGTTAAATATGGACAAGTTTCAGAATATTGTCCACCTAAGTCGGTCATATTTTCCACTTTGTGGAGGGTGAACACCCTTAAAAGAAAGCTTAAATATTATTTATGTATACAAAATATTTGTAGAAAAACTTGAGAATCTTGAGCCATTCTGTATTCCATTATTACCCGTCTCTAGGAATGGAACAATGCCGCCATCATTGGCAGACAATATCGCAGCTATTACCTGAACCATTACTGCTGCAATTGAACCATTGATTACTTCTTTCTGTAGCTTCTGCTTTTAACAGAGCCAGCTTCTTTTTTCCCGCAAGCAACAATGGAGTTGGTATTGTACTCACTCTATAATGAAAGTTGCTCAATTAAAAAGCGATGTATCAATTTTTACCTTTATGATATTTTTTCTGATGGACTGTTGGTCGTTCCGTAATTTTCATATCCTGTAATTTGGTTTAATAGAAAACTACGCAGGCATCTTCCCATTTTGTCAATTTTGTGTTACATCGCAGAATTGTCTAATCAACATGATTTGCTAATAACGAATATATTTTTCTTATAGGAAAATTTTAAAGAAATGACTAAATAAATGTTAAAAGCTTGTATCATTTTTTAAAATTTTGCAACTAAATATTACTAAAGTTCCTCTCCAGAGAGGTGGTTGTGCGGTTTGATTTTGAAATGTAGAAGAATGTTAGACGTCGTGCATTTTCTAAAATAAAGGAGAAAAATAGACCGGATGAGGGTCTAAGAAAAAAACAACAATAAAACAGTCTAAACCAGTGGTCGGAAAACTTATAGGCCAAAGCCTCAAATGTGGACATAACAATTTAAAAAAAAATTGGGAGCTAAATCTGCTTGTTTTGTTATTTAGTTTACTAAATAAGTAGTAAACTAAATAAAAATAAATAGTTATTAATGGGAACAATGTACTTGCATCTCCTTGGAAAGTTTGAGTAAGTCAGGCTTGTATGTTGTTTTTAATTTTAGGCTTGATTCCAAGTTCTCATCAATAAGACGACCACTCAGTTTACTCTTGATAATGTTCATGTTTGAAAAACATTGTTCGCATATTTATGTAGAAACGAAAAGGGAAAGAACAGCAAACGCGAGCTTTTTCATTCCAACACTATTCCAAGCGTTGAAAATGATAATGTCTTCCTTGTCCAGGTTATCCAAAGCATATCATTTGTGTTGAGAACTAAGATCACATTTTTTCTTCTCCAATATTTCCAAATTCAACACAAAGACGTTTGAATTTAGATGGCCATATCTCCTTCTTTTTTAAATCCAGCAATAGTAATTCAAAGCTACCAATGTCTATTTCAAAAGGAGAAAATTTTAACTCAGTATATCATAGCATTTAGAGGATCTTTGACAAATGATAATGTTGCTCTGCTGTTTTTAAATTCATGAAAACTGCTGAGAAATGCTTCCCTCATATTTAAATGAAATGATAATTAACATGGATATGCATGATAGGTGACATAATTATTAAAAATAATTTATTATGTGTTGTAATTAAATTGTTGAAAATGTATAAATGCAATGAAACTTTAATTGATTACAGAAGCTTGAGAATGGCCCTAGAGGCTGAAACCTTGCGATGACTGGATTAAATAAATTGTTTTAAAAAAAATATATCCAAGAATTCTTTTGTAAAACGGCCTAATATTTATCGAACAAATTTAAAATTATTGTTTTAAAACGGTGTATCGCCCGCGACGCCGAAAAAATACGAACAATATCAGTCGGTAGCATGTACATGATTTGAGTTCACGTTTACAAAAACTAATTAAATTAAACTCGATGTTCGTTACGTATTTTGGCAACAGTATAAAATTTTAATTACTTATCTATCTTTTAACTTAAATAAAAAAATATACAAGTTCTCGATATATAGAAGACTTTTAATATATAAAAATAAGATGTAATTGTTTTCTTACCAAATTAAAAAAAAATTAAAATATTATAGAGTCTTCCGTGGATATTTGAACCAGTTGAGGAGCCAAAGAGCCACATGCTGCTCTGGAGCCGCCCTTTGCCGCTGTACTAAACCATTAAACTTTTCGGCCCACACTGTGGGTCATCATGCAGGCTGATAAAGACACAATTAGGAAGGATATGAGAAACGTGTGCGAAAAATCACTGAAATATTATTTTAATACTCTAATTTTCTATATTCCTCTTTTAATCTCAATTCACACTTATGTTGTTTTACCCTTATTTTAATCGTTTTTGCATATTGTTTTTAGCTCTGATGACCTACAAAGTTGGTCGAAACGTAGGCAAGAGTGTAAATAGTTCAGATTATTTCATTCTTTTTCTTTCTTAGACCATGACCCTCACTATATTCCTCCAGAATCTCAACTATTGATATTCATTATTTTATAAAATTATTTTTTTCATCAATTTTTTTATCGTAACGCTTTAAAAGCGACATTTTCTATGCAGAGAACTCATCTTATTTCATCCTATCGAACAGCTATTGTGTTTTTTGTATCGTCCATGTAACATAGATATCTCGCATTCTCCTTTTTCTCGGTATATCTTTTTATCATATCTGTGTCTTGTATCCATATCCATATGCGGGGTAGAATTGCACGATTGCAGTGATTCCCAACACTTTTCGCGGACCCCTACATCCTATCACGTCAATGCCAAGGATTCCCTGAATCCTAAAAATCATTACTATATATGCGTACTTTCTCGTATACGTTAGGTGTTGCAAGTGAATAAAGATCTGATTCCACTTGACGTTTCATGTTCACTTCCAAAAGCAAGAGAGGGTAGTGTCGCATTAAGGGACAAGCCAAAGCTAGAGGTTGAGCTTCAGGAATAAATTCGGTGGAATCCAAATGCTGTAACACCAGAATTAAGTTTACTTCAAACAGCAAAACATTGAATCGTGAAAATACAAAACTAATACAAGATAAATATTTATTTAAACACTCCTTTAAGCTTATAATTTTCAATCTTTAGAAAATGAGTAATTTAATGATTGTGATTGTGCAGTATCTGTGATCACATGCAATTACATATATTACTAAGAATTTTGAATCTTTCCGTATAATTTTGTTATTATTACAAGTCAAGACCACGTCGTATCGTCTGCGGACCACCAGATCTCAATCCCTGCACTATTGTTTTTTAGAAGATACTTCTAGTATTGCTACTGTGGTCCTTTCCTGGGAAAGATCATTCTTGAAATATATTTCTCACACAACTAATGGATGAAGGAATCCATTCTCTTATACGCTGTCCACCAGAGATGGGCAAAATCACACTCGGAAATACGAATACGAATGCATTCAGGAAGATCGAGTTTTGTAAATACGAATGCATTCGTTTTTCGAAAAAAAAATACGAATACGAATATATTCACAGATGTGGACAGGTATATGCGCCGAAATTTCACAGGTATGCAAAGGGATACGGTCATATTCCACTGGCGTGGGCCGTATTTCTCTGGTCTAAAAACGTAAATTAATAAATTTTAAGAAATATTTGTCAAATTATTCCATTATAGAGAAGAGAACTGTATGAGAGTTGATATATGCAAATAAATAAATATTCGCATATAAAGAAGTTATTTCAACAATATTTGAATCATATTTTAAAAAAATTCATAAATATTAAATGTTATGCCTTTTAATATAATATATAATACCACCGTATTCGAATTCACGCCTTCGAATGCGCACATATTGACTTGTACAGGCCTGTATACGTTTTTAGACCAGTGGAATACGGCCCACACCAGTGGCACATGACCGTATCCCTTTGCATTCCTGTGAAATTCGAGCGTATATCTGTTCACATCTGTGAATATATTCGTATTAGTATTTTTTTTCGAAATACGAATGCATTTGTATTCGTATTTCCGAATGCGATTTCGCCCATCTCTGCTGTCCACTCATGGTAAGGGAGACTAATGAGAACTTTTTCAGAGAGATCGAGAGACAGAGGAGGGGTAGGAGAGAAAGGTACACAAACTAAAAAATAAATAAAAGTGAAAGTAGAGTGGGAAACTAAGTTGTTAGTTGTTTATAATTTGTTTTATGTATGTAGTAATATTAAATTCTTATTACATAGCAACACACGACTTTTACTTACCTTCGTTGTTAAAATCAATATAAGAATTTTTAAATGCTTTCAGAGATAAAAATAAATCGTGAAAGAATTATTTATTTATTTATTACATTTTTGTGGGCGAAAAACATCATAATCGGTTATCATCGCCCTATTTCAATATTTACATTGAATTGTACAAACAGAGTTCTTTTAATGCATTTCGAATTTTGGAATTTACATCTTCACGGTCGCACAATACTTCTGTAAGGGAGCGTGGTACTTCATGCTTTGCCATAATTCTCGTGTAATTTGGACATTCTTCGATGATATGTTTAATGGTTAAATTGGCATCGCAATGCTGACACTTTGGTGCGGATTCTCTGGCCATGAGGTAGCCATGAGTGAGGCGGCTGTGTCCCAGTCGGAGCCGAGCGAGGACCACTTCCTCTCTTCTTGAATCTCTGGAGCTAGAAGACCACTTGTCAACTCTCGGTTTCACCAATCTCAATTTGCTTGTTGTCTGTTGATCCCATAGATTTTGCCAGTCGGTCTTGATTTTATTTTTTAGGGGACGGAAAATTTCAGCGCTGGTTAGATAGGTAGGTTCGACAGTGTCTGATGAGTGAGCTTCTGCAGCTGCCTTATCGGCCATCTCATTCCCTGTTATACCACTGTGGCTTGGAATCCAGAAAAATGTAATATTTCTGCGTGAAGTACATAAGGTTTGAAGAAGGCGGTATATTTCATGGACAAGCTGATTTTCCGTGAAGGGGTTGCTAAGAGATTGAAGAGCGCTTAAAGAATCCGAGCATATTACTATTGTTTCCTCACTGGTGGTTAATGCTAATTGAAGTGCTTTTAGTATGGCAGTTAATTCGGCTGTAAAAATTGAGCATATATTACTCAGTTTATATTTTATGGCTGTGTTATTGTAAAATAAAGCACAAGATGTTGATTCAGCTGTTTTAGATCCGTCGGTGTAGATGACTAGACTGTTTCGGTACTGATGTAAGGTAGCAGCAAACGTGTGATTTATTTCGTGGATAGCTTTGTATTTCGAATCTCCTTTCCTTGTTAATTTAAGCAATTCTGTGTTAATGAAAGGAGGGGAGAGAGTCCATGGAGGTAATTTTTCTTTGTTAATCATTATTTTGTTATTTTTTAACTCATTTAGGAATTCGCGTAATCTGAAGCCAATAGGAAGAGATGGGTTTTTTGCTCGCTCGTATAAAGTTTGGTTTTGAGGGTTGATACAGCAGTGATGAGAAGGGTTATCCGGCTGGGTGTATAGCTTAACTAAATATTTAACTCCAAGTTTCTGGCGACGAAATTTTAGTGGGAGCACTCCTGCTTCTGAACAAAGGCTTAGGGCTGGGGTAGTACGGAATGCTCCAGTTGATAAACGTAATCCAGCATGGTGGACCGGGTCTAATCTCGAAAGTACTGAGTTACTAGCAGAGCCATATACGAAGCAACCATAGTCCATTTTGGTTTGGATCATCGTTTCATATATTTTCAGTAACGTTTCCCTATCGGATCCCCATGATGTATTCCCTATTTTTTTCAGGAGTTTCATTTTATCCATACACTTATTTTTAAGTTGATTTACGTGTAAGGACCATGTCAATTTGTGATCTAGGTGAAGACCAAGGAACTTAATATTATCTACGTAAATAAGAGGAGACCCAATTTAACATAATATTGGGGAGAGAATCTACATTTCTTCTACGTGTGAATAACACGCATCTTGTTTTTTCTGTAGAGAAAAGGAATCCAGTTCTGCGGGACCAATCTTGGAGGTTGTTTACAACAACCTGTAATTGATGTTGTATGTACTCCAGCTCTATAGAGCTACAGGCAATTGCAAGGTCATCTGCGAATAGGAATCCATGCACATTTGGTGTTAAGCATGCAGGTAAGTCAGATAAAGCAATGGAAAAAAGTGTCGGGCTTAAAATTGATCCTTGGGGTACACCGCAGTCACTTGCTATCCAGTTTGACTGACATCCTCCAACGCAGACTCTGAAGTAATTGGTTCCGAGGAATCCTTTAATGAATTGAGCCAAGTGACCCTTTATTCCCCATTCTTTGAATCGTTTTAAGATGCCATGTCTCCACACTGTGTCAAAGGCTTTGTGGATGTCAAAGAATATTGCAACCGTGAACTTTTTCTGAATAAAAGAGTCTTGTATGAGGGTAGTCAATCTAGTCAAGTTATCGGATGTTGAACGATGTCTGCGAAATCCGCATTGCAGGTTGTCCATTAGCCCTTTGCTTTCTAGAACCCACACTAATCTTCTATTTACCATCTTTTCCATCAGTTTCCCAAAGCAGTTGGTGAGAGAGATAGGGCGGTAGCTAGTTACTAAAGTTTTATTTTTACCAGCTTTCAATATTGGTATGACGTGAGATTCCTTCCATCCATTTGGGAAAATTCCACTGGTCCATATTTTGTTATAAACAATTAGTAGTTGGTTCATTGATCTCGAAGAAAGATGTTTAAACATCTCGTAGGTCAATTCGTCTGGACCTGGAGATTTACTTTTCAACATATGTAGAGATGTCTTGAGCTCTAAAGTCGTAAAAGGATAGTTGTAGGCGTCGGTAGAGTCTTGAGAGAAGTTCAATGGTTGCTGTTCTTCATTCTGTTTGTAGGACAGAAATTCTTCACTAAAGGTCATTCCAATTGAAGAGAAGTATCTAGCAAATTCATTTGCCAAGCATTCTTCATCACTAACTAATCTCCCGTGAATATTGAGGTGGATAGGTTGATGTACCCTTTTTCCCTCTATGGCCCGTATTTTTTTCCAGACGATTGAAGCTGGGGTAGTTGACTTCAGTGAGGATACAAATTCTTTCCAAGATGCTCTCTTACTGTAAGTAATGATTCTTTTGCATTCGGCTTTGGCTTTTTTGTAAGTTATTAAGTTTTGGAGAGTCATATTTTTCTTAAAAATTCTGTATGCTTTCCTTCTATTTCGAATGGCATTTTTGCAGTCGGAATTAAACCATGGTAGAGGGCGGGGTTTTGATAGAGCTGAGGTTTTGGGAATTGATATGTCTGCTGCTTCAATAATTTTTGAAGCGATCAGTGAACAACACTCGTTTACGTCGTCGGGGAGTGAGAAGTCTAATTTTGCTAAGTCTGTAAATCTCTGCCAATCGGCTTTGTCTTGGATCCAGCGAGGTCTTTTCTTATTGTTTGGATTTCTACCTCCGATTTCGATCAAAATGGGGAAATGGTCACTTGAAAATTGATCGGGCAGCACTGTCCAAGTGGTATCAGCAGCTGCACTATAGGAGCAGAAAGCGAGGTCGATGGCTGTTTGAGTTCCGTAGGAAGGACTTAGGTATGTTGTTTCACCACTATTTAAAAGAAATAGGTTATTCGTTTCTAAGGTTGTTTCTATTATTCTCCCTCGTTTATCAGTTTTGGACGAACCCCAAAGCGGATTATTGGCGTTGAAATCACCATCCACAAGTACCGGCCCTGGTAGTTGGGAGAAAATGGTATTTAATTGTTCCTCGGTGATGGGTGTCTGTTGCGGTATGTATAAGTTGCAGAGTGTAAAGGGTGCGTTGCCTTGGATCCTTACAGCAATCGCTTGAAGATCAGTCTGGAGATGAATAATTTGAAAAGCTAGGTTATGCGAGACCAAAATGATGACACCTCCACACGACCTGGCACCAGCTATGTTGTCCAACCTGTGGTGGTCATAATTTTTCAGGGTGAGGATATCAGAAGATTTGAGATGTGTTTCTTGAAGGCAAAGAATGGCAGGCTGATACTCATTGATAAGAATTTGGAGATCACTGAAGTGTAGAAATAGACCACTGCAGTTCCACTGAATAAGTTTTAAGTAGTCCATTTTATAAAAAGGGAAAGTTTAGGAGTAGAAAGAAAAAGCCTGTCATGATAAGATTGATAGAACTAAGATACAATTTATAGCAAATAGTGAAAGGAATAGGAGAAAAGGAAATAAAGAAACATGAAATAAAGTGGTGATAATAAACTGAAATACAACAGGAATGTAGAAAATATATAGTCATATTGGTTACTTAGTTTTATTGTTATTAACTTTTTGTTTTGAAATTTCTTTTTTTGAGTTTTCCTTTTTATATGTAACCTCGATAAATCCGTCATGTGTGTCGGGCGGATCTACCTCAATCCGCTCAATGTCTTCTTCAGAATTGCCTTGATCTAAAGGCGAGGAAGAAGACGTCGCGGGGGTAAAGCTTTGAGATTTTGAGAATGTTGAGGGGAGAGGTGAGGAAGTGGACGAGGAAGAGAGGGATGAGGAGGGGAGAGAGGGGAGAAGGGATGATGAGAGGGGTGGGAAAGAAAGGGGGCTGGGGAAGTAGCGTGGACCGTGGCCGCCGCCACTGAACAAGTGACGATCGCTGGCTGAGGCTTTGGGCCTAGAGTAACTGAGGCTGGGGCACCAGCTGGAGGGGGTGCTTGTTTAGGCTTTATTACTAGCTTTCTTTGGTCACTAATAGGGGCTTCGAATTGGAAAAAAATGTCTGTTTGTGTACCTGTTTCCTGGGTTTTAACTGTTTGCTGTGTTCTGGTTATTTCAGAGTATAATCTATTACAATTTTGAGGGTTTTCTTGTTGATACATTTTCCTAGCTATATTGTTGGGCACTTTTTTACAGAACTGAATACTTTTAATTTCTCTATTCATTTTATAGACGGGACAGGCGCGATCTAGGCTATTATGGCTACCACCACAATTTACACATTTGGGTGCTTTAGTGCATTTTCCATCTGTGTGTTTTTCTTCTCCGCATTGTGAGCAGACAGTCTTATTTTTTGTGCATTTCAAAGTGGGATGGGAAAAGCCCAGACATTTATAACATCTCATAGGGGCTGGGATGTATTTTTCAACATTAATAGATTGATAACCTACTCTGAGTGTTTCTGGTGGGAATGGTGTGGGAAAGGTTATGATATAAGAATTTGTCAATTTTTCGTTACCATGTGATTTTGTTTTTATTCTTAGTATATCTTTAATTTGACCATTAAATTCCGCTATTATTTCGTCCCTATCTAAGTATTGTAAGTCACTACATCTAATAACACCTTTGCTATAATTTAATGTGGGATGGGGCTTAACTGAAATATTAAATTGATTTGCAAATGTTGTAGTTTCGAGAAGTTTTTTAGCTTGTTTGCTATTAGCTGTTTCTAAAAACAAATTTCCGTCTCGTAGTTTCTTTATGTTTTTAACCTCACCGATTAGATTTAAAAAAAATTTATTAATCAAAAAAGGCGATACTTTTTGAAATCCTTCATCTCCCTCTCTACTTATTAACAAAAATGAAGGTGCACTTTCAACGACGTCATTAGTTTGTATCGGGTCTGGAGGAGTTTTCATCCGTCCCCTTTTACGTTTCGTGTTTGAACTAAAAAACGGTTCGTCCATTTTAATTGGTTATAACCCAATTTTAAGAGTAAGAAGGAAGGAAAGTGAAAGAGATAGGAAAGATTAAAGGAAGGAAATAAATAGGAATATTCTTATCTGGGCGTGGCGTTGGTGCCCTAATGGCACTGTTACTAGGCTAACCTGTATCTTCTCAGGGTTAGGTAGTGGATAGCATACTTCAAACTATTGTCTATTTCTTTGCTTGATTCTTCTATTTAGCTTCCTTGCACTTTATACCTACACGGTGTGTATTTTGTACTATAAATGTTTCTCAAACACTGCAAAAATTACAATTTAAACTACAAAGAAATGTTATCACACTTAACGTTTCAATGGCCTCAACAGCTGTCCCTTGAAAGAATTAATTAAATTGAATTTCAATAGAAACATGTGTTTTATTAAATAATCTATTATATTTTTATTTATTTATTCCATGCATTTACCCAAAGAGGGGCATTAGCATATGACATAGATTATTTTGTCAAAATAACATTTCTTTTTTTTCAATACACTGTTTTTACACTATATTCTATTATGAATTCCACATTGTTTTAAAAACTTCAGTAAACTTTGAACACTCCCCTCATTGTCACCAAGAGCGACGTCCAACCTGTTCTTGATCTTGCAGTTCCTTCTTGCTCTGCTAAATGCCTCGCAGTCCATTATTTTTCCATTTATGTTCAACTGTCAGTGGTGTCTTGTAAGTCCTGCAGGTCTGTGGGTAGAGTCCCTTCAGGAGATAGGAATGGCTAATGGCGGTATGGCCGCAGCGTAACCAGGCTAGGACGACTTCTCGTCGGTTTCCTCTCTCAGCAGTTTTCCAGGCTCAGGGCTGTCGTTATATTATATTTTTATCTACAAGAATCAGTTAGTTTTACCGGCTTTTCATCACTCTTCATAAATCTTTACAATTCCTTGTATTAGATAATATTTTTTCTAAAATCTTTAGCTATGCAACGGTATATTATTCGTCTATATTGCTATTCTTGTGTTCAAAAAAACACAAAAATTGCATAAAAAATTACGCTCAGCATTCATGTTTAGCCGTTTTTTATCAATGCTAACAAGATAATGTGTCTAACCTTATGAAATCTACAAAATTAAAGGTACTTTGAAGGAAAAAAAAATATCGGCATTAAACTCAGAATATTTCAATCAGAATAAAACCTACATTATATTAAATCCTATAAAAATTTACATCTAAATAGCGAGTTTAATTAAAAATCGTTATAGCCGTTTTTGAGAAAACTATAAAAAGGTGCAAAATGTAAAGTATAAAGTAGCACTTCCGGTCTGCCGATTTTAGTGAAAAATAGCTGTAACATCTTGGCCGTATAGTTTTCTTAAATAAGAAATTTAAGTATTGTACGTCGTTTCGTTTACGCGCTAGACTTACCACACACACACACACACACACACACACACGCACACGGACCTTTTTTCGGGACTTGGTTATTTAGACTCATGGGATCCTAAAACGTGGATTTCCATTGAAAACTGAAATTCGAAATATTTCACAATCGCAATACTTTCCCTTACTTTATATTTCACATATAGGTAAGGGAAAGTAAAAATAACTTATAGATATTGTTATTGTTTAAAATGTTGTTTATTGCATGGTACACCTGTATCGCCAACAGGCAGAGCTGATAATAAAATAAATAATACTCGTAACCCTCGCCGATAAATTGGCTTTTTCTTAGTCTTCCTGGGCCCAGGTGTTGTTTGTACGTCAGAGAGGATATTGAACATCTGTTTTCCTCAGTTCTTGTTGCCTGCACATATCCGTCTATATTGTTTATTGAAGGTATATAGTCTCTGTTGTTTTTAACTAACGATAGATGATTGGTTTGCCAGAGTTCTTGTTGCATTTTATTATTTTATAAAACTTCGTATTATTTGGGGACAGTAATTATTAGTTTTGCTTAATGTATCATTGGAGTGTGAAAGTCAACCTGCATTGAGTAAAAAAAATATTGACACACAATGTTTTTCCATTTAAATCTTAAGTATGTAACTTATTATTCAGTAATAAATTTTATTTTTGTATAGACATTAAAACCATTAATATAGGCAAACCAAAAATAAATAAATAAAATAAAATAATTAAAGTAGAAATGAATGGGAAAATGAATTATAAAAATCTAAGTAAAAAAAGTATTGACACAGCCATTTAATTATAAATAAAATATCCTATTTAAGTCAATAAAAGTCACTAATAATATCATTCCTTTGGCATCAACTATAGCTGGTAATCTTCTTTGCATCATAGAAACAAGATTTCCAAGACCATTCCTTTAACAACACATCTTTTAAAACATAATTTGAAGAAATTTTGTGCTTTCACACCTTTAAATCCGAAATTGACCATAAAATGTTTAATGGGATTTATATCCGGAGACTGAGGGTGTGTTTTCAATTATCTCCGTACATTGTACAATAACCGTTCCTTCGTTTTACTGGCAGTGTTTTTTGGATCGTTGTCTTGCTGGAATATAAACGTATCCTCCAATCCTAAATGTTTAGCAATGGAAAGCAGATTTTGTCGCAAAATGTCAACATACCTTTCAGAATTCATTATACTTTCAACGAAGCATAACTTTCTTACACCATTCGATGCCATGCAGCCCCAAACCATTACGTTGCCACGGCCGTGTTTTACTGGAGGCCTAACGTTCCTATCTGCTCCGCTATGCTGCATGTCGAAATTGTTGGATTATTTTAAATTAGTCGACAAATATGTCGTTTTTCTCTTGGATTAATTTTTTGTGGCCGGTCTGATCTTGGTTTGTTTGGCATAGAACCAGATTCCTTAATTTTTTTTTAATGATTTTTTTTTAAGTGAACTAAAACTCATTCCTAATCTTTAACCTATTTGGCGATAACTGAAATTTTTCCTATGCTATTTCATTACTTTACTCCAAATGGAGAAAGAATGTGCAACAGTTTTACCCATTTTAAAAAAAACACAGTAATGCGTGAACTCCATAATTAAACTAATCTCTTATTGTTTATTAATAAATATAGAAATATTGGACTATGTTCCCTAAGAATGTACACATAGTAGAATTGAGTCTTTGTTTTAAAAAAAAACATAACTGTGCCAATACTTTTTTTACTTACATTTTTACAATTCATTTTCCTCATTTGTTTCTGCCTTAATTATTTGTTTTATTATTTTCATAAACAACCTTTGTAATCGACCAAAAAAATAAAAAAAATAAAATTACCTCTGCTCAAAATGAGGGCTTGCGTTTCAAGATGCGTAGAATCCGAATAACTTAGTTATACTTAGTTATGCCGTCCTTCGGAGGGGACGTTAAAAGGTGGTCCCGAGCCTGTGCGATGTCAGGTACTCGTTAAAGATCCCTATCCTAATAAAACCTGGATAGGCAAAATTTAGGACTCCCACTGTAGCATCGTCCGATTAGCCATAGTAGCATAAAGTGACGTTAAATAAATAAACAAACGAATAAAAAAAAACCATTTGTCCGCCGTCCGCGGCTTTTCTCCGAAACTACTGGACCAGTTTTTTTTAAATTCGCTACAAAAATACTAGTCCATTCAACGATGATCCTAATACCTAGACGTTGATATCAGCTGGTTAGTTTTCAAATTGCGGCCAATTAGAAGGATTTTATTCAATAACTCAGTTATTTTTGAAGATAAAAAACAAAATTATTAGTGTTTTTAAACGAAAAGACCGCGAATAATTTTATAAAAAAAAAAAAAAGAACAAAATTGAAATGTTACACATAAATACGCTCATAACTCATAACAAAAAAAGTATGTATAGAGTTTTAGAATCAGTAAAGCGAGATAAAAAAAAAAAAATGAATTCTTGCCTATATATACGCTTGTAACTACGTTATTTTCGAAGTAGAGAAAAAATTTATTATTGTTTTTTAACAAAAAAAAAAAAACAGCGAATAATTATATAAAAGAGAAGGAAGGAACTCAAATAAACGAAAGATTGAAATTTTTCACATAAATACGCTTATAACTCAGTTATTTTTGAAGATAGAGAAAAGTGTGTATATAGTTTTAGAATCAGTAAAGCTCAAAAAACAAAACAAAAAAAACATCATATGTATAATCAAGTAACAGATTATAAAAGATGTAATTACACCAAAAATCTTATTATCCTATAATCTTCTTATTCCTGCTCAAAATTTGAGAGCTTACGTTTCAAGATAGAGAATTAACCAATGATTTTATGAATATTAACCAAATGAAAAAAGAATCATTGAATTTGGTTAACAACTAGCTTAGATGTTGCGTTTTGAAATCAGTGGTAGTGTTATGATATGATGCTTTGAATTAGTGCTTTTCACATTACTTAATTGCCTATCAAGAGCCATATAAACAGTTTTACACTAATATTATTATTTATAAATAATAAACCATTGTGTAATGATTTGCTGCGTTTTTTTTTTTTTTTGATATATCAATGGTTTTTAATGCATATTAAAAAATTAAATTTATTACTGAATAATACGTTACATACTTTAAGAATTAAATGGAAAAAACAGGGTGTGCCAATATTTTTTTGACCCACTGTACATTCCGTTAACATTGACTGCTTTGTTCATTAGCTTAACTAATGGAAATACATATTATTTCATAATCTATGTTTATAGAACTGTGTTACCACTTAATCACTTATGTGGTTATCACAAAAATGACTTTGATTCAGAATCTGAAAATATCTTTTGATGTTCTTCTTAACAACTTGATGGGGAGTAAGGTTGGATTTGAGGAAATTCTTCCTTTATATTGTTGACAATACTATCATTTATAAAATATTTAAATAAATTGTTTTCAGAATATTTTCGGTACCTTAATGATGATTCAGATACAAGAGATATCGTATGATTTTTCTCACTCAAAGAACTTTTAGTAACAATTAACGATGGAGTGAAGAAACGTGGTGGTCCCCATATGTTCATCATCTGTACGTCAGTTCTTGCCGACATCCCAACAAAAAATATGAACACTAATATCAGACAGGGGCACTTAGGAGCCAGTTTTCTTTGAAAACGTTTTCTTAACTCATGATAATGTCCCATAGTTCCGTGTTCGTAAATATTCATCTTAAATTATTTTCAATCTAGAAATACAAATCTTAAATCAACAAGTCAAATAAAGATTGGAAAAGCCTAAAGAATGCTATTGAGTCTCAAATGTACAATCTAAAATGTATAAAACATAAGTATAAACATCTTTTTAAGTGCTGGTGAAATTATTTTTTTAAATAATGAATAAAAGTTCCTGAGATGCTACAGTGACTTTTATATCAGAATCGGCCTAATAGAAGAGACATTTACTACTTACCATTCATTTTACACCGTTTTAGGAGTTTCACAAAAGGGCCATAACAATTTTGAATCAACTCAATGTAAAATTTAATGGGTTTTAATATTATGTAGTTTTCATACTATTTGAAATAATTTGATATGACTTAAATGTCGAATTTATGAATTTTCTTCCTCTACAGTACCTTTAATTTTGTAGATTTAAAGAAATTAACCATATCTTCTTAGCATTGATAAAGAACCGTAATTATATGAGTTAAACGAATTTGATGACAAACTAAAGTAGAAAAGAGCAAAAATATTTTTGTATGCAATGTTTTATTCCAACATAAGAACAGTAATATAGATGTATAATATACGAATGAAGCTAAAGATTTATACTAAAAAACGCTGTAAATTATTACATGATAGTTTATTATTTTCAAATAACAATATTAGGGTATAATTGTTTATGTAGCTGTTAATAGGCAATTAAGTGATATGAAAAGTAATAATTATTTATTTGTATTTATTTACTTATTAATTAGGAGAAACAGCGTTATTTTGGTCGATTAAAAAGGTTAATTATTGAAAATAACATTTATACAGGACTGCATTACTAATTGCTTATTTTTTCTTTCGGTTTTCAGTCAAATAATTCAAATAAAATTTCCTAATTCCAGAACACGTTATATTTTATTTTTATCATGAATAATAACCGAGTTATCAGGGAATCACATCTCTTATAATTTGTGGCTTGACCAAATAAGATGATTTCTATAATTTTTTTTTTTTTTGCTCTTCGCATTGTATTGATCTCGAAAATCTTTTCGATTATATTTCTTCAATAATAAACGATTTTTTTGCGTGATTACATATATTATAATTTGTTCCTTGAATATACATATGGATTTTTTTATTTTTTTATTACGCTTTACTGATTCTAAAACTCTCGACATACTTTTCTCAATATTCAGAAATAACTGAATTATTGAATTAAATCACTTTTAATCGGCCGCCATTTTACAATACCAGCCGATATCCACGTCTAGGTGTTAGGATTATCGTTGCATGCGCTAGTATTTTTGTGGTGAATTAAAAAAAAAAAATGGTCTTATAGTTTCGGAGAAATGCCGCCGACGGCGGACAAACGGTTTTTTTTTTTTAATCCTTATTCGGATTCTACGCATCTTGAAAAGAAACTCTCGAAGTTTGAGGAAGGAGGTAATTTTTTTTATTCGATTACAAATGTTCGTTATTGAAAATAATTAACAAAAAGCTAGAAAATATTATCTTAGGCTGAGTTTACAGTGCATGTTTTGGGGGGAGGAGAAGGGGGCTGAAGCAGTAGGGGGTTCTATGTAATTCTAGAAACCCGCTACCGGTCTCGCCCCAGAAACTCTTGCTGTGTAAACGCGTCCTTTTTTTTTTTTTTTTTTTTTTTTTTTTTTTTTTTTTTTTTTTTTTTTTTTTTTTTTTTTTTTTTTTTTTTTTTGTAGGCGTAAACCACTTGGGTCATTTTCGCCTTAAATCACTTTTTATAAACGGATTAAATATTATAGTCTATTGTACAAGTCGGTCTGTCGTAGGAAGTCAAAAAGTTTTGCAGTTGCTTGTATGTTGTCTTGTAAAACGGTTGGTAAGTCAGTGTCAATTGCAATATGTGCTCTGTGAGTATCATAAGCCCTGCACTCTGTCAAAATGTGTTTAACAGAGATTGGGCAACCGCATGTTGGGCAGTCCGTAGGAGGTTCCCGTGCCATGAGATGTCCGTGAGTTAGTCGGGTGTGTCCAATACGCAGGCGCGCCAGGATAACCTCTTCCCTTCGCTTTTGTCGTAGGGACGAATGCCAATGGGAGATGTCCCTTCTTATTTCTCTTAATTTGTTGTCATTAGTGTCATGCCAAATCTGTCCCCACTTCGACCGAATCCGCTGCTTGATGATAGACACATAGTCGCCAACAGGCACCCCAGTAAAGGGAATGCCATCTGTTATTGCTTCTTTTGCTGCACGATCTGCGAGTTCATTGCCAACTATACCGCAGTGGCTCGGTACCCAGACGAAAAAAACTGAATTATTGGAAACTGTTGTGGACTGCAATGATAATAAAATATTTTGAATAAGAGAGTCGGTAGAGAAAAGGCGCTTCAAGCTGAGCAGGGCCGATAAGGAGTCTGTGCAAATAATCCTGTTTGTCTTAGTAGGGTAAATTACATTTAAACTTTTATAAATTCCAACTAGTTCTGCGGTATAGTTGCTACAGAGTGGAGAAAGGGAAAATAGATGTTGTCTGCCCTCACACACGACCGATGCTCCCACACCTAAGGAACTCTTAGAGCCATCAGTATATACGTAATCAGCAACACCGAGTCTATCTTGTAGTTTTTGAAATTCCTGCTTATATATGTAAGGATATGTGTTTTGTTTGAGTAATTTGGTAAGAGAAAGACAGATATTAGGGGAGGGAAATTGCCAAGGATAAATTGGAGATGTTTCTATTGTAAGGAAAGAAGGAAATTCGAGGTTAAGCTCGACCAGAAATTTAGAAATGCGGACTATAAAGGATGGTCTTTTGGATAGGAAGAATTGTTGTTGGATGAGAAATTGTCTATTTGGGAATAAATAAAGGAGAGGATGGTTGGGAGTCCTTAATAAACCCGTCCTTATAAAAAAAGTTGTATAAGGTAACGGAAAATGATGAAAAGTTCCTAAATATTAGTGATTGTTATATACAATAATATAATTGATTATTTAATGAAACACTTGTTTTTATTGGCTTACATATTCTTGACATGTTAAAGAATTATATTAACGTTTTTTCATTTCTAACTTTATTTAAATGTTCTTAAATTGCTTTTAACAACAGAGGTAAGTGAAAGTCATGTTTAGAGCGAACCAGATTTCTTTTTACTGGAAGGAATTAGTCCGGGTGGCGGTCATTAAATGAAACAACTAAATAGTTTCAACTATTTTATTGTTTGCCAACGTTTCGACCCCCTTTGTGGGTCATCATCAGGGCGCATGGTGGGAGAATGGAAACAGTTCATGGAAATTCAGTTTCCATTCTCCCACCATGCGCCCTGATGATGACCCACAAAGGGGGTCGAAACGTTGGCAAACAATAAAATAGTTGAAACTATTTAGTTGTTTCATTTAATGACCGCCACCCGGACTAATTCCTTCCAGTAATTCTCAACGGTCAACTAATTACATCCACAGATTTCTTTTTGTGTACATTCAACATTTTGTTATATATATATATATATATATATATATATATATATATATATATATTATATATATAATATTATATATATATTTGTATTCAACAGATATCGAATTAATATAAATTTTAATTTAGGCATATATTAATGCATGTTACTTACATTAATATATTACTTACAAAATGAAATGAAATAATTAGCAGCTAAAGGCCATTAATGTTGAATGTTACAATATGCTCATTATTGAATAGGGTTTTCTTTTATTTTAGCGGTACCGAAAACTGAATGAAATGCATGCCCATTTCGAAAATAATATTTTAATTGTTAAAATATTTAAATAAAAAGTTGCCCACTGCATGACATTATTGTGTAGGTAATAATCTTATGAATGGACTCAAATCTGGGACGTCTGGTTAACTGTATGCGAAAAAGAACATTGGATTTAATCCAAAATATGAGAGATATCGCTTTGTAAATTTAAACCTCATAGCTTTGGATAATAATTTTCCCAACTGGAAACAAAAAAAATTAATTTAATTTCCTCAAGATGGCTATTGTGGAGTATTATAATGAACTTTACCGCAATTATGGACAGCTATGCCTTTCTTGAAAAGAATGCAAAATCTGAGGCCTGTACAAGGACTTAACAGGTAAGCAATTATAGTGGTGATTACTAATTGTTAATGTAGGTCTCCATTACATGAAACAACTGTGAAATTTATTTTGTGTAATGACAACTAATTGTGTTAGAAACTACACGGCCATCATTTCATTTAATTAAAGCTATCAAATTATCTCATCATATCTCCTATTAGAAAACAGCTGATGACCGTATAGTAATAAGCATGTGCTCTAATTGTCTCGGTTGGAAATGTGATTTATTCTTTTTTATTAGTGGCATTTAAGAGTGATTAATAACTCAAAAGGACAAGCTATTAATCTAGTTTAGAAAGTTAAATCAGTTAAAGGATTATACGTGATTAACAATTATACAACGTGGAAAACATGTGAAGTCTGAAAGGTTATTTTTTTTAACATTAATTTATCTAATTTAATAAGTATAAACTTTAAATATTGTTTCAAGACATTGTTTTTCGTGCTATCCGGTAAGTAAATAGAAGCAATGGGAGCAATGGCTTCTGAAAATGTAACCAATATGGACCTACAAGAGGCAGGCTCTTTAACTATGTCAGAAGAAAATACCGATTGGGAGGTGATTACAGGACGAAAAAGACCATCATCGTCAGCAGATCCTAGGCTAAACATAAAAAAATCAAATAACATAGAAACCAGGAATAGATTTGAAACTCTTATATGACTGCAGGAGAATCCGAGAAACAATTAAACCCAATAGAAAATAACAAAGTTAAGCCACCACCCATATTCCTAAAAAAGGATACAGAATATCGAAGCATTAATAGCGTTTTTTAAAAAAGAAATAGGTTCTAGTTACTTTAGTATCAAATCAACAGCCAGGAATTTAATTGTATGCCCAGCCACCCCAGACTCCTACAGAACAGCTGTTCGCAGCTTAAACAAAATTAAAGCCGACTATCGCACGTATCATAAGGGGAGTCCGTGGCTGAGTGGCTAGCGCGCTAGTCTCTTATGCTACAGGTTCTGAGTTCGAATCCCAGTCCCGGCGGGGCTTTTATAAGGATGTAAAAAAATGGAGATTCACTCACAACCTCTCCCCCGGGTATGTGAGACCCGTCAGCCAAAGGGTGGCCACTCAAAAAAATAGTCGTAGGGAGTGATGACCCTACACTAAAAAAATTTATCGTGAAACGTGAGTGTAAATTCGTAAGAGTTTACACCGCAAGGCCCAGGGCCTACACGGCCTGCCGCGCCCCTAGAAGAAGAATAAGATCGCACGTATCAACTGTCGGAACATAAAAACCCAAGGGTAGTTATTAAAGGACTTCACCCATCCACACCAACATCAATAATAAGTGAAGAAATGAAAGCTAAGGGCTATGAAGCTGTGAGCGTTTCGAATGCTGTGTCAGCCAGAACCAAAATACCACCTTAAATGTTTTTTGTCAACATTTCTAAAAATACATAAATGAGAAAATATTTGAATTAGACTACATTTATTACACTAGGATAAAAGTAGAAGAAGTTCGAAAAAGGAGGGAAATACCTCAATGCTTCGGATGCCAGGGATTTGCCCATACTAAATCGTACTGTAATCATAACCACGCTGCGTACAATGCGGAGAGGCCATGAAAGCGCTGCATGCTTCAAAACTAGGGAGACGCCGGCCAAATGCTCTAACTGCGGAGGGGCACACCCCGCCAATTACAGAGGATGCCAGGCCCTCAAGAACCTGCGAGCTCAGATAACCCAGCCCTACAGCCTGTCGGTGTAAACCCAAGAATGGAGCGCCCAAACTGCTTTCGGCCCAACGTGGAAGCTCAGCCTCAGCCGCATCCCAGACCAGGTATGAGGGAAGACAGTAGTCAGCTGGTGCCACCAGCTGGCTCTGAGCCTTTTTCACAATCTAATATTCTAAATAATTTAAATACCCTCATCCTGCCCCTTTATAGCCTGATTAGCCAAATATCGCACTTAACACAAACATTAGCAACAACTTATGGACACTAGTTCTCTAACTGTTCGCTCCCTATCAATTCTCCTTTGGAATAATAACGGACTACTTCGACATAAGACTGAACTGGAAATTTATCTTCATCAGAAACGCATTAACATTGTACTTCTGACGGAAACTCATCTCACATCACGCAACAAACTTTCTATACCTAACTATAATTTATACAGAACAGACCATCATGATAATACTGCACACGGAGGGACAGCTATTTTAATAAAATCGACCATAAAACATTATCCTATACACGTAGACTCGAAGGCTCAGATACAAATAACAGGAATACAGTTACAGACCAACCATAAAAACATGACACTTGCTTCTATTTAGTATCCCTCTAAATATATTATTTCAGAGCTAATGTTTACTGATCTATTTAATTCATTTGGCAGAACGCTCCTTGCAGGAGCTGACTTTAATGCGAAACACCGTCACTGGGGTTCACGTTTATGCACACCGAGATGCAGGAGACTCAAGTCTGCTGTAGACCAGTTGTCATTCAACGTATTTGCCACCGACAACTCAACTTACATACCGAATTCTCGTTACAAAAAACCTGACGTACTTGACATATTCCATTTCAACTGAAATAGATCTTGGCTCGGATCATTTACCGGTGAACCTGATGTTGGGGGTAGAAAAATTCTTTGAGGAAAAAAGACCATCCCTTAACTACGGTAGCATTGACTGGGACCTCTTTAGAGAACATATTAATGCCCAGCTCTCTGTTACTATAGCTCTAAAACCGAACAGGATTTAGAAGAAGCGGTCGAACTCTTCACCTCAACTATCCAAGAAGCTGCCTGGTCCTCACAAGCCATAAAAAGAAGGCAAGGAGTAAGCTCGCCGTCCTATCCCCAATATATAAGGGACCTAATCCTTCAGACAGACGACTTTTTAACGAACTAAAAAGAGAAATACGAAAATTTAAACAACTAACCTTGACGTCTATTTGGAAAACCTGACAGCGGATGACAACAGCCTTTGGCGATATACTAAGCGCCTCCTAAAGCATCCTGAAGTGTCTGTCCCATTGAGAAAAAACGATGGTTTCTGGGCTGTGTCGGACAGAGAGAAATCTGCTATTTTTGCTGACCATATTTCAACTATTTTTCAACCTCACACAGACTTGACAGATATACAACAAGAAAATCATGTACAGAATATCTCAGACTCTCTTCTTCCCATATCTCGTCCATCAAAATCCACTACTCCTTCCAATGTCAAAAAAGAAGACTCCTGGTCATGACCTTATCACTGCTGAGGTACTTTGAAAAATCCCCAGAAAAGCTTTAGTCTTTCTTACAACACTGTACAGTGCTATACTTAGGACAACTAAAATCCCTATTAAATGGAAATATTCTACGATTTCAATGATACTAAAATCTAACAAAGACAAACATAGACCTGATCCCTACAGACCTATAAGCCTTCCTCCAGTATGCTCAAAAATATTTGAAAATTTGTTGTACGGACGCATTATTAACATACTGACAGACAACGACATATTTCCAGATCATCAATTCGGATTTCGCTCTTTTCACTCCACAACACAACAGCTACACTGAGTGACCGACTTTATTTCCACTTCACTATCCTGGGCAAGGTTCTATCCTGGCCTCACTACTGTACTTAATATGCACATATGACTTACCGACAAATGAAAACATGTTAAATGTGACATATGCCGACTACACTGCTGTTATTATAAGAAATCCCACAGACCCCATACAGGCTAGTATAACTTTACAATACCACTTGGACAACGTACAAAACTGGTGTAAGAATTGGAAGTTAAAAATTAACCTTGACAAATCATTTGTTACATTTACCCTGAGACGCGAAACCTGCCCTCCAGCTTATATAGAAAATCACCCGATACCACAATCAAATACAGTAATGTATCTGGGACTTATTTTTGACAAGAGGTTGACATGGCTCCCACAATGACGTAAAACGCTAAACTTCCGACCAAGACTTTTATATTCGGTACTACACAGACGTTTTAAGTTATCCATCAGAATCTTAATGTATACACTTATTTATTTTAAAAAATATGTACTTACGCTTGCCAAATATACGGACCTGCTAAAAAGACAAACGAAAAATATTTTTCAATCGTAATTTTTAAGACTGGCTACGAACTCACCACCATATGTTCCAAACGATACCCTTCATACTGACTTACGTATTCCAGCTACAACAAACCACATTCCAACAACTTACAAACGATTTTACGACAAACTAAATGGGCACATAAACCAACTTGTGCAAAACATGGCTACAACTGACGCACCATTCATAACTAGGCGCAGGCTGAAAAGGAGTTGGATGAGGGACCTCCTGATATGAAAATATAGTTCTGCTTAATGTCAGGAGGATGCACCACTGGGTGCTGTCTCCCTCATGCCAGCGCACGCCATGTTTTCTTAAATTTTAGGACATTTACTTATTGTAATTTTTTACAGGTTTAAATAAAATGTTAAATGAAAAAAATATCTCCCATTAAAAAATAACTATTGAAATTAAGATAGACGACTACTTTGAAAAAAATTGCAGAATAATGCATTTGTGGTTCATATCAAATGATATAAACGGTTAAAATAATAAACGGTATGAGTCTAGACATTTGTCGAGGTCGTCACCGTTTGCGGTTCCCTTAACGGGTTGTATACTTCTATCGCCATAACTTTTTGGTATCTGCTCAATCCATCACTAAACCTAACAGGTCCTTAATCAATTGGAAGCACTCTAATTATTCTGATTGGTTATTATTTTTCTAATGATTTATTATTAAAAAGTTAAATGGCGTTGGGGTGAGGAAGGAATAGGTCCTATATAGGTCTCTTCAATTAAATTTGGAAAGAAAAATTAGTGTGATTGGAAAGTTAACAAGCAAATATTATATTATTTTATTACAGTATTACTGTAAAGCCACTTTACCCACTCATACGGCGGGCTAAACTGGCTCCTTCCCTCCAATCGCAGGAAATAAGTCCTAGGACCAAACCATCTCAGCATTCACCCTGCACAGTACCCTTCAATTTTAATCTGCAGTCCACTGTCTTGAAACAATATCGCGCCATTCTGACCTTTGCCTACCTACCCACAGGACTAAAGCTTTTGATCGTTCATTTGGTAGAGAATTCTAGAGAGTAGTAGAACGGACTACTAACCTCTGTAATCCTCTACCAACCTATATCCACCATGCTGCTTCTGTATCTTCAAATCCCAACTTTGCCAAAATCTTTTGTCATCTCAAACATATGCTCTGCAATTGTGGTATTTCAATTCTAGATATTAAATTTTGATTAAGGAACACCAAACACAAAGAACACCGCGACAGCAAAGCTTGCTGGAAAAAAAAAACATGAATAGATCTAAGATCCTGTTCGCCACATGCTATCTAAAACATGACTCTTGAGCTTATGTCTTCTTCGATAATATTTCCATACGTGTTTCCTACACAGTACGTTATTTAGGTGTTTATCTTGACAAACGGCTGACTTGGGCTATCCACCTCAAGCGAAGAAGAAAAGAACTGAATCAAAAATATGAGCTACTTTCGAGATTACTATACAAACGTTCAAAATTATCATTGACAAAGATATTAAATACTTACAAAGTATTGATAAAACCTATTTGGACTTATGGAATCGAGTTATGGGGAACAGCTAGGCAAATATCAAAATTATCCAATTGTTAATGCCCATTTTTATGCATCTAATGAACACTACATACTGACATTCCATTCGTCATTCCAACTGCCACAGATCGTTACAATAATTTTTGTGAGAGGCTGACCCTAATATCTGCCACAAACCCTTATAATCCACCCAGAAGATTCTCTCGGCGCTGGCCTACACATGCTACACTAATGACCATTTGTATTTAAAATCTATTTCACAGTTGAATTCTATTAATTTTTTAGCATATTTGATTATTGCATAAGCAGATGGCTAATCTCACTATTGAAACCCTTATAAATAAATAATAAAAATGTATACAAGATGCTCAGTGCAACTATTATAATAACCGATCAATTTATACACATTAGACAGAAGTAACTGGCTATAATATGGTGTGTTGCGCTTGAAGGGCCAGTATGATTTATTTTTTCTACAAGACGCTGATTTTAATTTTTTTTATTTTTTAATATCCTAACCCCAAAATAATAATTCGATCTTGACGATCCAAGCCGTTAACACTAAAACTCATTTCTTTAGTACTCCTCTATTCTCAAAACTCTATGCGAACCCAAATCTTGAAGATCACACCTAACAGGATTTCATTAAACTAGCCATATTTTAGGGTGCAACTAATTTTTGCTTTCGGTAATATGACGGAGCTGGATGTAATAGATCGTTTTAGGTACGATCTACAGTTCTACAAGGGAGATTAATCCAGTACATTATTAAAAGTCCTAAAAATAATATTCCTTATTCTTGTCAGATATTGTATTTTGAAAAGGTAGAGGTGAGAAATACATGAATTACAAACTGGTGAAGAGGTTCTTCATACCTTGGCAAGTGGTTTTAGCCTGACTTATAAGGGTTTTCCCTCTTCTCGTTTTGCCTTAGGATCAGGTATCGTTCATGCCATGCCCAGAATATCTTGCCAAGGGACCACTTCAATGGTTTGCTAAGCGCCACTCTTCCTTTTACCCCTTTTCAAAGAATATTTTGTCCGTACAGCTTTTATCCTTCAAAGTTATGGACATTACTCGATAAATTCTCCCAATATATTAGGCCAGACTATATGTTTCTGTTATAGTGATAGTTTCCCAACATATTAACGATTTTAGTGAACTATAACTTAAAAAGTAGTCAAATAAAGTTCAATCGAAATTTATATATTTTTATAACTCTGCTATTTTTTTATTAAAAAAAAAACAAAACTAAAATTATTTAATTGATTAAATGATTGTTAGTATATTTATTAAATATCCCTTTATGATGCTGTGGCTAATCAGAGTCCTAAATGTTGCCTATCATCCAGGTTTAATTAGGATAGGGATCTTTAACGAGTACCTGCTATTGTACAGCCTCGGGACAACCTTTTAACGTCCCCTCCGAAGGATGACATAACTAAAGATTTTTTACTCCCATTAAAAAATCCTAGGACCATCTGAGGGTTTGAACCCGTGACCTCGGGCATGAAATTGATTAAAATCTGAAGGCAAGGAAAGTATATATATTTTTTATAATCTTTTCCTTGCATGGTAATGCGGCGTAAGGCCAGTTTATTATTCTACTTAAACGCTATTCAGCTAAATGGAATTATATTATAATATTAATTAATTCAATTCAAGTACCTATTGAATTTTAACAATTGCAATCATTAAAAGAGAATATAAAAAACAAGAACAAAACAGCATCAAACAAACAAAATAAACATAAAATGATGCCAACGAAAATTTCCTATGTTGCGTTGCTCATCATTGATAAGTGAGTCAAAGTAAGCAAAATTAAAAACTTTGTTGAAATTTTGTTTTGGCTCAGGCCAATTTCCGACGTATGTGTATATGTAATATATATATATATATATATATATATATATATATATATATATATATTTCCAATTTCCGACGTATGTGTATATGTATATATAATATATATATATATATATATATATATATATATATATATATATATATATATATATATATATATATATATATAGAATAGAATAGAATAGAAAAATAAACTTTATTCTGGGACATAGTCCCTTAAGAATAACATTGATGTTACAAATAAATATAGCTCTTCTGGCCAGAATACATTAAATTGATTGAATTATTACAAACTTAATTATTTACATAAATAAAGTATATTAAAAGAAAAATATATATATATACACACACCTACATACATACATACAAAAATCATAAAGTAATAATAATAATAATGATAATAAGTAAAATAGAATGAGAAAATAAAAACAACTAATTTTCCGAAAAAAAACACACAAAAAAAAACAAACAAAAGCAAAGTCAAATAAGCATTTAGTCATTATAATCAATAAATTATCAGATTTAAGATCAACAAGCGTCTGTGAGGGATAATAGATGTTGGAAAAGGAGATATTTAAATGTGGATAAGGAAGAAGCACGACGTATATTGGAAGGAATGGAATTCCAGAAAGCAGTGGAACGGGCAAGAAAGGATCGATCATAGGCTTTTGTTCTGTGGGATGGGATATAAAGGTCGGAGTGGCGCGATCTTGTCCCAAGCAAGTGAACTGAGGATTTAAATTGAAGGAGACTGTGGATATAGGAAGGATGCTGGGATTTTATCGTTTGGTAGAGAAAGGACCCAAGGAAGTACTGTCTGCGTGTGGAAGGGAGGAGCCACTTCAACTCGGCATAGAGGTGAGTCACGTGAGTCCGTCTCGAGGTACCAAAAACAAATCTCAAACAGCAATTCATAATACGCTTTACTCTGTTCTCAAGTACCATACAGAGGCCACCGTACACCGCACAGCCGTAGTCAAAGTGGGGAAAGATGAGTGAGGAGACAAGGATTTTACGCGTGGATTCGGGAAGAAGGTGACTGGAGCGATGGAAAAACTTTAGGGTGCTTACGGCTTTCCGAGAAATTTGTGCAATATGGGGTTTCCAGGAAAGGGATTGGTCAATTATAATTCCAAGGTTTTTGACAGAGGGACTGAAAGCAATGGGATGACCATTTAGGAATAAGGTTGGAAAGGTGGAGTTGGATCTCAGGAGGGGATTGGAATCAATCATAATAGCTTGAGTTTTCATAGCGTTTAAGCATAGCTTATTCAGGTTTGCCCAGGCACAGATTCTATCTAGGTCTGCCTGAATAGCGGCAAACGCAGATGATAATTCGGACGGAAGGAAGGAGAAATAAATTTGGAAATCATCGGCATAGAGGTGATGGGAGCAATGGACTATTGAATTAGGGAGATCATTGATGTAGCAATTGAATAGGAGAGGGGAGATGCTGGAGCCCTGGGCCACACCTGCCGAAAGGGCGAGGAAGGATGATAGAGGATGATTAGGAATGTAAACGGCTTGGGTTCGACCGGAAAGGAATGATTGGAACCAGCGAATAGCGCTGTTGGAAAAGGATAGTGCATTTAGTTTGGAAAAGAGAATAGAATGGTCTAAGGAGTCGAAAGCTTTCGAGAAGTCAAGAAGTATTAAAACTGTTAGTTTCTTTTCGTCCATGGCAGTATGTAAGTCATTAGTGATTTTGGCGAGGGCGGATTGTGTGGAAAAGCCTGAACGGAAACCAGATTGGAAGGGATCAAGTAGCTTGGACTTTTCAAGGAATTCGGATATCTGAGTCTGGATTATTCTTTCGAGAGGTTTTGAAAGGTTTGAGAGAATGGAAATAGGTCGATAATCTTTAGGAAGGACGGGGTTTGCGGTTTTGTTAATGGGATGGACTAAAGCTTTTTTCCAAGAGCTAGGGAATACTGAATTTTGAAGGGAGAAATTATATATAAAAAGGAGAGTGGGGAGGATTTCAGGAAGGCATAATTTTAACAATTTAACAGGAATTCCATCAAAACCAAAGGAATTGGTGGTAGATTTCATAATGGAGGAAATAAGATCACTTGGAGAAATGTCAGAGAAGTAGAAATTATCGGGGTTGAATAAAGGAGCTGAAGAAGATTTAGGAGGAGGCAGAGTAGACAAATTTGAAGGCGGGGATACAAAATGGGAATTTAGTTCATCAGGAGATATCTGTGGTTCATGTGAAGAAGAGGATTTGCAGAGGGAGAGCTTACGGAGAATGAGCCATTTTGTTTTCGAGTCAGGAGCTGTGGAGAGGGCTTCTTGGAAATAAATGGATTTTGCTCGTCTGATAGTTGTCTGTGTCAAGTTACGCAGTGCCCTAAACGCTTGATAGTCGTCAGTCAGTCTTGTACGTCTAAAGCGCCTACGGGCAGCCTCACGTCTTTTTTTTAGGTCTTTAATTTCTTGACTCATCCAGGGAGCAGGTCGGCGACGAAAGGTGATGGTTTTGAATGGTGCGTGGATATCAAGGATATGAAGAAGATTAGCAGTGAGGATATCAACCATTGAGTCAATAGATGTACAGGAATAGATTTCGCTCCAGTTAATATTTTCTAGGTCAGGTAAAAGGATTTCATGGGTCAGAGCGTCCAGGTTACGAAAAGTGAACGTTTTGGGTAGGAAAGCAGGAGTTTGGATATTATAAGAGATTTGGATAAGGTCATGAGAAGAAAGGAATGGTACTGGATGCTGGGAGGCGGATAAAAGGTTATGCCTTGAGTCGATAACATGTAGGTCCAACCAGGTGTCAGACCTCAAGGTATGGTGAGTTGGGACATAAGGAACAATGTAGAGATGGAGAGAATAAAACAGGTTTTCAAGGTAGTGTTTATCGTTGGAGTCAGAAAGGAGGTTGGTATTAAAGTCGCCAGAGATTATAATATGGTTGTAATAGGGAACATAGTTATAGAGGAATGATTCGAGGGATTGATCAAAAGGAACCAGTGGAGGACGGTAAACTACAATATACAGGAGAGAACTTGAGTTACAGGAAATTTCGACAAGAAGGAATTCAACATAAGGGTGATCATAAGGGAATGAGACATCAAGGATTCGGGATTTGAGGCTGTTGTGAACAAAAAGACCTACACCTCCACCGTTCCTGCCGATACGATCGTGCCGGATAAAGGAATAGTCAGGAATAGAAACTGAGGAAGAAGGAATATAGGATTTTAGCCAGGTTTCAGTGACTGCAATAAGGTGGTAAAAATTTTTGGTGAAGTAATTAAGGAACTCATCATAATGAGCGGGTAAGGACTGTGCGTTAACATGGCAGGCGGTAAGGACGTTAGACATACAAGAAAGGAAATAAAGTTGTTTGAAGGAAAGACGCTTGCTGTAAAACGAAATTGTGAATATACATCAGAAATAAAGAGACCGTTGATAAAATGATATAAGATAATCTATGAAAGAAAAAAACAAAATAAGTTAAATTAATAGCTTGTTTCTGTGAAAAAAAAGAAAAATAATAATTTGTTATGAGCAGGATAAATACAAAAAGGTTTTTAGGACCAGAAGGTTGACAGTTCCCAGAGCGTCAGCAAAACACGTCGAGATCTTGACACCTGTCTATATAGATAACCGGGTGACCATCATCCTTTCGGCAGCGCACTCTGCCTCCCGCGAACCACACGTATTTAATTTTTTTCGCAGATCTTACTTGACGGGCGAGCCAGTACAAATGCCTATTTAGAGCAATACTCTAGATTGCTTCTTCAAATCTAGTGGAAGCACTATCGGTCGATATATTATTATATATCTTGCAACGGCTAATCATTAATTATTTGAAAAGATTATAGTTTCCAACTTCGAAGTCACATAGCGACACGCACTTGTGGGCAAGAAACGGAGTCAGTGTGATTGATATATAACTTGTATTAATCATTAAATTACAAAATAATCAATCTTCATAAAATGGATAATAATGAAAATGACTGAATAAATATGTTTATTATCAACAAGATTTCGGTGTGAGCTAGCACATGGTTTCTTTAAAGGAAATGCGTAGTAGGGAATATCGGAATTATAACGTGACAGTGACAACACGACTAGCACTGCCTTACTTACGTGAAATCGCTTGTCACTTATCAATTTACAACGGCATGGATCGCCTGTCAAATGGCGGTCAACAGATGGAAAAACACGATACGCTTTGGTCTGTCATATTTACCTTACTTGAGCCCCTTATATGTTTATATTTCCTTTTCAACATCCTCTAGTAGAATGATGTCGTATTTTATTATTGGTTCAGGCTAGAAACTTCCTAGGAAGTTCTTGTTTGCGTGACTATATAAGGAAAGTTGTCTCATGATATCTATTGTTCTTATATTTTAAGTCCGTGTAAGTATTTTATTAGAGTATTATTAAAAATATGGTGGTCGCAAAACACCACTTTCACTTATGTCCGTTGTTGAAATCAATTTAAGAATTTTAAAATAAATTCGGAGATGAAAATAAATTGGTTAAAGAATAATTACAATGAGTTTCAATAGAAACATGTGATTTATTAAATAATCTATTATATTATTACCTACAACAACCAGTTAGTTTTGTCGGCTTTACTTTACTCTCCATTAATTTTTACAGCTTTGTTTATAAGATAATACTTTTCTAAAATCTTTAGCTTTCCAACGGTATATTAAATATCTATATTACTGTTCAAAAACAGAAAAATACATTAAAAAAAATATTCAAATTCTTTCAACGTCTATATTTATACCTTTTTTATCAATGATAACAAAACAATACGTTTAATTTTTCGAATCTATAGAATTAGTACCTTTAATTCTATAGAGAGGAAAAATATCATATTAAAGCCCATTTTACACCGATATAGCAATTTTAACTAACATCGGTAGTACCGTTTTTGAGAAAATCTTGAAAAGGTGCAAAGTGCATTGTATAAAGTTTCTCTTCTGGTTCGACGAATTTGGATATCTAAAATCTTTATTTTTCCAACGGTATATTAAATGCCCATATTACTGATTTTATGTTCAAAAACAGAAAAATATTTTAATTCTTTTAACTTATAGATTTATCTGTTTTCTATCAATGATAACAAAACAATATTTTTTTTATCCTCCAACTTTATTTACAAAAATAAATACATAAACATTCTATGTATATACATTAATAATGGTATATACAGTCCACGGCTTAGGCCTCGTATTCCCCGTTGGCATGGGGGTTACCCTGATCATTAACAAAACAATATGTTTAATTTTTCGAATATATAGAATTAGTACCTTTAATTCTATCGAGAGGAAAAATAACATATTAAAGCCCATACAATTTTAAATCGATATAGCGATTTTAATCAACATCGGTATAGCCTGTTATGAGAAAATCGTGAAAAGGTGCAAAGTGCATGGTATAAAGTTTTTCTTATGGTTCGACGAATTTGGATTTCTAAAATCTTTATTTTTCCAACGGTATATTAAATGTCTATATTACTGCTCTTATGTTCAAAAACAGAAAAATATTCTAATTATTTTAACTTATAGATTTATCTGTTTTTTATCAACAACAACAAAACAATATTTTTTTTTATCCTCCAACTTTATTTACAAAAATAAATACATAAACATTCTATGTATATACAGTCCACGGCTTAGGCCTCGTATTGTCCGTTGGATCTCGTTTCAAGAGTGTGGACTAAAGATTTAAATTGTAGGCGACTGTGAATGTACGGAGGGTGTTGGGATCTAATGATTTGGCAAAGGTATGATCCTAGGAAATGTCTGCGGATTGGCGGAAGGAGCGACTTTAACTCGCCGTAAAAATGGGTTACATGAGACCTCTTCGGAGTGCAGAGGACAAATCTTAAAAATATGTTCATGATGCGTTTTAGCCTGTCCTCAAGCATCGTCGGGAGGCCACCATATACTAAGCAGCAATAGTCAAAGTGGGGGAAAATAAGTGCGGATACAAGGAGATTACGAATGGAAAGTGGAAAAAGATGGCGGGAGCGATAGAAATATTTCAGAGTACTTATTGTTCTTCAGGAAATATGGGGTTTCCATGAAAGAGTTTGGTCAATGGTAATACTCAGGTTTTTGACAGAGGAAATGAAGATGATTGGGTGATAGTTTAAAGCAAATTAGAGCATCAGTAAGATCGCTGGCCAGGGTCAGTTGCCACTTACTCTTCTTCTTTGTATTATTTACACCCAATCTTACTATAATAATCAGATTTACTATACTACAATAATCAGATTTGACATTATTCAAAATCGATCATATAATGTTCGTCCAATATCTAAAAGCATAAGTAGTCCAAAAAATAAGTATCTAAATACATGCATATACCATACACATATATACATACTTACATCTTAATACTTACACCTAAAAATGTAAATAGTCCATGAGATACAAGATACAAATGTCATGATTTACATGTGGGGATACTACCCATTGGCAGCTCCCCAATCCTTTAAATACTTAGATTTTATTATTTTTTACGAATTATTGGTTGTCAAGCTTCAAATTTTTAACTAAAAAAATATTCTTTTGGTTTTGGCGTGAGGGTTACCTTGATCATTAACAAAACAATATGTTTAATTTTTCGAATCTATAGAATTAGTACCTTTAATTCTATCGAGAGGAAAAATAACATATTAAAGCCCATACAATTTTATATCGATATAGCGATTTTAATCAACATCCGGCTTACAGTTGACAACAAATTATTAATCTACAAGACAATACTGAAGCCCATCTGGACCTACGGACTTCAACTGTGGGGGACAGCTAAACGTACTAACATCAAACGCATTCAATCCAAAGTCCTCCGTACAATAGTAAATGCTCCTTATTATGTCTCCAACTATACCTTGCACCACGACCTTAATGTTCCATTTCTGACCTAATTCCATCCAAATTTTCCAAATTCCACCAGAACCTCATTCATCATCCTAATCCTCTAGCTTAATCCCTATCCAGCTCCACTCATCTATACAACCCACCTAGAAGGTTGAAACGGCAGTGGCCCCGCGACCTTTTGTAAATATATTGGAGTTCTAGCATTGGCTAGATTCTCCACTCAATGTGATGTATGTCTGAGTGAGTGTATGAGTATATAGGTATAAGTGATTTCTTGACTTTATTGTATTGTATTGTATTATTGTGTATATATTTTATTGTAATTTTATGCTGTGTAAATATTTTATGAATGTAGTATGTATGATATCTTTCACCACTACTATTGATGCCCAAATTGGGACAGATTGTAATTTTACTCAATAAAAATTGTTGTTGAAAAAAAAAAATCAACATCGGTAGAGCCTGTTTTGAGAAAATCGTGAAAAGGTGCAAAACGCATGGTATAAATGGTGGCTCTTCTGGTTCGACGAATTTGATGAAAAAGTTGCTGTAATATTTTTCGTTTTCGTCCTAAACTAACCTCCCCTCCTCCCCCCTACACACACACAGACCTTTTTGCGCGACATGGTTATTTGGACTCCAAACGACAAACGTGTCCATTGATAACTACAATATAATTCGAAAATTTTCACGATCCTAATACTTTCCCTTACTATATATTTCATACATAGGTAAGCAAAATTAAAAAGCCTTAATATTTAAATATATATAAATCAAAGCACAGCTATCTATTGAAAGGTCAGTACCTACCGAATTGATACCAGGCAGTAAATAGTTCTCGCCGACAGTTAAAAAACTGCTAAAGTTTAAAAAAAAAAAAAAATTCAATCTAATTTAGATCATTATGTCATTTGACCAAACATTTATTGTGGAGGTTTTAAAATCTAATTAAATGTTATATTACTAAAAATGTGAAAAAAGAATTATGTTTGTAGCTAGTGACCCAATATGGATAGATGTTTTACATAAATAAATTAAAAGTTTGTTTATTTATGCTATACTGTGATCAACTTATTATATATTTTAGGCATAAGCAATGTCTGTCTATATGCAAAATTGCTCCTGATATCTATCATAAGGATTATGCATAAAGTTATATAATAATTTACGAAAATCTGGCCCAGGAAATTCCTTCTTTTTTACACGTCTTTCCGAAACTGAAATTACACCTGACGTCAGTTATCAGTTTTTGGATGCCATACCACTTAATCTTAGTTTGTTGGTGTTGAAGTGATAACTAATAATAGCAATTTATTTTAACGGATAAAGTCATTGAGCCATTGTGTATCATATACCATTGCATTACTATATGTGTTATGAAAGAAATTAATATATTTTCAATAAAATGCGGATTCGGTATGCATACCGGACTACTGTTTAGCAATCATCTTGTACTAATAATTCTGGTGAAAATGGTTAAAAAAGAAAAGGTATAAGCTATCTAACTTGGTTTAAATGCTGTTCTATGATTTGTTTTGCCGTGATCAAGCTTTGGTTACTTTAACCACGCTTCCAGGTTCTTCATCCCTGCGGCACCTGATAGATACAACCTTAACTAATGACACGATCCTGGATAAGAAGCGATGTTTGCCCAAAGGAGAAGGAAGACTGGCCCGTTATCCAGCGCTCTGCTCTAAATTCCCCGTCAAATGGGGCACCTCGGAACCTACGCTAAACCTCAACATCTCCGTTATTTCCAGCCTTCTGGTTCGCTACCATCTCCATTCCACTCTTCTGCATCGCTATCCTCTGGGTAGAGTCCGTTGTTTTTTTTTAGCACGCATAAATATTTCGTAATATAATCTTTATCGTTGCTAATCCTAGCTTTGCATTACATGACATTATGAAATGTTTTGGAGAGTGTCCATATAAATAAAACATTCCAATATTAAGGAGATATTCCTTCTGAAATCCAATAGTTCAGTTGTCATGATATCTTCGAATTTATAAATATTTTAGATTTTAAATGTATACGTATTGTGTGTATTGTAACATTTGTAGGGTGAGATGCAAGCCTCCAATAATTACAGTGTCGGGAGATTACTGATTCGTAACTAAACATTTTCTACACCCACACAATTTACAGTGTAGAGAATAGCACTATTACAAAATTACCTGAGAGTGTTGCCATCTCTTATCTCAAACCTACACCACAATGTAGTCCTATTTAGCCTCAATAACTCAATAATTTTATTTTGTTCTTATTCTATCAATTAAAGTAGTGATTTGACATATTTAAGAGGATGAAATGACAGACAATCACAAAGAGGCTTGTAGCTTTGACTTCACAATATGGCCTAGAAGTTTGTTCCGCTGTTCCATGATGAACCCCACTCATGAAAGACTCCAGCTGTTCCAGCCCCAGCAGGGTTGGTTGGCCTCCAGAGGACACGGCCTTGCCTGGAATCCGGACCTCCCCCTCCATCTCTCTTCCGGCTAATTTAGGTTCTGGGAAAATCCCACATAATCTCATATCTCCTCCGCTATTTCTTCTGGTAGGCATTTGTCTTGGCTAAATCTGACTTATGAGTCCTTAAAGATACTCATTATATTCTGAATATATGTGATTATAAAAAAAAAAAAACTCATAATCCGCGAGTAATCCCTTGATTTAGAACCTCTAGAATTAGATGGTGTTCGAACAATCTCTGCAAATAACTTTAAATTATTTGTTTTAAAATTATTGAAAGATACTAGTTTCCAGGCATTTTAATTTTAAGTGTTTATATTTGTTTAGTAACAGTTTATAAAAAAAAAAAAAATATCAGATTTACATAAGATAATTATTTATCCTACGTTTTATAATACAGATGATACAATTATGTTGTATAAACGTTTACAGAGCTAGTTTATGATGGGTGGAGGATATAATTTTAAAAAATGTAGAACAATAAAATAATATCTTAAGATAAAGAAGTATTTGTAGAATTATGTATCTATTTTGAAAAAAATGTATCAAAGAAGTCTTCCCATTTACCGGCCGAAGAAACGGAGCGGGCTATTATGACTTTTATAGCTTCTGTAGAACAGTGAAAAACATATCCTTGAAAGGAACTATTTAAAAAAAATCTTTATGTTGGTCTTTCTATGCTTAAGTGGTGGCAGTATGGCCACGCTATAATTATAAATATTCCCTTTCACTTACAGTTAGTCATAGTGCATTCTAGGATCAATTGGTTTAAAGTAATAAAATGCCAAAATGATCTACATAATAATAGATCTTTTCACAACACAGTATTTGCCTTAAGAGCTATTGTTAAAAGTAACAGCTATGGTTTTAAAATATGTATTATGGCCCCGGTATGTATAAATTTAATCATTTTTTAACATTGTACGGACACAATTAGTTCGTACTCTTAGTAAACCTTGCTTTATATTTAGGTGGCCGTGCGGACTGATGCCTGACAACCGAAGCTGGAGACGAGAAAATAATTACCAATCTGCGTGTTTGTGTATTGGGGAAGAGAAGGGGCTTCTAGCTTTGGGGTTAAGCCACTGACCTCATAGTCCAGATCGAACATACGAGGGTGAATCAAATATAAACGAGACTTTTTGTCCTGGAAGCCCAGTGAAGGCGCAGGAACGTTTCCACGTTTAGAGGTGTTGGGTAGGGAGGCCAGGAGTGGGGTGATCATGCGGGCGCATGCCCTTATTGATGTTGATAGACGTTTAACCACCAGTGCCATTGCAAGTGAGGTTGGGATGAGCTATGGAAGCACTTTTTCCATACTCACAGAGGAGCTAGGGTTTCGTAAGGTGTGTGCCAGGTAGGTTCCTTGACTTCTCACAGCTGAGCAGAAGCAGAACCATTTACAGGTCTGTGAAGGTCTTCTTGGAAGATTTCAGGCTGAGGGAGCCTCATTTCTCCCTCATATTATCACCTGTGATGAAACTTGGGTGCACCATTATACCCCTGAATCAAAACAAGCGAGTATGGAGTGGAGACTGAAAGGGAAACCTGGACCAGTGAAAGCCAAGTCACGGTTGTCAGCTGGGAAGGTTTTGGCTTCCGTGTTTTTTGACCAGCGTAGCTTGCTGCATCTTAATTTTTTGCATGAACGCAAGAGCGTACTACTGCGACATTTTGAATGAAGTCAGACCTGCATATCGCCGCAAAAGAAGTGATCTACCGATGAGAGAAGTGATTCTTCAGGTAGATATGAGGAGCTAGGGGACGTTTACAGAGCTAGTTTATGATGGGTGGAGGATATAATTTTAAAAAATGTAGAACAATAAAATAATATCTTAAGATAAAGAAGTATTTGTAGAATTATGTATCTATTTTGAAAAAAATGTATCAAAGAAGTCTTCCCATTTACCGGCCGAAGAAACGGAGCGGGCTATTATGACTTTTATAGCTTCTGTAGAACAGTGAAAAACATATCCTTGAAAGGAACTATTTAAAAAAAATCTTTATGTTGGTCTTTCTATGCTTAAGTGGTGGCAGTATGGCCACGCTATAATTATAAATATTCCCTTTCACTTACAGTTAGTCATAGTGCATTCTAGGATCAATTGGTTTAAAGTAATAAAATGCCAAAATGATCTACATAATAATAGATCTTTTCACAACACAGTATTTGCCTTAAGAGCTATTGTTAAAAGTAACAGCTATGGTTTTAAAATATGTATTATGGCCCCGGTATGTATAAATTTAATCATTTTTTAACATTGTACGGACACAATTAGTTCGCACTCTTAGTAAACCTTGCTTTATATTTAGGTGGCCGTGCGGACTGATGCCTGACAACCGAAGCTGGAGACGAGAAAATAATTACCAATCTGCGTGTTTGTGTATTGGGGAAGAGAAGGGGCTTCTAGCTTTGGGGTTAAGCCACTGACCTCATAGTCCAGATCGAACATACGAGGGTGAATCAAATATAAACGAGACTTTTTGTCCTGGAAGCCCAGTGAAGGCGCAGGAACGTTTCCACGTTTAGAGGTGTTGGGTAGGGAGGCCAGGAGTGGGGTGATCAGGCGGGCGCATGCCCTTATTGATGTTGATAGACGTTTAACCACCAGTGCCATTGCAAGTGAGGTTGGGATGAGCTATGGAAGCACTTTTTCCATACTCACAGAGGAGCTAGGGTTTCGTAAGGTGTGTGCCAGGTAGGTTCCTTGACTTCTCACAGCTGAGCAGAAGCAGAACCATTTACAGGTCTGTGAAGGTCTTCTTGCAAGATTTCAGGCTGAGGGAGCCTCATTTCTCCCTCATATTATCACCTGTGATGAAACTTGGGTGCACCATTATACCCCTGAATCAAAACAAGCGAGTATGGAGTGGAGACTGAAAGGGAAACCTGGACCAGTGAAAGCCAAGTCACGGTTGTCAGCTGGGAAGGTTTTGGCTTCCGTGTTTTTTGACCAGCGTAGCTTGCTGCATCTTAATTTTTTGCATGAACGCAAGAGCGTACTACTGCGACATTTTGAATGAAGTCAGACCTGCATATCGCCGCAAAAGAAGTGATCTACCGATGAGAGAAGTGATTCTTCTTCAGGACAATGCTCGCAAGCATACTGCTGCCCTGACGAGAGAAAAATTGGAGCAACTGGGCCGGAAGACGCTGGAACCGGCACCCTCCCTACAGTCCAGACTTATCACCATGTGACTTTCACCTGTTTGGCCCATTCAAGGAAGCTTTGGGAGGTCAGAGATTCGTCAGTGACGATGAGGTTAAAGCCTACGTGCTCAATTGGCTGAAGACACAATCTGCTTCATTCTACGTGTGTACGTATGGGCATGAGATTGGAAAATTACCTATGCGCTGGGAAAAATGTATTTTAAAATCAGGAGACTATGTAGAAAAATGAGGTGTACTTTTCTTTGTGTTCAAAGTAAAAATTAAAAAAATAAGTCTCGTTTATATTTGATTTACCCACGTACACTAATGATCGCCAGAAGAGCAAACGTCCAGCGAAACCAAGTGGAGGTTGGTGACCCACATGTTAAGATGCCCTAGGTGCCTATTTTAGTGCAAATAGACTTAAAACAAGACTAGATTGAGTTAATAATAATTATATTATGCAATGTAATTGTGAGATTATACGATTTTGTTAATTTATATCAGATTTTAGATTCATTAGATTCTAGTGTTTCATTAGATTCACATGTGGAATCCCCAGGCGCTACCATGTTTTTAGAAGGTATACCGAGTTGAATAGGCTCTATCACTCTTTCCGTCGGCAGTACCTTCTTGGTGTCTGTCTCTTCCGATTTTTCAATACGAAAAAACCTCCTTATATTCTTGATATGCTTCTTAATACTTGTTCCTCTGGCCATTCAGTAAACACTAGATCCCAACCTATAAACTTGTATATACCTTCTCACAGATCTGCTTCCTTCAAAAAATCCTTTATTATTCGTGCTACCCTATTTTGGAATTCCTTGCCTGTATCGATTCGTAAATCCTTATCATTATCCACTTTCAAAAACCAACTATTTCTCCATCTCCTAAAGTATCAATCTTCCCAACATATGTAATATTTAAAAGCTATAGATGATAACTATTCATTGTCACAACACCTGTCTTTTATTGTTAAATTGAAGTCTTAAACGACCAGAAAATTATTATTTATATTGTATATTGTACTTTTCTTGTTATTCTTAGGGGACTACTCGTCCTAGAGTAAAATTACTTTTTCACTTTCACTTAACTTCATTTTAATTTTGTTTTTAATGTAAAATGAGAGGGAAAAAAGAAATAAAGGAGTGTTGAGTAAAAATGGATCGTTTTATTTAAAAAGAATCTAGGAATATATTTATTCTTATAATAAAAATTAATCCAGAATTTTATTAGTTCTTCTTCTATGAGTAAATGAATATCAATAAATTTGAAAACATTTAAGGCAATGATAAAAGATTAATTCGTCAAATGAAAACTGTACAAAGGAAAAAAAACGTGATCAAAACCGTATGATAAGGCCGATAGAGGACTTCAAAGTCTTGAAATTGAGAAAATGGCAAAATTTTAATGTTGTTTCAGTTTCACTTTTTAAAATAAAATAAATTTAATATACGTCTTTATCATGAATTATTAGCTCGTTATAAAAAAATAAATATAATTCTTTGTAATTATAGCATTAGTGGTAGAAAATCATTTTGTAAAAATGAATTAACTTTTCATCTATCTATAACTACACATTTTTATTTCATAACATATATCAAGAAAAAAAACAAAACAAAAAAACTTACTAAGATCCCTAAAAATGGCTTAAATGCTGGCATTTTATTTAATACATGAATATATCTGATGTTTCAACAACTTGTTTTTTTTGGATGCTATGTTTTCTTTCATTAAAAAAAAATAACCCATGAAAACTTACATATTTAAAAACCCAACCATCGTTAAAATTAACAAGTTGGTTACAGCACATTTACAATTGTTTATGCGAAAAATAGCATAGTGTTACCAAATACCTGAAGGTCAGGATACGTCTGAGTCTGTTCAGGCTTCAAATCAAGCAAGTGCAATTATCCTGTTATGAACCCACCGAGATTAGAAAACACCTATTAGTCGTTCCTGCATCAATAGTCTGTTTACAACTGGGTATCGATTCACTTAATGATGTAGATTGATGCTTAATGATAGAGTGATATATGATTCAACGAATGGTGTAGTGGCTACCATAACGGCCGCATATATCGAAGGTCACGGGTTCAAACCGGTCAGGTGGCCCTAGGATTTTTTTAAAGGGATTATAAAATCATTGGTTATGGCGTTCATTGATTCCGGATTAACCAGAAATTTTGACTTGGAAGATGCGAAGATCATCCTTCAACTTTTCTAGGTCGGATTATTAAAATAATACCTGAAAGATGACAACATGTGACATAGATCAATATCAGTCAATATATAATTGATTAAAAATATTTACAAGAATATGAATGTTTATTAAAATAACCCGTAAAAAACACAAAGAACTTATTTTATAACCCGATATTTTTTCAAAACTGGGAAAACTAATGGATTATAAAATTAAAAAAAAAAAAATATCTATCTATAGTCTGCTCGCTTTTTCCCGTCGGGTAGAAATTTAGTTTGCGGTAGGACGGGTGGATTGGTGAATTATAGAAGCTAAAGAAACGAAGAACTAATATAACAGCAAACTTTATTTTCAATCATCTATGTCCATTTAGACTAATAATAAAACATTAAGCTCATAAACTGTAGGTCCTTGTGAACAAAAAATATTTTCCATCTAATTTCTGATTAGGATTTATGAGTAGGTTTGTTGTATATTTTTCTTCCTATCACTAATACCTTCAAACATATGTTTAAATAGTCTCTAGAAGAAAAATCCTAAATTGTTGATTTCAAGGAACTCCGAAATCATGTAAAAATGTAATTAACAAACTATTGTATATTGTAAATATGTTAAGAAACTATTTTATCTATCTATCTGATGAGAATACAGTCGGAAAATTTTCGATCTGAGCAAACCAACAAAGCTAGTTTCGAGTCAAACGTATTACATTTTTGAGGGCAAAAAAACAAAACAATAAATGTTCCACAAAAAAGTAATAGTTTTTAATGAGAAAATAATGAAATAAATTTATTTAATAAAAAATGAATGAGAGATTTTTTCACTCATCGTAAAATTTCCTAGAATGAATATAGTGTAACTTTTTGAATTCAACGTCTCCATCGTATATCTTCATAGAATGTCATTTAAGGGAGTATTTTATTTTTCTAAGTTAATTTTTTTGCCACAACGGGCGGAGCTATTTGTCTGTTGTTTCAAATTGCAAACATGAGAAAATAGAGTTAACAGTTGCTTTTGGCTCTGTGTGAATTAAATTAATTTTTTTTTTTTTAATAAATGTACTTGGTATAATCAATATCCTTTTCATGTTAATTATGTTGCAGGTAAGTGACAGAAGGTTTATCTTCACTTTTGTGAATTATGTTGTATCGTTATTGGTAAGTATTTGCAAGAGGTATAATATTGATTAACTAATTCAAATAAATGCATAAGTGTATTTGAAATCTCCCTTTTGAATTAAGAGTAAATTTTTATCATCACATCTAGAATTATAGTTTACTATTTTATTATAATATTTCGTGAAATATATTACATACGTTATTAACCTTAAAAATCCTGCTGTATATAAATTATAATTTATTACCGAGGTCGCATTCCTGGAAGGGAAAACAATTTTGTCCTCAGAATTGCAAATAACCTTATATTTTTTATGTTTTAGACACCGCAAACGGCTATTGTCAATAAAATCTATCTATATGTTTATATTCATGCATGTTATAGTTATATTAATTCGTATCTTTAAACATAAAACTAACCTATTGAGGGGAATCACATATTCCTAATAACCCTACGAGGCGATTGAAAAGAAGTTGGCCTCGGGATCTACTTACTTAAATAAACATCCAAGCTCTACCGCTGGGTAGTTTCTTCACAAGTATTTTATTATAATTTAATTAATGTTATATACAGTTGTAAAATTAAAAAAAAAATGTTATATTCAGATGTTTCCGTGGGAAGTTTATACTTTTTTGAAAACTTTTAATATTAATTTTACTGAAAATTGTGAACTTATAAATTTTTTTTTAATCTAAAAAAGGAAGTGAAAGTTATGTGTTACGCATATCAGATTTTTATTTTATTTATTTATAGTAATTTATAACTGTATGTAAGGGTACAATAATTAAATATGTAGAATAAAAAGTCATGAAAATGTCATGAGGAAGAACTACCCAGTGGTAGCACTTCACGAACTATTTTAAGGCAGTAGGTCTCGAGGCCACCTTCTTTTCAGTCGCCTTGGAGGGTTATCAGGGATATCTAAGGAAGATAAATTACAGACAAGTTGGTTTGTATGGGCAGGGAGTTTAGAATGAAAAGAGAAGTATATATCACGTGCTATGTCTGTAACAAATGGGATGTTTAGGTCATTATGAAGAAGTTGATTTGTGACAAAATAAGGGGCATTCATGATTTTGCGAAGGATTTCGAATTAAAAGGACTGAGTGCGGGAGGAATTAGATGGTTTCGTAGAGCCCCAAAGCTCGATGATCAGATTTTTAAAGCTTTATGTTATTGGTTGATTGGAAATCCGAATTCGTTTCTTCACAAAAATTTAATGCAGCTAGAAACTACAAACATAAGAGAAAGAAAATAATTCTAAATAGAATGGAATGGAGGAGCCTAAGGTGTGGAATTAGATGATAAAGAAAAGGCTGAATAGTGTCTGGCCCGGTAAACGTGAATCGTGGCAATGTGTCGCCAAATCTAGGTCTCTCGCCTATTGTTGCACTTTCCTCGGGCCCGATTGTTATGTATTGTTACGTAGAAGGGGCTGTCGTAAACTTTGAGGAATTTTCACAAAAGGGTTGATTGCTTTCCGAAAACGCTCCTTGCAGCCCCTGCATGCCAGGCATCGCCGAAGGGATCCGATTAGACAAGCTAAATTGTAGCTTATATACCTTTCTAAATAAAGGCGACGGAATAATCTTAATTACATACAAAGGAATCCTAAAAATTTAATTCAAACGTCATTAGCAAATAATCAATCAAACTTCACTGGTGTTTCTTGGATTAATAAAATATTGTACTAAGGATAACAAAATAATTATAATTTTTGAAATATCAAATTGATTAATATTATTATGTAAACAAAAAAGAAGGTTGCGAATGATACATACCGGACTTTCTAGTCGTAAGAACCCTTGGGAAATATTTTTTTTTTTTTTTTTTTTTTTTTTTTATTTATTGAGCAATATTACAATCTGTCCAATTCAGGACATTTTTAATAGTGATAAAGTACAACATTCATACTACATTCACACGATATATACAAAACTATAAATTTATATAATAATAATAATAAAATATACATATATACAAAATAAAATCAATAAAAATATATACAATAGTCACTCATACCTATATACAATTCACAAGCATACAGCACGTGAGTGGAGAATCTAGCCAATGCTAGAACTCCAATATACATGTTATAAGAGGTCACGAGGCCACTGCCGTTTCAACCTTCTAGGTGGGTTGTATGGATGGGTGGGGCTGGATAGGGATTGAGCTAGAGGATTAGGATGATGAATGAGATTCTGGTGGAATTTGGAAAATTTGGATGGAATCAGGTCTGAAATAAAAGGAACATTAAGGTCGTGGTGCAAGGTATTGTTGGAAACATAATAAGGAGCATTTACTATTGTACGGAGGACTTTGGATTGAAAGGATTGAATGCGTTTGATGTTAGTACGTTTAGCTGTCCCCCACAGTTCAAGTCCGTAGGTCCAGATGGGCTTCAGTATTGTCCTGTAGATTAATAATTTGTTGTCAACTGTAAGTTCAGATTTTCTGTTGAGTAGTCGGTATAACTGTCCGAATCGTCGGTTGAGTTCTTGTCTTTTAAGTCTTGTATGTGGGTTCCAAGTCAATCTTTTGTCTAATAGTAAGCCAAGATACCGGACTGTATCTGAAGGAGGAATTGGAATGGAATTGAAGTAAACTGGCGGACAGGAATTTCGTCGAAGAGTGAAGGTTACGTGTTTGCATTTGGCTTCGTTCACCTTTATGCGCCAAGCATTACACCAGTCTTCGATAAGAGAAAGGTGTCTTTGCAGGTTTAAGGATGCTGTTTCAGGATTGGAACTGGATGATAGGATGGCGGTGTCGTCTGCAAAAGTTGCCAGAAAGGTATCAGGATGTGTAGGAATATCAGCAGTGTAAAGGATGTAGAGGACGGGTCCCAAGACGCTGCCTTGAGGAACACCGGCCTCAACGGGATAAAGGTTAGAAAATTCTACACCACAGCGAACGCGGAAGGAACGGTTTGAGAGATAGGATCGGAGAATGAGGTATAGAGACTGGGGTAAATGGGTTTTCAGCTTGAAGAGTAATCCAGTGTGCCATACCCGGTCAAAAGCTTGCGCAATGTCCAGAAACGCACCAGAACAATACTCTTTGCATTCAAGAGCTGAGGAAATATGGTCTACAACTCGGAGCCCCTGTTGAACTGTGGAATGCTGAGGACGGAATCCAAACTGATGGGAAGGAAGATTTTGAGATTCTAATATGGGTAGGATACGTTTAAGAAGAAGCCTTTCGAAGATTTTTGAGAGGATGGGGAGTAGACTAATAGGCCTGTAGGATGAAGTGTTGTTGGAAGGTTTGCCTGGTTTTAGAAAAAGAATGATAGTGGAATGTTTCCATAACAGAGGAAAATAGGTGGTGCGTAGGATGCAGTTGTAAATATAAGTAAGGAATATAATAGCTTTCTGCGGAAGTTGTCGGAGGATCTGGGGAGTAAGGAGATCGTATCCAGGAGATTTACGGAGGGTAAGTTTTTGGAGAAGATATTTGACCTCAGAGGGATTAATAGCTTTAGGAGGTAGGGAAAGTGGAATTGGTGACATAAGAAAGTCTTGCACTGTTGCGGTGTGATTGGCGTGGGATTCCGGGTGAGGAGTGAAAACTTTGGAGAGGTGTGTGGCGAATTCCTCGGCTTTATCTTCATCAGACGCAGCCCAGGAGTCATCACCACGTCGGAGAGGATGGGAAACTTGATGGTATTTTAGGATCTTTTTCGTGACATTCCACAGGGAATTGTCACGAGCTGACAGAGAGGAGAGGTAGGAATTAAAGGACTGGGAACGGAAGGTCGCCAACTCCCTCTTCAATTGTCTACAATAGAAGTTATAGGAGCGGCGATCTGTTGGGTGTCGGGTGCGCTGCCATAATGATCTTGCTCGGCGTTTGGTATGGATGAGGTCTATAATATGTTGTGGAAAATGATTTTGGTGAGGATTTATATTGGGGTGTTTAGGAGAGGAGGCAGTCCAGACAGCTTGTTGGATGGCGGTGGTAAAGGAATAGACGGAATTATCTAGGTCATCTGGGGTTTTGAGGGTTACTCTGAGGTCAATATTATCGGTCAGGATTTGGCGGAAAAGGTTCCAGTTGACAGGGCCTCGGATGAATGATGGTGGAATGGGTTTTGGAATTGGAGTGAGAGATACTTTTAGGATCAGTGGACTATGGTCTGAGGATAGTTCATCAAGGCGAGTTACAGAAAAGTTGAGGGAGCCTAATCCGCTGTGGATAAAGAAGTCGAGGATGTCAGGATTGCGGTTAGGATCGGTTGGCCAGTAGGTAGGGGAGTCAGGAGGCAGGATATTAAAATTTCGGGAGTTGAGTGCAGACTGCAAATTTCGTCCCCGAGAGTTGGTGGTTCTGGAACCCCACTGCTGATGCTTGGCGTTTAAGTCTGCACCCAGAATGAAACGATTTCCTAAGGAATCCAGGAAGGATACAAATTCGGAATTGGAAATGGAATGTTTAGGAGGACAGTATGCAGATGTGAGGGTTACCGGAAAGGAAAAAGTCTTGATTACTATGGCTGTGGCTTGTAGGAAATCATAGGTGGGAAGTGGGAGTAAATGATGAGAGAGGGATTGGTGGACAATGATAGCAGAACCGGCATGGGCTTTGCCGTCTGGGTGGTCAGTACGGTATGTCATGTATTGCGGTATTTTGAAGTACTGTTTAGTCGTTAGTCTTGTTTCAGTTATAAGTGCAACATCGATTGTTTTGTCTTGCAACAACGCAGTCAGTTCGTCAGTATGATTTCTAACACCATTCGCATTCCAAAGGAGAATGGATAAGGAGTTAAGTGAATTCATTTAAGGATTTTTCAAGGCAGGGATTAGATTTGATACTAGATTTGTAAGGAGTGATATAAGCGGCATAACAAGAGATTTGATTTCGGAGATGAACGATGTCATTAGACTGGTAAGATCTGTGACGTTTGATGGTGGAGGGATATGAGAAATTTGATGTTGAGGAGTTTTTTGAAGATTAGGTAAACTTTGAGGGATAGATTGTTGTACAATAGATTGAGAAAGTTGAGGAAAAAGTTGTTCCGGCAGTGCCTCGACTTCATGATTCTGGTTTCCACCTCCAAGCAAGTGGGCAAATGATACGTTTGAATTTACAAGTTTAGATGGTTCTCTTCTGCTTCTGGTTGGTACAGCTGTTTCATTCGGATCCTGAGGTTTTTGGTATCTGGTTCTGAGTTTCTTGTAGATTTCACATCCCTTGTAGTTAGCCGGGTGGTCCTTGAGGCACAGAGCACATACAGCGGGTGTAGATCTTGACCTTGTACATTCTTCTGTTTTATGCTGTTCACCGCATTTCACACAGCGTGGTATGTGATGGCAATAACTTTTGGTATGACCATATGCCTGACAGTTATGACACTGAACTATTTCCCTCTTTGTGTAAGGTTTTTCAACTTTTACACGGGTATAGTACAGTCTACTGAGGTCATAGATTTTTTCGACTCCTGCTGATGGTTCCAAGTCCACAAAGAATAGAGGCAGTGGACTTTTATCTTTTAGAACGTTGGTGACTTGCCTCACTTGGAATCCTAATTCTGTCAGTTCTTCTTTGATAGCTTCAACGGGTGTTGAGGAATGTAGGTTTCTGATTACGACCCTTAATGCTCTCTCCTGGCGCAGCTGATAAGTATGAAAGTCAGCTTTGGTCTCAGTCAGATATTTTACAATCTTTCTGTAGGTTTCAGCAGTAGTCGGAGATATTTTAGTATCATTGGTTCTACTTATACAATAATAACTATTAGGATCAGTTACTTTGTTTAAATGCGCACACATCAGTTTAAAATTTTTAATATTTTTAACAAATATTGGTGGAGGTAGTGGTTCCCTGGGTATAGGAGAAGATTCCATGGTTTCTTTTTCATTTTGGAGGATCTCAAATGGATTCGGTGTAAAAAACGGGGATTCATCAGTTATTCCTTGTGATGATGTGCTGGGCTGTGGTTCAGATCCTAATGAGGTAGCTGACGCGGTCGCTGGTGGAATTATTTTTTTATTTTGTTCACGGCGGGGTCTCTGTTTTGTAGGAGACGAGTTAGAACCTGCAGATCTAGATCTTTTACTTGCAGACTTTGAGGACATGACTTGGTGAAAATATCTCATTGATTAAGAAAATAATAATAATAAATAAATAATGAGATAAGAATTAAAGATAAAAGAAAGATAAGTTAACGAAAAGCAAGCCCGAGCTTGCCGAGCTAGCGGCAATCAGCTGATCAGTGACCCTCCTTTCACTTTTTCGTGATTGTACAAAGTAAATTATAACTTTGCTTACCGAAATTTCTCCAATATTCACTGCCGTAGTATTCCTGAGGTCTAGTGATGTTCTCCAGACTGAATTCAAGCGAATTCCTACTGAAAAAAGCAAAAATCTGAGAGACGATGTAACGTATGACTGTTATCATCGAGCGCATCAGCTGATCCTCCTTGGGAAATATAAAAAAAGAAAAAGGATAGAAAGATAGTTGAAAGTATAGGAGAAATATTTTGAGGGCGCTCTTAATAAAGATACCACACTTACATTACAAACCTAGTTTATGTGTCTGATAACTGCAACTACAATCAACTTAAAATTAAATTATTATTAAAAAAATCAATACACGAAAAAAATGTGTAATAAATCAGAAAAAAAAGGCTTATTTATTAACGTAATTGATAAAATGTATCCTACTTTATTATACATAAACTCCCTCAGATATGATAGTCAGATTAATACTATATTGAGTTAAAATTGTTTATCTTACAAAACCGTTCATGTTACTTCCTCATCTACATATGGGAGCTGCGAGCTCTTGGGGAAAGAGTACTATTCTATTGTTCTCCAGGTTCCGAGTTTAAATACCGGCTGTGGCAGAACATTATTTTCTGTTATTTCAGCCCGTGGGGCGACCCTGAGGTATGGGATCCTGTTGGGAAACACCCATCCCCTATAAAATGAGTGCCCGAAAATGGGGTAAAATCTAGTGGCTGGGTGTGATCTCGGCTCAATCGCAATCATCACACGGCCTTGGTCTAGAAACAGTAACATATCTCTATATGAACTGTATATAAATATAGTATACATATGTACTAAGACCCTTTTTGAGGTTTTAAAGATACAGGTTTTTTTTTTTAATGTATACATAGAATTTTTAATCTTATTTGTTTTGTTTTAATTTAAGGTCACTTATGCTGATGTGGCTAATCGGGCGATACTACAGTGGGAGTCCTAAATTTTGTCTGTACCTGACATCGCATAGACCAACTTTTTATGTCCCCTCCGAAGGACGGCATAACTAAGAATTTTTCACTCCTATTAAAAAATCCTAGGACTACCTGCGGGTTTGAACCCGTGACCTTGTCTTATTTGTTTTTATACTTACTCTACGACAAAAAAATGATTACATTATATGTCCTCTGTATTATTCTAAAGAGATAATACAGAGTATAATAGTAAAGATTATAAGCATACTTCTTCACCTATTCCCTATAACTTATTAAATGTTCATGACTTTGTATTATTGTTAGGTTTGTTACCACAATACTCCAATAGTTACAATTCAAAAAGTCATTTTGTATTACTGCTTGTTTCCATCATTTATAGATGTTATCTTATTATTGTAATGCTGTCTTTTTCTTACCCTTTCTTCTATTTTTATTGGTTGTTTACTTGTTTTTAACCAGTAAATATACTGATAGGCAGAAGACATGAAGCATACTTGTAGAGATGCTACCCACCATATACTTTTTAGACGCGGCTTGTCAGAAACGGAAGAGGAAGCAAGAATTGATACTAGTGGGCTAGAACGGAGTATGGCATGGAAGGAATGTTATCTGGTTCGGGTTTTGTGAGCAACATGAGGAACATTAAGGTCTTTTTTGGACGAATTTATTAGTGACGAAAAAAAACAAACAAAAAAAAACTTTACCACTAATACCCATGAAGAGTTTTGGGCTCAGTACATGTAGAGTTTCGTACTGTTCTAGGCCAACGGCCGTGCAATGACGTGATTCGGCCAAGATCAAGCTCAGCTGGCAGGTTTTTTTCCCATTTTTGGGTAACCACTTTATAGAGACTGGGTGTGCCCCAGGAGGGTCTCCATAACCCAGGATTGCCCCCCGGCTGAAATTACAGAATAAATAATATTCCGCCACAGCCGGGACTCGAACCCAGGACCCGGAGCACAGTAGACTAGCGCGCTACCCACTAGACCACGCCGCTCCCTGTGACGAAGTAAATTCTTATTTTACGGAGAAAATTTCATTGCTGTATTTCCCCAATAATTCAACCTTGTTTTAAAAGTTTACTTTAAAAAAAACAAACATTAAAATGACATAAGATCAGGATTACCTAAATGTTTTGTGAATGATTTTAGATAATACATATATTATACAAGTAGCGTTTGATTTGATGTATTTGACGGCGTAGCTCTCTAGAAAATTCGGTTTATTCTTTCATGACTGCATGTACTTTCTCATGAGCCTCATTTTTAATGCCTAAATATTTTTGAGAAATTATCACTTTTTAATTTATTCCTAATTATCACATTTTATTACTTTTGAAGTATTTGACGTTTATTATCTATGACAAACTAAGGATATCAAGTTACTCTTAAATACTTTATTTGAACAATGCAATAAAGGCCTACTGTTGAAGCCCATTGCGTGGATGACTTACATTAAGGTTGTAGATGCCATCGCAGCGTTCCCTGGCAAGCTCTGTGAGATTTGGCACTCACTGCAGTTCACATATTTTCCGTTAGCCTAGTATCTCTGGCTCAACTGGATTTACTTAAGTAGTGCTTAGTATTCATAGATCGTCCTGTAGAGTGCCTCGATTAATGTTTGGTTTACGATCTCATACGTATTGCATCTGCACACTATTTCTATTAGTAAAGATAAGGAACGTGAATTTAAGAGTTATGGAATGAGTTTGACTCATCGCCTATAGTTATTATCAATCAATCAATTAATATTAATACTTCCCGGATAAGGATGCCACTCCCAAACTTTGCCTACCTCCGATAGCCTAGGGGGGCTTTTGCCGGAGATATCTGGATCAGACAGCTTTAATTTACTAAACAATGTTAACTATTTCAAAAATATGTTTGAGTTTAGTATTTAATAAAACAACTTTTTTTCGGTTTGAATGCAGATTCTATTTTATGTGCTATTTTTTTTTTTTCAAATATTCGTCTGACTTTTTAGAAAAGTTTATAACTGCCAAAAATAAATTATCATTCAAATTAGGACATGTAATAAAAATGGAACATATAATTTAAATTAGAACTGGTTAAAAAAAAAAAAAACTCTGGTGTGGGCAAAACACGATTTTAGCTTACCTCGGCTGTTTAAATCAATTTTAGAAATTATATTTAAAAATTTTAAATTTATTTATTTATACAAATGCATCTACCCTTATAGGGTCATTAGCATTATACATACTTATTTTTGTTTTTTATATCATAATTGTTAACATTATATTACAAAATTTGATTATAAACATTAGGTTCAAATGTATAATTAACTAAATCAAATTGTAGAGTTTACACTTCTTTAACAACTTTAATAGCTTTTGCACACTCATCTCACAATCACTCAGAACTATTTCAAGTTTGTTGCCCATGTCGAATTCTCTTCTTGCACCGTTGTAGACCTCGCAGGGCAGGATGATATGCTCCAGGTTCAGAGGTGCCTGGCACGTCCTAGAGGTCGGTGGATGGAGACCCTTCAGAAGGTAGGTGTGAGTCATTGCTGTGTGTCCGCTTCTTAGTCTGGCCAAAACCACTTCTCTCCGACGTTTTTTCATTAATAAAAAAATTAATTGTAAATATTTTGGTAGATATCATATGTCGTTATCTATTAATTGTCTGTGCTATCGTCTGAGGTAATTATACAGTCCGTTGCTTCCCACTGTTTTTCAAAAGTTTAGTGGTTTTTAATTTGGATCGTAGGTCGGTTATCAGTGTTTTTGTGTCTTTTAGCATGTCTCTTAGGCCCTCTGTATTATTAGTGAATTCCTTAATAAATTCACTAATGTTTTCGGTATAAGGAGATATTTCAATAAACGTTACCATCTCTTCAAATGTAATAGGGTATTTTTCCCTATTTTCTTCAATAGTCTGCCTAGCGCTTTCAAAATTGATTTTAGAATCATTTATTTCACTTTTTTTTAGTTTCTTCGATTTTTTACCTACGGATTGTGTTGAGGTCATCAATGGGAAGTCTTCAAAATTGATAATGTTTTCTGGGTCTTCTTGGGAATCTATGGTGAGGTTCAATTCGGTAGTTGATACAGAAGAAGGGGTAGAGCTAGAATAGCATCGTTTGACACCGGACACCACGGTAGGTATTAATATTAAATTATTGCTATTATTTACATATGTGGTTTGAGTAGGGTTATCTAAGGCGTCGCCACTAGTAAGCTGGTTGCCATGACTACCAGACAACTGCTCCACTGGACCGCCTGTGGCAGCCTTAGCTACTGGTGACGTGCTGGCGTTGTCATGGCTACTGGCTAGCGTCGGTTCTACTGTAGTATTAATATAAGGAAAAATCTGATTAGGCGTGTCTAAGAGCGAGCGATCGGTATTCGTTTTGTTCTTGATGCTACCACTTAGTTCTGATTCAATTTTTAATGTAGCTTCCTTTTCATAATTTTGGAGCTCAGGAATAGCAATTTCATTTTCACATTCAGGACAGTCAGTAGAGATATGCCCTGGCTGCTTACAAATAAAACAGGTGACTATGTCTTCACCAAAAAATATTCTGTAAGGTACATTTTCATGTTTAATTAGCAAGGAGGAAGGAAGTTTGCTTAGGTCCTCTGGTGGGATATATACCTGTCTTCGGAAGCTTAGGACATGAGCCAACCGTGGGTCTTGGTACCCGGCCCTGAGAAAATGCATAGGCGATACTAACCTCAACCCTAGTTTTTTCAATTCATTTTCTATAGTATCATGGGGTATTGAAGGGCAAGCATTAGAAATTATAATACGTTTTGCAGGATTGATCAGCCGTTTAATGTGAATTTCTTTATCGTTAATTACTATTGATTTGTGGTTTCTAAGAATATTATCTACTGACTCTTTGTTACTAAAGTGAATGCAGAACCGGGAATTGGAAATTCTTGATGTGTATCGGATATATTTTGGGTCGATTAGGGTTTGCGATTTTGATCACGTATTCTTTCTGTTTTATACCCGGAACAGTGTGCAATATTATAGCGTTTTCTCGCTTAGAAAACGTTTCTGATGCGGTGGCTTTGGCATAGCGTCTGCTCCACATGGGTCCCAAACAGCTGTTCAATTTTAAATTTAATTTAATTAAAATCTTTATTCAGTTTCGTCGTAAACATATGATTTAGATTAAATAACATAGCGATATCATATTGTTAGGTATAATTATCATGAATAATCGTATGTCATATTTGTCACTTTACATTACCTTTTGCACTTTGCAAATAAGATAATAACTTATCTAAAATCTTTAGCTTTCCAACGGTATATTATACATCATTGTTACTGTTCTTCTATTCAAAAAACAAAAATTATGTTAAAAAAATATGTTTATTGTTTTCTCCTTTAGTTGGTTATCAAGTTCGTTCAGCTTATATATTTAGCCGCTTTTTATCAATCCAAGTTAGATGATACCGGTGATTCTTCTGAATCTATTAAATAAAAGGTACTTTGGAGGAAGACAATTTAAACTTTCGGCATTTAAGCTCTTTCAGACTATTTCAATTAAAATAAACCTTACATGATATTGAATACCATTAAATTTTACATCTATATAGCGAGTGTAATCAAAATCGTTACTGCCATTTTTGAGAAAATCGTAAAAAGGTGCAAAATGCATAGTATAAAGTGGCTCTTTTCCTCAGCTGATCATGATGAAAAGATGCTTCAGAATCTCGGGCGTATAGTTGTCTTAAATTTGAAATTTTAGTTTCATAGGACTTAGATTCGTTTTCGCGCTAAACTTCCCACACACACACACACGCGCGCGCACTCACAGACCTATTTGTGGGGCTTGGTCATTTGGACTCAGGGGATCCTCAAAAAGGCGTATTTCCGTCGAAAACTCAAATTCGAAAATTTAAACGATCGCAATACTTTTTTTTTTTTTTAAATCATGTCTTATTACAACAAATGAAAGTAAAAACATGCAAAAAGCGTTTTTAAACCTCGTAGAATATATTAGCGAATATTCAACCGAACTTTTTAAAATATAAATATATTTTTTTGCAGCGGTTGGCGAAATATGATATATTTTATAATTTTTATTATATTTTTGTTTTGCTTTCCGAATGTTTATCTCAAGACATAACAAATAAAATTATGCTCGATATTAAATAATTTTTATAGGAAATTGAGAATTCTTTGTAAAACAGTTATAGAACCAAAGTTTCAACCCTACTACGATCAATGTATTAGTACAAAACTAAAAGTTAAAAAAATGTTTTTCTTTCGAGCTGCATATAGAAATGACAAAAAAGTAATAATAATTTGACGGAACAGGTATTTTAATATTTTACACTACAGTCAGTGTAACAGCTTTAACTGGTTTTGATTTATCTTTAAATATTTTAAGATCTGTTGCACTTTTATCTTTTAGGGTTAATTCTGCAACTAACCCTTTAAGATATTATAACCATTAAAAAAAAGAATTCATTTAGTGGCGCAATTTTTTCAGAATCCTTGTCATTTACCACTGAAGCAACCTGCATTAGTTTCTTCTGATGGCTTATAAATCAAAAAACTTGAGTAATCATTTTTCGCAACACTAATGTGAGTGTACATATATGACGTAGAATCAAATTATCCTTGTTCATCTTGAAGGTCGCCAAGAATAAGCACTAACATTTATTTGATAATAAGTCTCAAAACTAATGAGGACCTTCTTAAATATGGATAATTGCCATAAAATAATGATGATTGACTTATCCCTAAACTAATTCTTAATTTTTGTGAACATTCTTCAACCAATTGATTTTAAAGAACAGATAAGTCCTACAAATTCTACTACAAACTCCTGAATTCCACGTGTTCCCAAAAGGTACGAATTACATATTTAATTTTATTATAAAGAATACTTAATTTAATTAGGGATCACTTGTAGCTGGTTGGTTAGCTTGACAGCCTCCTATGCCAAAGGTCACGGGTTCAAACCCGCAGGTGGTCCTAGGATTTTTGAATGGGAGTAAAAAAAACCTTAGTTATGCCGTCCTTCGGAGGGGACGTTAAAAGGTGGTCCCGAGCCTGTGCGATGTCAGGTACTCGTTAAAGATTCCTATCCTAATAAAACCTGGATAGGCGAAATTTAGGACTCCCACTGTAGCATCGTCCGATTAGCCATAGTAGCATAAAGTGACGTGAAATAAATAAACAAACAAACTTAATTTAATTATTAATGTAGATAATTATTTGGCGAAAATTAATAATAATTGGTCTAATAATAAATTAAAGAAAAATGTTTGCGGTATTTGTCAATTTTCTTGAAATTTTAATAGTACCTACTGGAAAGCAATATTCATATTCCAAATTTATTTCTGATTTTTGATAGTTAATATATTTTGAACTGATCAAAACTGGACCAGAACTAACAAATATTGTATTTTAGTTTATTATTTTCATTAATGAACCTTTGTGATCGACCAAAAAAAAAAAATAAATGAATAACCGCCCTCAAAATTTGAGGGTCTTTTTTAGGGCTTAGATAAAAAAGTAAGGTGTTCTGGGATCAGAAATTTTGAATTATTTCAATTAAAATCGAAAGAAAATAGTAAGGAAGTGTATTATGAATGATTTTGGTTTGTTATTTTCAATAAACCTTTTTAATCGATCAAAAACAATTACTCCCCCTTTCCCTTAAAATTGAGGGCTCACGTTTTATCTGTTAACATACTTAGAACACGAATAAAGAATAAAAAAAGAATCATTGAAACCTTTTCAGAAATAGGAGAGATATAGACGTTTGAAATCAGCAGTGGTGATAAGTAATTTTCTTTTGAATTATTTATTGCTTTTCTTATTAGTTAATTACCTATTAACAGCTATACCCTACTTTAGTTGTATTTAATCGAACATTATCTAGATTTTTATCAGTTTAGAAAATGAGTCACTGAAACGGTTTCTCTTAAAATGGAAAAAGTAACCATTCCAATTACCTTATATAGTTATTTATAAAATTAATTCAATGGAATGCTTTAGTTGGAATGATTATCACATAAAAAATGAGGAAGGTTCGGCAAACGGAGATCTCTCATGGATTTGAATTACAGAACCAGTTGGAGGAGTACCGGTACCTGGGCTAACTGGGAAACCACGGCGCAGCGGTTTCGTTCCGTCTGGTTCATTGCATTGCATCTCAAAACAAATCTTTGTAGAATTTAGTTTGTGGGAACGGTAAATAAAGTTTCGCGTAAACATTCATTCTTTTATTTATTATTTAAAATACCTTCTTTATCCAAATCAAATCACATACATTTTTCACAGTGCAAGTAGAAGTCACAATCCTAAAAAGACAAGCCCGTATATGGGAAAGAAGTTCGTTTGAGTCAATTCAATTGAAGCACAAAAAGAATCAGTAAATGACTGAACTAATAAACTAAAAATCAGTAAAGAATACGTATAAATATATAGACGACATAAAGTAAAAGGGCATAAATACAAACATAAGCTATATAATACTTAAATAATATACAAACGCAATTATAAACAATAATACATTGTTCCAACTCGCAATAAATGACGTACAGTGGTATTAAGGACAGCATGTTTAAAAAGATGAGTAATTCGAATTTAGTAATTCAGCAATTGTTTCCTCACTAAGGGTTACCGCGAGGCAAGGTCCTTCAAAGCCCTGTCGCGCCAACCGACAAATAATATATATACATATATTTATTGGGTTATGTCTTATATATAGTCTTGAACTAATAGAGTATTTAGGTCTTTATGAATGAAGTAAGGAGTATTAACGATTTTTCGAAGGATTTTTTATTAAAAGAATTGGATGCGAGATTTCTTTATTTTTTTAACTTGTATTTACCGGGATAGTTTTCCACGGATTTACGGATGACATGAATGTGACTGATGAATACAACAAAGAAGTTATCTTTTTTTTTTTCTTTTGTAACTTATTAATAATGATCCACACCTGTCACTTTTCCGCTACATAAAGCAGATGCGCTGTAAATATATTTTGAGAGTTGGCATGTCAGGCATGAAAGAGGTCATAGCTGGCGATACCTCCTCCTGACGTTAAAATACTAAAATTTAAACAAGGAAATCCCTTAACAAACTTCATTTCAAACTTCTGGTGAGTTCCGCCATGTCCGTTGTAGCCAATTTTTGACGATGTTGTGATGTCCGTGAAGTTTCTCATGGAATTTTTTGTATGAATTATGAATGTTGTCTTGAACAATAGGTATATGTAATTCTGTATGTAAAGTTTTGTTACTTATGTACCAGGATGAGGGTGTTATTGGTCTCAACGTTTAAGATTTGAAAAGTCTGTCTTTTGAATGTGAGTCTTTTTACTAGCTCCGAAAATTTGAGATGCATATGTCCATAATGGTTTTAAAATGTAGGTCTAAGTATCCAGTCGTTGTCTAATTTTCAGTGTGGATTGCTTATGTAGTATCTGACACGAAGTATCACCTCCGATTAGATTACTAAGGTAAAAGTACTGGGGGAAGGATACATGGGGGAGCTGAAACCTTCCAGGAATCGACTTGGCTAATTGAGGTAGAGTTGCGGATGTCCCCCGGGTTCAGCCACCTTCCCGAAGAACAAGGCAGAGGATTCAATCAAGTAGGCTGTGTGGCTCCATCGGCACCTTAATGAGATATCCTCTGCTGCTTCCCACATCATACCTCGTCTTTTTGGTTGCCAATCTCTCCATTCAAAGCTTCTTCCAAAATTGCTTTTTGCGATATCGCTAATTTTAGACAGCTTTCTTAGGTTTCCATTAAATTTACTCCACACTAATAATAACATGTAAGGTTTATATTGTAACATAATTATCTAAGGTAGAAATAATCGGGAGTCAGTCGTTTAAAAATATTTTAATTTGGCAACGTTTCGGCTCAAACTTGTGAGCCATGATCAGGGCATCTGTGAGCAATGAAAAGCATTAACACACACATATTAGTCAATTAATAGTCATTAGTCAATTATTGCTTAGTCATTAGCCAGTTTATGCTTGACATTGTTCACGGATGCCCTGCTGACTCACAAGTTCGAGCCGAAATGTCGGCAAAATTAAAATATATTCCAATGACTGACTCCCGATGAAAATGTAACATTCAGACTAAACATTCTTATTATAGTAACATACATATGCAACTGTCCATATTTTCTTTCGATATTCATTCAAATAAAATTTCCTGCTTCCAGAACACCTTACATTTTTTCTCTATGAACATTAATAACCGAGTTATCAGTGAATCTGTTGTAAGTTGTTGCTTGACTATATAATATTATTTTTTTAAATTTTTCCTCTTTGTTCATCGCGTTATCTTGATCTACAATTTTTTTTTTATTGTGTATCTTCAATAATAACCGAGTTTTGGTGGAATTACATCTATTATAATTTGTGACTTAAATATGTAGGTCAACTATTTTTCCTTCTGTCTATCGCGCTTTACTGATTTTAAAAGTTTATATATATATATTATATATATATATATATATATATATATATATATATATATATATTATATATATCTTTAAAAAAAACTGAGCTTTATAAAAAAATGGGTGTATTTATGGGAAAAATTTCAATTTTTTCTTTTATTGATTATTATTTTTTATATATTATTATTATATATATATTATCAGTTATTTATTTGTTATTTGAATAAGGATAATTAAGCAGCAGTATTTAATCATTGGTCTAAGTTATCATTTGAAGATAGTTATTAAGGCGTACGGATGACTAAAATTATTGCAATACCATCTAACTACATATAGAGGGAAATTTTAAATATTTCAATTTGACAATTAAAGATAATTATTTTGTCAAATAATCCTCCCATATGCTTGGGGATAATATGATTAATATGGTATGAAATTTATGTATTGAACAATTAATAGCTTTAATACCTCACTAGTAATTATAATAATTTATTGATTTGTCTTTAGGACAATCTCTATACATATGGAGCTGGCTGGTACAGCACAAATAATAAATCTTTAGCATATGAGACGTTGATTTCCAAAAGGTACTATATCCATTCCAGGAAATTTTACAGGAGGCGCGAAAATCACTAATTATTATATTATTAAATTAGCTAATTTGATTCTTTTCGCATTAAAATACAGAATTGTTTTTTTAGTATATTAATAAAATCATATTAAAGATATGAATTGAGATGTTTTTTTATAATTTGGAACGAAATTAAATGTGTAATTATTTCCTTTAGAAAATAATTATATTTCTAAATTGCGTTTATAAAGGGCTTGGGTGTTCATTAGATAAACTCAAATAGGAGATTTAGATATAACTAATTGATAAGAATACAAATATGTAAAAAAATCAATTTTGTAAAAAATGTCCTTTAGTACTTTTTGGAAATCAACGTCTCATATGTTCATTAATAATTACAAAGTGAATAAATCTTTAAAACAACACTTACCGATAGTTCTGTTTCTATATATATTTTTTTTTTGTATTTTATATTATTTTTTACCTAATTTAATTAAAGCTCAGGTAATTTATCAATCACAAAGTTTCATCATCACGACTCAGTTTCTCAAATATACTCTTTTTTTTTCTTACACACTTGTTTTTATCAGAGATAAGTTTTCTTTGAACGGAAAAGCTCTTGAACAATACAGCGTATTCGTAGCAATCCCAGTGATGCGGAACGACTTGGATACCATTCCCTCAAAGGATTACAGCCTGCAACCCGACCTACTCTCCATTCCACAGGATAAATATGCTATTGTAGTTGGAGATAGGTTCTGCTCTGCAAGGATCTCCTCAGTATCTCCTACAGCCGACAAAGGCTCGAGGTACTTCCTAGGCCCTTGGCGTTGAGCGTTGGTACGAGCAGTGATTGTCTTCATGTTGACAATACTTTAGTAATTATCTATTCAGAGATAGCCTTCACCTGTCGAGGAAGCGATCGCCTTTGTCTTCTTTAACAGTGGCTGAATTAGTTGCAACGTCAAAGTGGATTGTTTTCCTTCTTAACGGGAAGCATCAACATAAGGGCTGTTACAATGAAATCAGAGCTTTTGTGCTTCTGAATGTTACCCACCAGTGATAACAAAAGGTACAAAGAGAAGTAAGTGTTCGGTGGGGGAAAAGTTCATAGGAATCATTGGGTTGTCCGAAAAGTTCTTAGAGATTTTTAAAATAAAATTTACCTTTTACTTTTTATACTAAAAGTGAATCACAAAGCTAATGTTGATTTATATGCCTTTAATCCTCTACTATGTTTACACACTGAATCCGTTTTTATTAAGGCTTAGTAGTGTAGTTTATTGAAAATCAACATAAGTGAGGATTCAGTTCATTTTTGGCATATTGTGCTGTTCTTTTTATAAAAAATGGTAAAACGCAGCCCAAACTGCAAGATTCGTGCCGTGTATGGCAGCGATTCAATTGCTGATAGCACTGCTGGTTTAACTTTTGATATCGAGAATATTATGACGGTCATCGCAAACATACCCACGAATTACTGTCCGTGAGATAGCTGCGGAGTTAAGAGCCTGCAAATCAAGACTGTTTTAATGAGTTGTGTGGAAGTTTAAACTTTATTTACAATCAATTCTACTCCAGATCTTGGTTAAATATATGAACACAATTTATAATAAGGTTTTTTTTTTTTGTTTATTCTAAAAGGAAGTTATAATTTATATTTTATACTTTTTTGTGCAAGAATATAGAAAGAAAGCCAAAAATAATATTAGGTAAAGCCACCTTATTAATCCGATGCATTCCCTCTCTTCTGTTTTTTCAAAAAATATAGCAAATTTCATCTATAACTCAATATTTCATGAGAAACTCAAAGCTTCTTTATCTAGAAATGATAAAAGGTTGTAATACTTGTAGTGACAACCTAGTGACTTGTACTTTAATCTATTAATCCACCCCATTTTACTCTGCCACAAAATTTAAAGTAGATAGGTGATATTCCAAGCCTACTGCTCTTTCCAAAAATCTCAACAGAATATATATTTATTTTTTAAAATTTTATTTACTGAGCAGCGTGGTCTGCTGGATAGAGCACTAGTCTACTGTTCTCCAGGTTCCCCAGTTCGACTCCCGTCTGTGGCAGAACATCAAAAGCATCAAAAAAGCATGACGGCAGAGTTTGGGGTCGGCCTAATCACCTCATTGCACGGCCGTTTGCCTAGAAACAGTACGCATTTTCATATATATTAAGCCCAAGACACTTCAGGGGTCTTATAAAGTACAATCATTTTTTTTTTTTTTTTTTTGTAAAAGGAAATAAAAAGTGACAAAAAGGGCATAAAATTATTACTGATAATTATACGTAACAAATTGATTTTGACAGCCGAGGTATGTAAAAGTCGTGTGTTTCCCCGCACCAGATTATTTCATTTTAACAATACCTCTCTAAAATCGACCATCTCAACGTTACTATCGACCATCTTGAATGTAAAAACAAAAAAAAATCTAATAAATATACTTATTAGACCTGTGACGCGACTGACTGAGAGGCGCTGGGATCTCCTGGCTGATTCGGAGATGACTAAGAATGTGACCAAGATTATTATTATTTATTTATTTTATTTTATTTTTACCTTTATTTAGGATTATTTATTCTTCTTTGTAATTTTTTTTGTATTTATTTATTTTTATTTCATTGTTTAGTGTACATAAGGAATGAATGACTTCTTATAGCATTAATACTCATTGCTCAAAATTGTGGCAGTTGTATTATTTCAAATAAAACAATTAAATAAAAATAAATAAATTGCTATTCCGCTGGAAAATAAAAATATTATATTATAAACTTAACACCCAACACGGAAATAATATAAAAATCAGTATCTAGATAAGCTTTTATCTATTCTCAGACATCATTAAAAATTTGCACTTCATTACTGATGAAAGTGTTTGCGTGTAACACGTTGCCACCAGTTCTTTCTTCTATCATTATTATTTTGTTTGAAAATTGATATTGTCTGTATTGAACTATCCAATATTGATTGAAGGATTTTTCGATACATAGTATTAGTTCAAAATTGTTGATGGTAGTTTAAGGAAGAAATGATAATGTTCAGTTCCTGTAGTAAAAATAGCCTGATCCTGAGGCAGTGTTGCTATTAATATCTTGATGAAGGATGTGGAATATAGTATTAGTGGCCCGGGGATAGGCAGCTTGGAGGAAGGAATAGTTCAAGTGCTGTAAGAACCGGTTTGGAGAATACAGTTAGAGCATCAGATCACCCCTCTCTTCTTACTATAGTTTTTATATATATATACACGTTAATTAACATTATTTTTAATAACAACTAGCCGTAACCCGCGTCTTTGCTCGCGAATATTTTATTTTGTCTTTATTTAAATTTGCATAAACGCGTTTATGAGTAGTAACTATAAAACGCTGATGACGATGGAGCAGTTGTTTGGGGATGTGGTAACAAAGAAACTACCAATAAACAAACTTATTTTATTATTGGTGTGTTTTATTGGTGGTTTCATCCTCAACCAACTTCTTTACCATTAAGTATTCTTTTGTCAAAACGGTCTACAACTAATCCAATATTATAAGAAGTATATATTTTCAAGAAATATAAATATTATATTTTTAACAATTACATTGATCAAAGTTGTTTTCAATTTAAAATATCCCCATTCGTTGATCAATGTATATCAATCACATTTATGTTGCAAACGTGACTATATACCACGATTACGTTACAGCTAAAATATATTGAGTAATTTTGGGTATGCCTACTTCTACTGGATCGCTATTGTATTTTATTTAACAGAATAAAATGGCAACTTATTAGAGTAAAGTTATAATTATGGTTGATGAGGAAAGTGATTTCAAAACAACTTAACTTATAACTATAATTAATCTAATATATCTATATATATCTTGCTTCTAGTATCGAGACACATTGAAAAAATATAACAAAAACTACACTTCATTATCTTTGTTAGCGGTTTGGCGAATTCAATTTGATAAATAAAACAATTTAAATAAAAATTACTACAAATTACGAAAGATGTTGATAAGGAATGTTTAACTTGATGTACATGGATAAAATAGATTTAGCTCTAAATAAAACTTAAAAATGTTATATCTCGTTGCATTAGTATATTACAATGAAAATAATATAGCATCTATACAATTCCAAAGCGAACGTTCAAGAAATAGTTTCCAGAGGATCTACTTCATGTAATCTTAAATGAAAGCAGAAGACAGAAGCGGTATTTTGATGGTATTTTATAAATCTTAGACCAGTGGTAAACTCAAGAGCCGCATGCGGCTATGCAGCCACACTTTGCCGACCACCGACCTAGAAAAATAGCCAAATTTTGTATCAAAAGTATGAGACGGTTCCAAGAACAGAACAGGAAACAAACAATAAAATAAATAAACGATTTTTTTTTCTTAACAAAAAACAATGGAATCTTTCAAGACCTCATTTTATCAGACGCCTCAGAGGACACTTAGTTACTCTAAACCAAGTAGTAAGATTAGATCAATTTGCTAATATAACAACTACGCATGATGTACTTTGTGTAGAAATAATATCATCCCATTGTTAGCCGAATAATCGTATTGCCAACCATTATTAGCTTAGGCCCGCCATGCTTATAAGCCATGCCTTTGGAGGATTAGGTGTCATCAGATCTCAGATCTTTCCCAAAAAATATATTTTATTTACTTGTCCTATTATTTTAGTGATTTTTATTTTTATCTTCTAGAACCTGTTACTTTTATTGAGTCTTAAAGTTTCAATTTAATTCTCTCTGTTCGAGTTTGGCATCCAGGTCTGCTATACAAGCTCCGTCAATTCCTCTCTCCAGCGTACTTCCTATTAATTCGTTCCTATCTCTCTGATAGAACCTTCAAAGTTAACCATAACCTTTGTTACTCATCCATATTCACTCAATCAGCCGGTGTACCGCAAGGTAGTATCCTGGGTCCGATCCTTTACACGGTGTATACAGCTGATATTCCCTCCCATCCTAGCACTATCCTTACTTCCTACGCCGATGACACATGTGTGTTATCTGTGAATAATGATCCTGTTACTGCATCATAAATCCTACAGAACCATCTATCAGCCATTGAAGAATGGTGTAAAAACTGGAGAATCAAAATAAATCCTAATAAATCTCATCAAATCACCTTCACTCTACGTCGTAAGCCTATGACTTCCTGCCCCACTGTATCCTTTAACAATATCCTACTTACTCTTGTTGAACAGATTCGGTACTTAGGACTCCACCTCGACAAACGCCTAACATGGAATCCTCATACTAGACTGAAACGACAGGAAACTGCTCGTAGATACAGATTACTACAACACTTACTTGACAAACGCTCAAAACTTCCTACTTACTACAAAAAACTCATTTATATTACAATTATCAGGCCTATTTTGACCTATGGCATTGAGCTATGGGGGTCTACTAAACCATCGAATTCCTCTCGCATCCAATCCTTGCAGTCCAAAATCCTTCGTAAAATCCTCAATGCTCCTTATTTTGTTACTAATAAAATCATCCATAAAGACCTAAATATCCCATTAGTTGAAGACTTGGCCCGTTACAGATATACCTCTTTTCATTCCAAACTCCCTGCCCATTCAAACCCGCTTATCCGTGACCTCTCCACCATATCTATTCCCGACAACCCACCGAGGCGTTTTAAAAGAAGATGGCCAAGAGACCTTCTAACATAAGACATTGGAGTGCTACCAATGGGTAGTTTCTTCTCAGGACTACCATGTGTACTAATCATATCTAAAGCCTATTTACTTGTTGTATTTATTTAATACAGTTGTAAATTTCTTTAACTAAATAAAAATTCTCTCTGTGTTTTTAAAATCATGTTTACTTGGTAAATAATGTTTACATATTCTAAAAAATAATTAGTAGAGGTGTTTTTATGCTTTTTAACGTCCGTAAGTGGTTTGCTCGGTTCAGAACCGGAAGTTTTGACTTGGAAGAAGTATTGCGGGTCGTCCTTTAACTGATGATGATGACCAAATTCCAACCATTATCTGAAAGAAGGCAACATGTGATAGATCATAATGGATCAAATATAATCGATTAAACATATTTACATGAATCTGAAGTTTTTATTAAAATCACCACTAAAAAACGCTACGAACTTATTTTTCTACCCAATAGTTTCTGTTACTGGGATTTTTTTTCCTCATATTTAATTGGTATAGTACATTGAGAATGACATCAAAATAGCATTTTATTATTTTATTTGTTTTTTTTTTTTTTTTTGTATTCTGCAGATTTTTATCAAGGGGAAATCGAAAAAAAAAATGTAATTATCGTATGACTAACTATATAACATACTGATATATGAACACAAAAAGTCACTTCCCATTTTCTTTTATCTCCATCCACAAACTGGTCGGCTGAGTTTTGGGTTTAATCGGACTTGCTAAAGCTTATTTAATCGGACTTAATAAACTTCGAACAAAGTTCATATCGACCGATTATTATTGAACATAAACTAAGTTAAGAGGATTTGATGGATCAGCTGGCTCATCTTCTTGTTTTCAAGAAATTTCTCCAGTCGCTATATAAAACTGACTAGCTGATTGGTCCGTCATTTTAACTATTTCATAATTAATTTAAGAGTAATTTGAATTTTAATGGTCGGGTTACCTATGATTTAGTGGTTAGCGTTACAGGCTTCCATGTCCAACATCGCAGGTTCAAACATGAAAGATGATCCTAGACTTCGGAGGAGGCGTAAAATAGTGCTCCTGGGTCTGAGCGATGTCAAACACTCGTTAGAGATCGCTATTCTAATTAAACTTGGATATACACAATTTTTATTTCCTAGCACTTTCCGATCATCACAGTAACTTTAAGTGACGTTAAATGAATAACTACTTAGAATATTATAAAATGAAAGAAGCCCCAATTATGATTTACATTAAAAATAGCGGCTACGCTTTAATAATGCATACACTAAGTTGCGCAGCAACGACTTAAAAGAACAACTTGAACCAAAAAAAAAAAAAGAATAATAAATATATATATATATATATATATATATATATATATATATATATATATATATATATATATAATATATATATTTGTTGTAAATATTTAAAAAAAATTGATTTCCCACGCGTTGTCACCTATTTTACTTTAATAATGCTACAAAACATTAAAATGACATAATTTGTCAACTTTTTTTAATTTAAATTGTATATTAACTTACACGATTTCAAAATCGTTTTACAAAACTTTATAAACTAATAATCGACCAATTCTGTTCCATTTTCCTAAAATACAAACTAAAAATGAAATTTAGAAAATCTGGTGCGCGCAACACACTTTTACGTATCTTGCCAGTTAATTGTACAATTAATTCAGTCATAGAACATTAATTTTGATTAAATTGTACAATATCAGAAATTATTATTTATAACTATTACTCAAGCTGAAACCTTTTTCAATACTCACCGTTACCTTCAACAATTTTGTATGTTTCAAAACATACAAAATTGTAGATTTTCCAACGGTATATTATACATCTATAAATTATTTTACACTGTTTCTTTTACAAAAAATAAATTTAACTTGGAATAGTATTTATGCTGTTTTCTTCTGGAGTTATTAATCAAATTCTTTCATATTTTCCAATTTCTTTTTATTGCTAACAAGAATATATTATTTATTTGACAACAAGTAATATACAAATGCCTTTTGGCATATATTGTAACATTGATGACCATTACGAAAAACCTCCTTCAGGAAACAAGAATAAATGGATAATTTTTTCTAAGTAACAAGATTAAAGTTTGTAAAGAGGAACAAAATTTGGAATGTAAGATTAGTCAAACTGTTTCAATAATAATACATCCTACATTGAATTTAGGCCTATTAAATTTTTGTTCGATATAGTAATTTTAACCAAAATCGTTAAATCCGTTTTTGAGGAAATTGTAAAAAGGGACACAATCCATAATATAAAGTGACATTTCTGATTCACCGATTTTAGAGAAAAAATTATTTTAAACATCCCAGGCATATAGTGGACTTAAACACAAAATTTTAGGTTCGTGTTAGCTAGACTTGCCACGTAAACACACACCTTCATTACAAGTGTATACACAGATCAAACTTGGTCTTTTGTACTCAGGGGACCCTAATAGGTGTATTTTCGTTCAAAACTCGTATTTGAAAATTTTCGCGGCCTAAATACTATATATTTATATTTTATGTACAGGTAAGGATTACAAAGGATTTTTTAAGCAAACGGACTGTTAAGTTGATTTAATTAATTTATAGTAAATATATATATATATATATATATATATATATATATATATATATATATAATATATATATATAATATATATATAAAGGTAAACTTTAGACTAGATTTTATTCGATTGGTTTCTCATCTCTATGCAACATCATACCTTCTTTTTATAAACAGTTGTTTTTGTTCGTTAATAATTTAATTTTTAATTATTAAAATTACTAGAAGTTAGTTGGTTATTTCTAATTAATCTATAATTTTGTTTGTTACATGTCAAATGTAGCATACTGAGGTCAAATAAGGTCATTGTGACTGACGATTAGACAGATACTACATTAACATAACGTTGTTGGACAATATGCTAAAAAAAAAAAAAGTCTAGATCAGCCTCTAGAGCCTAACATTAACTCTAAATGTGTAAATATTAATTCAAGCGTCAGATAGGGAAATACAGAATAATGAAGAATCGATACTATTTCCATGGTTTGCTAAGACTAAGGTAAAACTTTGTTTTTAAGACACTCTAGCTTCCAGGCGTGTACAAGAAACTGCAGGCGATCCACATTTTTTAGCAATACGAAGCGGTATATTGAGTTTTTGTGTAAAGAACCGTATAAGATCCGAACGAGATATAACGTAGTGCTTTGTTGCATTCAGTAAGGCAACAGAATTTCACGCAAAACCTGTATCGAACGTACAATGAATATATAAACACATAACGTAAGAAAGGATTGGACAATTGGAATCGATAAATATGACTTGGAAAAAGAGAAAAAGAGCTGAATAATCTAGAGACACAAAAAGTTGAAATGCAGACCATAAATAATTTTCTCATCATTATTCTAAAATAAATTTTCAAATAGTAAATTACTCAAAAACGGTTATGCGTAACTTGAATTTAGTGATTTAATCGTATAAATATTTAATATTTATTGTGCATAGAATTTTATTTTAGGATGATTCGATGGTTTAATATTCAATAAACCGAAAAAAAAAAAAATATATACGTATAAAGACCGAGAATTTTTTTTTTTTTAAGTTAAGAAAATGTACAATTCAAATGATTCATTGCTGACTTCCTCTGTTTGTCAAATATTTTAAAATGCAGACGTTTCTTGCTGTTAATCATCTGAAGGTTGCTTAACGAGTGGTTCAAAAATTCATTATTTTTTTCATGACACAAACGATAATTAACAATGTGGTTGGAAAACTGAAGGTTTCGCGCCAACTAAAGTACTTTTCCATTGGCTAATGCATAAATATATTTTTTCTAATTTTTGTGTTACATTTTAAGCCCTAGAACCTCAACAGATCGAAATCCATACTTGTTATGACGGTCAAGTGAAGTCATAGGAGTATATCATAAAAAACATAGATTATAAAAGATAATAATTATTTTTATATTATGTATAAAATATCGCGGTGGGGAGCTGCCAATGGGTAGTATCCCCACATGTGAATCATGACATTTGTATCTTGTATCTCATTAACTAGATGTTTATCATTATACAGTTGTAAATAGCAATAAATCTATTTTTTTTTTAAATATCGCAATTGTTATCAAAATCGTAATAATTAGCAAAATTAATAAGCTTTGACTTAAAACATACTCTAAGATTCTCGGTCATTTTTCTTGGTGATTATTTTGATTAATAATGACGATAACTCACAAAGTCTTAGTTTAATCGTAAAAGTTAAAAACCTTTTCACCTGTATTTTTGACAACTTAATGTTTGAAGATCTGACGCGAAGAATAAATAAAACATTATTAAGATACTTATAGCAACATATGTTTATCGTTCGGTATAACATAGTCGATTTTGTCTAACCCAGTAATGTACAGACCACAAAGTAACACAGTTTATGTTATCTTAACTATTTGTTAACCATGGAATTATATGTAATATTTGCTATATTTTTGTTCTTAGGGCTATATTTTCGAATTCGTTTGTCGAAAAATTACAGTAATATAGCTACGATAATACAGCTAATATCCCAACCCATCTTAGAACCATTCTTTCTACGAATGCTAAGAATATTTGTGTGTTATCTGTGAATAATGATTGGATCATTCCCCAACACTTTTTAATCCAACAGGTATCCTGAGATATTCATTTATAGTGTCCGAATTGAAGATTTTATTTTATAATATAATATAAAATCTTCAATTCGGAATATATTATGGTCTTCATTATTCTTCCTTTCGCATCTCTACATTCTGCCTAATTTCTTGAACGCTTTTGGCAGAGCGAAGGACGTTCTGTTAGCTATGATTATTTGTCTTCCTATTTCTTATTCCTATATTATTATTCCTGCTTATTTGGGTTCCTAATTAGATGAAGTATCGAACTGATTCAAATTTATAATTATCAATGGATACATATCCTGGTTCCTCTCATATGTAGGTTAGATACTTTTAAAATTTGTCTTATCTGCATTTATTATTAGGCTCCTGACCACCAGTTTGGATTTCGGACATCCCACTCTACAATTCAGCAATGCCACCGTGTGGTGGATGTTATATCAATGTTATTGCACGGGTGCTTTCTCGACGTGGAACAAGCGTTCGACCGAGTCTGGCACCCAGGACTCTTTTATAAACTCCGTCAATTCCTTCCCGCAACATACTACTTGATAATCCGTTCCTACCTCACTAATAGAACCTTCAAAGTAAATCATAACCTTTCCTACTATTCTATATTTTCTCAGTCTGCAGGTGTACCTCAGGGTAGTATCTTAGGTCCCATCCTTTATACGGTATATACAGCTGATATTCCACTCCATCCATCCACTGTCCTCACAACTTATGCCGATGACACTTGTGTGTTATCTGTACATAATGATCCATCCGCTGCATCCCAAACCCTTCAGTCTCACATCACAGCCATTGAGGAATGGTGTCAGAACTGGAGGATTAAAATAAATCCTAACAAATCCCACAAATTACCTTTACCCTTCGTCGCAAACCGATGACTTCCTGCCCCAATGTATCCTTTAATAATACCCCACTCATTCCTGTTGAACAAATCCGTTACCTAGGACTCCATCTTGACAAACGTCTTACATGGAATCCCCATACGCAACTTAAACGACAAGAAACTGCCCGTAGATACCGATTACTACAACACTTACTAGACAAACGTTCAAAACTTCCAATTTATTACAAAAAGCTCATTTATGTTACCATCATCAGACCCATCTGGACATATGGAATCGAGCTTTGGAGCTCTACTAAACCCTCTAATTCCTCTCGTATTCAATCCTTACAATCCAAAATCCTTCGCAAAAACCTAAATGCTCCTTATTTCGTTACGAATAAAATCATCCATAATGACCTAAATATCCCATTTGTCGCAGAACTAGCCCGAAACAGATACGCCTCTTTTCATTCCAAACTCCCAACCCACACGAATCCTCTTGTACGCAACTTATCATTCTCATCTATTCCTTAACCCTCCGAGGCGATTGAAAAGACGATGGCCTCGAGACCTACTTTAATTAAATTGACTTTGAAGTGCTACCACTGGGTAGTTTCTTCACAAGACATTATCACGCCCATAAGTGTCAATTAGCCCATTTACTTGTTGTATATATTGTATGTACAGTTGTAAATATCAATAAAATATTTAAAAAAAAAAAAAAAAGGATTAGGCATCTGCATTTTTACTTACTAGTAAGGGTAAGTATTGCGATCGTGAAAATTGTCATTTTTCAAACGAAATACACGTAATAGGGTCTCCTGATTCAAAATGATTTAGTCCCGCAAAAAAGTCAGTATGTGGTAATTCTGGTTCAAAAACTAAAAGTCTTATGAAATTGAAATTTCAAATTAAAGACAACTTTACGCCCGAGATTCTACAGCAACTTTTTCACTAAATTCGGATGAATGGAAGTGCTACTTTATCTCATGGAACTCCAGAACAGTAGTATATATGTATAATATCCAAACGGTATACCATTGGATAGCTAAAGATTTTAGAAAAAATATTATCTAATTTACGGAATTGTAAAAGTTAATGGGGAGTAATGAAAAGCCGATGAAACTAACTGATTTCCGTATATAAAAATATAATAGATTATATAAAAAACACACGTTTCTATTAAATTCTAACTTAATAAATTCTTTAACAATTAATTTTTATCTCTAAATGTATCTAAAAATTCTTAAATTGATTTTAACAACGAAGGTAAGTGAAAGTCGTGTTTTGCGCGCCACGATTTTTCACTTACGCAAAAATTATTTTTGGAAATATTGATTAATCAAATTACTTACATCTCTGGCATAGTTTATGGAAATAATTTGAATATAACCGATACTACTGTGTACAGCACAGAGATAACGGAAAATGATTTGTTAACGTGAATTTGGCCTATTATGTAGATCTATATGATATGAAGGATATTGAATATGCTAAGCCATCTTATCGAAGTTTAGTCTGTTGTGATTGTCACACGATACATTTGTAGAACAAAACTTTTTTATGGATAATGATATAACCATTAGAAAGAAAAAGTTAAGCACAGAACAAATAGAATGTACATGAAAGTGGTAGAAAAGGGTCCGAGGGCAGACGTCAATGAGCTTCAAAACTGAAACTTCAAACTAAGTTTTCAAACTCGTTCCAACTTTTAACGTTAATAACTTTTAATGACCATTCAACTTCCAGCTTAGAACAATTCCAACTGAATACACCACTTTTAGAGAATAGGGTTCACAATCAACGTCTAATTTACGCCACATTTAATTCATTAATGTTCAATATTAAATATCTAATTTGCACAAATAAATTTTGGGAATTAATAATTTCTGTAATATACGTGCTTAGAAAAATCGAATGGTATAGAAACAATATTAAATACAGAAGGAGGTAAGAGACAACAGCTTTGTTTTAAATTATATTTTAATATAATTAATTAAATTTATTATTAAAGATCCTACTCGTTAAAGATCCTACTTTTCCTTATTAAACCTGGATAGACAACATTTAAGACTACCACTGTAGCATTGTCCGATAAGCCAAATTATCATAACAGTGACGTTAAATTATTTTTAAAAAACAGACACACAACAATTTACGGTGTTCCACGATAACTTGAACAATTAACATGAATATGAAATCAATTTTTTATACTATATTTATTATAGATTTAGGATCTTTATTACTATTGGTTAGATTCAGATGACTTTGCTCCGGATATGTAAACATTTTCATCACCTTTCAAATTAGCACTTATTATTTTTTTAAAGGAGGTATATAATCGTTGAGTTATTCAAAATCAATTTTTAAAGGTTTAAAAAAAAAAAAAAAAAAAAAATGTTAACCACTTATAGGATAAATTTCCCAAATTTCCCAGCGTTATCGCAAAGCTAGTCGCTAAGTCGAACCTCTATTAAAACAATTCTTTCAGAGGCATTTTTAAATATCTTTCGTTTACAAATATAGATTATCATTAATCTATTTTTTTAAATTATAGTTTATATTTAACTCAAAAGTCCTTCAAGATCATGAAGGTTTTGCTATCCAGCTTATGGAGAGAAGGAAACGTGATATCATATGAGAAGTTAAACATTCCTTTCATCCTTGAGTGCGTGAATAATGAATTCCTCAGCATGCATCATTAATATCTTCTTCTTTTTTATTTTTTTATACCCTTGATTTATATGTTTGTATACATTATTCAATATTTATTTTTATTATTCTAAGATATTACGTTTATCTGCTGATATTTATTCAATAGATGTTTTCCTGGCAATGAGCTGTTTTTTCCGCTCATTTAATAACTGTCGTGGTCATCTTTTCACATCTCTAGCACGTGTCATTTTACTTACCTAAGCTTTTTCCCATCGATTCACTTAGTTTGCAATTCGTTTCTTGACGTAAACTCTAAGATAAATTTGCATGATTAACGTTTTGCTACAGTACTAGCTGAACTGTATTTAAACATAATTCATCAGAATCATGAATAAATAAGTTTTATGAATTGTCTGATGACATTCATTTAAAATTGAACCAAGGAGTTTTTTTGATAATATTATTTATTTTATTATCCTGAGTAGGTATTAAAATAGAGTTAAGTTACATTTATATATATTTAAAAAAAAATGAGAATTACAACTGTGATATAAGTGCAGGAAATAATTAGCTATACAATTGAAATTACGTGACGTAAACTTCAAAATAAAAGTATAAACTTTGAAAACTTGATAAATTTCTAACATAAGTTTTTTTCAAGAATATCATCTATTCAAAGTATTTATTATAAAGAGACTTTTGTAAATGTTTTATTCATTATATTATATTTGTGTATAAGCATATAGGTACCCCGTATAAGTTCTACTATTGATTATATTATTTATTATTTTCAGTTACCTATATTTCAATTATATAGTAAGAGAAAAGAATTGCGATCGATAAAATTTTGAACTCCAGTTTCCAATCGAAATACACGTTTTAGGGTCTCCTGAGTCCAAATAACCAAATCGCGCGAAAAGGTCTGAGTGTGGTAAGTCAAGCATGGAAATAAAAAGTCATACGAAGCTGAAAGTTCATATTTAAGATATTTCATATTGAAAATTCATCCTAAATTTCACAAATAATTAGAGGGTTGAATATTCTTATTCAGCCCCTTTTAAGCCTTCTCCAAGAGCTCGCTTATTTTACTCATGCTACGAACCTTCCAAATGGCCTCTAATCATATAATGATAGCCTTATTAACACTCTGACATAAAATGAAGACTTCAATCATTTTGAAAATGCTGGACAAAAAACATTCATTAAAATACCTGACGAGAAAACGTGCTGCTGGGTTCCTTCATCATGCCTCACATGTCATTATTTTGTTTATTTTTATATCCTATTTGCTAATTGTCACAATAGTGCTAACAGGTGCAAATCAATAAATAAATAAAGTGAAAAAAAATATATATTTAAGACAACAATACACCCAAGATATTACGACATTTTGTCCTTCAAAATCGGCAATCCAGCCACAAAGCCACTTTGTACCATGCATTTTGCACCTTTTTACGATAATCTTAAAAACGGCTTAAACGATTTTTATTAAACTAGCTATATCAATGTATTTAATAGGCTTTCATTCTTATTGAAATATACTGACATGGTTGAAATACCGATATTTTAAATTGTCTTTCCCTAAAGTACCTTTAATTTATCCAACTACAGGAGAAAAGAGCAAAAATATTTTATTAATGGATTTTCTTTTGTTTAAAATATAAGAACATTAAAATAGAAGTATAATATACCACTGAAAATCTAAAGATATTATCTTATATACAAACTTGTAAAAGACGAGAGAGAAAAAACTATGTAAAAGAGTATACTGATTGTTGTAGATAATAATAAAATTGATTATTTAATAAAACACATGTTTTTATGGAAATTCAATGTAATTAATTCTTTATTTTTTTTTTTTATCTCCATTTGAAAATGCTTAAATTGTTTGTTTGTTTATTTATTTAACGTCACTTTATGCTACTATGGCTAATCGGACGATGCTACAGTGGGAGTCCTAAATTTTGCCTATCCAGGTTTTATTAGGATAGGGATCTTTAGCGAGTACCTGACATCGCACAGGCTCCTTTTAACGTCCCCTCCGAAGGGCGGCGTAACTAAGGATTTTTTACTACCATTAAAAAATCCTAGGACCACCTGCGGATTTGAACCCGTGACCTTTGACATGGAAGGCTGTTACGCTAGCCACCCAGCTACAAGTGATCCATGCTTAAATTGATTTATACTTTAACTGGTGTGGTGAAAGTTATAGTAAAAAATGGTGAGGTTTTTTTTTTAATTCTGAAACATCTAGAATTGTTTATTCTTGTAAAATACGTTAGTTTAACCTATTTTCAATAGGTAACATAGTTAAGGATACTTATAAAATTGAATAAATACCTGATATTATTAAATACATTTTATTAATACTTTTCTTTTTTTTTTAATGCTATATTCTAAACATTTGAAAACATTTGTCAAATAATATATAAATAAGCCCTTATCTTAAAGTTTATTATATTTAAAAAAAACGTAAAATGATTAAAAAAATGAAACATTTATATTGAAAAGAAAGTATGCACAGCTAAAATTAGGCACAGTTTTTGCAATAGGAAAACGAACATTGTCCACAAATATTTTGTTCACATTTAATACAAACTATAGATGACTTCCTATACTTGTTTCTTAGACAAAAATAACATCCCCGTTTCTTCGGAGGGGACTCCTGACTATATGTGTTAGATTCTTCTGTTTTTTTCCCCCTAATAATGAACCGAAAGCTCCCCGAACTTTAAACCGAAGCTCCCGGGGAAGTCTGGTATTTTTTATCATGATCCTTTAAGAAAGATGATCCCAGCTTATTAATAAAATTAAAAATGTGCGTAAAATAACTCGATCACGAGACATTTTTTTCAACAGATTGAAAAACATACTTTCAATAAATCCGAACAGTGATTTTGAGATGAGATCTATAGGAAATCAATAACACTTTCCTAAAGCAATTCCGGATAAAATCTGACTAAGAAAGGATGCTATATTACAATCATGTCGAGATAGGAAATGTCAGATTTTCAAAAGCAGATTAGATCGGGACAATGGGATTCAAGAAACTTTAAAGAAGTTCTGGGTTCCTGTAGACCCCACATCAGCAGTTAAGGTTAAACAACTTCGGTAAGAAGTGAAAATGTTGCGCCTACCAGCCTCCTTTTTTTTAAGTGAAGAAGAATCTACATGATAATAATAAAACTTTTAAATAAAAAGATTCTTTAAAATTTAACCTAAAGGAAAAATTATAGAACTTTTTTCCGCAGCAGGTTACAAATCAACTATTTGTAAAAATGTATCCTCACTATAATAAAATAAGGAACTATCTGTCAAATTACAATTTTAAAACAGACAATAATTTAGTATTTTATTATTTGTTCACTGATCGAGGGAGCATGGCCTATGTGTATGTTATTCAAAATATACTTTTAACAGGCAGATGTAGCCTATTTAATACCATCTGTTATATTTATAACTGGCGACTAGGATTTCCTAGAATCATTTGGAAACTCATTTGTATAGATTTGCTTGTTATCAGCGTCGTTCTCGGTTCTCAATTTCCCTTAGATAATTAGCGGTTATTTATTTTTAACAGCTAACTGTTCTACGCGTTGAATATCTAACGGTTTCAGATTTAACTGTTCATATCACAGTGTTGAGAGTGGAATGTGCTAAAATCGATTTAGTTCTAAGCAACCTTTGATCGCTGCATTGGTTTCATTGGCGTGACAAACACAAACATTCTGGCCTACAATTTGTGCATGACTATTTATGGATATCATTTAAAAAAAATAAGTTTAGCTTTTTGAGAAGTGGATTTTCGGAGTTAATTTTCGTTTATGCATGGAGAACTAAGAGACCGAAATTCAATGTTCATGGCATTACCTTCATGACAATTATTTTAAGGAAAATGTTTATAATATCGTATTAAAACTATTATTAATAACTAATGTATGCACCTGTACGTTTATGCTTTACTTAGAGTTAATTTTAATAGTAAAAATCTGGTGCGCGCACACACGACTTTCACTTACTTCCGGTGTTTATCAATTTAATAACTTTCAAAAACATTTAGAGATGAAAATAAATTGTTAAAGAATTAATTACGTTTATTTTCAATAGAAACTCAATAAACCATCTATTATAATATTATCTACAAAAGTCGGTTAGTTTCATCAGCTTTTCATCACTCTCCATTATCTTTTACAATTTTGTGTATAAGATAATATTTTTCCTAAGATCTTTGGCTTTCCAAAGGTATATATATTAGAATATAATACAATAATACTATACATATATATTACTGTTTTTATGTACGAAAACTCAAAAATGACATGAACAAATATATTTCCTCTTTTCTCCTTTAGTTTTTTTTTTTTTTTTTTAGATAGATTTATTGCTATTTACAACTGTATAATGATATACATCTAGTAAATGAGATACAAGATAAAATGTCATGGATTCACATGTGGGGATACTACCCATTGGCAGCTCCCCAATTCTCCTTTAGTTAATAATCAAATTCGCTCAACTTGCATATTTAGCTATTATTTATCAATAATAACCAGATGATGTGCCTAATTTTTTTTTTTTTAATTTACTAAATTAAAAGTACTTTAGAGGAAGAAAATTTAAAATATCGGCATTTAAGCCCTGTCAGACTATTTCAATCAGAATTAAACCTACATTGTGTTAAAGACTATTAAATTTTACATCGATACAGAGAGTTTAATCATAGTGGTTAGGACCGTTTTTGAGAAAAAAGTGCAAAAAGCATGGTATAAAGTAGTTCTTCCAGTCAGCCGATTTTAATGGAAAAGTTTATAAAATCACGGGCGTATAGTTATGAAATATCAAATATAAAATATTTCAGTTTCATACGACTTTTCGTTTTGGCGCTAGACTTACCACACACACACACACACACACACACAGACGTTTTTGCTTGACTTGGTAATTTGGACTCAGAGCATTCTCTAACACGTGTATTTCCGTTGGAAACGCCTGACTGTATATTTCATTTATAGGTAACTGAAAGTAAAAACAGCTCCTCGAATATACTTTTTTTTTCTTCTTCAATTTAATGATATTTCACTTCTTATTTATTGCACGGATTCTTACATCAGTGTTAGATAAAGATTATAAAAAAGGACAATGAAGTAAAATAAAACAATGTCGTACGAGATCATGTTTGATCTTCTAGAGAGTCAACTTCCTACTGCGGAAATGACACTTTTGATAAGAGACTTAGAGGACAAACAGAAGAGATTGTCGGGTGGCCGTGAAAGTAGTCACGCGATGTAACCGATCCTAGAAGAGATAGCTGTAATAAATCAGTAATACCTGCACTCCTCGACAAGCAATCCACCAAACCTGGCGTAATATTTGCACTGCTGCTTTTTAATAACACCTGTTTATAAACGATGTTCTTCCAACAAATTTTATAGTTTGTAAAATTAATGGAACTTAGCTTTCTAGGTTGTATCTGTTGGATTAATTTACGAACTATTACTTTATTTTTTCCTTTCTCGATCTTTATTTCAATAACATGTTACTATATCCTTATATCTCTTAATACAGGCAGTATATCTACTGCTTAAATTTCAATAATATTTTGGAAAACAATTTCTATTCAGAAATATCACATTTTGTCTCAATATGGACAATAATGATAATGCTTTTAGAACACATTCACACAATATTTACGGAAGGAAAGTGATGTCAAATTACGCACAATAGAAAATAAAATCACATATATAATAACAAAAAATAGAATACATAAAAAATCTGGTGTGGACAACACAGACTTTCACTTACCTCGCCATAGCCGGCAATTTTTGGCAGGGAGTTCTTTGCCTCTTGCTGCCACTAGATGGCGTTGTGCTCTTAATAATGATGCTGTCTGCTAGAAGGCAGCACTTAATATATGTTTAGGGCCCTGTTTCCTTAACATATTTTTGCACTTTTCTCCTTTAGTTGTTTATAAAATTCCCTCAACTTTCATATTTAGCTGTTATTTATCAATGTCGACAAGTTAGTGTGCCTAATTTTTTGAACTCTACAGAATTAAATATACTTTAGTTGAAGAAAATTTAAAATATCAGCATTTAAGCTCTATCAGGATATTTAAATCAGAATAAAACCTAGATCATATTAAAGCTTATCAAATTTTACATCGATATGGCGAGTTTAATAAAAATCGTTAGTGCCGATTTTGAGAAAATCTTTGAAGTGTACAAAATGCATGGTGTAAAATGGCTCTTCTGGTTAGCCGATTTTGATGAAAAAGTTTTGGTAACATCTCGAGCATATAGTTGTCCAATATGAAATTTCAGTTTCATAGGACTTTTCGTTTACGCGCGGGAGTTACCACATATGAACACACACACACACGCACAGACCTGTTTGCGGGACTTGGTCAATTGGATTCAGGAGACTCTAAAACATGTATTTCCGTTGAAAACTGGAATTTGAAAATTTTCACGATCACAATACTTTCCCTAACTATATATACGTAAGTGAAAGTGATAAATTAAATGAACACACTTATACTTCTGTACAATATTTATAATCAGTCTTAGGAACTCCAGACCTGGCTTCTCTCCCCGTAGATCCAGAAAGAGCCAAACCGGTGATTCCATCGCCACCCATCTCCTTTCTCAGCAACGTCGCCAGCGTAAGCTGAGTTAAGACGCTATGAGCCACAAACATGCAGCACTTAAGGGAAGAATGCAGCATGTTTCACAACTTCAATACAATATTTTCACCAGGTTTCGAAGCCACTGCGGATTCAACATTCAAGGAGGATAATAGGTATGACTAGAGCTGGATAGGCATTGAGCTACAGGATTGGGGTTGTGAATAAGGTATAAAAAAAATGAAAAATCTAGGTCACGAGGTAAAGTATTCTTACGTGATATTAATTGTGTACTTTGTAGTAATATATAGCAAATATTATTATTGTATTAAACAAAAAAACAACATATTTAATAGTAAGAGGCAGTCATATTTAAATATATTCGTTTATATTCATATTTAAGAGAAGATTCGGCTAGATACAGTTTGACTATTTATTGTTTGTTTTGCCAGTTAAGAACAACTAATTTAATATATTTACATTAATATACAACATTAAAATATAATATTAAAATACTATTTCATTATTATCTTTCTTGACCACCACGCCGACCACCGACTACGTTCCTTCAAGAAAAATACTTTCGAGCGCAATAAAATTATCTGTTTAGAATTTTTTTTTAAATAAACAAAACAAGATTAGAATTAGCGTTTCATGGAATTACAAATGGACTCCATGGAACAAGATGTATATTCAAGTTAAGGATAGGTTGAAGAGTGAGCAAAAGAACAAATTTATTTCATATGGGATATTTATAATTTATAATGAGACCAATATTATTAACCGTATATATTTAAAATAGAAATATTAGTGATTATTGATTTACATAAATCATTTTAAGATATTCATAGCTACAAATGTTATTATGAATATTCAGAAATTTTTAATAATCTATTCCTGAAGAATGTCTCATATTTCCCTATAAAAACATTTCTTTCATTAAGAAAAAAAAAAATTAATGTACGGTGATCCGTTGCATTCAATAAACTTTTTCATCAAGCAGTAATGAATATGATTACAAGCCAGCGTACGAAGACTCAAAGAGTTGCCGCTTGGACGCTTCATTAAAAATGTTTATGCGACAGATTCACTTTATAGGAGATTGGACATGGAAGATGGGGTTTTGACAGCTTGAAGGCTATGTCATGCTGTAGAAAGCGTGCAACACTTCTTCCTCGGTGTATTCTGTTATTGGTCCTTTGTAGTTCTTTTACGGCCCCTGACTTCGCAAGTGTATTGCTTGATTTAGAGAACGTTGCATGAGCATAAAACTGAAAGTAGTGCGGCACTCCCCGCCTTTGTAATGATATTATGCTTCTTTAAGTTCATTCCTATTTAATTAAGGAAATCTGATACTATCGTGTTTCATACTTTCTAATTTTATTTGCCTTTTCAGCAGATTATTATAATCGTCACGTTGCAGAGATTGTATTTTGCTTTCTATAGAGATTCATGATATCTATACTAACATTATAAAGCTTAAGAGTTTGTTTGTTTGTTTATTTGAACGCGCTAATCTCAGAAACTACTGGTTCTAATTGAAAAATTCTTTTTGTGTTGGATTGTCCATTTATCGAGGAAGGTTATAGGCTATATAACATCACGCTGCGACCAATAGGAGCGAAGAATCTGGGGAAAAAACGGGAAAAATTTGGGAGAAAAAAAAAACCTCGCTTCCCAATGATTCCAAATGATTTACCTTTTATTTTTAAATAATTCAATTTCCCGTTAATTTATATTTTTCCATTTAAACACGTAGAAATAGATTTACGTCGAGATCGGGTTGCGGAGAAAATCAGTATGTTCTTCTGCCACAAGAAAATAAAACTATAAATGTCATTTACGCGGAAGTACTTTAAAATATATTATTTTAAAAACTTCTTAATAGCAATCATAATAACAGAAATTGATGCAGACGAAGTCGCTTTAGAATATATCAAAGAGAAAGTGACATGTACTAAGAAGGTTTAAATTCAGGTGATAAAATTCTGGTTCTGGGATACGCCGATGATTTGGTACTGCTAAAGGAAGATACGGAAACTAAACTACCTTAACTAAATACAATTCCGTTAATAAAAAACGGTCAAGAAATAGGACTCGAAATAAATACCGAAAAGACAAAATATATGATTTGTAGCAGAGACGGTGGCGATCATAGTGATATTGATATATCAGTGTATACTTTTGAACACGTAGAGAAAGTTAAGTATTTAGGTTCAATGATTACGAAAAAAAAAATCCAGGAGGAAATAAAGTCCTGGTTAAACGCGGGAAAAGCGTGTTATAATTCAGTTGCGAAATTACTTAGCTTCTGTCTAATAACTTAACGGTTAGAATTTATAAAACTGTTATTCTTCCGACGGTGAAACGTGGCCGCTTACTTTGAAGGACGGACAACGGCTAAAGGTTTTAGAAAATAAGGTACTAAAATATTTGGTCCGAAGAGAGATGAGGCTACTGGGGAGTATAGAAGGTTACACAACGCGGAAATATTTATATCAATCTATATTATTATCTATATTGTTAAGTCATGTTTTATTTCAAGAGTCATTTTCAACTTTAATCGTTATTACCTTGAAGCATATACATTTATAAATTTAAATAAATTACTATTTCTTTTGATTTATTCGAGTATAATAATCAAAACTATTATTTTAAGCATATTTAGGACTTTTATTAGCTGTATGTCTATATTTATAAAAAAAAGTACCACTCAATTTTCTGGTATCTAAAAAATTACTATAGTTGTGAGGCTAAAATTTTTCTGGAGGTTCGTCTTACCGCCTAGATGTGCAATAAGGCAGGATTTGAAAATCTTCGCCCAAAAAGTGTTTAAACAACCTAAACGTAAAATTGTCTTAATCTGATATGTATCAGCTAAGGTACAATGATTTTATAACAAATATATTTAAGCATATTACTGTTGTTATCTGTTCGTTTATCGTCACTTTTATACTACTATGGCTAATCGTATGATGACTAATTTTTTCTTCTCCAAGTTTAGTTAGCATAGAGATCTTTAACGAGTTCATGGAATCGCAAAGGCTTGGGACCACCATTTTACGACCCCTTCGAAGGAGGGCATAACTACGGTTGTTTTTTACTCTCATTAAAAAATTTTAAGGGCACCTGGCTGGTCACTACATACAGGTGACTGACCTTTTTAAGCATATTGCGTTTCATATCTGTTTCGAGTGTAGGTTCCTATGAAAATATATTCAATTGTTATTTATTTTTTAAAAATGGTTTGTGACGATTATTTTTACATATTAAGTGATTATGGGTATAACCACTTCTACTGGTTTGCTATCGTAAATTTGACAGGAAGAAGTCATGATCGGGCTTTAAATGATAACAAAGAGTAGCTGATAGTTGATATTTATTATAGCCAATCTCACCATAAACGCACATAAATTAATACGAAATGCAATATTCGCGAGCAAAGCTGCGTGACACAGCTAGTTATATATATTTTTTAAGAAACTAATAACGTTGTAGCTAGCTGTAATTCTGATGATCCATTTGCTCCCTCGGATGTTGACCATGAAATATCAAGATTTTTATAATATAGATAATTTTGAAATAAAGTGTAAATACATTTTATTCAGGGACGATAAGTCTCCTAAGAATAACAATAACGAAATAAATTATATTTCCCTTTGGTACATAAATGATTCAGATTTGGTAACATTTTATAGTTTTCATCTATAGTTTTAAATGTTCCGTACGTTGGGAAAATTGGTAGGTTAGGAAACGGAGAAATAATTGATATTTGAAAGTGGTTAATGATGAGACTTTAGGAATAGATATAGGAAATGAATTGCAAAATATGATAGCACGGAGGATTAAAGATTTTTTGAATCAGGCGGATCTGTGATAAGGTGTGCATAATTGTATGGGTTGTTGTTTATTTATTTAACGTACCTCAATGGTTCTATCGTTAATCGGACGATGCTACAATGGGATTCTTAAATTTTGCCTATCTAGGTTTAATTAGGATAAGGATTTTGATGAGTGCCTGACATCGCACAGGCTCGAGACCAGCTTTTAACGTCCCCACCGAAGGACGGCATAACTATTACAAAACCTTTTTCATCAAAATCAGCTTACCAGAAGAGCCACTTTCTCGAATACGGCTCTAACGATTTTGATTAAACTCGCTATATGGATGTAAAATTTAATGGGCTTTAATATGATGCAGGTTTCATTCTGATTGAAATAGTCTAACAGGGCTTAAAGGCCGATATTCAAAATTTCTTCCTCTAAAGTACCTACGATTTTATAGATTTAAAAAAAAAAAAAAATTGGAACATCATCTTATTAGCATTGATAAATAACGGGTAAATATGCAAGTTGAGCGAATTTGATAAACAACTAAAAGAGAAAAGTGCAAATATATTTGTTCATGTCAATTTTTTTTTTTTTGGAAAGCTAAAGATCTTCGGAAAAATATGCTAAAATGAATGAAGAGTGCTAAAATATTTTTTATGCAATTTTTGCGTTTTTAACACTAGAATAGTAATATAGATGTATAATATACCGTTGGATAGCTAAAGATTTTATAAAAAATATTATCTAATATACGAGTTTTGAAAGGTTAATGGAGAGTGATGAAAAACCGATAAAACTAACTGATAAAACTGATTGTTGTTGATAAATATTTAACAAAAATATATAATGTTCCTATTGAAATTTTAAAAAAGATTTCACTAACAATTTATTTGTATCTTTTACTGTATTTAATAATTCTTAAATTGATTTCAACAACGGTAGTAAGGGAAAGTCGTGTGTTGCGATTTTTTAGACAACCCGCCATATACGAGGTAACTATAGTCAAACTGGAGGGAGATGAAATAGGATGGTAGAAGCAGATATTTTTCGGTTTAACCGTTATAACTGTTCGGCGATACTAAAGATTTTGTGCAAATTGTTATGCCATCTACGGCGTTAGTTTTGGTGCTAACAGCATTCAAACAAAAAATATACAGACGATAACTAATTGACTGACAGAAGCAAAAAGTACACTTTTTTTCCAGTTTGTTTAACCACCGTTGTTGATTTAACTAATAAACATTGCCATTTTGTTCTTTCAACTTAATCACTTTTAAGATATGAGCAATCAACATCGCCTGATTATTGAGCTACTCTCGCTGTCCAATCAGCTACTTAATTTCCTGTTATAGCAGTATGACTTCCAATCCATACAAAGATAGCCGTTTTTAAAGAGATTCGTAGAAGCTGTAAAATATGGTAAATTTCCTTGATGATGGTCCGGGTCTGATGGTCCAGTATAGAGGTTAATAATAAATTTTAGTTTGGTGAGAGTATAAAAAAAATCTTATTGCTGCTCAAAAAGATATATTAAGTTATACCTAATATATTTCTTGCCGCGTGTTGTTATCTGCGTTGACCTGGGATCCCAAATAAATAAATTCATTCACCCAGTCTCCTATTTCCATCTGGACTTCCTCCTGATCCATTCCTTGAGGACCAGCTTTCATATATTTCGTTTTTGCTTTATTTACAGTCAGTCCTACTCTTTGTGCTGCTTCTTTGAGTGCGAGAAACGATTCCTTCATGGACACAATACTTCTTCTCATTACATCCAGATGGTCCACGAAACCAATAATCTGGGCCGATCTGTTAAATATGCTTTCTCCCATCTTTACACCTGTGCCTCTGACTGCACATTCCAAGGCCCCATTAGACAAGAGATAGGCAAGGCTATTGCCTTGCCCGACGCCTTTATAAGTATTGAATTCTCTAGAGTGTTGAAGTCTCCGCCCACCATAACAGTGTACTGCGCCCTCATCATGGTCACTTTTATTAAGCGCACTAATTTTGGAGGTTCTATTCCGATTCTAATTGATTTTCGTAGACTCCTGGAATTGGAGAGTCTCTGGTATAGCACCCTTGATAGTACTTCATAACCATTGGAAAGCAAAGATACCCCATGATAGTCCCTACCCTCTATTTCGGGCTCCTAACACATCTCAAAAGTAAATGACTTTCCCGAAACACAAAAGTGCAGCTATACATAACACTCATAAAACTTGTTCTGATTTATGCTTCTGAATAATGTAAAATTTCACGAGCTCAGGAACTTCTACTCCTAAGATTCAAGAAGCGGGTCCTACGAAGAATTTTCGGGGCAATATTCATCAATAATGCCTAGAAACAGCTAAAAAATGCTTTTGAATAGCTGACCTGTGCCAGAACATAAATGTCGTAAGATTTGAAGACTTCGCTGGTTGGGATATGTTGCTAAAATGGAAGATGATAATATCCCGAAGAAAGTTTGAAGAAAAGATATATTACAAGAGAATAATCGGCAGGAAAAGACTGCGGTGGGCCGATGGACGCGATGTCTATTTTAGGATTTGGTAAGCCGGAGCAATACACCGACATGACTGGCGGTCGATGTTACAGGAGGCCCTGACTTACCACGAGTTGTAGTGCCGAACAGAAGAAGAACACATTATTGGTGCATACAATGAAAATACTCTTCCTCAGTGACTACAATGAAGAGTGTCTACGGAAGGAGATCTATGTGTGAAATAGATTGATCGCCTAACTTGAGGAAATCGAACCACAAAGATCCCTTAACTGATGTTCTATTCTCGAAACAATACATCCTCTTAATGTAACCACTAACCACAAGCGTCTTTGGCAGAACAACGGTCTTCGCTGAAGTTCCTGACACACTCTGTGACTGAGTGTTGCAGCCATAAAGTTTTTTGCGGTGAGCCTTGTGAAAGGTGTAAGGAAAGATTCATATCAAAGAAATTTTTTTTATTCAGTGCTATAAAAGTACGTTGAGTCTTCGCCTACGAGATTCTTTCCGATTTTCTTCAACAAAATACACATTAACTTCAACGAAATATAACATATAGTTTTAATTGTAAATTTAATCTAATCTAACCTTCTTCTCAACCCCTGATTTAAATCGATCAAAACATCCTTTATTTATTCTTGGGAATTATTTATTATTTTCAGCTGTTTTGATTTTTATATTTAATTACTTTTATAATAAAATTCATCATATATTAGCTATATTAGCTGGATTGTCAGGAGTATCATCTATATCGCTGTGTACTTTGTGTTAGTTCTTAAGATATTCTTTTAAAAGCTTTATTACAGAAATATAAATAAGCACTATATGAAACATATTATATCTTTTCAACTTGATTTTTTTCTTTCCGTGTCTTTAACAATATATCATGGACCCTCTGATTCATGAGAATCGAATTGTTTACAATCCAACGGCCGTGCAAGAAGGTACAGTTGGAACAACTGAATAAATAGTTATTCTACCTCAGCCGGGATTCAAAATTAGAGAAGAGTCTAAGCAATATAGGTTTTTCGATTTGATTAGCTCAATTGAAATATTGCTTTATATATATTCTTACGTTTTCCTGCAAATAATTTGTTCTTCGTTATAACTAAAAAAAATTATAAGGATCCGAAAGTTTATTTATTTTTTTTTTAAATTTAAATAACATTTTTATTGCAGAATGGTATTGGTGTCAAGAGTTTTTACATAAGTTAAATGATACATGCTGAAATAAACTAAATTAATTTTTTTGTAAAATTAGTTCTGTTTGGAAATATGGATTTTTGATATTGATGGAATTTCAAGCCATAATCTTTCTTTTTATCTTTTCCCTTTATAATGTTACCTACAGATATTATAAAGCGTCCAGAATAATATTTTATTAATGTTGATCTACAATAAATGTTAATTTTATTTTTATCAGGAATAAAAACTACGTAATAAAAAAAGCGATTGCAACACAAATTAGGTATTATAAAATATAATTAGTATGAATATATTTACTATAAATCTCATAGCATATGCTAATAGAGTGCTACATATTATTAAAGGGGTACTCACTATGTTTGCTATAGCATGCATGTAGCTATAGCAGGAAATAAATGTAGAAACTCGACGGCTTTAGCAAAATAGCATGCTATAGCAAAAGTAGTGAGTACCCCTAATATTATAAAAATATTTATCATATAGAAAATCGAGAACCGAGAACCAAGAAATCTTATTCGAAAAATTTGTGATATTAATAATAAAATTTATATTTAAAATTAGTTTTTTCTGTTTCAATTGCAATAAAATATATAAATTGCTATGGAACATTTGATGGATTTCTTATTCAATCTGTAGGAAACTGGTCGTTCTCACAGTTTTTCCTCTCATAACGGAAGGTAGAGGGCGTTTGTAAATCTTATTACCAATACCATTGTAAAAAAAACAAAATAATATTAATGCTCATTACGAGCTTATGATTCCAGTTGATAACTGAACATTATCGATAAAGATCAACAAATATTGGTCTCAACCATCAGTTATTTTTTAATATGCCATTTTAATTGTGAATCATATTTCCTTGACCTGAGGATAATAACTACTTTGCAATTAAATATATGATAATCCTTTAAGGAAAATCAGAAAATCCTGTAAATCAAGGACTTGTTCCCATGAAAATCTTTAGAATGTGGTGATAAGTTTGAGGCGCTTTCACTACAGTGAAGTTACAACTATCTGAATTTTTTATAATAAACTTAAAATAAATTATATTATAAAACTGGAATTTTATATTTTTAGAGCGTTTATGCCTGAGATGATACAGCAACATTTTCATCAAAATCGGCCAAGCAGAAGAGCCACTTTATGCTATGGATTTTGCACCGCTTTACGATTTTCATTAAACTCACTATATCGATGTAAAATTTAATGAGCTTTAATACGATGTAATTTTCATTCAGATTGAAATAGTCTAAGAGGGCTTAAATGTTGATAGTTTAAATTTTCTTTCTTCAAAGTACCTTAAATTTCGTAGATTAATAGAAAAAAAAATAACCATATTATCTTAACGACATTCATGAAGGTTAGCCTTCCTAATATGGAAGTTGGACGAATTTGTGGAAAACTATTTTTTTTTTTTTTTTTTTTTATGATAAGAACAGTAATATATACATGTAATATACCGTTAGAAAAAGAAAGATTAAAAAAAAAAAATATCTGATTCACGAAGTTGTAAAAGGTAATTTGAAGTGTCGAATAGGGAATAAACTTATTACTGATTAACAATTTAATATAGTCACATTATTTAATCCAAATCATAAGTTTCCAACGAAAATAAATACACGTTTTATTAAAATATTTTTCAAATTAAAGTATATTTAATAGTTTTTGAATTAATTTTAAAAGTCGAGGTAAGTGAAAGTCGTGCGCTGCCCGCACCAGATTTTTTATTCTAAAGTTAATGCGTTAAATATTATTTTGTAACAGTTACAACAATTTAGAACCATCGCTGATACACCTAATTTATTACAAGCGATTTCAATCTTTGATGATGCACCAAATGCACTTCTATCGCCTAGTCACGTTGTGGCATGTGACACCATTTGAGATGAAGCAAATGTGTAACGGCTTCTTCATGATGATTAGTCTTACATCACCTTTCTACATCGATTTCAGTGCAAAACTGTCTCTGCTTTTGATTTAGATTTCTTTACACGATTGTCTGAAAAAATAAAGTAGTTCTCGACTTCTTTTGAATGTGTGGATATTATGTCATCACGAACTCGATTCGCATCTCGACGATCTGGGCTAGAATAGTTTCCCTCCGCCTGCGGTATGGTACATTCGATGGATTTCTTATTCAATCCGTAGGAAACTGGCCGTTCTCACAGTATTATTTCCCTCATAACGGAAGGGAGATGACGTTTGTAAAGGGAAGAACCCGAAAGCGGATGTAATACACGCTAGTCTAGTTAGCCTGGAGCTAATGGATTTAGAAAAGAACTGGTGTTGCAAAAGGTAATTGCGGACGAAACTGAATAAAAGTCTCGGAAACGTAACCTGTCGCCCTGTGAAAAAGGAAGAGTTGCCATGCGGAAAAAAAAAAAAAAAAAAAAACAAGAGCATGTAAAGCCAATGAATGAATCATAAAGTCATCAACGCCTATGAAAGCGTTATTTGTAGAAGCCATGGGTACTGAGTTCAGGTGACTTAGATGTACAATAAGTACTCAGCTTTCTCCTGAGTACTTTCTGTTTTCTCCGTGTGCTCAGAACTATTTTACTTTAAGTAGTTTAATGTATAAGGTACCAAAGCAGAATTCATTAGGTCATAATAAACTCTTTAGTTTTATAAATTCATAAAACCGATATTAGATCGTAAAATCTTTATTATCGTGTCATTATATGACTTAAAACCGTAATAAAAAAATTGTAAAATAAAATAAATCTGAAGTGTCAAAGAAAATCGATGATAAACAAAAAAATATTGGAGTTCTAGCATTCGCTAGATTCTCCACTCACGTGCTGTATCTATACACAAGTCTGTTGTATATGTACAAAAGTCTTTATTTGAATATGTTTCTTATTGATTATTTTTTGTATATATGTATATTTTATTATTATTTTATAAATTTATTGTTTTGTATATATTGTGTGAATGTTGTACTTATCACTCTGAAATCACTATTAAAAGTTATTAGGTACATGATGGAGGGCATGTTATGGTTCAGGGGTGTGTTTCCTACCATGGCGTCGGAAATTTTGTGAGCATTGGAGGCATTTTAAAAGCGGAAGGGTATGAGAACATTGTGTGCCGTAATTTGCGTGTTAGTGTCGAAAAGTTAGGAACCCAGAATCAGTATTATTTCCATCAGGACACCGATCCTAAACATACTGCGAGGAGAACCAAGGAGTGGTTAATATTTAATGTTCCAAGACAGTTTCACACTCCTCCTCAGTCACCAGATATGAATATAATAGAAAATTTATGGCACACCCTTTACCGAAATGTAAGAAAACACCAAATCACTAGTGTACATCACCTTAAACAACTTCTTGTTCAAGAATGGAAACAAAAAAACCTAGATTTAATTAAAAACCTAGTACATTCAATACCCAGACGTCTACAAGCAATTATTGACGCGAATTGCCTATTTACAAAAATTTAAAACGTACGTTTTGGATTTAAATGGAATTTCCCAAAACATTTTTAAAGGATTTCTATGTTTTTTATATATATTCTGATGGCGGATTTAGATAAAACTTAACCATTAGTATACAAATATGTCAAAATATCAATTTCGAAAAAAATTTCCTTTAATACCTTTTGGAAATCAACTTCTCAATTATTCTGAATATGAAGATGTAGGGCAGTGGTACAGCCCATGGGATAACTGGCCGCCTCTATCAACTCCTGTCGATTCATTTACAAACCAAAATTAATTCAATGAACGTTCTCCGAAAAGCTCCTACATAAAACTCTCGTGCGGGTTTTCAGAGAACAAATTTCTTTCTTTTTTACTTCGTCAAAATTAGGTTTACTACTGAATACCGCATCAAAGAAATTGGGGAGTCATTGTTTTTCCTGAAAAACATTTTACACGCCTATTGTTTTAAAATATAGAGAGATATTAAAATGGTAATATTAGTGGCTGTTTTACTACTTACTTTTTTATTTATAAATTGTGACTCACCTTTGCTTCGCAGGGTGAAATTTAAATGTGGTGTAATTTATGTTTGAAAAAATCATTTATATATTTTATAAATGCAATAGAAAGGCTTATTGAGTATGATAATACGAAAATTGCCCAAAGACTGAACGTAGGAGAGAGGGAAAAAAAAAAATTTATTGATGTGAACAAATATGGATCAATTTTTTATTTAAAAAATCTACAGATTCTATAAAATTTCAGCAAGTAGTGATTGTAAGCTTGTAATATGCCTAGGATTATAAATACTTTACACTTGCAGAAGAGCAGCATATAATTCGATATTTAATTCTGAAATTCAGTACCATGCATTATTTCAGGTAAAATTAAATTATTGGAGTTTTCTGGATAAATAAAAAAATAAAATAAAATAAATAAATATAATAATATAATATTATATATATATATATATATATATATATATAATTTTTTTTTTTTTTTTTTTTTTTTTTTTAAATAAAAGTCTTATGGGACTTAGTCACAGAATACATTTCACTTTTTGTTTATTCAAATATTTCCACGAAATCTCAAAATATAAAATATTACAACAAAATAATTACTAATTAAGCAATTAGGTAATTACGACAATGTAGTTTGTTAATTTAATAAATAAATTTTAGTTAACTAAAGCTTAAAAGTTTGATTTATGTTGGTAGATCGATGTAATGAAAACAAATACCAGACTCAAAATAAAAATAATATATGTCATTTTCAATAAAAGAGTGGTGAAGTAGAAATCAGCCTCAACTTTATTCAATGTATGTCATATATTTCTATATACAATAGGTAAAATTGATCTGTTTATAGTGATATGTAATATAGTATTAAATAAAAATGGTCATAGAAATACTCTTATTTAAGACTATCAATAATCAATAGAATCGAAATATTTAAAATTCGCTCAGTGATTTTTTCTCTAACAAAATTGATAGTTTTGGATTCCTCCATAATATGGTAGATATTTCCTGATGCGTTCTGGCGGACAGACATTTTATCTAAATCTAAATATTGTCAAAATACCGATAGTGACGAATACGATGGATAAGGTTCAATTCATGAATCAATATCATGTAAAAATTACGAAATGTTATAGCTTTTATAGCTCAGAATGTGATACATTTTGAAAACGATTTTATCAATATAGATCATTTGTATAATGTAAGTATAATGGATTTTAAGTTGATTAAACTTTTGATGAACTAGATTTAGGGAATAGAAAAACATCTGGTTTTGTACTGATTCTATGCCAACAGATTACTATTAAAAGTAGGGCGAGATTACGTTGGTTACCACTTTATAAGTGCAGGGTGCGACCCCAAAGGGGAAGGGAAGAGTCATCTTACACCTATAAATCGTTCCACGGATGACTTAACAGTTGAAATATTTAACTTGTCTCAGCCGGGATGGAATCGAGATAAACAGAATACACGTATTAGTAGACACCTACCCCGGGGGTTTATCCCGACTATAAATGTTACCTATTTATTAAATATTATAATTCACAATTCCTCGCGCGGATCTCATTACCGCGGATGGAAGCGTCTTAACGGGTGGCGGATGTGGGGATGATCGGTGGAATTTCCTCGGAAGCTCCTCCCAGCTAGTCGATGGACGCTGAGGCAATTATCGGGACTGCCAATGTGGTTTTAGGCCGAATCGCTCGACTGTTGATCAAATATTTTCATTACGTCAAATATTAGAGTGAAAGTTGGAATACAACGGTGTAGTCCATCAACTTTAAATCGAGTTGTAAAAAGGCCTATGATTTCATAGACGTCAAAAGCTTATAACATCATGATTGAACAGGAATACCTAGAAAGTTAGTAAACCTAGTACAGATGTGTTAGTCGGAAAATTCCATAAAGTTAGATCGGTCATAATTACTCCGAGAATTGAGGTGCGATCGGATTTGAAAAAGGATGATCACTTTTACCTGTTTTATTTAATATATTTAGAATATGTCATAGAAAAAGTGACGACGTACTGAGAAAGGTTTAAATATGGGGGATAAGATCCGGTTTTGGGGTATGCGTTGATTTGGATACTGCTAGGTGAAGACACGGAAACCATACAACTTGAATACAAGTGTGTTAATAAAAAACCGGTAAGGAAATAGGACTCGATCCAGGAAGAAATAAAGTTCCGGTTAAAGGTGGGTTAATGCGTGTTATATTCAGTTGTTAAATTACTTAGCTCGCGGCTTCTGTCTAAAACGTAAAGGTTAGAATTTATAAAACTCTTATTCTTCCAGACGGTTCTTTACGGATGTGAAACGTGGCCGCTTACTTTAAAGGATGAACAATGGCTTAAGGTTTTAGAAAAAAGGTTAACTGCGATAAAAAAATATTTGGTCCGAAGAGAGATTGAGGCCACTGGAGACTTTAGAAGTTGCACAAAGCGGAATTGCGGAGTTGTAACCTGTGAATATAATTGAGTTGATAGCAACGCGGAGACTCAAATAGGCGAGTTAAGTTGTTGGGCTCGGTGAGGACCGGATTCCGAGAAGTTGGTTTTTCGCTTATCCGACTGGTGCCGATCCGTAAGGTAGGTCGAAAGTCGATGAGAGGATGCGTTAAGCTGATCTGGATGCTTGGGCTTGAACGGCGACATTGGACGAGTCTGTGTAAGACGGAGTTGGTTTGGGATCGGCATCGAACTTCGGTTCGTAAGCTGTTATTGGTATTATTATTATATAATTCCACATTTATATGCAGGCAGTTTCTCTCGAAGGGTATTAATTGAGTAGATGGGATTGGGTACTATTTTTTATTTTTATAATCTTACAAAATTGATACATTTTTTCGGATTTTAGGAAATTACGTTTAAATTATGTGCAGAAATTTGAATATAAATTAAATTTCTTTTCATGCTAAGACGATGTATCATTTCTGATTTATAATTACAAGGACAATAGGGCAGCGACAATTTAATATGGTCATTGAAAGAAATTAATTAAGCTATTCTCCTGGGATGTTATATTGTTGTTTTTTTGTCACTAAGGTTACTAGAATCGCTACGTAGTAATCAGAAATAAACTAACACATCAAATATGCAACCAGTGTAAATGTGTTATCGCATACTGAATTTCTACAAGTGGGTAATAAAGAGTATCGCTACACATAGTTACGTTGTTTATTTGTAAATGCTACGAAATTCAATGCGCTAAGACCAGGAATATGAAGTTTCCAATACTTGTCAGTATTATAATATATTAAGAAAGAATTTATTGGAACTGTCAATTATTCAATATTATAATAATATTAAATTATACTTATAGAATTGAAATAATATGATATAGGTATTATTATTTTTATTTTTGAATCTTGTATTTGTTTTCTTGACTTCGCTCTATTGACATAAATCAAACTTTTATATATCTGGCCAAAAACATTAATGGTATATACAAATATAATTAAATGGAAGGGGAGAAAATTACAATAACATCTTTAAGTAATATTAAATATAGAAAAAGAATCATAATGTAATAATAATTAACTTTACGATCATTGGTGTTAAAAAGTGCGGACATTTTTCCCCTCCCTTTAATTGGTATACTCAGATTAATTAACATCTGGTTAGAATGCACGAAGGCGTTAAAAAAAGGAGAGGTTTAAATGAATAACGGAAAAAAGCATGGCGGGTGTTTGATGGGAGAGTATTTCAGAAACAGTATTTCAGACCAGACCAAGAAGAAACGTTCATATTTTTTGGTTCTGTGGGAAGAATCTCATGGAGATCAGAAAGACGGTATTTTGCTTCCTGGGAATGGATTGTGGATTTAAATTACAAGAGGCTATAGACGTAAAAGGGACTAGTCCCAGAATAAATAAAGAATTTATTATTATAATTATTAAAAGGGGCGGTGGGATAGGATGATTTGAACTTAGAGATGGGGTACGGAAGACAATTCTTAAGAAACAATTCATGACTCGTTTCCATCTGTCTTCGAGTACCTTCGGGGGGCCGATATACAAAACACATCCGTTGGAGATATTTATGCTTTCATTGTCTCTATAGAAATCTTTACTTTTTAGCCCTGATTAAGATTCGCATTGTTACCTGAAGTAATTAGTCCGGGCGGCGGTCAGTAAATGAAAAAACTAAATAGTTTCAACTATTTATTGCTTGCCAACGTTTCGAACCTACTTGTAGGTCATCATCAGGGCATATCGTGGGCGAATGGAAACTCGAGTTTCTTATATTGCTCAATTTTTTCCGGTAACTAAGAATATAATAATAAAATTATTTGTAAAATATTTTAAGATATATCATACCCGTAAAAAAAAAAATCAAATAGACTTTTATGTATATAATTCATGTTCTTTTAAATATTTTATTAATGCAAAATACCTAAAACAATAAATTAATCATCGCAGATAGTTAACATATATATTATTTTGTTTTTTGAACATTTTTATTTATATTTACAACGTTATTAAACAAAATAATGTGAATGTGATAATTATATAATACAATGATATGATATACATGCAGAGAAGCTTCCCATTGGAATCACTCCAAAAATATTCTAAGCTAGAAGGTGCCGGGGGCATATAATTTTCAGGCACTCCGGAGGATTATCAGAAACTTAAGAGGAAGAAAGGATTGAGACTAGTGGGTTAGAGTGAGAATGGAGTTTGTCATGAAAGGATTGATATCTGATCCGGGCCAAATCAGTAACATAGGAAACATTAAGGTCTTTATGGATGAGCTTATTCGTGACAAAGTAAGGAGCTTTGAGGATTTTACGAAGGATTGGATGCGGGAAGAATTTAATGGTTTAGTAGAGCCCAATAGTTCTACTCTGTATGTCCTAATTGTTCTTATAATAGTCATGTAGATGAGCCTTTTGTAGTTGAGAGAAAGATTTGACCGTTTGTCTAGTAAGTGTTGAAGTAGCCTAAAACTGAGAGCGGTTTCTTGTCGTTTTAGACGTGTAAACATATATTTAACCACAAATAATGAAAATTGACTTCTCAGTATAACCTCTAGTAAACTGAGTAGTTGAATCGATTACAATGTCCATTCTATCATCATGCCATTGAGAATAAAATCAGCAGACATCCTTTTCTTTCATAAAACAATTTCCCAAACCTTGGGTTGGATACAATGCCCTTCCTCGATCCGTTCAGTATAATAGTTGTTAATTTTGCTATCCACTGTTAGAAATAGCAGAGAGTTCCCTAACTAATCGGCAAGAGGAAATGAAACTCATTACCTCTAGACCTTCTTCCAAACCGCAGCCTGCGGAGGTTCACATTGTTCCATTCCACTCAGTGATTCTATTTTCTTCTTCCTCCACATTCACACGCCTCCTTTTCCGTTATGAAGAAGTCTTGTAATCTGTATATCTCAGTCTTAGTTAGTTGTTATCGGATGAGCATTCATCAGTATTTGGCAAATTAATCTTGAAATGTGGACTTTTTTAATTTCTAGGGCTCATGAATGGTCTTTCAAGTTCTTCTAAAACTATTATTTCGATATAATTTGTAAACATATTTCGGGTTCCATCCCAAAATCTTACTCCAACACATCAAAATTACTAGAACCAATTAATGTTACATATAAATTATTTCAAATTAAAAAAAATAAAAACAACGAAATGTAAAGATTGTTTACTTGTTAAAAATAATAAGATTCATTCAAAATTTCTACATTTTAAAAATAAAACAATTTATTAGATTGAATATTTAAAAAACTTGTTAAGTAACTAACTAAGTATTCTTTGGTTTTTAATAAATTAGGACTACCATTTAATTACACTCATAATGATTATTATAAATGAGATAAACTAAGAATTTAATACATTTTCAATTATTGTTGATGGCATCCGTATAACGATAACCTATGAGTGTTTAAAATCTGTTTTAAAATGAATTGTCCTCATCCATAAAGACCTTAACGTTCCGTATGTTGCTGATCGGGCCCGATCCAGATATCATTCCTTTCATTCATAAAACAATTTTGCTTAAACATTTATTTTACTAAAAACTAACTATTTATTTTTTAAAACTTTTTATATTTCTTTCATGTGAACTTTGTGTGATGCACACCATTTTTCATTTAAGTGTCCTTACCTTTAGTAAATTTTACTGACTTGTCGTAAGAAGGTCAAGAGTTTTCTGTTGGTACCTCAGAAAAAGAAAAATCCATTCTCCAAGACCGGATCCCTGATATTTTTTCTCATGCACACTTGTTTTTAATAAAGGAAAGTAAGTTTAAGATCCGACTGCTGACATTTAAGCATGACTTGACATTTAATTTATAAGTTTGAAGAACTCTAATTTTTTCAATCAATCGATAACCTCATCAAAGTTTTTTCTACATTCTTAGAAGTTAAAGCCGTGGATAAATTCCTTGTTTGTTTTTGTAATATGTAATGTTATATATTGGGTTAGTTCAGTAATACAACATAAGTGACTCATAATTAATATCAACATTTCATTTTGATTTATTTCGCGATTTTGTCGTAACAAGTGGTGATGAGGTATATGTTAAGGTATTCATGCTTTACATAATACTCATTGCTATTTGTGAGGTTGTTTGTTGAAATTATTGCAGCAATAACAAGTTACGTTTTTGATAACATTTCTGTGATATCGTGGGTGTAAACATTGCAGAAATCCTAGGATTAGAATCCTGAGCTGACAAATTATTACTAAATCCTTATGAATGGAATAAAATGTGTCAAAAATTAAATAACAATGAGATTCCCTTGGTTAAATGTAACGACATTAATAATATCTGTTAAAAGCTCTATTGGATTGATTGCATGATTCGAATTGATTGCATGTTTTTAATAATTTAGAGGCAGTCTCGCCTTTTCTCTATCCTATGGTATTATGCAATATGCTGTTATTTGTCTCATGTATATTGAATATAAATTATTTTTATATACCACAGAGTATGGTCGGACCTCCACTTTGGTGAAATATAGAATAGAATAGAAAAAAAAATTCTTGGACTGGGTCCCCTAAGAATAACAGTTATGTACAATTGAAATATATAATATCTCTGCCCAATAGAAAAAAGAAATATGATTAATTATTATTTACAATGGTAAAATAAAGAGAAAAAACTGTAATACATCAAGAACTAACCAAGAAATTAGGAGAAAAAAAAAAGAAAAAAATATATCTCCTGAATTATGTTATATCCGAAACTACTTTTTAAATTTGCCACAAAAATACTAGAGCATGCAACGATGATCCTAACAACTAGACGTTGATATTTTTTTTTTTTTTTTTTTTTTTTTTTTTATTGAGATATATTACAATTTGTTACAAAATGAACAATAATAATATTGATAAGAGACCACATTCATACTATATATACAGAAAATAATAATAATGGTCAAATTTCATAAAATATAACATAAATTCAAATATATACAATAAAATAATAATAATAAATAAAAAACAAAACAAATCGAAACATAAACCTATTATTGAGATAAATAAAAAGTTGGCAAATAAATAAACATCTTACACACAATCATAACTATATACAATATATACAATTGCTAAAGGGACCCCAGCAAGCGCTTTTTCCTCCACTTGTGGAGGATAAAGCGGAATCCAAGAGATCCCAGCACCTCTATCTCAGCCGCATCACTGGTCTGAGCCAGTGGAGGCTGAGTTAGGGCGCTGTAGCCACAAACATACCGTACATGAGTGGAGGATCTGACCATTGTCAGAACTCCAGTTTAAATGTTTACAATAGGTCTCGTGGCCACTGCCGTTTCAATCTTCGAGGAGGATTGTAGGGATGGGTGGTGCTGGATAGGGATTGTGCTAGAGGGTTAGGATGATGACTAAGGTTCTGATGAAATTTGGAAAATTTGGATGGTACCAGGTCTAAAACAAACGGAATATTAAGGTCATGGTGTAGGGTACAGTTGGTAACGTAATAAGGAGCATTAACTATTGTTCGGAGGACTTTGGATTGGAAGGATTGGATGCGTTTGATGTTAGAATGTTTAGCTGTCCCCCACAGTTCAAGTCCGTAGGTCCATATAGGTTTCAGTACTGTCTTGTATATTAGTAATTTGTTGTCAACTGTAAGATGAGATTTTCTGTTTAGTAGTCTGTATAACTGGCCGAATCTGCGGTTGAGTTCTTTTCTTTTTAGTCTTGTATGTGGGTTCCACGTCAGTCTTTTGTCTAGTAAAAAGCCGAGATACCGGACTGTGTCTGAGGAAGGAAGCGGTATGGAATTGAAATTAACCGTTGGACAGGATTTGCGTCGAAGGGTGAATGTGACGTGAGTGCATTTGCTTTCGTTCACCTTAATGCGCCAAGCATTGCACCAGTCTTCGACAAGGAAAAGGTGCTTTTGGAGATTTAGCGATGCTGCTTCAGGATCGGAATTGGATGATAAAATGGCTGTGTCATCAGCAAATGTTGCCAGAAAGGTATTGGGGTCGGTAGGGATATCGGCGGTAAAGAGGATGTAGAGGACGGGTCCTAAGACGCTGCCTTGAGGAACACCGGCCTCAACAGTATATTGTTCGGAAAATTCGGAACCACAGCGAACTCGGAAGGAGCGGTTGGATAAATAGGATCGGAGGATTAGGTATAAGGATTGAGGTAAATGGGTTTTGAGCTTAAAGAGCAGTCCCGGGTGCCACACCCGGTCAAAAGCTTGAGCTATGTCCAGAAAGGCACCCGAACAATACTCCTTGCACTCAAGGGCGGAGGAAATGTGGTCTACAACTCGGAGTCCTTGCTGAACCGTGGAATGTTGAGGACGAAATCCGAACTGATGTGAAGGAAAATTTTGAAATTTGGCTAGGATTCGTTTTAGTAGGAGCTTTTCGAAAATTTTTGAGAGGATCGGAAGTAGGCTGATAGGTCTGTAAGATGACGTGTTGTTAGAAGGTTTGCCTGGTTTTAGGAAAAGGATCATAGTTGAATGTTTCCATAAGAGAGGAAAATAGGTAGTGCGTAGGATACAGTTATAGAGATATGTAAGGAATGTAATGGCTTTAGGTGGAAGTTGTCTTAAGATTTGGGGAGTAAGGAGATCGTATCCAGGAGATTTGCGGAGAGGAAGCTTTTTAAGAAGATATCTGACCTCAGAGGGATTAACTGCTTTAGGTGGTAAGGATAGTGGTATTGGTGACGTGAGGAACTCTTCAACTGCTGCAGTATGGGTTGGATTAAGCTCTGGATGAGGAGTAAAAACTTTGGAAAGGTGCTGTGCGAATTCCTCGGCCTTATGCTTGTCAGAAGCAGCCCAGGAACCATCACAGCGCCGGAGAGGATGGGAAATGGTGTGGGATTTTAGGATTCTCTTCGTGACATTCCACAGGGAATTGTCACGAGTCGAGAGAGAGGAGAGGTAGGTATTGTAGGATTGGGAACGGAAGATCGCCAACTCCCGCTTTAATTTTCTACAAAAAAAATTATAGGAGCGGCGATCTTCTGGGTGGCGGGTGCGTTGCCATAATGTTCTAGCTCGACGTTTGCTGTTGATGAGGTCTGTCAGGTGTTGTGGTAAATGGCTTTTGTAAGGAATTATTTGGGATTGTTTGGGAGAGGAGGCAGTCCAGGCGGCTTGTTGAATAGCGGTTGTAAAGGAATATACGGCGTCGTCAAGGTCATTTGGGGTTTTGAGAATCACTCTGAGGTCAATATCATTAGTGAGAATTTCGCGGAAGAGGTTCCAGTTGACAGGGCCCCTAATGAATGACGGTGGGATAGGTTTAGGAATAGGTGTTATGGATACATTTAGAATCAATGGACTATGATCAGAGGATAGTTCATCAAGGCGAGCTATGGAAAAATTCAGAGAGCCTAATCCGCTGTGGATGAAGAAGTCGAGGATGTCAGGATTACGGTTAGGATCTGTTGGCCAGTAGGTAGGAGAATCGGGAGGTAGAAGATGAAAGCGTCGGGAGTTGAGTGCAGACTGCAATGTCCGTCCACGAGAATTGGTGGTTCTAGAACCCCACTGTTGGTTCTTAGCGTTTAAGTCTGCACCCAAAATGAAGTGATTACCCAAGGAGTTGAGGAAGGATCCAAATTGGGCAGAGGAAATGGGATGTTTAGGAGGGCAGTATGCTGATGCGATGATAAGCGGAAAGGAAAAGGTTTTGATAACGATGGAAGTTGCTTGTAGGTAATCGTGGGCGGAAATTGGGTGTAAGTGATGGGTGAGGGATCGGCGGACTATGACAGCAGTACCGGCATGGGCTTTGCCGTCTGGATGGTCTGTCCGGTATGTCGTGTATCCTGGTATTTTAAAGTACTGTTTAGTGGTTAGTCTAGTTTCAGTAATGAGTGCAACATCAATGTTTTTGTCCTGCAGTACGGCTGTAAGTTCGTCAGTGTGAGTTCTAACACCATTCGCATTCCAAAGGAGAATGGATAAGGAATTAGGTGAGGTCATTTATGGTTTTTTTAATGCAGGAATGAGATTTGTTACGAGATTCGTAAGGAGTGATATTAGGGGCATAACAAGGGATTTAATTTCGGAAATAAAGGATGTCATCAAACTGGTAAGGTCTGTGGCGTTTGAAGGAGGAGGAATATGAGAGATTTGTGGTGTATTAGGATTCTTAGGATTGGTTACATTTTGAGAAAGAGGTATATGTGGAATGGATTGAGGTACATTTTGTAGTTCCGGCAGGGCCACGGCTTCAGTACTTTGATTCCCACCTCCAAGTAAGTGGGCAAATGATAAATTGGCATCAATAAGTTTTGAGGGTTCTCTTCTGTTTCTTACTTGTCTCACTGTTTCATCCAGTACTTGAGGTTTTTGAAACCTGGTCCTCAGCTCCTTATAGATTTGGCATCCTTTATAGTTGGCCGGGTGGTCCTTCAGGCAATGAGCACATACAGCTGGTGTTGATTTTGGTTTTGTACACTCCACAGACTTGTGCTGTTCACCGCATTTCACGCATCGAGGTATGTGATGACAATAACTTTTAGTATGACCATATGCTTGACAATTATGGCACTGAATTATCTCTCTCTTTGTGTAAGGTTTTTCAACTCTTACACTGGAATAGTACAATCTATTGAGGTCATAGATTTTTTCAACTCCTTCAGCTGGTTCCAAATCCACAAAAAAGAGAGGTAGAGGAATTTTATCCTTTAGGACGTTAGTGACTTGCCGCACTTTATAGCCCATCTCCGTTAGTTCTTCTTTAATAGCTTCAACTGGTGTCGAGGGGTGTAAGTTTCTGATTACAACCCTTAAAGCTCTCTCTTGGCGTAGCTGATAGGTATGGAAATCTGCTTTGGTTTCAGTTAGGTATTTCACTATTTTTCTATATGTCTCGGCAGTAGTAGGAGATATTTTGGTATCATTGATTCTACTCATACAGTAGTAGCTGGTAGATTCGGTAATTTTGTTCAATTGCGCACACAACAACTGGAAATTTCTAATATTTTTGACAAATATTGGAGGAGGCCGTGGTTCACTAGGTATAGGAGTAGATTCCATGTTTTCTTTTTCATTATGTAAAATCTGAAAAGGATTTGGGGTGAAAAACGGCGATTCGTCAGTCATCCCTTGTGACGATGTGCCAGGTTGTGGTTCAGATTCTGAATTAGTACCGGAAGGGGTTGCTTGTAGATTTAATCTTTTATTAGTATCACGGCGGGGTCTTTGTTTTGTAGGTGACGGGATTGAACCACTAGATCTAGATCTTTTAGTTGAAGCTTTGGAGGACATTACTTGATGATAATATCGCATTTCATGTATAGAAAGTAATTAAATAATAACCAGATGTGGGAAAAAAACAATAACTTAAAAAAAGTTAAGCAAGACCAGCCTTGCCGGGCTATTGGCAATCAGCTGATATGAAGAGGTGACTCAGCATTCACTTTACACTGTAAATTATACCACAACTTACCGCTGTTTGCTCCAATAATAACTGTTGTTGTTATCCTGAAGTCTGATGATGTTTTCAAGACTGTGCTGAAGTGAAATCCAACTGTAAAAGCAAGAAATCCGAGAGCCGACTTGAAATATGACTGCTATACTCACGCGCATGCGCAGAACTGACGTTGATATTAGCTGGTTATTTTCAAAATGGCAGCCGATTAAAAGTTATTTAATCCAATAATTCAGTTATTTTTGAGGATAGAGAAAAAAATTATTAATGTTTTTTTAACCAAAATTTCTGCGATCCGACATGTGAAACCACGGAAAGCATATTAATGTATAGTAGTCAGGAGAGATTTAATTTCCTTTGTAAGTCTTCATGATGAATATACTATTTACTTATTATTAACAAGATAAAATTTAATTGAAAATATTCAATTTAAATAATGCACTGAACAGCATCTTTCACCTAGTTCCAAAAAAATCTAAAGATATTTACCTTATATGCTTTTGATAATAATAAAATCTTTTGACTGTTGAGAATTTCTTTCTATGAAGAGAATTTGACCATGATAAAGACATCATGGTTCTCGATCGAACATGTAGATATCAGGTATTTCGAGATGATCCCGGAGAACCGTAACTCTCCAGAACTTCCAGCACTCAGCTGCTTACAAGCCACCCGGCTAAGAACCTGTTTTCCATATAACTATGATAATAGAGCCCGTTGAAAACCTAACGTTTCCCTTCATATTGAGCAGCTATTTCAATAATGCCGTATGTCTGTAGCGCCGAGTATCGTGAAATTCTGTTAGTATTCAGTTGGCCGTGAAGTTGGTCTTTGTCGATAGCATCACCTCACATTTCATGTAGTTATGGATAACTGTCCGTCTGTCTTCGTATCGTAGTAGTTCCTATTCACGTTCCATCCAAAGTATCCGACTTAAAAGTAATTATTTTTTTTTTAAATCTTCACAGAAATAAATTCGAAACATTCCTGCAATTTTGAAACAATTGATTTTGATTAAATGGCGAATGTTAAATTTTATTCATTCCTTGGTTTAACCTTGACTTGAATTAGTAGTTCGAAAAATAATTGTTTGAAGCGACATAGCGACATATCGTGATTGCAACTAACAAGCAATTTTTTAATGAATGTACTTTTCTTGTTTTGTTTCTTTTTTCCACACCTCGTCAGATGTGTAATCAGTAATTTAGATGCTAAAAATTTTGTGAGTTTCAGTGTTTGGATTTTCTAAAATATAGAAAATGTCTGGAAAAAGAAATCCAGGTGGTCAATCCATTTTTATACATTAATAACGAATTAGAAATCACATTAATACTTTTTCTCGGATAAAAATATTTATAAATTCCGATTACATATCATTGTATAGGCCTAAAAAATAAATTTTCGTAAACTTTGAAGTGATCTGTTTAGTACACCTTTATTAGTGTTGGTAGGGAAGTTGAACATCCCTGCATGCATAATAAAAATCTGGTGCTGGCAACACACGACTTTCACTTACCTCCATTTTTAAAATCAATGAAAGAATTTTCAAATACAGTTAGAGATAAAAATACGTGAAATTATTAAGTAATTAATCAAATTCAATTTATATAGAAACATGTGTTTTATTAAAAAATCTATTATATTATTATCTTAAATAATCAGTTAGTTTTATCTTCTTTTCATCACTCTCAATTAACTACTAAAAGCTTGTGTATGAGATGATATTTTTTCTAAAATCTTTAGCTTTCCAATGGTATATCATTCATGTATATTACTGCTCTTATGTTCAAAAACGAAAAATTGCATTAAAAAAATATTTTTTTCTGAATAAAATTGGAGGCTGATGTCTACTTCACCACTATTTTATTGAAAAAAAATTATTCGCACTACGTTTCGGCTGCAATGCCATCTTCAGGTGCAGTGGAACAACTTAGATCTAAAAGTACAAAATATTGTCAAGTTACAAATAATCGTCTTACAATTTGTCATGAAACCATACAACTATGTTAGATTGTATGATAAAAGGATAAATAAAATATATATATACACATATACATACATACATTCATACATACACGCACCCTTTTTTTCTGTTTTCTCCATTAGTTGGGTATCGAATTTATTCAATTTATATATTTACCTGTTTTTCATCAGCGTTAACAAGATAATCTAGTTATTATTATTGAATCTACATTTATTAAAATATCGGCATTTAAGCCCTGTCAGACCATTTTTATCCAAATAAAACCTACATGATATTAAAGCCCATTAAATTTTACAATCGATATAGCGAGTTTAATCAAAATCGTCGGAACCGTTTTCGAGAAAATCGAAGAAAGGTGCAAAATGCATAGTATAAAGTGCCTCTTCTGGTGAGCTCATTTTGATGAAAAAAGTTATGTCATGTCTCGGGCGTATAGTTTTCTTAAATATGAAATTTCAGTTTCATAGGACCTACCGTTTCCGCCCGGGAGTTACCACACACACACACACACACACACACACACACACACACACACACACACATACCCACACACAGACCTTTTTGCGGGACTTGGTTATTTGGACTCAGGGGACCCTAAAACGTGAATTTCCGTTGAAAACTGGAATTCGAAAATTTTCACGATCGCAATACTTCCCCTTACTATATATAGTAAGTGAAAGTAAAAAAAGGTTGCAAATTATTATACAATGGTTTATCAAGTGCAAATAACAATATTAGGGCATGTTTATATAGCTGTTGATAGGCAATTAAGTAATGCAATATCTAAGCTAGTTTTTAACTAATTTCAATGATTCTTTTTTCATTTGGTCGATAATTTAATTCTCTATCAATTAGCACGAATTAAAGTATTTCACGAATTTGTTTTTGTTCGTTATTCGGTTTCTACGAATCTTGAAACGTAAGCTCTCGAATTTTGAAGGGTATTTTTTTTTTTTTTTCTTTTTTGGTCGATTACAAAGGTATATTATTGAAAATAATAAAACAAAACGCTGCAAATTATTACACAATGGTTTATTATTTCCGAATTAATATATCAAGGCATAACTGTTTTTATAGCTGTTAATAGGAAATTTGCTGAAATGGAAAGCAATAAATAATTCAAAGGAAAATGGTATATCACCACTGTTTACTTCAACACGCAATATATCTAATAGTTCTGAATCAATTTCAATTATTCTTTTTTCATTTTGTAGAAAATTTAATTCTCTCAGGGATTTATTTGGCTATTAGAAAAAACTGAATTTTTAATTATTCGCTATTAGGGTTCTAAGGATCTTGAAACGTAAACCCTCATATTTTGAGGGAGGGATTTGTTTGGTTGATTATAAAGGATAATTATTGAAAATAATAAACAAAAATAGATTCTTACAACCAAATAGCTCTCAAAAAATGAGCTATATAAATAAATGCTTTGTTTACTGGCAATCTTGCCCAAATACATCGGGTTGCTTCTTATACAGTATACTTATAATCCCTATTGGACATATACATTTGCCTTTTTTTTTTTCTAACCTATTCTAATTACTATTATTTACATTTTTTTTAAAAGTTATTTACACAAATATATAAACATATATTATGAAATGATTAAAAAATATGATGGAGAAGTTGGTTGGGGATGTAGTCATTAAGAAAATACACTAATAAGACAAATTTATTTTTTTCGTGTGCTATGCCACACAAACAAAGAAAAAAAGTGTCTTATCATTATGCTATTCTTGACCGCACCCCTGACCAATATCTCCATCATATATTCTTAACGCTCAACAATAACTCCATCATGATTGAATAAATAGTGTAGCTATAATATAATTAAATGGAAAACGTAAATATAGTATGTAACTATGGTACTGTATACCAAGTAAATACTACCAACAATACTCTTTATTTTGTCATTGCTGTGATATCATTGCCAAATAAAAGAATGTTTTATTACACACACAAAAAAAAAATCTTACAAAAAAGAGATGAAATATCCTTATTTAAATTAAAGGTGCTGAAATTATTGAATTAAAATAAAAAAATAAAATATCATGTTTTGTTGACCGTTGAGAATATTTAATGAGGAAGATGGTTGGGGGTGCGTTTATCAAAAAAACAAAACACTTATAGTATTTGTGTGCCGACGTTTCGGCCTACATAGTGGGACTTAATCAGGGCTAAAAGGAACGAGATAACCAATACAATTAGAAAATTAATAATAATTTGGGTACAATAATATGATGACAGTAATACAATATGGAAAAAAAAAATATGGAACGGTTATTCTAATTGTAGTATATTCGGTAACTCACAGAGAGAATTTTTAACAGCAAAAATGATCACTTCTTGAGTGTTCTGGACTCAGAAGTCTGAACCCGCCTAACCATTAGTAGCCAGCCAGTAGAATGGTTCCTCCCTATCCACAAAATGTTAAAGACAAAAGCCAAAGTCCTTTTAGGCACACAGTGCATTTTCATGTATTATTCACCTTAAAATGCCCAAGAGTAAAAGTAGGAAATACTATCAAGATTTACGCATGTACAGTTATTATTTTGTATTGATAAAATAAATGGAGAATGAAAACAAAAAAAAACACTTCTTGAGATACCTTGTCTGAGACTGTGTATTTTCTTTCTTATTGTTATGATTATGTTTTCTTTTCACCAATTATATCTTTCTCCCTGTTTTCCTATCCTTGTCTTTTTCGGTTATATATCCTCACATATAATGTTTAGTTTAATATTACATTCCATTTATATAAAAAAATGATTCTTGTTTTTTTTTCGTTTCTAATATTTTTGTTTTTTTTTTTTTAAATAATACCGTAAAATATTACTTCGGAATGTACTTCTATAAAAGCATAATTGTTTACATATTGTTCTTCTTTTAACTTTAATTATTTGCTTAGTTTCTCTTTATAGTTTCAAATGTTCTCATTCCAATATAATCATCTTCCATATTGTATTATTATCATTATATTATTTTACCCTAAATTATTTTAATTTTCTAATTGTATGTATTTATCTTTTAGCCTTGATTAACGTCTGCAACCAATTATAATAAGTGTTACTTATTAGTGTGTTTGTTTTTTTAATGACCGCACCCCAAACCATCTTTGTCATTAAAATATTCCTTTAATTGAAAATGTGATATATTAATTAAACAGATATATTATATAGGTGTATTCACTTATTTTACAGGTTATATGCATAATTTTATTTTGAAATCTTTTCATTTTCTTATGAATTAAAAAACCGTATATCGCTTCAATGTGATAATTTACGAACCCACCCTCTGAGAAGTATTCTCACACTTCCGCGATATACGTAAGGTTTTTGAAATATTGTGTACAAGGAAGAGGAAACATGCGCTAAATGTCAGAGGCGAACCTTTAGGTCCCACCCACAAAAAAAGTCAACAGTGGTATAAAATGGTTCACGCCCCGTCGTACTAACTTCCTTATATGACTTTGAGTTACACTGTTTCGAACTCCGATGGGTTTCTTCCCATAAATCGTTTGTATTCATACCTAATATCAGTTTGTTAAATATATAAAAAACATAGTGGTAATAGAAAAAAAAAATAGATTTATGCAACATCTTATTTCTCTCTCTCTCTCTTTTCTCTCTCTATCTCTTACTCTTCTATACTATATATATATACATAGTTAATTATATGTTATATATATATATATTATATATATATATACACACACTCATATAATTATGACTGGATTTTTGTTTCCGCTAACTCCTCCTAAAGTACAGGACGGATTTTGATACGGTTTTCACTGTCATTTAGAGCGCTGTTTCCTGAAGGTTTATAAGTGCTATTAAATTTTGTTCCTGTGGGCTTACAAAACATATTGTCAGACGTTTATTACATGGAGACGCAATAACTGTTACATATATAGCATAAAATATTACGTATATCAAGAGAGTATCTATGGAATTGGCTATTGATAGAAATTTGTATGCCCTCTGCACAAGAGAATGCACTCTTTCTCTTCCTATAAATAAATATTTAACGGTAGTGCAGTCATGCAAGGTATACTTCCTGGTAAGGTTACCTCTGTGAAAAATTCAGAGATTTTGTAACATTGTTCAAAGTATGCTTCAAAAAAAGAAATTTCATGAATATTTAATCAGAAAAAGATAATCTCTCTATATATAAAATGATAACTTGATTTTGGTTTCTGTCTAACTCCTTCTAAACCACAAGACGGATTTTGATACGGTTTTCACCATCATTTTGGACATTGCTTCCTGAAGGTTCATAGCTAAAATTCATTGTAATTTAGGTTTTCTTTAATTGGGAAAAATAAATTTTTCGAAACCATGTCATTAAAAAATTATTCCTTAAATATAATTAGTAACATAGACGTATATTATACCGTTGGAAAGCGGAAGATTTTAAGTAAATATACAATAAAAGAATTTTTACAACTTAATATATAGTTGTAGCTCATAAACTTTAAATTAAATAAATATAAAATAGTTATAAACCTAATAGGATAGGAACGTTTGTTACTTATCTAGTTTTTGAATACATACATAAAAATCCAGTTTAATTATATGGGTAAATTAAACTTTCCGTTATCTCTGCTTCACTTTAAAATAACAAACAAATAAATTTAACGCATTGTTAGCTACGATGAACTAAAACTCCTGAACCGATCAACTCTAAATTCGTCAGAAAGAGTTTTTTTAAAACATAAATGACACCTCATTCAAATTGCACCGGTGCGTAGCAGTTGTGGGTCCACTAGTTAATATTATAAGAAAACAGTGAGGTCGTGTTATTGGAAAATAAAGTACGAAATTTGAAATATGAAAATGGTGGATGATGTGGGTGGAACAAGTTAATACTTCCAATATGCATACTGCAACAACATAATATAATAACATAACATAATGTAACAACATAATACGTAAATACATTCTAATTTCAACGTTTCAATTCAATTTGTTTTAGTAAGAGTTACTACTAGTGATTGCCAAGCTTAGATGATATATATAACCATAGATACGGAATTTTTCAACATATCGATCTAATGGGGAACGCTAGAAGTGCTCATATGTAGAGGAAAATTTCCTCATGTGTGGGCCTAAGGAATCTAGAGTTCTACACGCTGACATTAAAAACATGTAAATTGCTTTTAGTTTTTGTAGCCTGTTGACTTTAATCATATATTCGTTGTTATGCTGATCACTATGTGCGGATAAAAATGGTTTTAAATATTACTCTCTGTCTTCAATAAGTTTTTCATAGTAGAGAATAATGCGGAACAAGCTATTCGCAATAAATTGGTAACAAAAAAGACAGTTTTCTCGTGATTCGAAGTTGAATATTTTCTGTTTCATATAAAGTTTGATTGATTCAGGGTTTGGAACCCTCAACTGGCTAACCAATCTTTGTTTATTTATGCTGGTTTTATATATCCAATAAGTCTCTGGGCTGTTAATATTGAAACTGGAAAAAGTCTATACGTGGGGCTGTAATTGGCGATCACGGTATCTGTAGAGAGGCTATGATTTTTCAACTTTTCCAATACTCCATCTTTAAGGTTTAACAATCTCGAATATTGCCAGCTGGCCTTATAGTGTTGAAATCCTCCCTACAACCATAATGAGCAGCCATTCCTCTCACTTGTGCGACCCAAGTAAAGTTTGTATCAGGATTCCCTGTATCTAGTAAGATTAGTCTATTGAAGCAAAGCCGTGGCAGCCTCTCTTTAAGCATAAGTGACAATTAGGATAAGTAGTTTCTGACCTTCTTCATGACTTTGATGCTCAAGGAGTTTCGCCCAGTTTCAAGACGTACTATGTATTTAGCAGTGCTCCTCGGCCTGTTTCAGAAATCTTAGCTGCACCACTTCCACAGCCTCAAGATATCTTAAGCTCCATATTTCGGAAGCATATGTGTTGACGATACCACAGAATAAAAAAGGGGCCATTTTCGTCTCCCAAGAATCACTTCTACCACTTCCTAAAATCTCCAATACTTTTGCTGTAGCCACAGAGGACTTTTGAATAAAATGCTGGGGCTATATTGTTTTAAATAAAAAAAAAAATCATGCTTTATCTAGAAATGTTTTAGTGTTCGATCTTTTTTCTGTTGCACGAATTTTGACGACTAAAATTTCTGTTCTCTCGTCAGAAATTTAGATGATAATATTTTTTGGTTAAAAAAGACTAATAATTTTTTTCTGTATCTTCGAAAATGAAGTAGTTACAAGCGTGTATAAAAAATATATAAGTATATAGGCGAGATTAGTTATTTTTTTTTTTTTTTTTTTTTTTTTTTTTTTTTTTTTTTTTTTTTTTTGTTTATCGCGCTTTACTGAATCTAAAACTCTATACATAATATATCATATAAAAAAAAGAAAAACTGAGTTATGTGCGTTTTTATGCGTAAAACTTCAATTTGTTTCTTTTTTTTTTTTCCTCTTTTACATAATTTTTCGCGTTTTTTTTTAAAATACTATAAAAGACTATTAAATTATGTATCTATCTTCAAAAATAACTGAGTTATTGGATTAAATCACCTTTAATAGGCCGGAATTTTAGAAATAACCAGCTGATATCAACGTCTAGGCGTTAGAATCATCGTTGTGTGTACTACTATTTTTGTGGGGAATTTAATTAAAAAATTGGTCCTGTAGTTTCGGAGAAATGAAGCGGAAGGCTGACGGCGGAAAAACAGATTTTTTAAAATTCAATATTCGGATTCAACACATCTTGAAACGTAAGCCGTCAAATCAAGAGGGGGAAGGGTTAATTTTTATTTTTTTTTTCATTTTTTAGGTCGATTACAAAGGTTTATTATTGAAAAAATAAACCAAAATCAACAGATGTACTAATGTATTAATCTACAAATACGATTAAAAATATTTTTTTTTAGATTATTTCTTTCTTTACCTTCCATACTTTATGAAGCCCGTCTCTCCTCAAACTGTATTTCTCCCTGACTGGGAAAAGCAGTAAATTATAGGTAAATCTAATTGTTTGTCTAAGTCAAGGAGAAATACTGAAGCCTAATTTATTGCTAAGCGGCTTTGTACAGAAATATCAATCATACTTGCATTTATATACTACATGAACGAGCAGCAAACCGTGGTATGTCATATTAACTTGATTATTCCAAGACTAGCCTTACGCGAACCTTAGATCATCAGACATTCTTAATAACTACCTTTCGGCTAAAAGTCTGTGGGAAGTTCTTATCGACTTTGGGAATGATTTTCCAATATTAATGCTCGCGTGCTGAACCCTGCGACAAAGGCTGTAATGGCTATCCATTAATCAGGAATGAGGCCCCGTGGAGCCTCCTCAAATTTCACTTTCCCTCCCCATTCCTGTCATGGTCACAGGCCGAGAAGTCTAGGAGACGGTTCACGATAGTTGAGGGCGTGTAGAGAAAGTGAAGCGAGTGTCAAGTCCACTGTGGAAATTATAAATTGCCCTGCGCAACTCTTGTTACATGCTACATGTTGTAAGCTAATGTTTGCATATCATTACAATCACATTTCTCTCTCGACAGATTAATTAGTTTCACTGTTCATTGGAAAACTAAATAAATTGGAAAATAAATAAAAGATGAATTCTTGACTCTCTCTGATGATGAGATTTTTTACTTTCACTTACCTACATATGAAATAACTAAGGTAATAGTATTGCGATCATTAATTTTAGGATTTAAGTTGTCACCGGAATTATACGTTTTAGGGTCCATTAAGTCCAAATGACCAACTCCTGCAAAAAGTTCTGTGTGAGTTAATACGAGCACAAAAACGAAAAGTCATACGAAACTTAACTTTCATATTTGAGCCAACTATGATATATGTGGCTACTAAATAGATCCTAAGTTTTAAGTGTTTAGTAAGATGTGATTGTGAATGGTTGTTAGAACAGAGTGGATCGAATATGTTGTAATGTTTGTTGGAGGTTAATAAAGTGCATTTGAATTAATACTTGTTTTGATTCAATAATTAATTTTTTTTTGTATGTGTTTTGAATTGAATAAATAACGCGTGTTTGGCGGCACTCGATTTTTTTAGAATATTAATAACGTCGCGAGTATGGCGGCATTCGTTCGTTAAGGGTTCAAATTGACTTATTTTTAGTTACAAGGAATTTCTAGTTTATATAGAACATTATATTTGACTTGTAAACTTGCATTAATTAAATTAAAATAATATTTAATCAAGACTAAAAATCTAGCATTGTTCTTCGTCACACTTGTCATTTATTGAAGGCTGGTGTCAAAACCGGATAATTGAAACAAATCTCCCATATTATGTTTTATCTGACCAATTTTACTCTTCTTCGTGAACCTCCACATCTTTTCTTCCAATAATATAAAATAATATACATATGCACTTATTACTGATGAGCAGATCCGCTACCTTGGACTTACAGTCATGGTCAAAGAAATCGCATCACTCATTAAAAAATATGTTTCCAAAATTAAACATAACAGTATGTTTTTAAAAAAAATTTCTTATAGTTAAAATCACTAACCAATAACTAAGAAACGTTATTTTTTTATTTTCTATATTTCATTAAGTGTATGGTATAAATAAGTAAACAAAAACAAAAATATATGGATTAAATTCATTGCCATATAAAATTAAAGCATAGGTGATGCAATTCCTATGACTAAGACTGTACATGGAATTCTAATACAAGAATGATACGACAAGAAACTCTTCGCAGATTAGATTAGGTTAGGTTATAGAGCCTATGGACACTCAACACCTAAGGCCATTAATGTCTTCTACTTAAAAGACCAAACAAACTTCCAATTCACTGCAAAAAGCTAAAGTAAAAAGAATCTTCGAGGTTTTATGGCCCAACGTGATCGAGATCACGCTTAAAAGTCAGGTGTTCCTTAAGTTTAGGGTAACAACTTTTTAAAGGCTTATTCCACTCCAGTGTCTTCTGACTCCTGGATCAACCCACGGTTGATATATTCATCAATGCCACAACCGGACTCGAATCCGTAATCGTGAGGTTAGCAGCATACTGCTCAATCCCCAAAGCCATCTCTCTTTATACATAAGAAGGACTATTAATAGTCAGAATATTATAAAAAGCAAGTATAACAAAAGTAAATACATGTACACGGATGGCTCCAAATCAAATTGTGGCGTTGGATGTTCCATCGTAATAGACTCCAATATATTTAAGTACAACCAACACCTTCATCTAGTACTTTCACGGCTGAATCTCATGCTCTTAGCGCAGCATTTTATCAAATTATGCAACGTGAAGAGGAAAACTTTGTTATTTTCACCGATTCCCTATCAGCTATGAAGGCACTTGGTGAAATGTACTCAACTGACCCAGTGATAAAATAATCTCAACAATACTCATCAATGATTAACAACTTAAAGAAAAATTGGTAATTGTTTGGATCCCATCCCATGTAGAAATCAAAGAAAACGAAATCGCTGATCAAGCAGCAAAAGAAGCAGCAATCTCATCAGCTCTAGAAGATATTAATGTTCACACCCCATCCGACATAAGCAGCTTTCTTAAGACCCAAGCTGCAAACACCTGGGACCATATTTGGGATTCAGAAGAATCTAATAAGTTTAAAAGCATCAAAAAGGTAACCAAAGAATGGCATAGCTCAGATCGAAGCAACAGGAGAGAAGTAGTAATTACTAGAATGCGAATCGGGTATACACGGCTAACAAATGAATTCTTAATAAAAAGAACTACACCACTGAAATGTGATTTATGTGATGTGCAGTTGACGACCGTTCATATCCTAGAGGAATGTCCGTTATACCGAAACTATTTCCAAGAAGCAAAAATAGAAAGAAGTATTGAAGATTTACTTGGAGATAACACCATTAAATTAGGGAAAACGATCGATATCCTAAAAAAGATCGATATTTTTAAGAAGTTGTAGAAGAAAAAGAAATATATTAAAGGACACTGAAGACCTCAGCAGTTGAGTGTCCATAAAAAACTCTACCTACCTAACCTAAGAAGGACTATTTATTAAGTGATTAAAGAATATTTTTTAAAAATTAATCTTAAAAAAGGATCTTGTAAAAAAGCAAAAATATTATTTGATTGTAGACTAGAAAAGAAATAGAAAACAATTTTTATGCTAGAACTGGTTCCCTTAAGAATAATAGGTATGTACAGTTAAAAAATACAAGATGTCTCACCAAAAGAAAAATAACATAATTAATTACTTTAAGGGTGTATAGTCGACTGTAGAAACTATTATAGGTGGAATAATCAGAAGTCAGTCTTTTTCTAAATATTTTAATTTGGCCGACGTTTCGGCTCAAGCTTGTGGGCCATCATCAGGGCATTACTGAGCCATGTCCAAGCATAAAATGGGTTTGTGCATAAAACAGCATGAAACAGTTAATGCTTGGACATGGCTCAGTAATGCCCTGATGATAGCTCACAAGCTTGAGCCGAAACGTCGGAAAAATTAAAATATTTAGAAAAAGACTGACTCCTGATTATTACACCTGTAATAATTAATTACTATTTACTATTATGGATGAATATATATAGAACAAAAAAAAAAAAAAAAACAATTTCCAGAAGATCGTTGTGTTAAACAAAATGAAAAATATATTAATTGATAGCATAGTTTAAATATAAGTGGATGAAGAAGAAAAATAGATTTTTTCCCAAGCCTGGGAGGTGGCAAGGATCACTACCTCTCGTTGACGTTGTCGCCGAGGGAAGGAGTTCGGACTATGTCTGAACTCAATTTATTGCCAAAACCCTGAAGAATGGTCCCTCCCATTTTGCAATGGATAAATAAAGGCTTAGAAGAAGCCCTTGAAAGATTACTAGTGCATCCAGCGCATATAGCAATCCTCTTTAGAATACCTCCGGGTAACAGAAGGACAAATCTGACAGCTATACATATTATATTTGTATTTGTATTTTGTTCGAAAATAAAACCAGAGGGTAAGAAAAAAAAAAAAAAAAAAAAAAATAGATTTTTTTTCCTGGGACAAAAAAATATTATACATCGAAAATTAGAGATCAGCACATATAAATAACAAAAAATAAAGAAGTTTAATGACTCTCGTAAAATGAAATAAATATTCATTTTTAAAACTGACCACTGGTGATATTTGTCACCGGCACCCGCTCACTCCTCAACACCGCAATTCACATTAAATACACAAGCACATCCAAGCAATGCTCTATTCAACGCCCAATTCGCAGAGATGATGGCAACTGTTTGAGAAATGATGAAGATGCTGACGAAGATCATCGCTAAGCATTATGACTGAGCACTTAGTTATTTCCTATAATATTCGAGGCCTACTACTGAAGAAGGCTGAAATAGAACTCCTCCTGCAGCAGCACCGGCCATCGGTGGTGGCGCTGACCGACACTATACTACCCACCTCTGCTTCACTGTATTTTCAGGGGTATATTGCATATCGGGAGGCTTGTCAACCCGGGGCTAACGAGGCCGTAGTGATTCTGGTTCGAGGAGATATCCCATCGAGGTTGGTACCCAACCCAGTAGCTTCTACAGAGGGTACTCATATAGTCACAGTAGATGTTCGATTAAAACAACGTTTTACTTTCTGTTGTGTCTATAGGAGACCCAAGGCTATATTAACATCTATGAAGCTATTGCTGCAGCACGCCCAGGATAAGAGTCGGTTTGTCATCTTAGGGGACTTCAACGCCCGGCACACTGCCTGGCTGTGCGGTAGCAACAATCCGATGGGTACCTATATCACCAAGACCAGGATGGCTGTCTTCCACCCCGGAGTGCACACCTTTAGGCATGCGGCCCGACCTGACTGGACATCCACACTTGACCTACTCCTGACCAGGGACCTTCACACTGTTACTGAGTGCCTAGCGCTCCCATACGGACCGTCGGACCACCGGCCTGTGCTATATGCCTTTGAGGGAACTCCAGCAACACCACCCGCGAGCAAGTTCCTCTTCCACAAGGCCGACTGGAAAGGATATAGGGCTAGTGTGGATGATACCCTACCAAAGATACAGTACTTAAGAACTGTTAAAGAGGTGCAGAAGGCGATCTCGGATATCACCACCACCGTCCATGTATCAGCCAATCTTACCATACCAAGATTTAGTCCTCAGCCAAACGCCTTCAGGAAACCACCGAGCCACATTCTTGCTCTCATTGCACAAAGGAACAACCTGAGGAATATTTTCCACCGAACTTGTGACTACGGCTTGAAACCGGCCATCAATGCGATGACCCGGCAGATAGCCAGCCTCATGCGTGAATGGAAGACTTTCCTATGGCACGAGCAACTCCGTAGGACTCATGATGATCATCGTCAGTTCTGGAGACTTGTGAGGTCACACGTCACTAAGAGGAAGAGTGTACACCTTACATCAGGTGGCACCCTATTATCCCCTGAGGAACAGGCTGAACTCTTGGCCGATTCTTATAAGGCGAGGGAAGATGATCGGCTGTTAAATGCTCCCACACTACCTGCGGGAAGACCAACGTCCCCTAATGAAAAGAGGATATTCTCCACCTTCGGACAGCTTGAGTCGGTATTACGACGCACCAAGGGTAACAAGGCTTCGGGACTGGATGATATTCCGTATGTACTATTGAAGATGCTACCTCGGAGGGGTAAAGCCTTCTTATTAAACATTTTTAACTCCTGTATGCGGATCTCATACTTCCCCGATGACTGGAAGCAAGCGATCATAGTGCCGCTACTTAAGCCTGGGAAGAATGGAGACTCACCAGAGCATTATCGGCCTATCAGTCTCCTTTCGCATATGATCAAGGTGTTCGAGAGGCTGATCCATCACCATCTGCTAGAGCACTGCAGTGAGGAGTCCATCATTCCACCAGAACAGACCGGGTTCTCACGAGGCGTAGCCTGCGATCATCATTTAGTGAAACTTCAAAGGCGCACCATAGAGCGTATGACGAAGAACAATGAAGCCACAGCGTTCATCTCGCTGGACTGCACACAGGCGTTTGATTGTGTATCCCACGAGTTACTGCTTCGCCAGTTGGAAGACTATCGTTTTCCAGCTTCATTATGCCGATTGATCAGAAGCTACTTAAGCGGGAGATCCTTCGTCGTAAGGGTAGGCGATAAATTGTCAACTTCAAAGGACACCATTTGTGGGGTTCCTCAAGGTTCTGTATTGGGACCACTATTGTTTGTGATCTTTACAGCAAAAGTGATCTCAATGAAGCACCCAATGGCACTGGTAGCAGCCTACGCCGATGACATTGGCATCTATGCTTCTAGTATGAGACCGAAAAGGGCTCTCACACTGGCACAAGGAGCATCGACCACTATTGTAGATGAGCTGAAGGAGATTGGCATTAGGGTGAACCCGAAGAAGACAGATGCTATTGTCATGTCGTTCCAGAAGGGGAAGAGCGCTTTGCCCACTGATTTTAAAGTGAACGGAGAAACACTGCCAGTCTCTAATTCAATCCTCTACCTGGGCGTCACACTAGATAGGCACCTCACCTTATCTAGTCACGTACGGGAACGACTCAAACTGGCCAGGAGAAAGAGCTATAGACTTAATCATCTACTCACGTCACCTCAGCTCTCACTGAGGCTGAAACTACAGATCTACAAGGCTATAATACGTCCGACTATGCTCTATGGTGCGCCCTTGATGCGGCATCTGTTTAAGTCCACTCTCAAACAATTACAGACGTTCCAGAACTCCATCCTTCGGCGGATTGTCAGAGGTACCAACTTACAGGGGGCCAGAAACCATATCCTTCATCAGGAATTAGTATTGCCAACAGTGCCTGAATATATCAGCCGGAGGCACATTAAATTTTTTGATGGGCTGAAGGCCTGTGCTAATCCATTATTTTCTGATATCACCCCACCACCCAAGCCTGGGAGGTGGCAAGGATCACTACCTCTCGTTGACGTTGTCGCCGAGGGAAGGAGTTCGGACTATGTCTGAACTCAATTTATTGCCAAAACCCTGAAGAATGGTCCCTCCCATTTTGCAATGGATAAATAAAGGCTTAGAAGAAGCCCTTGAAAGATTACTAGTGCATCCAGCGCATATAGCAATCCTCTTTAGAATACCTCCGGGTAACAGAAGGACAAATCTGACAGCTATACATATTATATTTGAATTTGTATTTTGTTCGAAAATAAAACCAGAGGGTAAAAAAAAAAAAAAAAAAAAAAAAAAAAAAAAAAAAAAAAAAATTTGTCACCGCTATTTTCCTTCCACTTCAAGTAACCTCACAATGTTAATTGTCTTTGGTTGCAAAGTGCTTAAAATTCTACATACTTTTATTATTATTTTATTCTGGTAGTAGTTAAAACTACTAAACAAAGAAGTAAGAAACATTATTTGCTTTGTTTTTAATTTCTTTATTTTATTAAGCTCATGATATAAATAAGTAGAAAAAAACAAAAATATTATTCATAATCATAAAAAATTAAAGCATAGGTGTTGCAATTTCTTTGACGACTGTAAATCTACGGTCGGCATTAATGACTTTATCTGAATGGACCAATTAGGAAAAAATGGTCGTCCATCATAGCATATCTTTTTTTTCTTTCTTTTTTTTGTGATGCTTCTATAAACAAATAAAAAAGCTAAAAGAGTTGTTTGGTATCTACCATCTTCCATCTAAAGACGAACAGAGATCCATCCGTGAAGAACTGAAAGGAAACGGCACTCCCTGCGATGGCATCTGGACCGGAAGCCCTCACCGACCTTGCTCCTTCTCTTCTCTTGTTTACTATCCGCTACTCGTTTTCCTCATGGTCCAGGCACTGCAATTTCTTCTTATTATTATTATTATAACCTGCACTTGCACAACATAATAATTACTGCAGACATACTGTATTTATAACGAATTATAATAATGTATACCCATGAAACCCGCGTTACCAGTAGCTCTTGCTAAAGTCACAGTTGCAATTTCTATTGCCATTTATGCTAAAAATATGCACTTTTAATGTTTTAAAGTTTCTAAATTGAATATTTAAAAAAAAAAAAAAAAAAAAAAAATGGTGCTCGCAATACACGACTTTTACTTACCTCCATTGTTAAAATCAATTTAAGAATTTTTACCTCAATGCTCCTTATTTTGTCACAAATTAACTCATCCATAAAGACCTTAGCGTTCCCTATGTTGCTGACTTGACTCCATTCCCACTCTAACCCACTAATCCTTGGTTCCTCTACAATCGCTGATAATCCTCCGAGGCGTCTGAAAAAAAGATGGCCCCGAGACCTTCTAGTTTAACATAGTTTTTGGGGAGCTGCCAATGGGTAGCATCCTCACATGTGAATCATGACAGTTGTATCTTGTATCTCATTTACTAAATGTATATCATTATACAGTTGCAAATAAATAAGCAATAAATCTTTTAAAAAAAATAAAACAAAAAAGAATTTTTAAATATAGTTAGGGATGAAAATAAATTTTTAAAGAATTACTTACGCTGAGTTTCAATAGAAACGCGTGTTTTATTAAATAATCTATTATATTGTTTACTCATTTATTTATTTAAAGTCACTTCATTCTACTGTGGCTAACCGGACGATACTAGAACGAGCGAGAATACCTGACATCGCACATGCTCGCGACCTCCTTTTTACGTCTCCTCCAAAGGACGGCATACATCTCAAATATTATCTAAAGATCTGCTTATTACAATCCTAAACTATGGTCTGTGTACAAAAGTAGAAAAATTCCCTATTTTTATGAGGAATGTTTCTTAGCCAGAAAGATACCATTTGATTAGCTAAAGTTATCGTTTTCTCACCAAAAATCGTAGTATTAAAATTCAAATATAAAACATTAATGAAATATCATTAAATTACAATTAGTTTTGAAAATATATTACACTTCAGCCTTTATGACTGAACATTTATAAATTGTATTAATGATAACATTGCTCCCATGTGAAACAAAAATATGATTATAAATAATCACAAATAAACTAAATTAAAGAATTATGCATTCATTTTCCATTAAGACACCTATCTGAACTAAAAAGGATTCATTTCGTTAAAGATTTGTTTGTATGTTTTGGCTATAGCTACTTGTACAAGTGTACTATTATAAATATGACAGAATAAAATTAAGATCTAGATATATGTAACAACTTAGGTAGAAATCATGGGGAGAAAGTCGTGTGAATAATATTTTAATTTTGCTGACGTTTCGGCTGAAACATGTGAAGCATCATCAAGGGATCAGTGAGCCATGTCAAGCATAAACGGTTTATGATTCCCGATTGTTTCTATCAAAGATAATTTCAACAGTCGACGATTCATCCTCAATATATATATATATATATATAAACTGTAATCGTTGTTTTGATTTGGAACGTTAACTGATTGGCGATATAAAACTCAACAAAAATGAAATATTCGTAGGCAAAGCAGTGGGTACATCTAATATTATCTTAATTTCAGAAGATTATTGGCAAAAATAGATCATAATTATTATGCTACAGAGTATTATTTTAGAATATTTATGTGTATAAAAATATATATAATTAAAAAAAAATGGTTTTGATTTGAACTTTTACAAATACCAGTCAAAATTATTCAACGATTTTTATTCGTTTCTTAACTACTGTGTTATAGCAACCACAATAGGGATCAAGCAAGTTCCTTATTAACGGTTTCTTGTAGCGAATTTAAAGGGGACCTAAATACTGGCCTAAGTAGGACAAGCAGAGCGGAGCTTCGGCAAACAATTTACAGTTAGTGCAAATTACTTTAAAAACTCCAGCAAATTGAGGCAGGAAAGAGGTTTCCTCTAAGTGCTTCCTCGTCATTTCAGTAATCATGATTCTTAAGACAGGGAGGGAGGGGGGTAAATTATATTTCAACTTCACAGTTTTGGTGAGAGACCAGAGAGGACAGTGGCGCCATATTCTTTGGAAAGTTGAGCTCAATACTTTATTTTATTTCTAGCTTGGCTTCGTATTTAACATACGGTTAATTACCAAATAGTCATAAAATGTTATGATATATTTTCTTTCAATTACCTATATATAAAATATATAGTAAGGGAAAGTATTGCGATCGTGAAAATTTTCGAATCCCAGTTTTCAAAGGAAATACACGTTTTAGGATTCCCCGAGTCGAAATAACCAAGTCCGTGTGTGTTAATCTAATTCCTCCCGCATCCGATCCTCACAATCCAAAATCCTTCGCAAAATCCTAAATGCCCCTTATTTTGTTACAAATCAACTCTTCCATAATGACTTTAACATCCCATTTGTTGCAGACATAGCCCGTGGTAGATACTCCTCTTTTCGTTCTAAACTCCCTGCCCATACAAACCCACTTTCCGTAATTTATCTTCCTTAGATATCCCAGATAACCCTCCTAGACGACTGAAAAGAAGGTGGCCTCGGGAACTACTGAGTTAAAATAGTGAAGTGCTACCACTGGGTAGTTCTTTCTCAAGACATTTTCATGGCTTTTTTTTTTCATTCCTCATATTTACTTATTGTGTTCTTCAATACAGTTGTAAATTACTATAAATAAAAAAAAAAAAGACGACTATAACAAACCTTTTAAAATTAAAGTAGGTCTCGAGGCCATCGTCTTTTCAATCGCCTTGGAGGGAAAGGAGAAAACTGAAAAAATATTTTTTAAATGCAATTTTTGTTTTTGAACATAAGAACAGTAATATACATGTATGATATACCGTTGGAAAGCTAAAGATTTTAGAATATTATTATCTCATACACAAGCTTTTAAAATGTATCGAGAGTGATGAAAAGTCGATAAAACTGACTGATTATTGTAAATAATAATATAATAGATTTTATAATAATGTTGTTATAATAATATGTTTCTATAGATATTCCATTTAATTAATTCTTTAATGGTTTTACTCATTTTTATCTCTTACTGTATTTGAAAATTCTTTAATCGATTTTAAAACCGGAGGTACATGAAAGTCGTGTGTTGCCCGCACCAATTGGCTTTAAAATCATTTAATTTAAATGGCAGTGTTTTAAATTTTTTAGATTATACAAACAAAATTAGTCTTGTTAGCACTAATAAAAAACGGGTAAATAAGTAAACCAATTTCATAACCAACAAAAGATAAGAGGATTTTTTTTTTTCAAAAATATAAGTATGGTAATATCGATGTATAATATACCTTTAGCAAGCTTAGGCTTTTCGGAAATACCTTATCATATTTGCTTGCTTGTATAATGTAATGGATAGCGATGAAAAGAGGATACAACTAGGTGTTTGTTGCTGACAATGATTTATATCATTAGGTTATTTAATGTGAAACACACGTTTCTAACGAGAAACAATGTAATTCTTAAACATTTTTTCAACTCTAACTATATTGAAAAGCTTTTAATTTTTTAAAACAACGGAGATGATTGCAAGTCTTACCTTAGTATTTCGCAATATATATTTTTTTCATATACGTTTTTCCACTAATTTATATTATTTTTGCATACAGAATCTCAATATATTACATGATTTATTATGAAAATTCCTAATTATCCTTTACGATTTTTTTTTTAAGTACGTATGACTGGTTGACTGAACCGGAAAGAATTCTAATTTCTTTTTTGTAGCAGACCTTAAATCTGCCGTTTTTGAAACACCTTGACTGCCCTTACTAGGTCAACCATTTCCTCTGAAGCTTAGTACAGAATTACCTGTTTCCTGTTGTGTTATTTAAATTATTCATTAATCTCAATATAAATGTGGTCTGTGTACGTATAAATGTTATAATGAACGTCCTGAACAGTCTAAACAAAATAGAAGGAGAGTGGGAGAGGTCAAATTCGTAATTTAACTATATAAATTCGTAGTGAATGCATATTACTAATCTCCATCCTCCAATCGAGAAATAAAGGCATGATAATAAAGTAATGTGTTTTATTGATGCACATTCATTAAAATTTGAAGCTTTTGATCCACGATATGGTATTGATAAATCTGTGGGAGCATAGATGTAACTGAATGTAATGGTTTAAACATTTGCGGAACTGTGAACGTTCGGTGGGAGGCAGATAGTTATGAAATAAAAAAATGATTTATTAGTAGTTCAAAAGTTTATAAAAAGAAAAAATTAATTGAAAAAAAATCACATACACTGCTTTGTCACAAAAAACATCTATTGAAACTGGATAAAGAAAATATATCTAAAAAAAATACAATCTGATCACTTTTACAATCCTATATTATTATGTTCCACTTATATTATATATATATATATATATATATATATATATATATATATATATGACGTCTTATTGTTTAATTTTTTTTTTAATAGCCATAGATAAACTTGCTATTCGAATAAATAATTATTTGATATTAAACTGACGCAATAGTATAAAAACTGCTCATAACCATTACTGACATTCCACTTAGTTTTTTCAATAGCACGTAACCTGTTCATTTGAATAGTCATTAGAGAGAGAGAGAGAAGGAGAGAGTATTGCTAACAGTTAGCAATCGTTTGCAAGCATTTTTTCTTAACGACATATTATCGCCTTTAAAAACAGAGAGACAACAAACATCGAAAACAAACATTTTAAATCACCCAATGACAAATGAAGTAATAGTAATTGGGAAAAAACTCAGGTGGCGTAAGTGGTACTAACGAGTAAGGACATCACTCGCCATTAACATAATTCGTGTACACAAGCTGGGATAGCAGGGGCTGTGTCAAGGACTTGTCATTGAAGATCTATTGTGCATTTATCCAGAATTAATCAAGGAAACACATCTTAGTCGAATTTGGGAATTAATTTCTTGTCATAAGGATGTTGTTATGACGTGATCTTGTGGAGGTCTGAAGTCAGCGATTTTTAACTGATCGTTAACATCATCTTGGAAGTATTAGTCATTCACATCTTAATTACATCATCAACAACTTTAAATAATATTCGCTTATTATAAAATTATATGTAATTTATATTATTTATTACAGTTAATTCCTCTATTATCATGATTGCGGGCAGATTCAAGGTTGGTTGCTAAAATTACTGGTTTATTATTCATATTTAATTATTATAGTTAGCTTTTTTTTTAAATATTATTTAAAGCTCTATTAAAGGTATTAATAAATGATATAAAGTATATATGTTAATTTAAATAATATATAATTATAGAGGTTCAAATTCTTAGAAGTGTTTTAATGAAACCCATCGTCGTATTAAACTTAGTTATTTTCAGCAAAAATAACATTATTACATTTACATTACAATGCAGACCTTTGGACAATACTGAACCTTTGGATACTTAAAGTATAACAGATTGAAGTAAATAAATTTATTTTAATTCGAATCTAATAACACTTAACATTTTGTTCTCGCTCTTTTATCTTGTGTGATTAGTTCAAGAACTTTTTAACTATTGTTAAACTTAGAATTCTAATATACAAAATTTATTTACATTATATATATATATATATATATATATATATATATATATATATATATATATATATATATAGAAGAATATAGGAAACGTTTCAACATGAATGAAATAAGTGTTTTTTGGCACTACATGAAATGATTACATCTGACAGAATTTCGAATTCATATGAATTAGGTTAAAACATAACTTCGAAAAAATGAGATATAATAACATATTAATTAAACATATTTATTGATTCGTGAAACCAAAATAATTGCATATTATTACCTATTGGTACATTATTTCCAAATAGTTTGATTTACAGATTTTAAAATTATAAGATGGTGCTACTTACACCAAAATTCTTATTGGTATCGATATTGTTCATTAATATACTTTCAATTAACTTAATGGCTTAAATTAAAATAATTTATGTCATAAATGTTGATTAGTATGTATAATTCTAAAGTATCCGAAAAACTAAAGAAAGGCGAATAATTTACAACGCCAATATGCAGCGAAAAATATGTTATGCATCTTACTCATTTCAATATTTTTTTTTTTGTTTTTAGGATAATTAATTTCCAATTCGAAAATAAGGCATAAGGCTGACAGCGGACTAGCTTTTGCGCATATATATATATATATATATATATATATATATATATGTATATAAATATAAATATTTTCACTACCTGATTGCTACCAACATGAACCTACACAGATAAGCATTATCGCCCTACTACCAGCATAGTTGCTGTATACTGTATTGTGTGTGGATGTAACTACATGCTACAGCTGATAAGCGGCTGTTTCCCTACTTTGACTAATAAAGTAGGATAATTTCAGTTAATTACAACCAATTAACTTAATGAACTTTAGGGAAGAAATTTTAACTATCGGCATTTAGGCCCTGTCGAAATATTTCAATCAGAACTAAAACTACATCATATCTCAAACCGCAGTGATCCTAGATTTTTTAATTGTAGTAAAAAACCTTAGTTATGCCCTCCTTCAGGGACCTGAAAGGTGGTCCGAGCCTGACGATGTCAGTACTCGTTAAAGATCCTATCTAATAAAACCTGGATAGGCAAATTAGGACTCACTGTAGCATCGTCGATTAGCCTAGTACAAAAGTGACGTTTAATAAAATTAACAAACTACATCATATCAAAGTCCATTAACTTTTTTATTGACTTAGTTTAATCTAAATTGTTGGAGCTATTTTGAAGGAAATCGTGAAAAGGTGTAAAATGCGTAGTAGTCTCAATATGAATTTTCTGTTCCGTACAACCTTACGTTTTCGTGCGTGACTTACCACACACTCAGAACGTTTTTGCAGGACTTGGTTATTTGGACCCAAGGGACCTAAAACGTGTATTTCCGGCGAAAACTAATTTCGAAATTTTTCGCGATCGCAATACTTTTCCTTACTATCTATTTCATATATATGTAAGTGAAAGAAGAAAAGAATATATGAAAAGAATAATAATAAAAAAATATAACATAAAATACAAGATCAATTTATAAATAATTATTGAAATAATATAATGTTTAAGGATATACCATAATGATGGTAGGATAGCTGACCGTAAAATGAATAATATAAAAGTTAGTTGGGAATGCGGTTATTGAAAAAATTTCCCATTAAATATATCATACAATATATGAATCTTATATGAAATAAATTTAGAACGTATACTAGAAAAATGTAAAGGTAAATTAATGTAAGTATAATAATCATTGAATGATAGCATCAAGTAACACTAAAAGCTATACAAATATAAACTAGAAGGGAAATAATAAAGAAGAAAGACAGAGGGTTGTACAACCTTTTCGGTAACTTGAAGGGCTATAACTTAGGATAATACCTTTCCACATGGCATATTTATTACAATATCTTACGCTCTGTTTTTTTTCCCACCATCTTCCGTATTATTACATTTATAGTCAAATATATATCCACTTTTCCGTTCGCTTACTATATATATATATATATATATGGAATATATAGTAAAAGAAAATATTGTGATCGTGAAAATTTTTCTAATTCGATTTTCTTGAAAATGGCTCATGACGATTTGTATCTAAGTTGCTCTGCCGATGTAAAATAAAATGGGTTTTAGTATCACGTAGGTTTAAAACTAATTGAAATTGTGTTGACATAGCTTAAATGCCAAATTTTGTAAATTTCTTTCTCTGAAGTATCTTTGATGCGATAATTCATGATAATTAACCATGTCTGCTTGTTATCATTAATAAAACAAAGGTGAATATAAAATATAAAACCCCTTGAAATTAGAAAGTATGTTGTGCATCAGATTTTTTTACACTTTATTACTCTATACAGCAGATGAATGTAAGGTTAATTATTTATTGGGCTATCCAAAAAATAAGGCAGGCTTTGAGTTTACTTTACCCTGTTCTTTTTAGTTCTTTTAAACAAATATGTTTACGTTTACTGGATTATTCATTATATGAATGTCACCACTTATTAATCCTCATCGAAACGATAATGTTCGTTTACCTCTGTACCATTTTGTTGCTGAGAATTAATTCTTAACTAAGCGACCAAAGGTACAGAAGACCAAAGGCAGGCAAAGGATGTAGTGGTTGAATAATTTGGATCGAATAGACGAGAAAAGAGGATTGCTACTGAATTCCATGAGGACATTGGCGAGGGACTGGGACAGATGGAATGCTTGGATCGAGTATCTCCACGGTAGGGCAAGGAGTAGGAAGATATAGGAAGAAGAAGGGGTCCATTTTGTTGTATGACACTTGTCTAAGGCACGCGTCACAAAACATTTGTGGCTTGGAAATGAAACTCTACCACATCCACCCTACCCACTGGGCCTCACGCCTATGGATTATAATTTTTTTTTGGCAGCCAAACACTTACGTAAAAAAAATGTTTAATAGACAAAGGTAATTAGAAAAAAGGTATTTTTAGAGTTAAATCAATCCTAAAGATAAAAAATTTTATTCCGAGGGATGGAAGAGTTGCCAACACTTTAGCAGAAATGTATCGATAGCGGTGGAGACAATTTTAAGTAAATAAAATGTTGTTTTATTACTTTTTCTTTTTAAACCGAAATCTTGACAACCCAACATGTGATATTTTAACTCTTAGGAGTGATGATGTGTCCTTTCCATTAATTTACATTTATGTTCTTCCGATCAATTTTATTTTTTCTTACTTAGTTTGGTTCTGAAATGCTTCTTGTGGATAAGATATTATTGATTGGATTTTGAAGATGAAAGTTCTTTGTACTTGACGAGACAAACGGATAAGCCACTCGATACCCAAGGGCGACGTGGTGAAGAGGGAGGGTCTTTCTACTTTTTTTCGGCCAGCTATTGCGATCATCCCAATGGAGCACTGGGTGACGCCTCGTATGGCCCTAATTATAGTCTGCAGCATCAGGCTGCTTGCAAAACATGCGTTAATTCGTTTAATAGGCCTTCATGAGGAAAGTACATCAGCGAAATTGCAGTGCGTAATTCGATAAACCATACGTGCCTGACAGCTTTTGATTGATGGTGGGGGATGAGCTGGAGGAAGAGCATTAACAAATAATAAAATTTTATACCATGTTCGAGTATTAAGTTTAATTTTCCAATTTATTTGTTTATTTAGTTCTTAGCTATCTTAATTTTATTTATTTAGGAATATATAAGAACTAAAACCCATTTGACAAACATGCATAGCACAACAAAATCGAAGAAAATAGTTGAAATGCTTATTTTCAATTGAATCATTTTAAAGAGTATTAAAACAGCTCCATATTATATTAGGGGTACTCACTACGTTTGCTATAGCATGCTATTTGTGCTATGGTGCTAAACCCATCAACTTTATACAGGAAATAACTGTAGAAACTCGACGGGTTCAGCAAAATAACACAAATAGCGTGCTATAGCAAACGTAGTGAGTACCCCTATTATAGAGCTACATATTACCTACATTACTGAAGAGCGGGATTGGCTGACAACACATATCGTAATGATTTTTGACGCAAAAGTGGCTTACTCAATTCGCACTTAATCAATCTGAATATTTAAATGGATTAGTCTATATTATCATATTAATTTTCGAATCTTAATGTGATGTGTTGAGTGTTAAGGAAAACTCCAATGTCAAAATTTTATGGCTTACCAACCGTTTTAACTATGAATTGGAACAATGATTTAATGTTGTAAAAAGAAATTTAAAATCTTATATGTTCATAAATAATTAAAAAAATTAAAATCTCCTTACACATTGCTATACAGACAAAGCAACTAAATATCCGAAGATGAAGAGGTGGATCAGCTTATGTCTTAATCAAATTAAGTATTTATCCGCTGTTCTCAAAAGAAAACTCAGTTCATTTGCTGAAACCATATTCATGACAGTCATTCATATTGCTTTATGGCAAAGTGTCAAGTTTTAATTAGTAAATTTAGATCTTATCTATTTTATTAATATTTTTGATGACCTAAGAAAATAATAAGGTTCAATCCATTCGAAATCGTCTGGAACTTGTCGCTCAACATTTTTGATTTTCATGATTTTTTTACCAGTTATACTCTATCCCTTCTTAATTAAAAAACTGTAAATAAAATATTTTTCTGGCCAATACTTTAAGTGTAGCACCCATTTTAAGCCAGCTTCATGGCTAAGTACATGTGTTTTTATATCAGACTAACTTTATATTAGTTCTTAATAAATTTTTTTTAACCACTTTCTTTACTTTTTAGGTAATAAGATCTAGAGATAAAAATTACAGAGCATATCCTTATCTTATTTTTAGTTTTTGTTTTGATTTCATATCTACAAAATTACAATAATTAGAAGGACTTTCCCAACACATGTTTTTAGCTGTGAAACTGAATTAGAATGGCTGCAACACTAAAAGTATTGACCAGAAAAATATTTTTAATACAGTTTTTTAATCAAGAACGGATAGAAAATAACTGGTAAAAAAATAATAAATTTGTTTGATAAAGAAGTTGGTTAGGGGTGAGGTCATTAAGAAATTACAAACTATTACGGAAAACGAGTATACGTTTGTTAATATTTCGGCCTAAATTGTAGGCTTTCATGCACTGACTGAAATGGATATAAATTTGTTTTGTTTTTTTTATATGAGGGGTTTTTGAATTATCATTATTATTTCCACAATAAGTTCATATGGTAACCATATTTGAAACCATTCTAGTTGTTACTGTACCTGAAAACTATCTTAACTTTTACCGAAAACGATCGTTGAATTGTGATGTAAATTTTTACTTTTATAAATTGGAAATATTCATAAATGTTTGTTAATGATTCAGAAAGAATTATTACCTAATTTAGTGCCAACAGACTTTAATCCCAGATGTTAATTTACAGTAAAAGTATTTGTCTAGTGATATGTACAGCAAACGCCTGTAGTGGTGAAACATTTGCTTCTCTGGTTTGCAACACGCTCAAAAACAGTTGCCTATTCCCATTAAGAAACGATAACATCAGCGCCGATAAAAGATACTGATATTGAGTAGATCGTAGTTCCAAAACTTTCTAACTAGTGTTTTTACTTTTCTTAACATTAAGTACCCTATTCCTGAATTCTTGGTAAGTTTTTGGTCCGATTTTTCATTGCTTTATAAGATCCCTTCGAATTGAAAAGGTAGGAGAAATAAAAAGAACGAGTGGGTTGGAGAATGATAATAATAATAATAGGCTTAGCTAACCGAAGGTTCGATGCCGATACCACCAAATTCCGCCTACACAGACTCGTCCAATGTTCACCGTTCAAGCCCAAGCTTCCGAGATCAGCCTTAACGCAATCCTCCCATCGACGCTTCGCCCTGCCTTTCGGACGCCTACCAGTCGGTTCAGCGAATACCAACTTTCTCGGAATCCGCTCTTCATCGAGCCCAACAACTTTAAATGGGCGAGATTTGAGTCTCCGAGATGCTATCAAATCAATTATATTCACAGGATACAAGTCCCGCAATTCCGCGTTGTGCAACCTTCTAAACTCCCCAGTGGCCTCATCTCTCTTCGGACCAAAGATTTTACGTTATGTTCATCCTTCATAGTAAGCGGCCACGTTTCACATCCGTAAAGAACCGTCGGAAGAACAATAGTTTTATAAATTCTAACCTTTAAGTTTTTAGATAGAAGCCGCGAACTAAGTAACTTAGCAGCTGAATAATAACACGGATTCCCACCTTTAACCGGGACTTTATTTCTTTCTGGGGGTTGGAGAATGGTTTGCGTTATTTTTATGTTGTATATGTTTTAGTGTTTTACAGTTATATATGTCTAAACAACTCTAAGTAGAATAGATTATTAGTAAGGTTTGAAAAGAACTCTGGTGAATGTTATCTTTCTGTCATTCCTGCCCATTTAAGCTTTGTATGAATGTTCTATACAACATAGTTACAAACATAGTTATTAACGAAAACACAATCCCTTGGGTTCAGTCAATAAACTATTTAGAACTAGAAATGGACAAATCCTTGACTTTTACTAAGCACGCACAAAACAAACGCAATAAAGCCAAAAATTGTATCAACAAAATGACCCCATATTTCAGTAGGCATTCAAAACTTTCAGCAAAAAATAAATCGATATTCTACAAAACTGTCATCCGTCCTATATAGACGAATCTACTCCAGTCTGGAGTTACACTTGTGATTCCAACTACCGTAAAATGGAGGTTCGTCAAAATATATATATGAGGATTATAAATAATTATGCTCCATACACACGAATTTCCACTATGTTACCTGAGTTACAACTTTCATCCATCAAAAAATATACATACTCGTTGGCACAAAAATTATTTTCTCCAACTGCGACAACCCAATCATTCGAAAAATAGGAGACTATGACAAGAGTACTCTAAAACGTTATACACACAAACGTTCGAAACACTTATTACTTCATTAATTGTGCAATATAGAAAATTATTGGCTAAGTATATCTGCATAACAACATCAGTTTGTTATTTTATGTTGATTACTCGCCTTTATTTATCTTTATGTTGTAATTTGTTTTGTTTTCAAAAATTGTTTTGTTTTCACTTTAGATCTGGGTTTTTTTTTAATGTGCAGTTTTTTTAAGAGATTTTTCCTACCGTTCAAAACTAACATAAGCTATTAACCCCACTTGTACATAATGTAACATGTAATTGCTGCAATACCATAACAAGTATAAATTCTTAGGCTTGCGGCCAATAAATAAAATATTTTTAAAAAAATGTTCCATGCGTGAATTTATCCCAAGGATACTGCACATGATATTTTTGAGAACTGAGTAAAATTTTTACAATGCCATAAATATTTACGTAAGGTTAGAGCCATGTCGAATGGTAAATCGATTTGAGCAATAATTTAAAGTCACGACTGCATTCAAGCACATCGATGAGAAATGCCAACCAACATGAATTTTGTTTGATGCTGAGCAACACTAGAGCGAAAATATTGTTACGTAAAAAATAAGTACCAATACTTTTTTGCGTAGTTGTTTTTAATAATGAATATTTGTCATCGACCAAGAAATAAATCCAAAACCTTAAATTCTGCTCATAAAAATTATAAGTCTTACGTTTCAAGGTACGTATAACAGCAACAACCAATTCTTCCTTCGTCCGATTTTCCATTGATCAGATTGACCGATTTTATCAGGATTTGTTAAAAAAATAACAGCACATTAAAATATCAACACAAACAAAAATAACACACGAAAATGATTTTCACCTGATGATGAATGAGCATAATGAAACCTCTCTGTACGTTTTTTTATTATCATCTAGGATTATTAAAATCAGTTAAGAAATAGCGGAGATTTTCTGTTATGGTGTTTCAATTAGGAATTTCTAACATAAAACAAACAAAGTCTTTTAAATCGATTGCTCATTCGAATAAAATTTATATAGAAAACAGGTTTAATTTTCTTTAAGCTTAAAAATAAGTTCGATGACCTCAGTGATGTAATGCCAGCATGTAAAATGTATTTCGTCCTGAGCATTAGGTTTTAACATCTTTGTTTTTTTTTTTAATAAGAGCAAGTTAACAATTAGTAATCGCTACTAGCATGAGGTAAATAAAAATAAATTTATAATTAAAAAAAAAATTAATTTCTATAAATAATATGGACGTGAATAATAAAACTTCAAAGATGATAACTCCGGGTGACTTAGTCGGTCCTAAAGGAAATGTTTTGTTGGTCATAAGCAATATAGTTTTAAAGAATATGAATTCATGCAATTTATTATGTCGTAATCTTAACCTTAATACTAAGGATAATTTATAGGGACTTAAAAATAGCTTTCTAAATGATCAAATCACACGAGTTGCATGAATTTTCCACATGATCCCTCAGCTCGAATTAATGCAAATTTAGGTGGTCTGATGGTTCTAGGCACGCTCGTCTATGGGAAAAAGATTATATTTCTTTACAAATTGCTTTCACGATATTCTCTCATGTGGCTGAAAATTGACTTTTCTTTCACCCGAGTATTAACCCCTCGAAAACAAACAAATGTCAATACTTGCTTCAATTTATGAAACAAATTACTGTATAACTGATACTTTAGATAATAATGGTAAACAGATATTGCTAAACTTGCTTTGCTATTACAAGAACGTGAACAATTTAATTAACGATCCTTATTAATCAAGCTAGAATCTCTTAATGAGTATACTCCCTCAAATTGGTTTATTCATTATTCAAATTTAATCGGAATCGACTGTAATAAAAACCTGGTCTTAACGTTTTTAGTGTATGTTGTAAACATTATGTACGTACATGTTACATAAGGGATCGGCGTGGCCTAGTGGATAGAACACTGGTCTAGTTTTCTCCAGGTTACTGGGGTCTGGGTATGGAGACCCTCCTAGGGCACACTCGTTCTCTATAAAGTGGGTTCTCAAAAATTAGAGGAAAAATCTGGCAACTTTGCGTGATCTCGGTTTAGCTACCTCATTGAACGGCCGTTGACCTAGAAACAATACGAATGACAGTATGTACTGATCCCAACACCTTGCAGAGGTTATAGAGGTAAAGTTTTTTAAATATTTTATTTTATTTACTTATATACATTTGAAACTTTGTCTGTCAATTTTGTCCTTATATATCAATCTTGATTATTTGATGGTGATGTTCTGGGACTTTTCTTACTCTACTATACAATGGTACTTTTAGCATTTTACTACTTTTGTATGATTGTTTTCCAAACATTAATTTATCTATTATTAATCTCTGTAATAATTAACCCTGTCTGTAAAATACCATCAGTGAATGTAATAGAATAGAAAAAAAAAATTATATTTTACTAAAGATAGCTAATATATCTATGCTCAGTCTCTTTTGTTTGGTCTCAATCCACCTGGACTTTAAATACTTCTCGTTTCCATCTTTAATTCTAAATTATAAAAACTAAATCATTATCGTGAAACGTAAATATAAAAGGATATATATATATAACAAGGAGTTTATTAATAGACCAAACAGCTGCTGCAGTTATAAAATATAGATTCGAAGTTATTTATATTGCGTCCATTTCTGAGTGGAGCCATTACTTGCTGAATATCCAGAGCAACTGCCGAGGTAAATACGAACATATATTCTTTATCACATCTTGATTATAATATAGCAATTTTCTCTAATGATGAACGCAAATGATACTTATTATCAAATTTTAAATAATGAATTTAGAACCAAAACAATTTCTTAGAAGTAAATGATTATTACCTTAATAGTAAATGATAGTTACTTTGACACTTAAATTAAATAAACCATGACTAGTAATAAATCTGAAACTAAATCTAGGAAACTTGAAACTGAAATCGATGAACCAACTACTCACTGATGGCAAATCAGTTTAGAGAAGTTTCTGAGAGAACATTTAATCAACTCGTTTATCACTGGCAAGGAAGTTGTACTATTAACTGGAAATTTTTATTGTAATATATTAGTAAATACTGTAATTTTAAAAATATATTAGAAAAAAAAATTATTTAAAAAAGTAAGTACATCAGAAATTAAATAATAATCATAAGTGAATAGTTAATAAATAAATTAAATAAAATAAGTTTGGACAATACAGCAAGTCGTCCAAACCCAAATTATTTCAAACTTCCTATAAGAGAAAATAAGATTATTTCCTAAGAGCATACTATTTTAAATTAAAACTGTTTTTATAAAGGATGCGAAGATTTTTTTTTTTTTTTTGGTGACAACCGTCAGGGTCATGTTCGCCTTTGCACCGTTAGACACAGGTTACATGATTATAGGAGTAGAGTGAGAGTATAGTTTAGATCTGAGAGTAAAGATGGTGTGACTGTAGGAAGCGAATGATGTTAGTTATATGAGGAGAGGAATTAGAGAGAAGAAGCGACAGATCGGTGGGGAGATTGAAAAGAATACGTGATGCGGTATATTGTCGGCATTCTGTGAGGATGTGGAGTATTGAGAGAGGAACCTGACATGATCGACAGAGAGGCGGATGTCCATTTGAATACAAACAAAATTATTTATTAATAGGTTTGGCTAACATAAATATGCTGTTTATTACCGCGTCAATACTTCGCATTTACTTATTACTCTTGAGCATATATATATATATTATATATATATATATATATATATATATATATATATATTATATATATATATATATATATACACATATATATTAAATCTTTCTTCCGATTTAAACTAAAGGACGCAAAAGAAATGTATTTGAAAATTGCTGTTCTTGTTACAAGGAAACAAATATAGATTTTAACGAAAAATTATTTTTTTCAAAAACTATATTAGAAAATAAAATTTATATTATTTTTAAGGTTTATTATTTGGGTTATATATGGAATAGAGAGTAAAATAAAACAGAATTCTCACAAAATGTCTCCCTTTTGCCTTCACACAGGCATTTAATCTCCGTAATGTTCTTTTGCTGCCACTGCTGAGTTGACCTGGCCTTTTGAGATGGAGAGGAATCCTGCTGGAAAACCCAAAGACTTCCATTTTGTAGCTTTACAACAGGTTCCAAAATATCGTTTTTAGCGGCTGTTTTAACTCTTTAAAAAAAAAAAAAAATTGGAACTTTACGGTGCCATCAAACCGAATTCCCTACCAAAACGTCACTGAAGAAGGATGATGATCTCTTGCTACTCTTCCAAAGATTTTCTTGGTTTGTTTAGATTTGTGTACGTACATTATTTTGGGCGATTAAAATTTTCTTCAGTTGTAAATATTTTCTCAACGCTAAACAAAATATTTCGACAAAGACCATTGGTGTAACAACCAAGGAGCACTTTGCATCTTTCCACTCCCTTTTTTTTTTTTTTTTTTTTTATGTACTTGGGTAGCATTTACCCGGCCATTCTCTGAAATTCACCCATCCTAGGGTCACTTTTTGTTATGCGAAACATTGATTTGATAGATATTCTCATTTATCGCGACATAATTTGTTGTTTATCGGGTGATATTTCGAGCAGCCACTGCTCTCACTGCATTTTCCCGGTCCAGGTATGTCACATACTTATAGGATCTCTCTATATCTATTTATAGTGCAGTACACAAACACACGGCTGATACACAAAGGTTTCACAATATTTCAATCTCTTACCTACATTTTCCAACTTCGTGAAAGGCGATCTAAGCTATTCGGTTTTCTTTATCACCAGACTCCAAGTAAACTGAGCGAAAGAATTAAGAAAATAATTGGGATTATTACCCTTATATGTAAATAAAATAACCTAATAAAGGTATGGATCTATTTATGATTATCTAAATAATGCCTAAGGATGTAAGTTTAACTTTTGTAACAATACTAATGGCAGAAAAAGGTATTAGATTAAAAATGTGTTAAATTGCGCTTCATGATATGATATCTTTATATGTTAGCAATTAGTTTTTCTTCTGTATTTTAACTTCATAAACATCTTTTCGCTGAGATCCATTGGGATCAGTTAACCCCGACAAATTCCTTATCCTTCTCCAACACTTACCCGGCATCTATCTTCCTCTAACCTTGCCTGTAATGTACACTGGCTATAAACCCAGCTCTATTTATTTTTCCCACCTTCACCTTTACGTTTCCCTTCATCCTCATCATCTATATACTAATTACCGAGTCTCTATATTTTCTACAATATTCTTATAAAACCTTGGCCATTTCCATCGTTTCCTGGTCCCTTATATTTCTTTTAACAGACTGCTTATTAAAATCACCCCCATCATTCCTCTAGTTCAAAGATGTAATTTTCTGAATATGAAATAACTTTGAAAATATTTCATAATATTTGTTTTTCTTAAATATAAAAAAAAAAAATTAAACATCCTTTCTTTTTAACTGTATCATTGAGAAGGTCATCCGGGAATGGCGCAAATGACTGGATAGCAGATGAATTTAAATCGGAGTCCGGCTAGGGCGCAAAAACCAAAATTTGGAGGTTGATTGCATAGCCGTTGCAGATGACCTTTCAATTATTTCAGATTCCATAAACAAAGCCTTAGAACAGACTGTGGAGACAAAAACACAAGCAGCAAAGGCAAGCCTGCCGATCTCATTAGAGATTACCAAATATTTAACCAATATCAAGATGGGAGGGACCCTTAGAGCTCTCAGTGGGACAAGACAAAATCAATCGAATAGATAATTTCAAATATGTAGCAGAACTGATAACACCAAGCTTGCCAGAGAAAGAATCCTTTAAACTACAAATGAACAAGATGGTAATGGCATACAGATCAACCAATGGCGTATACCACAAAAAGTCCATATTTTTCAATGTAAAGCTAAAGGATTACCGCACTGTCCGGAAGGATGTCTTATACGCATCAGAATGCCTCTCAATGAGCAAAAGAGGTCTGTTTGAGAAGATGAAGGCCAAAGAGATAAAAATTTTGAGGAAGATATTGGGTCCCGTCAGAGAGAATGGGGATTGCTGAAGGCGGCATAATGTTCAATTATAAACCCACGTAAAGAAGAACACCGTTACCATCCGGAAAAAACGAATAACCTTTTATTGATTCAAGACTGGACCAACCACATGATTTTCTTCCTTCAGCAGAAGAAAACCAAAGGGGCTTAGTTCAATGAGGTCGACAAAGACTTTGAAGAAGTGGGAATCACATAAAACGACATCCAGGAGCTTGTTCCAGGGCTTCCGACAAAAACCTAGATTGAAAACAGAAAAAAGCATAGATCCTGGAGAGAGTGGAGCAATATCGAGAGCACATGCGGAAACACTGGACAGAAGACATCAAAGCCAGAAGTAGCCATCTGAAACGACGTGGTCCGAATTCGACCCGACATGAATGAATGAATAAGAAGAAATAATCAGGATTCAGTTCAGGAAACAATTTTCTAATGTTGGCGACGTTTCGGCTCAAACATCTAAGCCATTATCAGGGCTGCAAAGATAATACAGACAATTTTCTTCACTGCTGTATATGGAGAGAATGTAGTAATTATAATTCGTTAATTAGATACAAATGTTAATAGGGTTTAACAGTGGAATAACAATAATGATAACATTAATCTATTTGATAAGATAGGATAAATTTCTTAAACAATGAAACCACCTCTGAATATCTGTTTTACATAATAAAATAAAAACAAAAAACAATAAAACTATCTATGAAATTATAAATTATTTGATATGATAATTGTTTTTATATGTATTTATAAGTAATCTTTTGAAGTAAAAAAGTGTGATTTAAATACGATTAGGAGACCAAATTTCAGGAAAGCTAGAATATCTAAAAAAAAATTATTTATGGAGATAAAAATATGTTTCTTTTTTTATTTAACGTCACTTTTATGCTAATCTGGCTAATCGGACGATGCTACAGTATTGAACTCCATGGATTTTCACTTAAACGCCATGGATAGGAGACACTTTGTATCTTTTCTTATTGCCTAAATGAATTACTACTACCTTCTCCAATGAAGTACAATCGACTGCCAGATAAAAATCATAAAAAGATTGGTTGTATACGTTTTGAATCCTCCCGGCAAAGTCTCGATCTTCTCTTTCTTCTTTGGAATACCTAGGAATTGTTTTATTTAGATAAATATCCGTTGTCCGGATTACCAATGCTTTCTTGCTCTTACCTTACGACAGGTACTACCAAATCCTACCTCAACAGTCTCTTCCATCAACTAAGATACGAGCATCCATCTCTTATCTCGTAATACTTCATTAAACACACTAATTAGGAAGTTGGCTTTTTAAATCTCCTCCTCATCACAAGTGATCTATTCATCTCTCACTAAAGGGTATGGTGCCCTTCTCTGGTTAATTACGAGTAACTGATATGACAGTCCTTTGTTCTCCAAGAGTTCCGGGAAAGCCGACATGTATTCTTTGTATGCAAGCGTGATGAACGGCTGCCTGATTCATAACTAGGAGACTGATCTTTCCAAGGATCTTGTTGAATAAAATTGAAGACAGGCTGTCACCTTCCCCGTATCCTGGTTGTACCTTGAAGCATTCACTTCGTTTCTCCTGAAAACCCTGACACAGCTCGAGTATTCCGCAAAAAAGCTCTTACAAACATCAACGAAGTCCTAAATATCTTGTTTTTTCCTATGATCCAACAGTACATTATACATTTTATTTATGAAAGTCAAGAAACACTGAAATGCGCTGAGGGGGTGTTAGAACATCCTACATACAAGGATTCGAATATGAATAAAGAATCGCAAAGATTATTGCAATGTGTTTTCATAAAATTTCCATACAATATCAGTGATGCAAAACAGATAAATTCATTAACAACGAATTTTGTAACGTATTAATTAATTAATCATAGCTTAAATAGCTCATACCAATAAATAACCTTAGACATGAATGCTCCTGTTAGTATTCATTCCGCCAGAGGATTTTGTTCCTTGTTTTAAGATATTAATAACACATTTTTAGGAGACTTGGCTAAGATATGCGCTCGCGACGCATGATAGTGTCTCTTAACTTCTTAACTCTCATATATTTAATTCTTATGATTACGTTTGAATTGTACTGTTTGATCATAGCAAAAACCCTGGTATTTAGGATCTCAACTTAGTTATCAGCAGGCCTAAAGGCGCTAGGTTCAATTGCTTAGAACCAATTCTTACGGAATTTAATAACCTACAACATTTCTTATATGGGTTCTTGTCGAAAAATCAATTCCTGAGAAGCTGTAAGCAGATAATAATGGCTGAAAAACCCTTTCGCTTTCCTGAAAAACGTTTTCGATACTAGCTTCATTATTGCAAATTTCCGGACACATGTCCATAGAAATTGTTTTTCTTATTTTGAGATCCTTATTAATTTCTGAAGTCTGACCACTTGGCCCTTAAACACCCTGTATATTTGCTTATAGTAATCGTAATTATATTACACGTATCTTATAATATACTATCGAATCAGTTACTCTTTCAACTATTTTCATGCACAACGAATAAAATCTTTATTTATCAGTCTTAGTCACAATAACATACTAATAGCAAATAGCATTCTGTGCTTATTGAATAACAACTTCTGGCTTTTCAAAATAACCGTTCTATATCAGTAACACGTTTTTACCATAAATATGAATCTTCCTAATCAGCGAAGAAACCAAGAAAATTCCGCTGTTTCTCAGGTTTTAGAAAGAGGTTACTTGTTAAATGTTATAGAAACTATTTTTTTTTTTTATATGTTTTTAAAATTCATCAAAAATGGGATTTGTTTCTATGATAACTTGTCCTTAAAAATGCATTTTAAGGCGTTAATGACCACACCACGGTTGAACTACTTTAAATCAAACCTAACCCAATCAAAAATGGATACTTAGCCTACCATACTTCAAATAATTACGTTACAAATAAAGTATCTTTGCTAATACTGCTCAGATTAGACTATTTTGCTTAAAACGGTTAGAAATTGGATCATCATTGAAATGAGTGCATTTAAGAAATAAATGGTTTTGAGTTATATGAAGTTTCAGACAGTTCGAGGACGAGCCTAGCTTCATTGGACGTCTAGACGGTAAAGGGAATATCCAGAAAAAATGGTAGCTTCAGAATCATAGTAGTTTTTGAGATACTGCAATGAGAACATAAGCGAGTTAATGGTAACTTGTTTTTATATATAAGGAGGGCGGGGTTCCAGGGTGGCTTAGCTGCTGTGAACGCATGTTGCCCAGCAACCGCAGATGACTAGATATATAGAATTGAAAATAATTAAGAGTTCGCGTCTCGATTCCGGGGGACTTTTTATATCGGCATACCCTTTTGGCCCGAGAGACCCCCGTATAGCCTTCATAGGTGAGGTAGGTTTGAACAAAAAAAAAAGTTTTTATAAATATAGATAACAAATATTTAGATGGTGCTACATTTTATTAAAAAATTTCGTTTTAAAAAAATAAAACTTTTATTGAAATAATTAATAGATAAAATGGTAAAAATGATTATATTTCATCCTTCTAAGAGGATAAGATTTCCAATTAAGCTATAGTTTTAAGTATTTTCAAAATATATTTACCAAAATAACAAGATTACAGTTGGCTACGTGTCCTTTCCTTCCAACAGCGCTAAGACAGGTAGGTAAGTAGATTTATAGACAAGTAACTAACTAGAAAACTGGTTTTCAAGAAGTGTGGTGGATCACCTTGAGCCGTTGCATACTCATCTTGTTTGGCTCGTGCTCTGTCCAGGTTCAATTATTCATCAAAGTGAATTCTTGAGCAATCTTGGCAGCATATAGACTGATCTACTGCGTTTGTTTACTCGCTCTTGTAAACATGCCTTTCGATTGGATGTCTCAATACCACTATTGCCTAAAGCATTTTATACTTATAAAGTCACATTGACAATGAACATTACAAGCAATTGCAATCTCAGTAACGTTTTTGTGAAGGAGTGTCAATACACAAACGAATCAGTGCAACATACAATACCAATATCGGTTTAAAAAGTCATTTAAATTTTTTTAAATCTGATAGATAAAACATATAATGCTTTTGAGATTAAAACTAAAACATCAGGTTTTTCCAGACCGAAAGTCAAAGACTGATTTTATATATATATATATATATATATATATATATATATATATATATATAATAGGGGAGCCCGTGGCTGAGTGGCTAGCGCGCTAGTCTCTCATGCTACAGGTTGCGAGTTCAAATCCCAGCCCCGGCGGGGCTTTTATAAGGATGTAATATAATGGGGATTCACTTGCAGCCTCTCCCCTAGGCATGTGAGACCCGTCAGCCAAATGGTGGCCACCCACAAAATTAGGCGTAGGCTCTGATGATCTGATGACTCTACACTATAAATTACATCGTGAAACGCGAGCGTAAACTCCCAGGAGATTACATCGCGAGGCCCAGGGCCTACACGGCCTGTCGCGCCACTGAAAGATATATATTCCAGCAGAGTTATGAAGAAACTTGGAGAAAATATATCATTTCTAGATCTCTAAGAACTGTCCTTCAACTCTGTTTTCCAAAACATAAAATAAGAATGTAGCTCCTAAAAGATAGGCTATAGAGACAACGGTCATAAACGAAAAACACCTAAAATTTTCAATGCAAGCATCATCAAAACAGTTTTTTTGATACAGAGCATGTCAATTAAGCCTCAACACCTAACAAAACGTGACTTTTGGTTTATTCTTTTCAATAAAGAACCTTTGTAATCGAACAAAAAAAAAAATACCCTCCCCCTCCTAAAAATTCGAAGGCTCACGTTTCAAGATTATGTATGCTGTGTCTTTGTGACAAATGTTATATGGCATAAACTATTCCCCTCTAAATTTCTGACTGGGAAACTGTCTTCGTATTTTCGATCCGAGCAACATCAGCAGGGCTAGAGCGTGTAAAACTAAGGGTAAGAAAATCGTTACACAATGAAAGTTATAGAAATATCTTGCCAAAAGACATCTCAAAATGAGGTATCTCTGAATACAGGTATGTTTTTGTAAATAGTTGTTACCAGCCTGAATGTATAGTATGGATTCATATCAGAACATTAATCCATCAAGGAATGGAATCGAGCAGTGACCCTCAAAGAAGATATACATAACTTATAATTATCGGAATAAATCTGATTAGTGGCTATTTCGTAACTTGTAAGAGTGAAGTATCAGGTATATTTTCCAGCCTCGGAGCAGAGAGATAAGAATAACTACGTATAGTAGCTCGTCCGCGTGGTGTCGTAACAGTTACTCCGTTATAAGATAAGTAATTGTTGTTCGTGGGTCGGCCTCAACCCAAAGCAATTTCGATAATAGCCAATCAGAGGAGAGGCTTACGGGCTCCTTAAGGTTGCATCGGATTTTATAGGTCAGGATCGTTTTATAACAAAGCTTTTTAAATTGAGTCTAACTACGGTTTCAATTTTAGTTATTGAATACCTTATTAGCATTTAATAACGGAAACATTTTTTTTCGATGTAATTTTGAATGGATTGTGAAGTGAGGAAATTTGGCTATGAGATAAGAATATGAAATCTCGAATATGAAAGAGTAAGATTCGGGTCTTAAATTAAACTTGGCCTGGCTTAAGAGCCGCGTCCACACCCTCCTCATATAGACCTTAACATTTATCAGGTCAGGCTAAGGAAGGCCGAAGGAATGACCGAAACCTTGAAATGGCTGCTGCTATACTCTAACATAATTACAAAAAACAGAATAGAAAATAATTTTATTTTGAGACTGGGACTCTTAAGAATAACAGTTGTGTACAATTTAAATATTTAATACATCAATTTCTCTCACTGGAAACTGCAATGCTGGTCTTATCCCTTCAAATATCAAACAACGATACTCACAAGGCAGCCCCACCCGCACCTCACTGTATTTATGTAATTTTTTATGTGTTGATATTTATTGTAAATTTTAATATCTTTTGTAATATGAAACCATATTTATTATAAATATATTCTTATTAATAAAGTAAAAGAAATGCTTTTAAATAAGAAAATGTCTGAGCCCATAAAAAGTAAATAAGTGGTTACCGCTCGGTAATCAGATTAGCCATAAGTCTATACACACCCGGCCGGTCTAAGGCATGGCATCTTTCTCACCTCACCTTAACCTCTCTTATTACCTTTTTATATGACTCAGATATTTTACCTTTCTTGGTTTTACTCTTAATATATGTGTTGTTTCTGGTAAACCCTTTTCATCCTGTCTCTCCCCCTCATAGGATGGGCTGCATGGCTTCTACCAGTGTTCTCCTATGAGGGGTCCTAACCGGTGCTGTTGAGCTTCTATCTCACGGGCATTCCTTCCTAATATAATATAACCAGTTCCCTCTTCTGAATGGTAAAGCCCTCGCTCGCCTCCTGCCTGCCAGGTAACCAACCTTATACCTAATGCTTATACTCGGTAAGAGCTTATACCTTGGCGGTCACCAACCTCCATCATATTCTGCAATTGTCTATCCTGTTAGGATCATTTGAGTTCTAAGCCTCTCTGAGACTCCAGATTCATTAGTTCATGACTCAGTGGCACATCGTACCTCCACTATCCAAATCTGAACAGGCATTGTGGAGGCCTCCTGAAATTCAGCCTCTAGATTAATAACCAACCTCCTCATATATTTGTTTTTATAAAATTTGTTAAATCTCTGCTAATTCGTAAAAGGAATTACAGTTGTATGATTAATTACTCACAACTTTTATATTACTGATGTTGTTTTATTATAAATTTTATTTTGAATGACATATTTATGAAATATATCTTACAATTTAGAGCCTGACGATTTTCTAATTTAAGCGGAAATATACTTTTTAAGGTCCCCTGTGTTGATTACTAATGCCATAAAAAAGTTCGTGTGTGTATGTGGTATTACTCGAAAATGAGAAGTCGTACATAACTGAAATTTCATATTTTTAACCAAATATAAGATTGTGATTTTACAGCAATTTTTCCGATCAAATAGACACGCCGGATGCAAAGCATTATTTACTATATTTTCAAAAATATCCATTCGTACAACGATTGATACCATATTGATGTAAAACACAATCTCCTTTGATTTTATGTACGTTTTATTCTTATTGAAATTTTGCGAAAGAGTTTAAAAACCGAATATAAAAATTTCTTTCTCTAATATACCTCTGATTTGGCTTATTGCAATTGATTGACTATTTTAGCTTTTCAGGATTGACAAACCATAGGATTCATATTCAATTTAATATGAAATAATTTGATAGCAAACAAAAAGTGAAATCAGCAGAAAAATTTTTCGAGGTTAATTTTATTTCTGCTAACAATAACACTAATATGTATATTTAAAATATGCTGTTGGAATGCTGAAGAATTTTTTTTTTAACTTTAAATCTTTATTCCCATTAGTCAATAATACAATAAACAATCAGTAAATGTAGGGTTATCTAAGAAACATGGCGTGATAGGCATGAGGGAGAGCAGCACCCATTGGCACCTACTCTTGCTATGAAATCAACGTGAATTACTAAAGGAGAAGGTCTCTCATCTAACTCCTCTTCAGCCTTCTTTGGGAGTTTTCTGGCATGAGTGCTGTGGCCATATCATTGATTAGTGTGTTAGGGTGACCTTTTTGTGACAGTTTGTCGTGGAAGCGTTTGTAGTAGCTCCGTATGTGTTCATTGAAAATTTGCATGTGAGGGTCAGTATGTAAAGTTATATTACTAACGTAACAAGTGTTTTTGTAGTTGTTCTAAAAGTTTTAGCCTGAAAGATTTGAAGTTTGTTAATGTGAGTCTTTTTAGCTGTTCCATTTATCTATGAAGCATAAGTCAAAATAGGTTTCAGGAGGTAAGTGTAGGTGCTTAATTTCTGTCGAAGTTTTAGTTTTTAGTGTTTTCAATAGAGTGAATAAAGAAGTCTCAGTTTTTGGTTTAGGATTTTCTTTTTTTTTTCTTGATATGACCCCAAGCAATTCTTCTCTCAAACGCAAAACCTGGGTAATGCACAGTGTCTGTCTGTGGGATTTGAGTTTGTCTAAGAAAACGGGAGGACACGTGTCATGTCAAAGATTGAAGGTGATGTGATGTGATTCGTCATGATTCAGTCGGATTTTCCAGTTTGAACAAGTCATGTCATTTTATTAGATGTTGTTGTAGGGTCTCTGAGCCATGTGTTGCAATTTTATCTTTGGTTTAGATCGTTGTGTCGTCTGCGTAAGTAGCTGTTAGAGTATTAGGGCTGTAAGGTATGTCGTAAATATAAATAATATCGAGTACTGTAGGCTTACCTTACCTGCACGGTACTCCTGCTGCGATAGATCTCATGGCGAATAGCTCTGATCCCTGACGAACGGAGAAAAATCTGTGAGAAAGGAAAGAATGGATAATGAGGTAGTAAGTAGGTGGAAGGATAGTCTTGAGTTTGAAGAGAAGCCCCTGGTGCCAAACTCTGTCGAAGGCTTGAGCAACGTCAAGAAATACGCCAGTACTGTATAATTTCTGCTCTAGTGCGGTGGATATGTAGTCCGTCACTCTGTGAAGTTGGTGCAATGTTGAGTGATGACTTCGAAATCCAAATTGATGATATGGCACGATGTTGTTAGTACATCAAGAAGTTTTTTATGTTGTAGATGTTCGAAAATTTTGGAACATAGTAGAAGTAAGCTTATTGGTCGGTATGATGAGGGAGTATTTTTGTTCTTTTTTGGCTTGTGAATCATTGTAATATTGAAGAATTCAGAAAAATGTAATCTAGCATTTATAAAGTTGTATAAGGTAATGGAAAGTTGCAAAAAAAGCATTAACTTTAGTTATTGTTGTAGATAATAATTTTTATTGCTATATTAAATCTAAAATAAATGTTTCCATAGAAACAATATAATTCCTTCTTCAACATTAATTTGATTTCATGAATCAATGAAAATCGTGTTTTGGGCACACCTGATTTTTCCCTATGCATAGAGTGTGATTACATCTTAAATAGGAAATCAATTGCAGAAGGCTATAATTAACTTATAAATAGAAATAAATTTGTAAAAATATGAAACTTTGTTGTTAATATACATATTAATAAATGGACGAGTTATAGTTGATAATACATCAATAGTATTATTTAGTTATTATTTAGAATCCATTGAAGTAATGGACTACAATTTGCAAACTACTTCTCAATTTGTGCGGAGTGTTTATCTTTCATTTGTGCTATTGATCCTATTTTACTTATAGGGGTGCCTTTCCATGACAATATTATTTGTATATCCTTCCTCTATTTCGTTTTTAACTTATTGCATTTAGACAATAATCATACAAAACATTATTGTTAAAACGATTAAAATTATAAAATATTCTGTTATTGAATTAGGGATTACCTTTTTAAAGCAGTTCATTTATTTAATTAATTTTCCGAATTGATAGCTGTTAATTACATTTTGATTAAAACATTTTTGTAAATTAACAATTCAAATGGTTGGAAAAAAACGTGAAATATTATCAGTTTCTGAAATATAAGGGAAAACTATAAAATGTGAAAAATTTAGATTTATGGAATAATTCAGGTGCTCGTAAAAGAACTTTGGACATTAAAGTTAACAGAAAAAAAACAACAGATGCAATATTTTTTCTAAGTAAAAAATAACAAATAATCATTAATCCCATCATTCCATAATATAAAATATCAGAATAAATTTAATTTTTTTTTATGTAGAAATACTGGATAGCTCACAAAATAATAGAAATAGAAAAATACTGGAAGCCATATACATTACCAAAAATGATAATAGGACCATAAACCACAAACACAAAAAACCAACGTACGAGTTACACAGATATTATAAATAAATTAATGTTATAATAATATAACAAAAATAAATTGAGTAAAAATCCAAAAACTATACGATCGTAACAAGAGAATACAGTGAGCCAATATAATAATTTCATTTAGTAGTGACACTTAAAAATGTTTGGTGTATTAATATAATTAATCATTATGACACATAAATTAAAAATTAAATGGTATTTAAATACTTAAACTAATCCTCTGCAAGAAACATTTATTATTTCAAATTAATTTAAGCATAAATTGTATGATTTATATTGTATAAATTTTACTTAATTTATTTATTTTGGTGATTTTATTTAGATATATAGATATATTAATAACTGTTTTTTTTTATTTATTTAAGCATATTTCAACAACAAAAGAAATATTGCAACATATAAAAAACATTCGTAGAACTTTGTGGTCTTTTAGACCGTCAGTCCGGCGCCGATCTGTAAAATATTACAAATTATATAATAGTCAAACACAGGTCACTCACTAATTCCATTCAACTTTTAACCATATTAACTTATAAATAAAACAACAGTAAAAAAAAAACAATAAACAATTAGTATTACACATTAGAAAGTGTTTTTTAAATTATAATTAAATTCTTTAATAAGTCTATACCTATAAGGCCTATATTGCACAAAGAACACATCCCACTACTATTTGAATAAAATCTGTTATAGTTGAGATAAAGAAGTTCCCATCTAACTTTGAATTCCCATTTTACCCAATTAAAGTTTATTTTAGTATCATCAAGGTAATGTGTTCCATAATCATAATTTAAGTTTTTATACAGATACATTTTTTCCGAAACTGAAGCCTTTTGTACATATTTTAATCTATAAATTTCTATTATATTATTCCTGAATTCCTGTGATATTTTTGTGATTTCATGTTAGTCTTCAAAATGGAGGGAATGAAACTCCGAAACGTATTCTAAATTTATTTATAAATTCGTTATCGGAATGATTATAATTGAAAGTGAAAAGTACTAATTTAAAAAAAAAATGAAACATTATCAGTTTTTAAAATATAAGGAAAAACATAAAATGCGAAATAATAAGATTTATGGAATAATTCTGATCCAGAACTTTGGACATTAACATAAACAGAAAAACAACAATTGCGGTATTTTATTAATTAATAAAGTTATTAATAATCACCATTACTCTAACAAAAGGAAGAATAGAGGATTGTACAAAAGACTCAGCTTTTAAATGGAATGTTTTGATTTCATGTAATTCATAAATGGTGTAAAGTGCCTGTTACCCAACTCCTCAGATCCCTCCAGTTATGAATTGCGTTTTCCTTGTAATGTCTGTATTGTAGTTACCTTTTTAAAAAAACCGAGTGTTATATAACTTTCTTTTTTTTTAATTTTTTTATTGTACAATACTTTCATAATTAGATGGACTGGTTTAGTCTTCACTGATTATAAATTAGAGAAAATGAAATAAAATAAAATATTTATAAAACTGAGGAAAAAAGAGCTTCTTATTTTTATTAATAAGAAAAGAATGTTTTGGTTGATATTGTAGGAGACCCTTAGGGCTGCAGTGTAGGTCAGGACTGACTATCGACCCATGGGCCTGTGCAGTAATTGTGTCCAGCTGTCCTCTTCTCTTCCTATCTTCTTCTTAACCTTTATATTATTATTATTATTATTTTTAGGGATTTAGCATTATTATCGATTCTCCACTAATTGGAAGGAACCATTTAACACGATACGTTCTTTAATTAGTAGTAATCTTTAAGTAATCCGACTAATCCTTATTACCAAGAAGATGAATTATAATGAAAACACGGATCATTCGCTATTCGAGTTTTCGTAAATTGAAATTTTCTTCTATTATACCTCAATACACTTAAGAATTAATCGTTTAACAACACCTCAACACAGAAATTACTGGGATTTTATTTGCAAATGTTTATATATATATAAAAGTAGGATGATTTCCAATTAAGAAGAATGTTATATCCCGTCATCATGTTAAAAGGGTTTTCGGATTCTCGGTGAGTCATCCAACTTCCAATGACCAGCTGCCGTGGTCAGGGAAAAACCGGGCGATCGAACTTCAGTCCTCACGTCACCAGCCATTTTTATTGTTTTCGGAAATACTTGCCAATTTATTAATTTAATAGCTATCGAGATCAATTATAATTTGATGACGTGATCGTGTTAATTAATTTTATACGTATTTAAATAATAACATTCTTGATGACCAACCGAAATCTAATTCACTCGCATCAGTTTTGAATAGATCTTTTGTAATACGATTTTATGATATGTAGTAGGTGCGTATATAAAAAAAATTACCATAATTCATAACTTATGTATATATAGCGCGTTAACTATCAGTGGATAAGGTTTTATAAATTGAATGAGAATTATCCGTAACTCAATGATTTTACCATTGAAAATAACATTCTAATAGAGTCGGATTGATAAGAAGAATCCAGTTCTAACGTAGGTTTCAAACGTTCTAGTACCTAGGAAAGGCATTTTTTTAGTGACTGACACAAACTTTGAAATTCTATGATGAATTTGGGAACAATTTATTCGACAACTGTCACAAAATTTCAATGCATTGTTAATGGCAATAACTTGAGATATAAGAGAAGAGATAAATTGACCTGAAAATGCCTGAGCATGCAGTTTTTATTAAAATGAATGTTAAATTTTAGCGGTAAGATTTTTTCATCTAAAGGAATAAAATCAGTAAAATAGTGAAACATTAATTTGAGGGCTTACGTTTCATGAAGCGTAGAATGAACCCGACTAACGAAAAAAAAATCCGTTTCTCCCAATTACTAAATAAATACCAAAAAGTGCTATTTCATAAAAAATTACATTTTCTACAAAATGAAAAAAGAATCATTGACATTGGTTAAGAAATAGCAGATAATAGCATTTTGAAATTAGCAGTGCTAATTATATGTCCGTGATATGCCATTTTCCTTTGAATTATTTATTGCTTTTCATATTACTTAATTGCCTATCTACAAGCTTTATAAACAGTTATACCCTAATATTGTTATTTGAAAATAATAAACCATTGTGTAATAATTTGCAGTTTTTTTAAAGATAAGAACAGTAATATAGATAGAACATATACTATATTATTTAATCTAAAATATATGTTTTCAATGAAACGAAATATAATTCTTTAAACCTTTTTTAACTCTATTTATTTGTCCCTAAAATGATTTTAACAACCAAGGTAAGTGGAAGTCGTGTGTTGCCCGCACCAGATTTCTTTGCTGAGTTTATAGAAAATATTCAAAAGCTGGGATCAGGATTCTTATTTGAAGGGTTATAAATCCTTAAAGAGTATTTATGAAACTTCCTCGTTAACATTTATCATATTTCATGTATACAAATATCCCAAAAGACTAAAGAATTTAAATGCTGCTGCTCCTGCTCCAAAAATGTTTCCTAAATCATGTAAGCACCCATTTCTGAAGGAATCTCCATCCATTTTATTTAGTCAAAATCTTTGTCATTGTATTTTTCAAAGTCGTTACAAGGTAGTACCACTTGAGACATCTCTTTGCTCATGGGCTGTTCACTGTAGTAATCAATGAGTTCTCCTTATGGCTAAACCAGGAGCTTGAGGTTTGATTTAGAGTAACCTCTTTGAGCGGGAACCTCAGAGATGCGGTCTCTATATACATATTAGATATTAGAATGAATCTTGGCCTAATATTACAAGATATTATTTAAATGTTGTTATGTTATGATATATTTAAATTTAAGGTGTGGCTGATATCATTCACTTGTGAACAATTTTTAAAAAATTATATTTTTCGGAATGAACCAGGCCACATTAATGAATTTGGTGGTGGTTGGGTGGATCCCTATAGGGCCGATACCTAACGGACAGGGCATTAGCTTGAGCTCGCGTGAGCCTCTGGCGTTTGTCCGATTGAAACGGTGCAATCAATTTTAATGATCTCCTTCATGGATTCTAAGCTAAACCCTGTCTCCTCTAACTGGACAGATAAATTATCTCTGGTAATAAAACCCTACATCTGCAACAGTTGATTGCAGTAGTAAATATCTTTCTATGGCCTCTAACGTGGAAGGGATTCAGTGCCGCTTTAAAGATATGTGGAGCATTTTTTGTTATTATTTTTATTTTATTTTCCTGATTCATTATTTTTCTCTGAGTTTTATTTTAGAAACGAAATGAAGCAAAAAATCTCATATTGATTATATGTGAATCTTTATTTCTTCTATAATGAGCGAAACTGTTGCAAGTAGTTAAAATGCCAGCCAGCTTATTTGTAAAGCTAACTGTAAAAAAATGCTTAAATATTATTTTTATTTTTATTTTATAAAACATAGTTTTGTGTAATAAAAATTGCATGGTGAATAATCAAGCTGGTATCTACTAACAAGAAATGCACCGTGCTTTTAGATATTAAACCAGAAGATTTTTTTTTGTTTTAATATATTTATTACAATTTACAAGTGTATTAGGTAATGCAACAAGTAAATGTGAGTAAAAATATATAAAGCATGATGCACTTTTATGGGCAAGGTTCCCATTGGTACCACTCAAAAAATATTCTCAACTAGATCCATATCGGCCATATGATAGTCATGTAGATGAGCCTTTTGTAGTCAACTGGAAGATTAGAACATTTGTCTTGTAAGGTTTGAAGTAGTCGAATAGCGAGCAGTTTCTTGTCGTTTTAGTCTTTTATGAGGGTTCCATGCAAGACGTTTGTCAAGGTGAAGTCCTAGATATTCAGCAGGGGCAAGCGGAGTGTTATTGAGGAATACTGCAGGACAGGATGTCATAAATCATTAGCATAAAAAAATAATTCAGTATTTTAAAAACCCAAAATATAAGTGGAGGTTCATGGTTCTCACCCCTAATGCATTCTTTATACAATATGCACGTAGATCAGCCAACTCTTGACTCTTTTCGTGAGCCTTTAGGTTCGTAAAATACAACCATTGTGTATCTGCCTTCAATTTATTGATAGAAAAATATTGTTTACAAATTTGCGGAAATTTCGTTCCGCATTGAGAACGAGTAATTGGGTTGAAAGTAATTAGATGGTAAGATCATTAAACCAGAAATCAATTTTTAAAAACTCTGTCTTTTCTAGGGTCTAATATTGTTGATAATAGTTGTGTTTTCCCCTCTTCAGCTGGAACGACTCCTATTTGAACGTAGTGAGATTTGGTGATCCTCATACCAACACCCCTTTAGCTCGTTTGGTCTCATATATACAAACACACAATGGAAGGAATTTCGGATTGCACCATTTTGTTCTATTTTAGTATTATGATAACAGAGACACGGTTTGTAGCTTGTAATGAAATCTTTTCCGGGGAACTGACATTTGGTGCTGCGGTTAAATCTGTATCACTACCACTCCCATCAGACTTTTGAAAAGGATCGATTTTACATCAAATGCCTATGTCAAAAATAAAGATTATAAACTTTTGATATATTTTATTTCTACCATTTAGTTCAAAGTAATGCCGTTGGGTATTTGTCGGTATAATTTGATCTTGAGTTTAGTACCCCTAAAGAAAAATTAGGGTAAAAATATAAAGTTTCGGTCAGTATGGATGAATGTTTGAAAACAAATTGATCCATACGTAATATTTTAAAAAATATTCTTTGATTTGATTTAAGCCGAGACCATGATTTAAAAAATCTTGATATTTTCCCCAATCTTCAAAAAATGCCTAATTTAAATATACTTCTGAAATAAAATGCCTTATGCTAATACAGATTTCCGAAAATCTTTTATACTATATCATCTGTAGATGATGAACCCAGAAGAGAGTAAAAAAATAACTAAGCTATGAAAAACGAAAGTAAATAGATTATAATAACGACAATAATTTAGAAATAATTTAAAGTGACAGATCAAGAATGATTATTCATGAATGTAATAGTTTCGGTCAATATAATCAAAGTATATCTTTTAATTTTAATGTTCAGCTTCTTTAATCAATTAACTTTTTGATCTCCGATCTCTTTGGTTTCAGAAGGTTCTTTAACGAATTTTTACTATCTTATAGTAAGGGAAGTATTGCGAAAATTTTCGAATTCGAGTTTTTACAGGAAATAAACGTTTCAGGGTATCCTGAGTCACGCAAAAAGGTCTGTCCGTGTGAAGTCTAGCGCAAAAACGAAAAGTCGTATGAAACTGGAATTTCGAATTAAGGACAGCTATACGCCCGAGGTGATACGGCTTCTTTTTCATTAAAATCAGCTAACCAGAGGAGCCACTTTATACCATGCATTTTACACCTATTTACGATTTTCTCAAAAAAGGCTGTAACAATTTTGATTAAGCTCCCTATATATATAGATGTAAAATTTAAGGGGCTTTAATATCATATAGGTTTCATTCTGATTGAAATAGTTTAACAGGGTTTAAATATTGACATTTTAATTTTTTTTTCTCTAAAGTATCTTTTATTTTGTATATTATATAAAAATAACTATATCATATATTTATCACTGGTAAAAAACGGATAAATATATAATTTGAACCAATACAACATAAAGGAGAAAAGAGCAAAAGCATTTTTGTATGCAATATTTTATGTTTTTGAACATAAAACTGTAATATATACGTAAAATATACCGTTGAAAAGCTAAAGATTTTAGAAAAAAATATTAACTTATACACGAAATAGTTGTAATAGTTGGATGAGGGTATAATAGATTAGTTAATAAAATAGGTAAATGTTTCTATTGAAACCCAATGTAATTAATTCTTTTGCAATTTATTTTCATATCTAGATGTATTTAAAATTTCTTAAATTGATTTTGGCAACGGAGGTAAGTAAAAGTCGTGTTTTGCGCGCACCAGATTTTTGAAATACCTTTTGACAAATATTTCGGATTTTAAACGTTTAGACGATTGTGGCTCTCATAGCGCTCGACAAGCGTGGTTAAATAAACTGGTGGAAGGAAATTCTTTTGGTCATGAAGTTCTGAATCCAAGAGTAGTTTCCTAATTGCCGAAACAGTCGGTAACGAGGAAATAATAGTTCTTGGTTTACTTTCTAGTGCGTCACCCTTATCGCTTTGAACTTTTTCGCCTGTGTGTTACCTTATACCGTTAGTCTATTTTAAAGTTTTCAAATTTGACATAGCGTGTATGATCATCAAAGTAAAATATATTTTTTTAATCAGCTACGAAGTACATTTTTTTATCAATACATCAATTCGCAAAACAAAATTATAGTAATGTTAATTTTCTTTATTGTAATAGTCTACTCTTTTCTTCTGCATTTGTATCCCATATCCTATTCGACGTTAGCTCTACTGATACATGGGAATCGTTTAAATCATATATTCTATTGAATAAAACAATTTTATTTCTCCAATTTCTGCTGCATTTCTAAAGAAACCTGTTTGGTCTCCTTCATTAAAATCTTCCGCTTCCAATTCATCCGGCTGAAGACTTAGATTTTCAAAGGTCAAAAACGTGTTTCTAGCCTCGTTAATGGGTTTGGTTGAGTTGATAGCGAAGTAACTGTTACTTTGAAAAATAACGATTCAGTATTCCAAAATTTTACGAATATCGAACACCTTAGAGCGCTTTTCATGAAGAAATATATTTAAAAATGCAATCACGGGAAGTGGTAAATCGTAATATATTTCAATTTTAAGTCCATTAATTCTTGTAATTATCTTCATGAAGATTAAGTCTTTAGAAGTTTACATTGGTAAACTTATCAATTTTTATTTATTAAGTCATATTGATTGTTAATTTGATAATTAGGGCTTTAAGGCGTAAAACATCAAAGGTCATCAACGCCTATACGAACGCTAACATAATTGCTAGAGTTCTATAAGAAGGAGGAAATCATTAAATAATAGTAATTATAAATAAACGCTATAAATAAGGAAATCAATAAAAAATGAATGACAAAATTAATTTATAAAAATAAGTGTAAAGTTGCGAGAAGTCACTTAAGAATAAATGAATAAAGTAATAACATGAAAAAAAAATGTTTTTGGAATTAAGTTTCAATGATGAAGATAGTAAAGTTTATAATTTAGGTAGAAAGGAGTTTTTCAGAAGAAATTTAAAGATTAATTTAATTAAATCCTCATTATCTCCCAGAACTTTCGATGTATCTTGAATGAGACCCATTCTGTGAAGCTGCGACGTATAATACCGGCATTCTTGAATGATATGATTAATCGAGAGGGCTACATTGCAATGTTGGCACAGGGGTACAGGGTCTCGAGCAAAAGAATGTGTCAGTTGGATGTGTCCTATCCGCAGTCGGATCAATGCAACTTCCTCCCTGCGGCTGCCACGGCTTGATGTGGGCCAGGGCTTTACAGTTTTTTTTTATAAGCTTTAACTCACTCGCCAACTCTCGTCCCACATTGCCTGCCAGTTGTCCGCTACTTGTACCTTGAGTGGTCGACGAAGCTCAGACGGGGTTAAGATGGCTGTTCCTCGCCCTGGGAGAGTGAGTGCTTGTTTTGCTGCTTGGTCCGCAAGTTCATTACCAGTAATCCCAACGTGGCTTGGGACCCATATGAATCTTACCGACTTGCCCAGATCTTTCAACATAGCGATATAAGAGTGAGTGCGAGATATTATTGGGTGTATGGGGTACATTTGTTGCAAACCTTAAGTGCACTTAATGAGTCTGTTAGTACGATGATTTGGTGGTTAGTCACTGTCATATTGTAGTGTAGAGCGGAGGCTATTGTATGGAGTTCAGCTGTGTAGATATTGCATAGTTTGTGAAGCTTGAATTTGTGGATCGACGATTGGGTCACGAAGGCGGAAGCCGTTGAGGTATCAGACTTAGATCCATCGGTGTATATTAAAAAGGGATCCAGGATTGTTTCAAAAATACGCGATAGTCTTGTTTGATATTTGGAGGAGGAGGCATCGTTTTTAGAGAGACAGGAAAGTTGAATAGAGTTTTAAGTTGATGATAGGTCCATGGTGTAATTTGAAATTCTATTTTGTGCAGGGTCAAAGGTTTGTAAGGGTCAACAAGGTTTTTCTGTCGGAACCCGAAGACGTAGAGCTGAGGACACGTAATATGTCCAACTCCCAGGTTAGTTAGCAATCAAATGTCAGTCCTAAAAATTTGTGGGAGTCGGTGAAGGGCAACAGCAACTCATATTGATTAAACTCGTTATATCGACGTAAATTTTAATGGGGTTTAAAATAATGTAGATTCCATTATAATTTAGATAGTTTCACAGATAATGCCGATATTCTAAATTTTCTTCTTCTAAACTACTTTTATTTTTGAAGATTCTGAAAAAAGAATCATAACATATTATTAAAAAAAAATACCTGTACCACTCCACCCCATAAAGGGTCTTGGGCTCAATCCATTTACAGATTCGTAATGTTTCTAGTCCAATGACCGTGCAATGAGGTTATTAGGCCTTGATCACCGTCAGCCGCCAGGTTTTTTCCTCAATTCAGGTACCCACTTTAAAGAGGCTGGGTCTGCCCCAGGAAGGTCTTCATACTCTATGATCGGCCACTTGAATAAAAAAAAAATTGAAGAGGAAGCAAGGATTGAAACTAATGGATTAGAGTGGGAGTGGAGGTTTTCATGGAAGGTGTGATACCTGGTACGGGCCAAATCAGCAACCTATGGAACATTAAGGTTATTTTGGATGATTTTATTCGTGACAAAGTAAGGAGCGTTAAGAATTTTGGATTGTAAGGATTGGATACGGGAAGAGTTTGATGGTTTAATAGAGCACCAAAGCTCAGCTCCGTAGGTCCAGATAGGCCTTATGATGGTCATGTAAATGAGTCTTTTGTAGTTAAGTGAAAGGTTAGAGCGTCAGTCTAGTAAGTGTTGGTGTAGCCGAAATCGTCGTGCAGTTTCTTGTCTTTTCAGTCTTGTATGCGGATTCCATGTAAGTCGTTTGTCAAGCAGGAGTCCTAAATAGCGGATCTGTTCAACTGGGACAAGCAGAATATCATTAAAAGACACTGTAGGGCAGGATGTCATAGGTTTTCGACGAAGGGTAAAGGTAATTTGTTGGGATTTATTGGAATTTATTTTAATTCTCCAATTCTGACACCATACCTTAAGGTCTCTGATGTGGGATTGGAGAGTTTGAGAGGCAATTCCAGGATCGTTATTAACCGATAACACGCAAGTGTCATCGGCATAGGTAGAAAGGGATGTGTTAGGATGAGTTGGGATATTAGCTGTATAAAGAATGGGTCCTAGGATACTGCCTTGAGGAACCCCAGCAGACAGGGTAGAAAGAGATGAATAGGAACTATTGTGGTTTATTTTGAAGGATCTGTCAGAGAGGTAGGACTGGATGATTAGGAAGTATGTAGGAGGAAGGAATTTACGGAGTTTGTACAACAGTCCCGGGTGCCAGATTCGGTAAATTTTAATACAAATTTAAATATTTTATTTATTTTTTTGATTAAAGAAATATGATTTCAGAAAACAGAGTACGTCTCTTGATTTTCTATTTAGCTGTGTCTTTAGTTTATTCACAAAATTCCCCGAAATAGAAAATCCCCTCTCACTTGCAACCGAACTAGGTTTAATCGTTTTTAAAGCCTGATTTTAAAGATTTATATTTTTTATAATATTAAAATATGTTACATACTTACATTTTGTAAAATATCATCTATATCAAATATCGATCAATGGAACTGGACCCTGAATTTATGAACTGTACATACCGAAGCCAGAAGAAAAACTGATTTAAAATCTAAATTAATTCATCCTATAGATAAAACACCCCGTTTCTTGAAATCATATCCGACCGATATGATTCCATGAACCAAACCGCTTGCAACAATGTTTTCATCAATCTGGTACATTTGTCTTTTTCAATTTCTTTTTAAGTGTTATTCAGTCATTGAAAACTGATATTTTCTACTAAAAACCGGTTTTCGTATTTCATAATTTTCTCCAAAAAACCGGTTTTTGAAAACCGACAAACCCTAATATAGAACATTCGACGTTTTCCTATTTGAATATTTCGGAACAATTTCTATCAAGAAACATTATATTAAAATTATAAATGTTTCATACATCCACAATATTCAATTAATTATGTAGAGGACTAAAGATAAATTTATTTGTTACCCAGTCCCTTATCGGTAAAGTTTTGCTTCCTTCGGCGAGCGGTATAGTCAAAATAACTATTGGGCTGGAAAATAACGTTCTGTGGTATAGCACTAGAATTGCCTCGGGGCACCATCAGCATCCTATATATTATTGCAGATAGTACTGGTGATAATGATTGTGGTGTGTTTTGCTTGTACATTGTACATTTCCCTATTTATGGTCCCTAACAATTATGTCACTAGCTCCCTAGAGTACTAAATTTTAATTGTGTGTTCTATGTCTAATCCTAACATTGAAAATAAAGTTAATATTGTATGCATATGTATATATGTATATATATACACATATATATGGGCCGACCAGATACGTCCTGATTGATGAAAAGTAGGAATGGATCCGGCCGGATTGAAAATGACGCCAGATTGCAATTCCTAATTATGACATATGGGTCAGAAACTTAGACATTAAAAATAAATCTTAGGAACAAAACTCTTAACCACAAAAATGGGCTACTGAATGTGTGCGGCGGGAATATCCAAAATAGACGTCAGAGAAAATACGGAGGCTGAAAGAACCACTCTGTGAGAGATTGAAACAAAACATCTAAAGTAGTATGGCCATTAAAAATAATTCCGAAAGGAATACTACCCAAAGAAGCCTACCAGTGGAAAATGGAGGGGAAAAGAAGACTAAGAAGACAACCGAAAACCTTGGATGGCGAAGAGGAGGAGTCCTTTATGGGCCATGCTCTACGAGAAGACTGGACCTTAGAAAGGGCAATATGGGAAGAAGCTATAAAGAAAGTTTGAGGTTAAGGAAGTCCACTTAAGTGGGAACTCCTAAATAAAAAAAATTCTGTTGAATTATTTAAATTATTTATTCTGTTTGCAATTATAGATGAAGGTTGAAACCTAAAGTGTAAATATAATTAGTGTGGCTATTTTTCATCATGTTTGTTGATTTTGTATTTTTACCACTATTCGCCCTTCAGTTAACAATATTCAGTTTTTGAAGCAATATTAACCCTATTAAAACTTCGTAAATATTGCTCAAAAAACAAGATATTCCTACAGATTAAGAGGTGGAAAGAAGTTTATAAGAAATCGATAAATGTGTTAAAGAAAAAAAAAAAAAACAGCCTAATAATTGTCCTTAAATATGGATTATTTAAGTCACATACATTTTTCTTTTATAATTTCTAAAATAAATCCAGAATGGTAATGATTTAATTTCAGTTTAATGTTATTAAAAGCAATACATCTGTTTCAAAATAAAATATAAAGAGCTAAAAGTGCAGACGGAGTCACACTGCATTCTCTGGAATTAATATGTACAAAACTATAAAGGAACTATTTTGGGTTTTTTGTCAAATACGCTTTTTTAGGTATTTGTGGAACCAAAACAATCACCAAAAATTTTTCTTAAAGAGAAAATTTTATTATGCTAAAAAGAGATTAGTATTTTAATGTACCTTCTAGCCAACTTAGCCAAATGAAATATATAGGTATCATTATTTCCTCTGCTTTGAATTCACTAAAATACAAGTAAAGCAACTTGGATATAGATTTTTTTTTTTTTTTTTAATTAGTTCTAATCTAAGATTATACAACCAAAGTAGTTGGTTTTAAAATATTGCTTTTAGACAGTTGGCAATTTCTAGTATTTAATCGGGCTCAATGGATTATTGATAACGGTTGATAAGTTAATCAATGTAAGCTATCCTACCTTTAGTTCCTAATTACTAACGACATGGTAACTTTAGAAACAGTGTGAGTCAAGCTATATGATGAATCAAACAACGTGATAATAGTAAGATAGGAACTGAACGAGATTAAAACTATTAATTCAATTATTAAACTATTTGTTTTTTAGATTCATCAGAAACGCACTGTTCGGTTAATTTTAATGGATTTCTCACCATAATAACATCAAATTTAAATAAATTTTCAAAGGTTCATATCTTTTTATTGTATTCATTTCTTAAAATCTCTTAGGATGCAAATATATATATATATATATATATATATATATATATATATATATATATATATATATATATATATATATATTGTTTGATCAGTTCTCGACGGTTGATAATTTAAGTTTGTGTTGTTCTTAGGTTTCAGTCAATGAATAAACAGACATAAAAAGAAATTTCAACGAATCTTCATGAAATTCAAAAAGGACCAACTTTATAACATTTTGTAAATATAATATATATATATATATATATATATATATATATATATATATATATATATATATATATATAAGTTTGTGTTGTTCTTAGGTTTCAGTCAATGAATAAACAATTTTATCTATGCGACGTTTCGAGAATTTATTGTTCTCATAATCATGCCTTAACAGTGGAAAAAAAACAAAAAAAAAAACAGAACATTAATATTATTATACAATAATTAATATATGATGTTATTGTTAGAGATATAAAAAAGAGTACATTGAACAATGAATATTAATACTATAGGATTTACATTAAAGATATTATTATAAAATTACTTACAATTTTGGACAAAATAGTGTCTTAATTAGACATGTTTAGCCTACAAGCTTTGAAAGAACACTGAAAAAATAAAAAAGGAATAGTTCAAGTATGGAAGATTTTCCAGGAATTTATGATGACGTCAGGTGTCTGGGGTATTCTCCCTCTTATTGTTGTGTTGTTTTCGTTTTATTTCGTATTATTATTAAGACGTTTATTTTATTTTTTTAAATTTTAATATTGGTTTATCAAATTTGAGTAACATGCATTTAGGTTTTGGACATCCGATTTTTTATTTATGGCGCGATTTTTTATATTTCTCTATGGTAATCATTTCTTTAAAATTTCGTTTGAAGCTGTTTTTTTCATAATGAGTAATTTTCGGTGAGAGAAATTTAAATGAATGTCCCGTTTTTCTGAAATGAGTAGTGAGGGCAGTTAGGTCAGGTTTATTTGGGTCTTTTTTAATTGAAGTGCAGCTATATTTGTGTTGGTATACTCTCCTTTTTAAATATTGTTCCGATGTTCCAAAATAAGACTTTCCGCATTTGTCTTCACAAGGTATTTCGTATACTACATTTGATTGAAGGTCTAATTTGTCGGAATCTTTAGGAATTGTCGGAATCTCATAAATTCCTGGAAAATCTTCCATACTTGAACTATTCCTTTTTTATTTTTTCAGTGTTCTTTCAAAGCTTGTAGGCTAAACATGCCTAATTAAGACACTATTTTGTCCAAAATTGTAAGTAATTTTATAATAATATCTTTAATGTAAATCCTAATTTAAAATATCTATGTACCTACTGTATTAATATTCATTGTTCAATGTACTCTTTTTTATATCTCTAACAATAACATCATATATTAATTATTGTATAATAATATTCATGTTCTGTTTTTTTTTTTGTTTTTTTTTTTCCACTGTTAAGGCATGATTATGAGAACAATAAATTCTCGAAACGTCGCATAGATAAAATTGTTTATTCATTGACTGAAACCTAAGAACAACACAAACTTATATATATATATATATATATATATATATATATATATATATATATATTTACAAAATGTTATAAAGTTGGTCCTTTTTGAATTTCATGAAGATTCGTTGAAATTTCTTTTTATGTACTTTAATTTATGTTCGCTCATGACTTGATTTTGTACAGATTTCTATGGATACGTTTTTACTTTTACTTACCTATATAAGAAATATATAATAAAGGAAGTATTGCGATCTTGAAAATTTTTGTATTCGAGTTTTCACCGGAAATACAAGTTTTGGGTTCCCTGAGTCCAAATGACCAAATCCTGTGAGGTGTGTGTGTGTCAGTGTGTCCAGTGCGAAAACTAAAAGTCGTATGAAACTGAAATTTCATATTTCAGACAAACGTACGCCCGACATGTTACTGAATCTTTTTCATCAAAATCAACTAACCAGAAGAGCCACTTTATACCATGCGTTTTGCACATATTTACAATTTTCTCAAAAACGGCTCTATTTTGATTAAAATTACTGTATTGATGTAAAATGTAATGGGTTTTAATGTCATGTAGGTTTCATTCTATTTGAAACAGTCTGAAAGCGCTTAAATGCCGACACTTTAAATTTTATTCCTCTAAATTATCTTTAATTATGTAGATTCAAAAAATTATCCATTTCATGTTGTTAGCGTTGGCAAAGAATCGCTAAATATATAAGCCAGATAAATTTGATAATCAACTGAAAGACAAAAGTGCAAATTTTTTTTTAATGTATTTTTTTGTTTTTAAACACAAGAACAGTAATATACATGTATAATATACCGTTGGAATGCTAAAGATTTTAGAAAAACAAATGATCTAATACACAATCTTGTAAAAGCTAATAAATAGTGATGAAAAGACGATAACTGATTTTTTTAGATAATAATATAATAGGGTTTTGAATAAAACTTATGTTTCTATGTAAATTAAATTGAATTAATCTTTTATAAGTTTCTCTGATTTCCATCTCTAACTGTATACGAAAATTCTTTTATTGATTTTAGAACGGAGGTAAGTGAAAGTCGTGTGTGCCCGCACCAAATTGTTTATAACACAACGAGCATATAATTGTGATGCTTTTAGAAAGACTTTAACAAGATCTGAATTATATCTTTTGCAACAAATTTAGAGAATTTCAGTTTAAAACAACGGGAGCTGTATTCCAATACTTGTTGTTATAGAAAATAATTTTATTTATGAAATTTCGAATATTTATTATACTATTTATATACATAAGAAATTTAAGAGTGCATTAACATATTATATTACAGTATACATGATTAATTTGAATAAATTAGTTAACTTTGATAAAATATATTTTTTTTTTAGTTCTAAGAAATGCTATTTCTTGGATCTGCATTCCCCCTTCTACCAAGGCAACTCGGAATAACTCTTTGATTATTTTCTAAATGAACCGTATTCAAATGGATTTAGGCCAGGAATTCGAGCTTACGAGCACAGAGTCTGCATTCCGAATGTTTTAAATAGTAGTTTGCGAAAGAGGTGATATCTCAGGTATGAAAATATAATTTTTATTTTTCCCTAAAGAATCTGAATATATTTTTTCTAATGAATTCTTTTCATTCAAAGTTTTTTTAAATATGATTCACGAGTATCAGAGTTAGTGGTAATTGCAGAAACGTGGGTTTAAATTTATTCAGAAACATCCGAAAAATTTTAATAGTGTCAAATATTTTCTTCTTTTGTAATAGCCTTAAATATTATCCATATAAGTCTCAAAACTCATAATTTCAAAGAGAAGCCAAAAATGGAGAAAAAAAAAATCACTTGTGTCTCCTCTAGTCTAAATCAAAATTAATTAGCATATCAGAAAAACTTAGTCAAGTACGGGTTTAATAAAGAAATTTTAAATAAATATAGACATTATTATTTAAAATAAAATGATAAATCAGGAAACAACTAGTGATCAAAAGAAATTGACGTAAAGATCGTAGATTGTCACAATGAATTTATTAGTATTGCTATTTGGTTAGACAAAAGATGTGTATAGTAACATCTAATAAAACTTTTTGTATACTGTTTTTTTTTCTCTCTGGCGCGCCTTGCAGGCCCTAGGCCGCGTGGTGTAATCTCATGGGAGAATATACTCACCACGTTTCTCGATGAAATTTTATAGGTTAGGGTTATCACTCCTTACGCCTATTTTTGTGAGTGGCCTCCAGTAAGCTGACGGATCTCACATATCCGGGGGAGAGGCTGTGAGTGAACCCCCATTTAATTATATGTTTATAAAATCCCGCCGGGACTGGGTTCGAACTCACAACGTTTGGCGTGCAAGACTAGCGCGCTAGCTTCTCAGCCACAGGCTCCCCTTTTAAGTATACTTATTAGATTTTAAACTCGATTTTAAACTTAAAACTCCCTCTTTATTTCAAAGAACTCATTTACACATTCATTATCAGATCTATTTTGACTTATGGCATTGAGCTTTGGGGATCCACTAGACCATCGAATTCATCCCGTATCCAATCCTTGCAATCAAAAATCCTTCGACAAATCCTAGACGCTCCGTACTTTGTTAACAACAAACTCATCCATAGAGACCTGAATATCCCACTCGTTGCAGAAATTGCCCAAAAAAGATACTCCTCCTTTCATTCCAAATTACCCACCCAAACAAACCCGCTTGTCCGTATCCTCTCATCGGCTTCTACTCCCGATAATCCTCCGAGGCGTTTGAAAAGCCAGTGGCCTCCAGACCTGCTGACCAAATAAACACTGAAGTGCTACCACTGGGTAGATTCTTCTCAAAACTTTTTCAAGCCAATTTTCTGTAAAAAGCTCATTTACTTGTTATACCGTGTATAGTTGTAAATATCAATAAATGGAATTTTTAAAAAAAGTACATTTATTTAGAATAAAATAAAAATTCTTAGTTATGTTTAAGAATTGTAAGTATGTATTCTGTCTGTTATAATATCGTAGATGACGAAAATTCGGTGTATTAATTATTACATTGATGATTTAATGATAAATAGATTATTTCTGCATATAGATTACAGAATACAAACTTTTCTATTGGAATTTGATTGTAAAATAAGTCCTTTTGATTTTTGTATTTATTTCGATGACACAATGATAAATTTCATATTTGATGAATTAACCACTACTGTGTATTGCTTATCCTGTTTGTAATGTATCAACAGCTATATCCGTTAACTCTTGTAGAAACTAGCTTACCATAGTGTTTCCTACTGCACTGTGAATATGGAAGAAAATATAAGCGTGCTGCAGAAGCTCATAGAAAATGTGCTAGTGTTTATGGGGATAAAGCCTTAATCAAACACTAGCCAATAATATGCCAAAGTTCCAAAGTTCAGACAATTTTAACATTAATGATACGGAACGGTCTGGTTGCTCAAATGAAACTTAAATGAGCAATGTTAAGACCATTGTCGATCAAAATCCAACCAATCAGCACGATAGATTGCTACAGCCCTAAATTTTTGAAAGGTTGGTAAGAGGAGAAGAAAAATAAACAAATAAATAGAAAAATGTCAAAACCCGGATTACATCCACAGAAGATAATGCTTTCTATATAGTGGGATTTCAATTGTATTATTTTCTATGGGCTATTGCCATCAGGACAAACAATTGATTCAACTCTATACTGCTCAAAATTAACAAAATCGGAGCAACCAATTAATAAACGCCTAGAACTGGCGAATCGGAAGGTGTTGTGTTCCACCAAGACAACGCTAGACCCCACTCCTCAGTGGTCACTCGAAATAAATTATTGAGCCTTGGATGGGAGCTTTTGCCCCACCCTCTCTATTCACCAAACCCAGCTCCAAGTGACTACCTCTGATGAGCTCCATGAATGGAAGATAATTACAAAAGGAAGAGGACATCGAAAACCACTTGGATCAGTTTCTAACAATAAACTCTAGACATTCCATGAAAATGACATTATGCAGTTAGAGAAAAGAATGGAAAAGTCATATTAAATAATGGCCAATATATTTTAGATTGAAACAAATCTTATGTCTATAGAACAGTAAGTTTTATTTTACCCTAAAAAATCGAAAGGACTTATTCGCCAACCCAATATTCAAAGAATTGGATAGAGTTATTTTATGTAATTTTGAATTAAAATTCGCCACTTTATGCTATTATGGCTAATCGGATGATGCTACCGTTTGAGTTCTAAATTTTGCCTATGCAGATTTAATTAAGATAGGGATCTTTAACGAGTACCTGCCATTGCACAGGCTCGGAACCAACTTTTTAAGTCCTCTCGAAGGACGGCATAACTTTTTTACTCAGATTAAAAAATTCTATGGCTACGTGCGGGTTTGAACCTGTGACCTAGAGCATACGAGAATATTATGCTACAGGTGCCCCTTTTTATTACCCATACTATTGTACCTCTTTAAATAACTTATCTTATTATAAATTAGTATATATAAATTATAAGGGTTGAATCTAAGTTAAAAACAAGTATACCTTCCTTCTTAGACAACGTAAATTCTCCATTAATAAATCGTGCTGATTATAATCTATTTAGTATATAATTTAAATCTGTATTTGTACTTATTTATAGTCAGTCATACATCGATGTTTAATATCCCGTTGATAGTTTAGCGTTTATTTAACTTTTAAGTTTGGGATCACTTGTAGCTGGGTGGCTAGCGTAACAGCCTCCCATGCTAAAGGTCACGGGTTCAAACCCGCAGGTGGTCCTAGGATTTTTTAATGGGAGTAAAAAATCCTTAGTTACGCCGTCCTTCGGAGGGAACGTTAAAAGGTGGTCCCGAGCCTGTGCGATGTCAGGTACTCGTTAAAGATCCCTATCCTAATAAAACCTGGATAGGCAAAATTTAGGACTCCCATTGTAGCATCGTCCGATTAGCCATAGTAGCATAAAGTGACGTTAAATAAATAAACAAACAACACAACTTTTAAGTTGAAGTTGAGTCGATCGTATAAAATAAGGAAAGGGTCGTAAATATTCTACTTTGATGAATGCTACGTTGTTATTCATTTATTTCAGACGAATCTGGTAAAATTACAGCTGAATAACGTTATAACGATAAATGTAGAAAGACAAATAATGAGAGTGGCTGGAGAAAGCAAATGAATGACAAGTGACCTAGTTGCAGGGAAGAATTTTTTAACGAGCGTTATTATAAAGGGTAGATAGCTCTAACGGCTTCCATCAAATGAGTTATTCACTCTGAACAACAACGCATATTTTAAATATTTTAGCAATGAATAGGAATAGCTCTTATAAAATCTTTTCTTATTTAAAAAGAATTTTTGTATGAATTAAGCTTTTGAATTGATGTGGTATTTCCTTCGTAGACCTCCAAAATTTTAATAAACGGTGAGTTGCAATGTCAATAAAGAAAAGAAAGTAAGTATCGTTATTAACAAAATAATAAGATATAGTGTTTTAATTTTTTTTTTTTTTTTTTTTTTTTACGTTAAAATATCTGTTGCGGGCATATCTCAACTTTCACTTACTTCTTTGCTTTAAATATAAAGTTGTATTAACATTTTTCAGCTTAAGTTTTTTCAAGGTCTTTTTAAAAAAATCTAAAAGGTCACCTGTGGTGTAGTAGCCAACATAACAGCTAAGTCGCGGGTTCAAACACAGATGATGATCCTAGGATTTTTTAAGTCAACCTTTATCAATGAAAACTATGAATAACAGCAAAAATCTCAAAATTTGATTTTTCTCCCTAATCTTTGAACATCGTATGGGATTTGAAATATAGTTTTTAACAATGACATTATAAAAACCGATTTTTATTTCATGAGGAACAGTTGGGCTATTGAAAGTTAATAGGTAATTGTGGCTGTCATGTTTTATATTATTTTTAAAGTAGGTCATTCGTGTTACGTCCTCGATTTTTTGGGATTTTAGTTCTTCTTTTATCTCTTCAATTGTACAATGAACCAGGTCTGGGCACCATATGATGCCTTTACTCAAATTTAACTTGCCATGCGGTTCTACTTTTACTGGAAAATTGTTAAGAAAGTTATTACATTTCAACAGTTTTTCTGATTGGGCATCCGAAAAAACTTCTATTAAAAGAGTGCCATCCCTGAGTTTTTTAACCAGTTTTACATCACCGATTAAGTGTTTTAAACTTTTATGAATAAAAAACGGTGATACGTTCTTAAAATCTAAGGTATTACCGTCCTCATCCTTTTCAATTCTTTTAATAATTAAAAACCTTACAGAGTTATTAAATGTATATTCAGGATTCCCTATATTTGGACCTTTAAATCTACCTTTTTTACGTTTTTACAGGGGGAGATTCACCCATTGTGTAGGCTGAATCTTATTTGAAAAAAAAAAAAAATTTACAAAATAAAAAATATACCAAAAGAAAAGATGAAACAAAACTAAATAAATACCTTCTAATTAAATTATATGGATAAATATATTAAGGTTATAGAGAACATGCAACTTATCAGATGTTGAGCGCTTAATCCTCTGGATCCTCTAGACGCATCCACACTGTACCGGACGTAAACACCAACTGTTGAACATCGTAATATGGGTCATATAAACATTTTGGTTTCTCTTGAGTACTAAAATAGGCTCCTACAAAAGAACTAGACATTTATGAGACAATATTAAGCACACATTTATTTTTTTTTGTTCCTTTTATTTTAATTCTTAACTCCTCGCATCCTTGATTGGCAAGTGAAGGTAGGTACCATAGGTAAAGCTAGTTAAATAAAAAAGTTTTTCTGAAATCAGTAAAATTTAAAACTTAACGAAACAAGAGTAATAGTTCCTTGAAATGTTCGAATATTCTAAGAAATATTAACATTTAATTTTCTGAATGACGTTGTGCAATAGTTAATTCCTTGTTTTGAATTTTTTTCTTCTTAAATTTCTGGAAAATTTTCTATTCTTTTATTTTTGTATCACTTGTTTATCCGTGTGTCCACATCGAGTAGGTGTACGTATTTGAGTTTTTCTGATGAAGACCATGGATAATAACAAAATAACTCAAAATTTGATTTTCCTCTTTAAACGTTGAGAATCGGACTATGGGCCATATGAACTTTTTTGTTCCACTTAAGGGCTACTATCTGCTCTCACAATATGACGAAACATTTATGAGACACCTTGTATTTATATTTTTTTTTTATTGGAAAAATATATTTCCTAGAAATATTTATTCATTGGAACGATTATCAGCTGGTGTTATAATAACCATGACTTGTTCTTTAGAAATTTCTTTTATTCGCACGTCGATGAAACTGAATTTAAAACCACTCGCAGAAGAATTGCTAGCTGGTCCCTGGAAAATGATTCATGGGTTAAACCTCCCGTTCTGGAACCCCACAATTCATTAATTCCCTAAGGGTGTACAAAAAAAAAAAAAGACCTACCTGGTTTCATTAATATTTTTTTCCTTCGTTTGTATATTCTTTGTTGGTTGGTGGTTTATAGTTTATTCATGTCCCTTTCTCACGCTCTACTGAATGTAAGGTTTTATTTCATATACGTAAAAGTAAACATTCATCTTATGGACGCACGGTCTGTGTAAAATAAACATTATTGTTATTCGTCTTCCATCATTAGTCTGTTTAACATTTGATATAATTTCCGTGATATAAACAAGAAAATTACTAAATTAGTTTGTTTACAGTAAGGTTGTTTATTTCTGAAAACGAATTAACATAAAAATAATTTTGTCTCACTAGATATCATATTTTTAATGCCTATTGTTTCATACTACATGCTTTCATTATATTAAGGATGGTATTGACTCTAAAAGATTTAATCCTTAAATTGATCGAAATTCAATAATTGTGAATAATCAAAGTAAGAATAATGTTTAACCTATTTACTATTTTAAAGAGTAAAATTTAAATTAAACATATGAAACTCATCTACTTTATCGAATTTTATTACCAATAATAATTTTATTATTTCAAGTTTAATGGTGATAATCATGATTTTATTTTAATTTTCTCAAGTTCCTTCATCAATTATCTTCTCAAATACACCTATATGGTATACCATGTGCATATTTAAATTATTATAATAAATAAATAATATCATTATGTGTAACAAGGTTTCGAGGCCTAGTATCACCTTCATCACTTGTAATATATAGTTTTAAAGTATTAAAACACAGCATTTTATATATTTGAATAAATACCTTCTATAAGTTTTAAATTTTAGCTTATTTTTATTCATCCTACGTCCTTTTATGTTATTGTAGTTATGGGGCAATATTAAAGAGTAAGTCCTAAATTTTGCCTATCCAGGTTTAATTAGGATGGGTATCTTCAACGATTACCTGTCTTGGCACAGGGGCCATCTTTTTACGTTCCCTCTGAAGGACGGTATTACGAAGGATTTCTATTCCCTTTGAAAAATTCTAGAATCATCTGCCATTTTACACCTATAGCCTGATCCTTTTTCCTTCATTTCCAATTCCCTTCCTTAGCCATTTCTAAAATATAGAGTTTCGGTAGAGGTATTTCACACGCAATGTACGTCATAAGGTGTAGCCCCTAAAGATCTAAATATATAATTTATTTTAGTGCCATTGAAATGATTGTATGAAGGGGTCCGTGAAAATGTGTTTTGGGAACCACTGGTCTATATTATCATAAATATTAGATACGGTTTATATCTTGGAAATTATACGGTTTATATGATAGGCACTTTGGGAATTTCATTAGAATATTTGATATTATAGAATTTACTGCAAATGAATATAATTTACTGTTACTATGCATTTCTTTTCCTATTTGAGCATTTCTTTCTCTATTTTTTATACCATTTTTTTTTTTTAAATTAAATCTATACCAAGAAAAATGAATGAATGGAATTCGCGGTATAATGGAAATAATTTACTTGCAAATATTTCCCCCCGCAGGTCATTAAAGACGGAAGATTGATATAAGAAGCAGTTACGGTTGGCTGGTATTGGCAGCGGCTCGGCATTATCTTGGCTTTTGATGAAGGTTTTGCCTCCGACTTGGTTTCTTTATTGTTGTGTAGGCGTTAAAGCGGGGAAATAAAAGCTTTACGGTCTTTACTATCAGTTTGATTGCATATCTAGCCAGAGAGGGGAGCTTAGTTGTGATTACTGCCATTGGCATTTATACTGTTGTTTAATACTTTATTATATTAGATATTTAAATTCTAAAATCCTAAAACTCCTTCCTAAAAATATCTTGGATATCTCTCTAATAACGTTTTCATATTTAAATGTAAAAATCTGGTGGGCGCACCACACGACTTTCACTTATCTCCGTTATTTATATCAATTTAAGAATTTTTAAACAAATTTAGAAACGAAATAAATTGTTAAAGAATCATTTACATTGGATTTTAATAGAAACATGTGTTACTATCTACGACAATCAGTTTGTTTTATCAGCTTTTCATCACTCACTGTTCACTTTTACCATAGTATGTATAAGATAATATTTTTTCTAAAATCATTAGCATTCCAACGGTATATTATACATGTATATAACTGTTCTTAAGTTAAAAAAAATAAAAATTGCATTAAAAAAATAGTTTTGCAGTTTTCTCCTTTAGTTTGATATCGAATTCTTTCAACGTGTGTATTTACCTATTTTTTTAGCGATGCTAATCAGATAGATGATTTTTATAGAATCTACAGAATTAAACGTACTTTAGAGAAAGAAAATTTAAAATATTGGCATTTAAGCCCTGTCAGACTATTTCAATCAGAATGAAACCTACATAATATTAAAGCCCATCCAATTTTACATTGATATAGCGAGTTTAATCGAGACCGTTACAACCGTTTTTGAGAATAACGTAAATAGGTGCAAAATGCATGGTATAAAGTGGCTCTTTTGGTAAACCGATGTTAAGGTGAAAAAGTTGCTGTAACATCTCGGGCGTATAGTTGGCTTAAATATGAAATTTTAGTTTCATAGGACTTTTAGGTTTCACGCTGGAGATACCACACACACACATACGAACATTCAGACACAGAGACCTTTTTGAGGGACTTGGTCATTTGGACTCAGGGGACCCTAAAATGTGTATTTCCGTTGAAAACTGGAATTTTATAATTTTCACTATCGCAATACTTTTCCTTACTATATATTCCATATATAGGTAAGTGAAAGTAAAAAAGGAACGTAGCATTATGAAGATTCCTATAAATAATTGTTTTATAATAATTAAGCAATGACCTTTATATCGCAAGTCCGGTTAATGCTAAGAGCCTTGTCAAATGAACCATTGCAAGGACAAGACATGTTTTAACAAAGAGTGACCTTTCTTAGCAAAAAAACTGACACTTTCACTGAGCATAAGTTATAAAATATGCCATATTATCAATTATCCGTGCATCGGCAGGTGTAGAAGGGCGTTTTCACGGTTTCATACGCTGGAACCCTTGTGCTAATTAATTTTGAATTCTGCCTGCAATCCTGTCAAAAAGTACCTTAAAGGGATCAAAGATGGAATATTTTTTATCCATTAATTTTTTTTTACATCTATGTATTTTAGGGCACTGATTACGACTTTTCGCCAAAAATTCTTATATCAAAGGATAAAAGAAAACTTGTGATTATTTTATATCTTCGTGCGAGAGTAAGGTGAATAATAGAATAGGGGAGGTTTGGTTTGTGAATTAAAAATTATTAAAATAAATGACTCTACCATATATTATCTTAATGCCCGATATGATCTCATTTTTGGTCAAAAATGACATGGAAAATATTAATGGGGTTAAAATATTATATCTGTGGATCCTGGAGGACATGAAATTTTTTTTTTTCATTGCAAGGGGGACAAAATATAAAAAGTTAGTCGGTTATGTTTCTGGTATAATTTTTGGGTGTGCTTTGTTGTTGCCAATTTTGTTAAGATTCATTTTTGTCTATTTGTTAATGAATTTTTTTATAATTGTAGCTTTTACTGTTGAATTAATCTATTTTATTTAAAATAAATTTTTTGGTACCCATGTAGAAATTAAAAAAAAACAATGATTTGTTGTTAGTATTTATCTTATCTATAATTATTTCATTTTAACTGATTGTAAACTATTTTAGTGATTTTTAATGTGACTTTAAATAATGACTATGTATAGATTAATTAAAGATAGACTCTAATTGTAAAAGGTTCTTCCCTAAAAATAAATTAATAATAAATAACTAAAATGAAAAAAGGAATCAGTTGCTTTCTCAGCGTTCGCTTATAAGCCCTGATGAAGATTCGGAACGTGTTTCGAAACGTTGGTTAAATTAATTGATTCGACTCTATTTTCTGATCATCTCGACCACCGCCGAATCACCTCATGAATTGAAAAAAAATGTATATATGCTTACCTCAATATCTTCTTCATCATCTTGAACACTTACTTCTTCAGTGCCTTGAGTGCAGATTCATACTCGTTCAGTTTCTATTCCCCAACAAAAGGTTATCCACTAAAGATATTTAAAGCTAAACTATTGCAATAAGCGATGTTAATATTATTATTGATTAAAGAAATTACTCATTTTTGAATATTTATAGAAACTTGATTTTAGTGGCGTTATTCATTTTTGTAGATATAGATGGACTCGAACAATCATAATGCAGTACACTTTTTCTTAACTTTTCTCACATTGCCACATTGAATACTATTAGCCTACGCACACCTGTCCCCTTAGTGAGGAACTCTGCCCTTCATTTTCATACTATGCAATAGTATGTTTCTAAAAATATGTTTTAAGTATGAAAATAAATTAATTCGCATCTTCCTCCTCAGCATCATCATTTATTTTAGGTGTATAGTCTCGGAACCATAATTACTCCTTAGTTTGTTGTACAATTGTATCTTTATTGTATCATTTTCACTTCATTTTTAAGGTACTATGACTAATTAAAAAGGTTTTATTCAATATTATGAGGTCACTCTTTGAACTAAATCAAAAAACATTATTGGAAAATGATTTCTACGAATGACAATAAATAATAGCTCAAATGAAACATAAAAATTGGCCATTATAATTATAGGTGGAATAGTCAGGAATCAGTCATTTTTAAAAAGTTTTTAATTTTGCCAACGTTTCGGCTCAAGCTTGTGAGCCATCATCAGGGCTACAAACATCAGAACAAAAGAGATACATATTAATATGATAATGAAAATTTTCTTCTGAATGTAGTGACAATGATAACATTTGAAATAAAACAGAAAATATACCAACATACTTAAATATTATAGATACAAATAATGATAATATGATACATAATCTGATGATGATAAGCATAACAAATTTTACAGAACTTTAGACTTTAATATAAAAGTAAAAAAAACATATATATATAAACGTACCATTACTGAGCCATGTCCAAGCATAAACTGAGGAAAACCATAAACATAGGTAGTATGGGGAGGGGTTCGTGTAAAAACCCTGAAGGTTTTCCCCTCTAAGTGTAAATACTACAGCTTATCTTTGTTTTTAAAAAGTTTTACAAAATTATATAATGGAAAAAACAAAATAATATATCCGTATGTACAATAAGGTTGAACATTTTTAACAGAAAATTATAAACACTAGAATCTGAGGTATTTAAAAGATCATGAGGTATATAATAAAAAACAAAATAAAATAAATAAATAACAAAAACAAGAACCAGAGGTGTTGTAAACAAAAAGATAAATATACAGTAAATAAATAAAATATACATTACACAAGCAATTTGTACAATAAAGTGATAGAGTTATAATTTAAGGAGACGGAAGATGTTAGCATACGAGGGAGAAATTATCTCTTTGTCAGTTTTATGATTTACGGGAACTCGATCTTTTTCCATATGGATATATATAGCTTCGGAGAGGAGTCGCTTTTTGTAGTTAGGTACGGTGGCTAGGATTTCAGGATTATCAAAATCAAAATGATGGTCAAGGGATATAGCGTGCTCGGATAATTTTGAGGAAAATGGGTTACGGGTAGATATTGTGTATTTGTGCTGATAAATTCTTTTTTTGAGATAGTTTTTGGTCTCGCCTATGTAACATGAATTACAATTTGGGGAAGAGCAGGGAATACGATAAACTAAATTTGATTTTTGTAGGAAAGGGATGGGATCTTTTAGTTTTGAATATAGATTCTTTAATTTGTTACTATGTTTTAAAACTAAGCGGAGATGGGGAAAGCTAGAGGATAAGACTTTTTTAATTTTTTGAGATAGAGATGGGATGTATGGAATGGATCTGTACTGGGGAACTATGGCGGTTTGTGGAGAGTGTGCGGGGATGGAGTGAGGGTTTGAAGAAGTTTTAATGAGGTTCTTGATTAATTGGTCAGGAAAATTATTAGATTTTAGGATTTTTGTTAGTCGGGTTAAATTATCTTGGTGAAATTTTGTATCGGAAAGTGTTAAGGAACGGTGTATGAGGTTTTTGGCTACACTGATTTTCTGGTGATGTGGGTGTAAGGAAAAATAATTAAGGAGACGGCCAGAATAAGTAGGTTTGGTGTACCAGTTAGTGGATAGTGAATTATCGGAATTTCTTATGATAAGGAGGTCGAGGAACGGAAGTGAGTTATTGTTTTCTGTTTCAATGGTAAATTGGAGTCGAGGATGGTATGAGTTGAAAGAAGTCAAGATATTAGGGATGGCTTTGGGGTTGAGGATCAGGAAAAGGTCATCAACATATTTTTTAATGAAAAAAATATCTGCGGAAAAGTTAGGTTATAACGGTGTCAAGAAGGTGATTGAGGACGATGTTGGAGAGATCAGGAGCAAGACAGTTTCCCATGGCTAAACCCGAAATTTGTTTATAAAATTTCTCTTGGAAGCATAGGTAGCCAGAGTTACAGCACAGAGAGAGGGATTCAAGGTATGAGGATTGGTTGAGGGAGGTATGTGGTTCTAAGGTCAGCCAATTTTCATCGATTATTTTAAGAGCACGGTCAGTAGGGATGTTGGTAAAAAGGTTTACAGCATCTAGGGAGGCTAAAATGAAATTTTGAGGAATAGTTAGGGATTTCAGTTCTTCAAGGAGTTGCTGTGAATTTTGGATGTCATATGGGTTATTTTGGCTGAGTTTTTGTAAGGGAGAAAGAAGGAATGAACTGAGTTTTGAGGATGGTGAGTTGATATTTGAAATTATGGGACGTAATGGGTTTCCTGGTTTATGGATTTTAGGTAAGCCGTAACATCGGGGAGCAACTGAATTATAGGAGATGAGGTTTTTGTAGGTAGAGAGAGTGATCTGTTTGGATTCGTGGAGATATTTTAAATGCTGGTTAAATTTAGTGGTGAGAGAGGATGTAGGATCGCGTTTGGTAGGAAGGTATGTGGTTTTGTCAGAAAGAAGGAAATTTAGTTTTTCATCGTATTCTGCCCGGTCCATGATAACGGTTTTGTTTCCTTTATCTGCACGGGTGACTATTATATGGTTATTGGTTTTGAGAAAGGATCGGGTAGAGGATAGGTCCTTAGTAAATTGAGGTGAAAATGGAGAAGGGTTAGACGGAGGGTTTTGTAAGTAATTGGTAATATTACCAATTACTTACAAAAAACCTTCCACTCAACTCACCATCCTCAAAACTCAGTTCATTCCTTCTTTCTCCCTTACAAAAACTCAGCCAAAATAACCCATATGACATCCAAAATTCACAGCAACTCCTTGAAGAACTGAAATCCTTAACTATTCCTCAAAATTTCATTTTAGCCTCCCTAGATGCTGTAAACCTTTTTACCAACATCCCTACTGACCGTGCTCTTAAAATAATCGATGAAAATTGGCTGACCTTAGAACCACATACCTCCCTCAACCAATCCTCATACCTTGAATCCCTCTCTCTGTGCTGTAACTCTGGCTACCTATGCTTCCAAGAGAAATTTTATAAACAAATTTCGGGTTTAGCCATGGGAAACTGTCTTGCTCCTGATCTCTCCAACATCGTCCTCAATCACCTTCTTGACACCGTTATACCTAACTTTTCCGCAGATATTTTTTTCATTAAAAAATATGTTGATGACCTTTTCCTGATCCTCAACCCCAAAGCCATCCCTAATATCTTGACTTCTTTCAACTCATACCATCCTCGACTCCAATTTACCATTGAAACAGAAAACAATAACTCACTTCCGTTCCTCGACCTCCTTATCATAAGAAATTCCGATAATTCACTATCCACTAACTGGTACACCAAACCTACTTATTCTGGCCGTCTCCTTAATTATTTTTCCTTACACCCACATCACCAGAAAATCAGTGTAGCCAAAAACCTCATACACCGTTCCTTAACACTTTCCGATACAAAATTTCACCAAGATAATTTAACCCGACTAACAAAAATCCTAAAATCTAATAATTTTCCTGACCAATTAATCAAGAACCTCATTAAAACTTCTTCAAACCCTCACTCCATCCCCGCACACTCTCCACAAACCGCCATAGTTCCCCAGTACAGATCCATTCCATACATCCCATCTCTATCTCAAAAAATTAAAAAAGTCTTATCCTCTAGCTTTCCCCATCTCCGCTTAGTTTTAAAACATAGTAACAAATTAAAGAATCTATATTCAAAACTAAAAGATCCCATCCCTTTCCTACAAAAATCAAATTTAGTTTATCGTATTCCCTGCTCTTCCCCAAATTGTAATTCATGTTACATAGGCGAGACCAAAAACTATCTCAAAAAAAGAATTTATCAGCACAAATACACAATATCTACCCGTAACCCATTTTCCTCAAAATTATCCGAGCACGCTATATCCCTTGACCATCATTTTGATTTTGATAATCCTGAAATCCTAGCCACCGTACCTAACTACAAAAAGCGACTCCTCTCCGAAGCTATATATATCCATATGGAAAAAGATCGAGTTCCCGTAAATCATAAAACTGACAAAGAGATAATTTCTCCCTCGTATGCTAACATCTTCCGTCTCCTTAAATTATAACTCTATCACTTTATTGTACAAATTGCTTGTGTAATGTATATTTTATTTATTTACTGTATATTTATCTTTTTGTTTACAACACCTCTGGTTCTTGTTTTTGTTATTTATTTATTTTATTTTGTTTTTTATTATATACCTCATGATCTTTTAAATACCTCAGATTCTAGTGTTTATAATTTTCTGTTAAAAATGTTCAACCTTATTGTACATACGGATATATTATTTTGTTTTTTCCATTATATAATTTTGTAAAACTTTTTAAAAACAAAGATAAGCTGTAGTATTTACACTTAGAGGGGAAAACCTTCAGGGTTTTTACACGAACCCCTCCCCATACTACCTATGTTTATGGTTTTCCTCAGTTTATGCTTGGACATGGCTCAGTAATGGTACGTTTATATATATATGTTTTTTTACTTTTATATTAAAGTCTAAAGTTCTGTAAAATTTGTTATGCTTATCATCATCAGATTATGTATCATATTATCATTATTTGTATCTATAATATTTAAGTATGTTGGTATATTTTCTGTTTTATTTCAAATGTTATCATTGTCACTACATTCAGAAGAAAATTTTCATTATCATATTAATATGTATCTCTTTTGTTCTGATGTTTGTAGCCCTGATGATGGCTCACAAGCTTGAGCCGAAACGTTGGCAAAATTAAAAACTTTTTAAAAATGACTGATTCCTGACTATTCCACCTATAATAGTTTCTACAGTCGACTATACACCCTCAATATAAAAATTGGCCAGTTCTATATAGAACTATTTGACTTTGTAAAATTATTGTTCTTCACTATCTCTAAGAATTTTATCTTCATTGAGATAATTGCTACTTAAAAAACTCAATATTCCAGAAAATATTTCCTCTCACGAACTTGCTGATAGAATTAGCGTGATGAAAAATTGTTTTTGTTTTTTTATCACTTCACTTCTACTGTTTCATGCTATATATTTTTAAATTGTAGATATCGCATGTTGAAAGTTGAATTACTTGGTGTATAATGTTTGAATTATTTCCCATTAGTAATTTATTATTTTAGAGTTTACCTTTGATACAGATGGAATCTTAACGGAAAATAGAAATTTTATATATATATACATATTTTTTTTTTCTAAGTTAAAGAAATGAGCTACATTTTACCGATATAAATTTACTTTTTCTATTTCGTCTAGTTTTTACGACAATAAGGGTACTCACTACGTTTGCTATAGCATGCTATTTGTGTAATTTTGCTAAACCCGTCGAGTTTCTACAGTTATTTCCTGTATAAAATTGATGGGTTTAGCACAAAAGCATGCTATAGCAAACGTAGTGAGTACCCCTAATGTACAAGAATTTTAGTTTTATTACGTCTCTGATTTTATTTTACATGCAATTTAAGCTCTGTTATTCTTTTCCCTTATTTGCTTATGTAAGGAATTCGTTTTTTCTCTATTATTATTTAATTTTGATAATTATAAATAAATTTTTTTATTAAATTAGGACTGTAATTGTTAAGAATTCTTCAAAAGGGGAATTTACAATAATAGTATAGGCAATGCAGCTGTTATGCTGAATTTCCTTTATTCTTTATGGAACTTTAACAAGTATCTAAGCTATTATTGAAAATAATTTCCGACTAATACAATAAAATCACCGGTATAGACTAAAATCTCTTTTTTCATTTATAGTAATTTACAACTGTATTTAAGAACACAATAAGTAAATATGCAGAATGAAAATAAAAAAGTCATGAAAATATCTTGAGAAAGAACTACCTAGTGGTAGCACTTCACGAACTACTTTAAGGCAGTAGGTCCCGAGGCCACCTTCTTTTCAGACGCCTTGGAGGGTTATCAGGAATATCTAAGGAAGATAAATTACGGACAAATGGGTTTGTATGGGCAGGGAGTTTAGAATGAAAAGAGGAGTATCTTTCACGGGCTATGTCTGCAAAAAATGGGATGTTTAGGTCATTATGAAGGAGTTGATTTGTGGCAAAATAAGGAGCATTCAGGATTTTGGATTGTTAGGACTGGATGCGGGAGGAATTATATGGTTTTGTAGAGCCCCAAAGCTCGATTCCATATATCCAAATAGGTCTGATAATAGTGATATAAAATGAGTCTTTCGTAATATTCTGAGTTTTGAACGTTTGTCTAGTAAGTGTTGTTGTAATCGATATCTTCGAGCAGTTTCTTGTCGTTTCAGTCTTGTGTGAGGATTGACACGAATTTCAAATCTAAAATTATCCAAAAACTCATTAATGCTCTCTGTTACTTCTGTAATAATTAATATTTGGATAAATCATTAAAACAATAAAAACTTTTATAGCATTTATGCTAATTATATACTATTCATTATACCCTTCAAGTCATTATAGTTTTAGCTATGGGTTATAGCATTTCTAAATAATTTCAGTTGCAAAAACTTCGTTCCTATTAGCTATTTATTGAACAATATATTTCAATTTTGCAAGGATAACATTTAAAAAAAAAATTATAATATTAACTTTTAGTTCTAAAATAATTTCTAACATAATCAATAAAGGCTTTATTCATTCATTCATATTTCAATTTTAAGGTAAGTAATGGTTATTGAAACGAAACAGTTCAGACTGTTATACAGTCATGAAAACACGAACGGTGTTAAATGCGGAAAAGTATCGTGACAAGGGCCACGGAAATGTAATTCAGCCAGCTTTGAGAAATGCTGTATGATGACCGCCAAACATAGAAAATTAGTTAAATATCCTCTTTTTCAATTTTGATCAACTTTTTTGTGATCATTGATTTGATTCAAATCCGCTGGTGGTCCTAGGATTTTTTAATGGGAGTAAAAAATCGTTAGTTATGCCGTCCTTCGGAAGGGACATAAAAAGGTTGTCCCGAGCCTGTGCGATGTCAGGTACTCATTAAAGATCCCTATCCTAATTAAACTTGTATAGGCAAAATTTAGGACTCCCACTGTAGCCGAAAGCAAACAAAACTATGTTACAATTACTGTAACATTTTATTTTATTTTAATATTTATAATCGATAGAAATGAATTATTTCTTACAAGATGAAATTAGTTCCGGTTGTGAAAAGTAAAGAAAAACAATGAAATTACCACAAAAAAAAAAAGTCTTTGTTTTGACTATTTCTTTGTTTTTCTTTAACTGACCGCTATGAAGTGAGCACGAAATTTATATTTGTATTCAATTGTATGATTATTAAATGATATTAAATTTTATTTTTAATAATTAAACCATTATCACTGAATATTACCAGTGTCTGAATTGCACAGTATACTTTTTGTAAAAGCAAAACACCTAATATGATATGATATCAATGCTATAACTTTTTCCAGACGCTGCAGATGATGTGAATAACATTAAAAATGATTATATATTTAAAAATAAGTTAAAAGTAGCTTAATTTAAATTTGCTTAATTTTAATTTCAATTTTATTTAAATCAATAAATAACAGTTAACTCAATAACAGTTAAAAATTGAACAAACTACGTTTTTTAGTTTTTTCGATACTTAATTTTTAAAAAAGAAAAGGTTTATTCTGCTTAATTTAGAACAACAAACAACTTTGTTGCTTCAAATTACATTTGAGTGGCCATTTACGCACTTTCAAAAAAAGAGCATTCAATGCTCCATACTATGCTATAAGAATGGCTGCCTAAAAAAATATGCAAGCAATATTTTCTATCTAGGTAGATATATTTAATATCTACGCAATATCAGTTTAACATGAAAAAAAGTTCCCAAGCTCCATGATCGATAGTAAATAATGTTTATTTTTAGCGTACATATCGAGATAATGAAGAATTGCCTAAACATTTTGATTAAATCGTAAAATCTGTCATGTTATGTACATTATAGCTTTAAAAAAGTATTCATCCTACAACCGTCTAATTACATCGGTTTTTGAAAGCGTGAAACATAAATAACTCTTCCTAAAGGAGGAAAAAACCTCTGATTTGTCACTTTCTATATTAATAAAAATAAATTATCAGCTAAAATTTGTATTGTTTTTTATCTTTATTATAACTAAAAATATGACTGAAAAAGTTTCTTGTTGTTTTACTTATCTGAAAATATTTTTTCCTTAAAATATTTGGTACTTTAATTAGCGGTGATGGGCAAACTCTCCTGTCAGTGATAAGGTCAAGGGTTGTAGGATGTTTCTAAGATGTCTTTAGAATTATAAGTTTTCCTCCATACTGTCATAATCCCCTGGTGTCATTATCCGTAATGGAATTATATGATCATAATCTAAAAGGGCTTTAAACAATATAATATTTAAAAACATGGTATAATCACGTGATCAATAATCTTACATCATATTATAAACTTGTAATAAATACGTCTTGAAAGTATTTGTCATTGAATTGAAATTGAAAAAAATAAATAATGCTAAATCAGTTTAATAAATGATAATCCTCAGAGTTATAAATCTTCGGGCCTGAATTTTATTTATTTATATATAGATGAAACATATTAAGACAACATGTAATTGAATGATATTGGGTATAAGAATGGTGTTTATTGTTAATAAAATAGTTCGACAGATAGATAAATTTTATAACTTAAATATCAAGTTTCTTCTCTTTCATTAAAATACCTTTAATTTTGTTTGGTAACAAAAATTATCTTCTTTCTTTGTTGGCATTTATGGAAAAATTAATAATGTGAACTATGGAACAATCAATTATTAACCAAAGGAAAAAAAATAAGATATATTTTCCAGATTAATAAAAATTAATAGAAATTACAGTAATGTATTTACATGTAGAACATACCACTGTAAAGCTCAACATATTTGAAAAATGCTAAAAACTATCAATTTATTCTTTCCTAATTCTATAACTGTTAGGTCCAATAAAAAAATAAAATAAACAAATAAAGCAATATTCTTAGCTTAATTACTAATATTTATGGTCTTCATCAGTGTTAAAGGACACCGACAGGAAAACGATTAGGGTATATAACCATAACACTTTATATCATTGTAATGTTATTGTTTTCTTTGTTCATACTTTGAGTTTTTATTCTTATACCCCAATTGTTTCTTAGCATTTGTTTACCCTTTTTGTATATTTTTAGCCTTGATGAATGTGAACATTAAATATTCAGTACTATTCTGTTCTTTAAGCTATCCATCCTATTTCTGAAATTTTTATTATTTTTATTCGGAGTAAAGCTTTGGGGCTCTACTAAACCATCAAATTCTTCCTGTCTCCAATCCTTAAAATAAAAAATCCTTCGAAAAATTCTCAATGCTCCTTATTTTGTTACGAATCAACTTATCCATAAAGACCTAAATGTTCCATATGTTGCTGACTTGGCCCGAACCAGGTACCAGTCCTTTCATGACAAACTCCATTCCTACTCTAATCCACTAGTTTCAATCCTTGCCACCTCAATAATTCCTGGTAATCCTCCAAGGAGTCTGAAAAGAAGATGGCCCCGAGACCTTCTGGTTTAGCATAGTTTTTGGATATATGCCAATGGGCAGTATCTCTACATGTGAATCATGACAGTATAAGCTTGTATCACATTTACTGAATGTATTCTAAAATATAGTTGTAAATATCAATAAATATATATACAAAAAAAATTATTATATATATATATATATATATATATATATATATATATATATATATATAAATAAATACATTTTGAATATCATAAAAAATATTATTACAATGAATATATTAATTTCAACTTCACTAAAGCTAATATAGCTGTATAAACATCAATAATATGCTGATTTTAGGGTAATAGAGCTTAGGTTTTGGAATGTGGAGTTTACAGGTTTTCCAAAGTTATAAACAATAATTTTAAATTTTGTCTAAGTATTTTATTATTCATAAATCATTCAAAAACATTTTTTTTTTTAGTGTACTCAAATATGACTATGTACATGTATTTATTATTGTATATGTATATATGTGTATGTGTATATATATATATGTATATCTCCTTTAGTTTGTTACACCAAAGAGTAGAAAATTGTTTATAAAAATATGATTTATGTACACACTCCTATAGTATGGGGACATCCCCGATTGCAATAAAAGTCTATTCTATTCTATTCTATATTATTCATAAATCATTATATTATATAATAATGAACTATTATTTATAGTATAATACAAACTTAAAGGAAATATTATTAATTTGAAGTCCATCAAACCTTATTTAAAAAAAAATGATGACTTAAGTCCTTTTTGTCAAAACACAAGCGATATATTATACTACTGTTTTTTAAATATTTTTTTTAATAAATCAATAAATAAAAATGTTTATCTAAAAGTAATTAGTAGTTATTTCTTCAATAATAGTAAATAGTAATTCACTATTCATGAATCAGTAATTATTTACTTTTAATTATAAGTCTTATATCAATTTTACTGCCTTACATTGTGTGATGTCGAGGAAGATGACTATACTATTCAATTCACTTCACAAGGGTATTATCGTTTATTTTGTCCGCCCAAAGGATAAATCTAGACCTTGGCAGACCGTAGGGCAAGCCATCCTTCTTCGACTATCTGGGGCACAAAGGTCCTTAAGCATACACACAAACATCTTTAGAATCCATTTGTTAGTTTTGGAATCTCACAAATGTTTACATCTGCTCCAGCATTCCGCTCCAATTATTGTTATCAGTTTAACGTTATATTTAGTGTAGTATCGGAGAGAGAGTAATCTTGAAATTACTTTCATAAAAAAAAATGTTGCATAACTTCAGTTGTACGTTATCGTTCCCAATAGATTTAGCTAATAAATTGTATTAATTGCGTAGTGACCCAAATTTATTTCGTTATGTAATTTATGATTATCATAAACTAGCTGTTATATAGCTTTGCTTGCTGATATTTCATTTTTTAATGGTAGAAACAATCGGGAGTCAGTCGTGTGAAAAAATATTTTAATTTTGTCGACTTATCGGCATGTGATTCATCGTCCAGTATAAACTCCTTTTTACCTTAATTTTAGAGTCAATGCTAGACATGGTCCACTGATGCCCTGACGATGCCTGAACACAAACCGCAGCAAAATTAAAATATTGTTCACACACACGATTGACTGACAATTGATTATTTCTACATGTGATAGTGATTTTTTAAGGCGGAGTTGTATGTTTTCAAGTATAGAATGGATTTTTTTTTAACATTAAAATTGTTAATGCTAGACATGGCTCAATGGTGCCCTGATGATGGCTCACATGTTAAAGCCAAAACGCAGGCCGAATTAAAATATTTAAAAAAAAAGATTGACACCCGATTATTTCTGCTTATTATTATTAATTTATTTTTAGGGAAGAACCCTTTACAAATATAGTCTATCTTTAATTAATCTATACATAGTCATTCTTTAAAGTATTATTAAAAATCACTAAAATTTACAATTAGTTAAAATGAATTAATTATGGACAATAAATAATAGCTACAAATCATTTTTTTTTTTATGCTAGACGTGGCTTAATGATGCCCTGGTGATGGCTCACATGTAAGATAATTTCTAAAGAAGAAATGATAATATGACTATACATCCTCAATTTCTTTTATTTTGTGTTAATTTATGTAAGTTAATGGTAAAAGTAACTATAATACATATATTTTGTCTGCCTGTCTCTAAGCTACACCTTATACTTAAACGACTGAAGTTTTATCTTTTAAAGCTAGATCATAATTTTATTCTATCAAATTCGCAAATAAATAATAGTAGAAGAAGGCAATCCTATAATTCCTCTGTTCGTATTGGCCTTTAAACGTAATCATTGATATAGCCACAATTTGTTACTTCATATCACTCTTTTGCTACTTATTTGAATTGATTCCATCCTTGGGCGAATTTTTACGATTGAAAAATACTCAGAAATAAATCATTATTATGTTCTTTAACTAAAAAAAAATCCTGCTGTTAAATCGAATATTTTCAATATTTGTTATAAATTCTTGCTATTACTAACATAATTTTTCTTTGATTTATAAATGTGATTGCCTTTCAAATAATTGATTATAATTTTTCATTAATAGGTTCAAGAAATCATTTTATTTTTCTTTCACTAAAAGAATGAATTTTCCGGAACCCAGCTTTATTGCACACCATACTTCAATTTCATAGGCATTGTCATTTTTGAGATACTGCGATAAAAACGTTGCTTCATTTTTACAAAGATATACAACTATTAATTTTTTTTTTTTTAAGGTATTTATCTAGAAAATGTGATTTATATTTTATGTAAGACAATTATGTATAACGTACTAAGCAGCTAACTGTTACCTAAAAAAAATGTAAAAGTACTTAACGTTACTTTGAAAATAAGAATAGATAATTATTACTATTGAATCGAAAATAAAAAAACATGGTGTGGGCAACACACGAATTTCACTTACCTCCATTTTTAAAATCAATGAAAGAATTTTCAAATACAGTTAGAGATAAAAATATGTGAAATTATTAAGGAATTAATCAAATTGAATTTATGTAGAAACATGGGTTTTATTAAAAAATCTATTATATTATTATCTAAAATAATCAGTTAGTTTTATGTTCATTTCATCACTCTCTATCAACTTTTAAAAGCTTGTGTATGAGATGATATTTTTTCTAAAATCTTTAGCTTTCCAACGGTATATCATACATGTATATTACTGCTCTTATGTTCAAAAACGAAAAATTGCATTAAAAAAATATTTTTTCTGTTTTCTCCTTTAGTTGGGTATCGAATTTATTCAATTTATATATTTACCTGTTTTTCATCATCTTTAACAAGATAATTTAGTTATTATTATTGAACCTACAAAATTAAAGGTACTTTAGGGGAAGAAAATTTAAAATATCGGTATTTAAGCCCTGTTCAGACCATTTTTATCCAAATTAAACCTACATGATATTAAAGCCTATTAAATTTTACATCGATATAGCGAGTTTAATCAAAATCGTCGGAACCGTTTTCGAGAAAATCGAAAAAAGGTGCAAAATGCATGGTATAAAGTGCCTCTTCTGGTAAGCTCATTTTGATGAAAAAAGTTTTGTCACGTCTCGGGCGTATAGTTGTCTTAAATATGAAATTTCAGTTTCATAGTACTTACCGTTTTCCGCCCGGAAGTAACCACACACACACACACACACACACACACAGACCTTTTTGCGGGACTTGTTATTTGGATTCAGGGGACCCTAAAACGTGTATTTCCGTTGAAAACTGGAATTCGAAAATTTTCACGATCGCAATACTTCCCCTTACTATATATAGTAAGTGAAAATAAAATTACTTTCGAAATATTTCCCATGATTCAAGATGATTAAAACAGATATTCAAATATAGAAAAAAAATATATAGTAATGATAATATAACAATAACAATGAATGGTAATACATATTTATACATTACTATATATACATATTTTTTCTAGGTATTATTCAACTTAAATAATATTTGTTTAAAGATTTTTGGGTAGATAAACAGTAAACTAACGCAAATGATAACGTTCGCTTTTATTTATTTTTTAAATATGTTACTCATTTAAATTAAAAATTAAACTCACGAAATATGTACAAAAATAAATGGTTTCACATTTTTCTTTGCGACTTATTTTTATTTTCTGAAATATTAATGATCAAATTTATGATAATTATTTGTTCTCTGAATAAATATATTTGTAGTGCTCATATTTTCAGGATTCTGGTATAATTCATAACTGGGATTCAAGAAAGGTCAGAAGTTGAGATGGGTTTTGACAGTCTGGGATTCTTTTCCCTACCTGCAGCTAATATTTTTACCTGGTACTTATTACCATAAATACCAACTGGTATCCTGTGAATCGTTCGCGTTATTTTTTATAAAAAAAAATTCTTTGTGGAACACTTTGTTAACTAAAGCCCTATAGGTCCCTAGTAAATAGCTTAGGCCATAGGGCATAGGAGAGCAGTATTGTAATGTGCAGGTAGCCAGAATACTTCAACTAAAGATTCCCAAAATATATGTTTAGCATGATATATATATTTCACTGCAATACAATTATATCTATATTTTATTTACCTAATGCACAGTATTGAATCTCTTATATGATGACTGATACTAAACTTTATAATTTCGCCTGTAATATAGATCTAGGACAACAGGATTATTTATGATTCTTACACGCTCTCTCTCTCTCTCTCTCTCTCTATATATATATATATATATATATATATATATATATATATATTTTTTTATTTATTTATTTTTTTTTATATTTACCTTTTATGATTTACAAAAGCTGAAAATTTCAAAATGGGAATTAGGTACTAAAAGTATTAAATTTTATAACGCATGTTAGTTTTAAATAAAACCAAATTATAATGGTATAAAATGTTATATTAAAATATGTTTCTATATGAAAAACAATAAAGCTTATTTTATAGTTATTATATAAAAAAAAAAGTTCCAATCCTAGACATTGAATTGCCCAGATAAATCATCTCTTATGACTTACAATATACGTTTACAAAGCAATAAATAGTTTAGACTATTTCATAGTCTTCTTGTCCGGTATTATATCGAATCATAAGTTGTAAAATTAATGAACATTCAAGTTTCAATTCACATAATTTTTTTATTGATTATCAATTTTTGGTATCTCAGCCTATGACAATTATTTATTATTAGAAGTCAGGACTACAATTATCTGGTCAGAAATTCTGTGTAGAATATTATATGAGAGGATCAACATTTTTTGTGAAAAAAGTCCCGTTTTGCTACATTTATTAAGTTTTTGGACTTTATACGCTTTGTGCCAAGAAAAGTGCGTAAAAACTGCATTGAAAATTTAAAGTTATTTCCGTGCATACAATTTTTCGCTAACACCTACTGTTTAGAAGCTAAATTGTTTTGAATGAAAAAAGTCATCATTGCACTTTTTTTTTTAAATATATTTTTATTGAAATTTACAACTGTGCAAAAAATACATCAAGTAAATATGCTGAAATTTTATAACACATGAAATAAACATGAAGAGAAACTGCCCATTGGCAGCACTCTTTGGTAGTGAGTCTAAACAAGAAGGTCTCGAGGCCATCTTATTTTCAGACACCTTGGAGGATTATCAGGAATTGAAGGACGTGATCTATCTCTGTTGATGTTGCTGGAATCAAAATTTAGACAAAAGTTCCCTCTTCAGAAATTCAGTGGAGGATATTTTCTGTTATATAGCATTTGTCTAAATGTTAATAGATAATTAAAAATAAATTTTGTTAGAAGCTACATTGGTTTTATAGCTTTTTTCAGTCAAATTCATAATTTTTTCAGTCAAATTCATAATTTTTTCAATCAAATTCATAATTTTTTCAGTCAAATTCATATTTTTTTCAGTCAAATTCATAATTTTTTCAGTCAAATTCATAATTTTTTCAATCAAATTCATAATTTTTTCAGTCAATTTCATAATTTCTTGTACCCATTTTATAAAGTTAATTTAATGAGGTTTTGCTACCAAGAACTTAACATTTTTATTAAATCTTGTTGTTGTTTATCCATTTATCGTCACTTTATGTTACTGTGCTTAATCCGACGGTGCAGCGGGAGTCCTAAGTTTTGCCTACCCAGGTTTACTCTTAAGTAAACCTGGGTAGGCGAAACTTAGGGATCTTTTACGAGTTCCACTTATTAAATCTTTTAAGAGTCATCTGTGGTGCACAAATATAGGTGGATCTGCTGGTTTTAGACTTGCGACCTTAAGCATAGAAGGCTGTTATGCTAGCCACTACTCCACAGGTGACCCTAAATGCATTCAACAAGGTGTTTGAATCTGCCGGGTTTAAACACGTGACTTTGGACATATTAATCTTTAACTCCTTGCTTAATACATCCAGGGGCACCTGTGGATTAGTGGCTAGTATAACAGCCTCTTTTAAAGGACGAAATAACCAAGGATTTTTACTCCCTAAAAACAAACATAGGGCCATCTGCCAAGTATGAACTCGCGATCTAGGGGATAGAAGGATGTTATGCTAGCCACTACTCCACAGGTGACCCTCGATGCAGTAAAAAAAAAGTTTAAATCTGCCGGATTTGAACCTGTGACCTTAGACATATTAATCCTTAACACCTTTTTGAATGCATAAAGGATCCCCTGTGGAGTAGTGGCTAGCATAACAGCTCTCTATGCTTAAGGTCGAAAGTTCAAAACCAGCATATGGCCCTATATTTCCTTTTAGGGAATAAACATCCATGGTTATTTCGTCCTTTAAAAGAGGCTGTTTTGCTAGCCACTACTCCACAGGTGACCCTTTAAGCATTAAAAAAGGTGTTAAGGATTAATATGTCTAAGGTCACGAGTTCAAACCCGGCAGATTCAAACACTTTGTTGAATGCATCGAGGGTCACCTGTGGTGCAGTGGCTAGCATACCATCCTTATATCCACTAGATCACTAGTTCATACCTATCAGATGGCCCTATATTTGCTTTTAGGGAGTAAAAATCCTTGGTTATTTCGTCCTTTAAAAGAGGCTGTTATGCTAGCCACTAATCCACAGGTGACCCTGCATGTATTCAGCAAGGAGTTAAAGATTAATATGTCCAAAATCACGTGTTTAAACCCGGCAGATTCAAACACCTTGTTGAATGCATTTAGGGTCACCTGTGGAGTAGTGGTTAGCCTAACAGCCTTCTATGCGTAAGGTCGCAAGTCTAAAACCAGCAGATCCTCCTATATTTGTGCACCACAGATGACTCTAAAAAGATTTAATAAGTGGAACTCGTAAAAGATCCCTAAGTTTTGCCTACCCAGGTTTACTTAAGAGTAAACCTGGGTAGGCAAAACTTAGGACTCCCGCTGCACCGTCGGATTAAGCACAGTAACATAAAGTGATGATAAATGGATAAACAACAACAAGATTTAATAAAAATGTTAAGTTCTTGGTAGCAAAACCTCATTAACAATAAATTAACTTTATTAAATGGGTACAAGAAATTATGAAATTGACTGAAAAAATTATGAATTTGATTGAAAAAATTATGAATTTGACTGAAAAAATTATGAATTTGACTGAAAAAATTATGAATTTGACTGAAAAAATTATGAATTTGATTGAAAAAATTATGAATTTGACTGAAAAAATTATGAATTTGACTGAAAAAAGCATAATGAAGAAAGTCACGTATTTATTATTGTGTTTACCCTCAAAATTTTCTCGTTTCACACGCTCTAGTTCTGTTGGTGTTGCTCAAATCGAAAATTTTACTTTAGTTTCCTGGTTATAAATTTAATGAAAAATATTTTTCATTATATAACTTTTGTCACTATGACCTACCGTTTAGGAATTCGAATGGAAAAAGTCACGTTTTCACTACAATTTTTTAGCTGGTTTTGACATGCTCCATATCAGTAGATGTTGTTCGAATCACAATTACGAAATAACCGCTAATCAGATTAATTCCGATAATTTATGAATCAGATTATAAGTTATGAAAAAGTGGATGTTCTTTGATGGTCACTACTTGATTCCATTCCTTGATGATTTAATATTTTTATATGAATCTATACAATACATACCAGTTGGTTTTTTAAAAGTCATGTTGATATGGATATGTTTGTAACTTTCATTGTGTGACATTACTTTCAACGTCAGTTTGGCACACTCTAGCTCTGTTAATGTTGCTCACATCAAACATTTGACGACAACCTCCTGACCTCCTGTTCGATAATATTTGTCACTAGAATCTACCGTTTAGGAGTTATTGGTTTTAATGAAATAAGTCAGTTTTGAATACATTTTTAAGTGCTGTGGTCTTTTGACATGCTCTAACTATGTTGGTGTTGCTCAGACCAAAAATGTTACGACAGTTTTCTTGCCATAAGTGTAGTGAAGAATATTTTTTGTTATATAATATAACTCGTTAGGACATACCGTTTAGTAACTATATTTGTTTGAATGAAAGAAATCACGGTTAAAACAAACAGTTACGAAGGTACCAATGTCTAAATGTACTAATTAGAGAGAATTGCTATATTTTATTAATAGTACACAATAAACAATAAACGAAAGCAGTGCTACCCAACTGTATTGGGCTGCTTAATCACACAGCGTACTTATCAATACAATTATATCGTTATATTTTAGTAAATATATATGAACTATATATATAACTATAAATACATAATAAACTATTATAAGTAAAGGAAAGTATTGCGAAAAGTTTCTAATTCCAGTTATCATCGGCAATACACGTTTTAGAGTCCAAATGACCAAATCCCCCAAAAAGGTCTCTCCTGTGTGTGGTAAGCTTAGCACGAAAAGAAAAACAAAAAACAATCGTACAATACTGAAAATCTCATATTTAAGACAACTGTTCCCCCGAGATGTTACAGCATTTTACAAGAAGAACCACTTTATACCATGCATTTAACACCTTTTATACGATTTTCTCAAAGACAGTTTTAACAATTTTGATTAAACTCCCTGTATTGATGTAAAATTTAATGGGATTTAATATCATCTAGGTTACATTCTGATTGAAATAGTCTGACAAGGCTTAAATGCCGATATTTTAAATTTTCTTCCTCTAAAGTACCTTTGATTTTTAGAATCTATAGAAATAACTATAATCGTTTATTTAGCACTGATAGAAAAACGGATAAATACATAATTTGAACGAATACGATATTCAACTAAAAGATGAATAACCAAATTTTTTTTTTTTTTCAATTTTTGTGTTTATGAACACAAAACCAGTAATATAGACGTATAATATTTCTCTGGAAAGCTAAAGATTTTAGAAAAATTATATCTTATACACAAAATTGTAAAACTTAATGGAGTGTGGTAAAAAGCCGATAAAACTAACTGGTTGTCATAGATAATAAAAAATCGATTATTTAATAAAGCACATATTTCTATTGAAATTCAATGTAATTAATTCATTTAAAAAAGTTTTTTTATCTCTAAGTGTATTTAAAAAAATCTTAAAAACTATTTACAATTTATTTTAACAACGGAGGTAAGCGAAAGACGTGCGTTTTTTTGCACTAGATTTTTTCTGTATCAATAGTTTTAAGTTATAATATGTAATAGGGGCCTAAGTTAAATGTTCATTTACAGTACGATCTATACAAAAAAATTTAAAATGCACACCAAATGACCAACAGTATCAAAACAAAATTTAAGTAAAAAGTTAAGTCAAAATATGTTATAAAAAGAAAATTAAAACAAAAATCAATGAAAAATGTTGTTGGTGGGTTATTGTTTTCTTCCTTTACCTTCTATACTTTATCAATTCGCCGCCCGTCAATAGAAATCAATTTCTCTCTGACTGGGAAATGCAAGATATTATAGGTAGGTATATCCATGACCCATTGTTTTTCCACGTCACGGAGAAATAATAAACCCACATTTCCTCTCTTATTTGTTTCTTAAAATATTTCTTTTCCGAGCTGTCAAGTAACTCTGTATTTGTTAATGCCGATGTTTTCGCTGCATAGAGTGCTTCTGACGTTTGAGTGTTCCTTTTTTATTATTATTACACAAGTTACAGACCTTCTATCAGACCACGCGAAACAATCATGACTAATTGCTCTTCCTGTCATTTCAGTAGTCCTTAATTCGATCACTGAAGTTTTATAAAATCGTTTGAATGTTCCTTATTTATCATTTTTTTTTTTTTTTTTTTTTTTTAATCTTCTTGACCTACCTCTCTAGCCTTGCAACCTCCTCAAAAGCAACCCCACGGAAGTGAAATCCTCGGACGACACCCTGAGAAGCAGAGGGTTGCTGAGACAGCAGACGGAGTGGAGGGGGCAAGGTCGCTGATGTCACTAGCAAGGACTGGAGCTCGGGGGGCCGGCTCAGTCCGCTCCGCGCCTTCCTCAGGTGAGCTACGTTCTGTTTGTGCCCGTCTGTTCGTTCGGATCTTGGTGTTGTCTCTATTCCTTATAATCACAATGAATCTTAGCTGAGGATATATCCACATATATTCTATTGGATATTCTACATTAGTCAGGTATTTATTTCATCGTAATAAAAAGCTGAAGTCATTTCAGACCATGTGCCTCTAAGATTTGTATGTTAAGTATAATTTACAGCTGTGTATGTTTGTATATTTAATAGTCTCGAAAGTTTCCTTTTATTTTTGAACACATTACTTCTTTTGTCTAATATGCTTATGAATTTCTCCTATATCCTTGTTATATTTATTATAATTATTTGTTCTTTAATTAGTACATGATGTCTACAGAGCCTAAATCTCAACAAATAACAATCATTTAGGTATAGTTTTTTTAACAATGCTTAACGTCATTGACATTCATAAAAACTATTTAATTATATCTCTACTAACCTCGATTCAAAATTATATCTAAATACTCATTCCTGTAGATAATCCTTTTAACGTCAGGAAATAAATGACTGTGCGGATTGTAAGCATGGAACTCAAAGCAATTGTGTTCCTTCCTTACGTAAATCATGCTCTAGGAAATGGTGCATTTAAATTGTTCATGGCATCATATTTCAGAGGGAAAGTAAATTGTGTAACGTGCCATTGAACTTGTCTTCTTAAATTTTAATAAAGCATTGTCTGGAGTAACAAAGGATTTTTTTTTCTCGTAATGTCCTTTATCTTTGGGAATTAATGTTTGTGAAATATCATTATGATTATGATATTTAAAAGCTTGGTATTAACTGTTCTCATTAACGTATGATTGCAAATTATATACATTTTCATAGGAAATTCGTAGCTGAATCTTTGTTAAAAACACACCCCAAAGAAGTTCATAAGTAGATAAGTTTTATGTATTAGTCTTATTTTTACGGTAGAAACAAATAAATGATAATAATATTTTTTAAATATGTATAAGAATGCTCCATGTTATAAAGAATAAAAATTTTTTTTATTTATAATTTTTTATTAAGTATATTGTATTTATATAACTTGATATGTTAAGTATAAGACTGTGACTGAATCCAAGGTCAAAACAATGGATAAATGAATTCACCGTGATTCTGTTAATTACAATATCTCGATTTCTTTTATTATCATTTTAATGTTCAACGAGTTTTGTTATTGAATTAATTATTTAATCATAATTTTAAATTATTTTTCAGTTTTATTATAACGATATTTGTTTGCATCGAAACCAAAATATTTATAAAAATGTATACAAAAATATCTATGAAAATATCAATCTACGGATATTTTGTACCTGCATATTGCTCTTTTTAATATGTAAATTGGTACTCTACTCGCCTTATGTACGCATCATATTTATTGTTAGCCAATTCATTTATTATTGCTGATCAAATTTTTAATTTTAAAACAATATAAATACTGTAATAGCCCTTCATTGAGTTCCGAACTGAATTATTATATTTACCCATTACTTGAATTTATCATTATTGGATTCAGTTTTTTTTTTATCTTTTTTATTATTATGGTTAACTGGTTACGATAATATTTCAAGGTCAGGTTAGACCAAAAGTAAGATTTTTTTTTTATTTAAATATATTTATTGATATTTATAACTATATTATATACAATGTGATACAAGCTTATACTGTCATGATTCACTTGTAGAGATACTGCCCATTGGCAGATCCCCAAAAAGTATGCTAAACCAGAAGGTCTCGGGGCCATCTTCTTTTCACACGCTTCGGAGGATTATCAGGAATCGAAGAGGATAGAAGTAGTGGATTAGAGTGGAAATGGAGTTTTACATGGCATGATTGATACCTGGTTCGGGGCTAATTCAGTAACATGTGGAACATTAAGGATGTTCGTTTGAAAGGGTACAAGAAGAATTCAATGGCTTAGTAGAGCCCGATAGCTCTACTCCGTAAGTCCATATCGATCTTATGATGGTCATATAAATAAGTCTTTTGTAATTAAGTGGAAGGTTGGAGTGTTCGTCCAGTAAGTGTTGAAATAGTCGAAAACGTCGGGTAGTTTCTTGTCGTTTCAGTCTTGTATGCGGATTCCAAGTTTGACGTTTGTCAAGGTGAAGTTTTAGGTATCTAATCTGTTCAGCAGGGGCTAAAGTAACTTAAAATAAAAAACTAACGTTAGTAAAAATGTTTCTTGTGGATTGACAAAACTAAGCAAACATGTATTTTTCTTATTTCAGGCACGTTTATCTACAAAATATTCCTGAAAATTAGTGTTTTACCAATACATGGAATATCTTCATGGGATGTAGGTGTTCAATATAGTATATGCTATTCAAATATTTTTTTATTTTTTCAAGCAAGTCGTTAAGGATCTTATTGATTTTATCCAACCAATTGGATAAAACACTATCGTAATTCACAGAAGTACAAAGCTTGGATACTAATTATTGTAAATTATTTTACCTATTAAATTAGTAAAGGAAGATAGGAAAAAAAAACTTTATTCTGGGACAATGTCCTTCAAGAATAACATTAATGAACAAAATAAAAATTTATATCTGGCCAAAAAAGAAAGGAGAAAAAAATAAAATAAAAGGTCATAGTAACATCTCTATGTACATATTCTAGAAATGAATAAATAAGAATTAACGTAATATATAACGTTTACATCTCATTAAAGTAGATACACAAATCACCTCACATAAATTGACATAATAAAAATTAGCTTACATCGGACTCTAAGAGAATCAATGTTTAGTATTAAAAAAAAAGTTTGGTTTCCGCAGTATATATTTTATTAATCCTTTAACTTTCTTTATAAACAATGCTAGAGCGTATCTGCATGTGGCTCTTACTTTTGTAGCCAATTAAAAACATTTATTATTAAAAATAATACATCTAGAAGCTAAATATTCATGTCGAGTTTAGATTATTTGGGTTTAGCGTGTAAAAATATTTTAAATTAAATTTTTCAACCCTTTTAAGTTGAATTCAATAATAAATTGTTCTTTAGTACATGAAATAGTAACATAACATTAACTCGATAAAACATAACTTGTTACAAATCTTCATTTATTTCAATTTAATGTGAACAATATTGTCAACAAAGCCATTGAATTCTCTAAAATATTTTCTTATTAGCTCACTTTTGGACAAAGGCCAGCTTCAAGAACGATGGGTATTATGAGCGTTCTTTGTCCGGAAGTCTCTCATAGCCCTATGTTTTTTTATTTATAGGTCGAATTTGTGTCTAATTTTAGTAATTTATTTAGATAATTTATTAATAAATTTATATAAGATTTTCTCTTCCATTATCACATAACTTTGTTTGTTATATATTACATATTGCTTCTTACGTTAAATCTTTAAACTGAGATGGATAAACTTTTTAAATTTTCTTCGCAGGCTGTTATAAAATATTATTTGAAAACTAATAGTTATTTTCTAAAGGTTTCCTAATTTATAGTCTCGTAATTAGAAAAAACCTAGTATTCTGAAAATCGTGTTTTTCGAAAAACACGTTTGCGTCACTAAAGCAATTTAAAGAGGAAAACATCTTTTTTGTAATGAAGAGTGGCTAAAAATGAATAAATTTACATAATATTGTCTTTTTGATTTTATATTTTCATGCTATTTCATAGAAACTAAGTTGAAACACGGTTATTAAAAGTTGTGTTTCCAGCAAGTGATATTTTTTTTCTATTATTGTTTTTATTTGAAGTATATATAAAATATTTGTGGTCATGATAAAATAGAATGGATGACTATTAATTATAAGATGGTAATTGAAAGTTGTGTGACGCACTTATCGCAACCTATTTTTATTTTTGGATGAAATTAGTCTGAGTAAATGAAACAACTAAATAGTTTCAACTATTTATGCTTGTCAACGTTTCGAACCCCATTGTGGGTCATCATCAGGGCTAAAAAGATACAAAAGAAATACAATTTCAATTACATTAAATACTATATTAAATAAACTATTGAGGTAGAGAACATCGGTATTAAAATATAAATATATGTATGTAATATTATATTTAATGCTATTGAAATTGTACTTCTTTTGTATCTCTTTAGCACTGATGATGACCCACAATGGGGTTGGCAAGCAATAAATAGTTAAAACTATTAAGTTGTTTCATTTACTGACCCGTACTAATTCCTTCCAGTAATTCTCAACGGTAAACTAATTATATCCACGGTTTTTATTTTTTATTATTTTTAGCTATTTTGAAGTCTGAATAGCAATATTTATGATCATAATAAAATAGAAAGAACGACTCTTGATTTATAAAAATATCGTTGTAATTCCGTTTACTTATTGATTCCAAAATGCTCATTCTATATATTTTTGGTATGAAATATATAATTAATGCATAATTGAGTATAATGACTCATATATAATATATATAATAATAATAATAATAATATATTAATAATATATATATATATATATATATATATATATATATATATATATATATATATATATATTTTTTTTTTTTTATTTTATTTTTTTTTTTTTCAGAGCTTTAGTGGACAATAAATAATTGAAATAATCAATAAATATAAATAATAATTCTCACGAACATTCATTTTTTGTTTGTTTAAATAATGATGCAGTGTACACAGGGCTTTAAAATAAATCTGTTTATTTTTTCGTTTAAAAATCCGAAATACACTTCTTTTATATAGTATATAATAACATTTTATTATACGTACACACCTAACAACGAATATCTGTCGGACATTATATCTCGAATCTCCTCTTAGTAGGTATCCGTCCATACCACATTCGTCTACACGTGAACTGAGGATTATCGAAGTATTTATGACAGTCACTGACTCAATGATCCTTTTGATGACTTTAAATACAACACAGATACCCATTAATCCTAGCATCGAATAGTTTGAAATTGGATTTAGATTTGAAAGATGAAGCAATACTTTGTCACGAGTTCTTCCAGCTCTGAATATGAACAAGTTGATACAGTCTCATGTTATCCCTAGAGACAAAAAGAAAATATAATACATTCTGGAACTAAGCAACAGTTTTTAAAATTTTCCTCTGAAAGCGATCAATTATTCATGGCAAAAATATTCAGAAGAAAAATTCATAGTTTCTTAAAACTCTATATAATAGTAGTCTTTATTATTTACAATGTTCACTAAATACAAGATCGTGATTTCGGTTGGCCTTTTTTCATGATAATATATTTTAGATCATCGTTTAAGCTTAGCAAGGATAAGTAGGAAAAGTTAAGTAAGAGAAACATAAATAATAAAAATCATGGGATTCCGCTACGGGGACCCATCAAACCATCCAATTCCCCCCGCATTCAAGCTTTGCAAACTAAACTCTTCCGAAATATCCTAAATGCCCCTTACTTTGTCATCAATAAAATAATCCATAAAGACCTGAATACCCCATTAGTTGCATGCTTAGCCCGAACTAAATACACATTCATTAATTCCAAACTACCAGCCCTCTCAAACCCACCTGTCCGCTACCTCTCATCTAAATCTATTCGTAATAATCCTCCGAGTTGCCTGAAAATACGATGGACTCGAGACCAACTAATGTAAATAAACACTGTAGTGCTACCACTGGGTACTTCCTTCACATGCCTGCATCAAGCCCATATGGTCAATGATCACATTTATTTTATATATTTTTACATTCACAGACCTATAAATGAAATATAGTGTAAGAGAAAGTATTACGATCGTGAAATACGGGTTTTAGGGTCCCCTGAGTCCTAATTACCAAGTCCCACAAAAAAGTTTATGTATCGGTCTGTGTGTGTGTGACAAGTCTAGCGAAAAAACGAAGAGTCAAACGAAACTGAAATTTTATATTTGAGACTACTATACGCCCGAGATGTTACAGGAACATTTTCATCAAAATCAGGAGACCAGAAGAGCAACTTTATACCATGCATTTTGCCCCTTTTTATGATTTTCTCAAAAACGGCTCTAAAGATTTTGATTTTCAATGTAAAATTTAATGTACTTTAATACGATGTGGGTTTCATTTTGATTGAAATAGTCTGACTGGCCTTAAATGCCTCTAGTTTAAATTTTCTTTATCTCAAATACGTTTAATTTTGAGGAATGCAATACGTTCACAATATAATCTTGATAACATTGAAAAAAAGAAAGAAGATAAATATATAAGTTAAGCGAATTCGATATCCAACAAAAGGAGAAAAGAGCAAAGTTATTTTTTCATGTAATTTTTCTATTTTTGAACATGAAAGCTGTTGTGGATGTAGAATATATCTTTGGAAAGCTAAAGATTTTAGAAAAAACACCTTATAAAATGCAAATAAAAATAACTAATTGTATATGTAACTGACTTAATAGATTATTTGATAAAACACATGTTTCTATTTATACTCAGTGTAATTAATTCTTTGTTTGTTTATTTATTTAACGTCACTTTATGCTACTATGGCTAATCGGACGGTGCTACAGTGGGAGTCCTAAATTTTGCCTATCCAGGTTTTATTAGGATAGGGATCTTTAACGAGTACCTGACATCGCACAGGCTCGGGACCACCTCTTAACGTCCCATCCGAAGGACGGCGTAACTAAGGATTTTGTACTCCCATTAAAAAATCCTAGGACCACCTGCGGGTTTGAACCCGTGATCTTTTGCATAGGAGGCTGTTACGCTAACCACCCAGCTACAAGTGATCCCCTAATTAATTCTTTAACAATTTATTTTCGATACTAAATGTGTTTGAAATTTCTCATATTTACATAAATAACGGTGGGATGTGAAACTGACGTGTTGTGCACACCAGATTTCCTTCTGTAATACAGTTGTAAATAGCGTTAAAAAAAAAAAAAAAAAAATAATAATAACTTAATTTTTTTTATTTAAATGTGCATGTTTATTTCTTATTTGAGTGTATCGCATAAGTAAAGTTTTATTGTAATTACCAATAATAACACCATACGTTTACTGGTAATACTAATGACTTATGGTATTTATTCTCTGCTTGATATGAAGTTAATATCAATTATAAAATGGTATTGTATATGTATATATTATTATTGTTGTTCTTGAATAATTGTAATCTACACTTTCACTAAACAACTTTGTTTGTTGCACGTTACAATATTTTTCTATTTCCAACGTTTCGCCCCTAGACCATTTTTCAAGGATCCTAATGACATCAGTTTTATAAATTAAAAGATAATTACCTTTTTTTAATTATTTTAATAGCAATTAAAAAAACTTACTACATTCTAAGGATAAAGTTTCGACATGGTAATAACTGAGCCATGCACTTGAGAAAATTCTGGAGGAAGCTTTCGGAGCGAAAGAACCGCCAAGACTCGTTTGTTTACAAATGCCTTTATTTTTTTTAAGCGGCGTCCCGTTAGAAAAACTAGCCTCGTGGATGAGTGATGAGTATTCCTGGGAGTTTCGTCTTCATTCCGCTTTCTGGGCCAGCCATCTCCTTCTTTTAAATATGTAAATACATAATTATATTTCTGTCGGGGTACAAAAGATTTATGATATAAATATTTATAATTTGGTTTTGATGGATGAAGGTATTATTTCGGATAACGGTAGTACCCATTTTATATCGTGTTAGTAAATCAATCGCTCAGAAAATAGGGTATAAAGATTAAAATAAGTGTTTTATCTCATTAAATACCTATTAGGTATTAAAATGAAAAACCTGTGACACTACAATCCATGAAGAGTCTAGGTATTAAAATTGATTTTCTAAATCACTCAAGACCTCTTACATCCATAACTGATGAAACAAATGAAATAAAAAATTGGTATTTGAAAAAAAAAAAAAAAATGTGAAGAGTTCTTGCTGTTTAATTGAAAAATCTTGAGTGAGGGAAAATAATCTTGATAAAAATGTGCTATGACGAAAACAAAAATTATATCCAATCTATTAAATAAAGTTCATTATTGATCGCTTGCTAATTAGAGGGTGATGAAAAGAAGATAAAACTAACTGTATATTTTAGATAATAATATAATAGATTTTTTAATAAAACACATGTTTCTATAGAAATTCCATTTAATTAATTCTTTAATGGTTTCACTCATTTTTATCTCTAACTGTATTTGAAAATTCTTTCATTGATTTAAAAAATGGAGAAAAGTGAAAGTCGTGTGTTGCCCGCACCAGATTTTTTTTATTGTGTGTGTTTAAATGAAACGGGATAACAGTTACAGAAGACGGCACAGCGAAGGTCCGAGGCCTAAACCTAACAACCCTAAAATTCCTGCAACGGTAGGTAGCCCCTAACGGAACTGATACAAACAAATCCAGCGGGATACGGTACTGGCACACTTCCCTACTAACAGGTCACTAATATATATATCTATCCACCTTGCATACCGATCATACCACGGAGTAAGGGAGGTAGGGTTTCGTTGTCATTGATTTCAATATTAGGGAGTGGTATTTAGAATTATTAACCATAATTAGAATTAACAACTATTTCCACACAGAAAATATCTGAAGAAATCTCAAAACGTTGCTAGGCAATAACACCTAAACCACAAGGAAAACAATAAAGTTTCTAAAACGATACAATCTGTTCGAAAAAATTCAATTAAGAAATTCAAACGTACCAAAAAAAAAAAAAAAAAAAAAATTGATAGAAAGTGTCCTAAAAACCAAATTAGTTGAGCGTACATAACACCATAACAAAACCTAACCCATTTAGAATTAAATTATTCCAAATCCAAATAAACCATCAGCTATTAATATGCTTTTAAATTAGAATCATTTAGAAAAATTTCTCCATTTAACTCTATCCATGATTATAAACTATTATAAAAGCAATATCTGATGAATCATTACTTTATACAAAATTAACTTTCCACAATTATAAAATATTTTAATTAGCCGTAGTTTTAGCATTTAAAAAATTCAATAATAATCTGAACCTATAAAATTGAGCAGAAAAAAAAATACAGATAAGATTAACTATTATATATAATTTGAATACAAAACCTAGTTCTCTACAGCACTTAGGTTCAGTACATCTGTGCAATGGGATAGTTAACCGTAGATCACTCTCGGTCGCCAGTATTTTCCCCCAATTTTTGGTACCCGTTTTATAGAGCTGGATGTGTCCCAGGAGGGTCTCCATACCCCATACGCAGCTGAAATATCAGAATAAATAATTATTCTGCCCAGCCAGGGTTTGAACCCGAGACCCGAGAATAGCAGAACAGTGCACTATGCACTAGACCGCCCCGTTCCCTATATAATTGAATAGGTAAATATATTTAAATAATCATAGAACTGTTTCTTCTTATTCCTCTATTGTGTTATTAATTAATAATTTGTTATAATTATATCAAAAGGTTTCGAGGACATGTGCCTCATCATCAGGGCCACACTAAGAACATTATGTACTAAAATCAACAAATTCAGACAATGAAACATTAGAACAACAATAATTTAAAATGTTATACATTTTTAACATAGTAAAAACGAAATTGGAGTAAAAAAGTCACTCGTAATGTTTGCCAATTATATATGAATCTTGTATTTAATAAGCTTTTATTAATATTTATTTAAAGTAATGCAATTAATGTAATAATTAAATGGAATTTCTATAGAAACATGTGTTTTATTAAAAAATCTATTATATTATTATCTAAAATATACAGTTAGTTTTATCTTCTTTTCATCACCCTCTAATTACTTTTAAAAGATTGTGTATAAGATAATATTTATTCTAAAATCTCAAGCTTTCCAACGGTATATCATACATGTATATTACTGTTCTTATGTTCAAAAACAAAAAATTGCATAACAAATATATTTTTTTCAGTTTTCTCCTTAGTATTAGTTGGGTATCGAATTCATTCAATTTATATATTTACCTGTTTTTCATCAGTGGTAACGAGATAATATAGTTATTTTATAGAACCAACAAAATTAGAGGTACTTTAGAGAAAGAAAATTTAAAATATCAGCATTTAAGCCCTGTCAGACCATTTTAATCCAAATGAAATCTAAATGGTATTAGAGCCCATTAAATTTTACATCAATATAGCGAGTTTAATCAAAATCATCGGAACCGTTTTCGAGAAAATCGAAAAAAGGTGCAAAATGCATGGTATAAAGTGGCTCTTCTGGTCAGCTGATTTTGATGAAAAAAAGTTTTGTCACGTCTCGGGCGTATAGTTGTCTTAATTATGAAATTTCAGTTTCATAGGACTTACTGTTTCCGCTCGGGAGATACACACACACACAGACCTTTTTGCGGGACTTGGTTATATGGACTCAGGGGACCCTAAATGTGTATTTCCGTTGAAAACTGGAATTAGAAAATTTTCACGATCGCAATACTTATCATACACACAATCATAACTATATACAATATATAAAATAATAAAGAATTAAAAACAAAAGTTTTTATTTCGTTTTTTTATTCGCATCTGTCAGAAGTTATCTGGAAATAAGCAAAATGTTCTAAAAAAAATATATTAAAAAACCAAACTACTGTAATTTAATATATTAAAATGCAACATTACGGATAGCATATCGATATTCGAAATTCCTGCAAACCAAATAAATAAGGACCATTGTTCACAAATTAGTTTAATTTGTATATGTTGTATGCTATACTAACATATATAACGTTATTATCATTTAATAAGTTGCTTAGCATAATTGACATTAGTTCATTTTTATAAATATTGTAAAACCAGAAAAATGTCCTAAATGTTTTATTTTTGGTTTTCCTAGGCTTATCGATCTTAATAATGTGTTTAGAAAAAGTTATTTATTATTATAATCATTGTCGTGTGATAATTATAACGAACCAATATATTTTTTAATATTCATTAACATAGGTAATTATAAAAATTATAAATAACATGGTAATGTTCAAAATCATTTCATTTTTTTTTTTTTTTAAAGTATTATTGATTACTTAAATATAATAGATCTATTTTACCTTTATACTTATGATGAAGGGTGGTCTTCTTAATTGTTAATGTTGAGGGATGAACAAGACTGTAATATATCTTTAAATAGTTTGGATTACAAACAGTTTGTTTAACAAGCAAGCCTGTTTTTGAGAGAAAAGAGGAGGGAAAAAGGAAACAAATCAATATATCTTTTTCCCAGAGTAAGTAGATTAGGGAATTTTATCAGGCACGTAAATAGGGGGTTGGGCGGCTTGCTCCCTAAAAAAACATTATGTGCCTTCTGGGACCCTAGCCCAAATGAAATTCTTCCTTCATGGCTTATTTATTTTTTTCAGACATCGTTTTTGCCATTTTTGTTTTAGGTATTTTTTTAGAATCATATGAAAAAATTGATCACTATATAAATATATCTCAGTAAAATATAAGGTGATTTTTACTCAACTTATCATCTATCGAATTATAACTAACGGTTAGATCAATTGAAAAACCTGACTATTATGTTAAAAGCTAAAATAAAAATAACGTTATATATTATTTTTTTTTTTTTTGAACATTTATCTAAATCATTTTCTAATCCTTTACAGTTCTGTTTAATTACAAGTTCGTTGCACGTCACCCATATCTCGTTGACGGGTATGCTTCCTTGAAAAAAAAAATATTGTTATTTATTTATTAATGCTATCGTTTCTCTTCTAGTACTTATGAGTGTTCTAGTAGGGGTATAAATAAAGTATAATAACTTTACGTAATGGCTAATATAATAGTCGATTAGTAAGTAATGATATAGTCAACAGTATATTTTATATTTGAGTATTCCTGTTCATCGTCGTAGTTCATATTAACACAATAATCATATCAAATTTATAAAGGATTGAAAACTTTTTTTAATACAAATTAAAATATTATTTTATCTACCAACACAACACTAATGTGGAAATTCGATGGTTTCTTAAAAGGTGAGGTTGGAAATGACTTGAGCGAGTCAGAATTGAAGACAGTTAGCTCTTAAATATTTTCTTATTTTGATAATATAATAATTTTTATTGTTTTTTTTTTTAATGAAACTTCTATGCTCTTTAAATTTGGAGATTAATAAATGAGAAAAAAGAAAAATTGAGATAATGTAAAAAATTATTTTGTTTCAACTTGATTCAACGGTTTCAGACATCCGGTTCTTTGAATTTCGAAATCTGGTGGGTTGAAAGACCTCGTGGATATGAAACTTGCCTTAAAAAATAAACGAATATAACTTGATATTTTAAAAAAAAATTATTTTCTTTATTTAATTATAAAGTATCACATTAAATCCTGTATATGGAGAGTTAAGTTTGTTTTTTGACGAATGTACGATAGTTAATAAATTTTATCTCTGCACCTTAATACTTCAAAACTAGAAAATCTCCCTATTTATAAGCACTAATATCTAATATTTAAATTTATTTAGAGATTCTATTCTAACCAATTATATTTTCACGGTATAAGTTTTGTTGTTTTGTTCATTAATTGTTTTAATATGCTATGTTATAAGTAGTAAATGTTTCCATTTACAATCAACATTGACCAGGGTATTTAATTCATAAAATGTATTATACATTCCCTAAAATATGAGAGAAAATAATTATGTTAATGCTGTAGGTTTCTGTATATTAATGTTTATTTATACTGCGACCCTCATCTGGTTGTTTACTTTCCCAGGTAATTGATTCTCGAGTTATACGAATCAATTTGTATTCGTCAACATGTATATTCATGGATTGGACGCTCTCAGCTACAATTAGAAAATAACAGTTTACATCACAGTGGAGTTATACAACTTATTAAAAATTAAGTTAAGTTTATTCATAAAAATTGACCCTACATCCAAAGTGTTTTTTTAAAAATTCACTTTTCACAACTGATATTAAAAATTAAATACCTGAAGTTGCAAAACTATAATGCGTCGCTTGAAATCATCCAATGCGCCAATTCTAGAGCATGCGCTTCGGCTCGGCCATTCCTGGTTTAAAGCGTAGGTTAACCTAATGCTATACGAAAACATTTGTGAGAAAACCAATGAGTAATTAATAAAAAATATTTATTTATAAAAACAGCATTCTTATGCATAATATTATTTCATTTCCATATTACTTATGTTTTATAACCGTTTCATTTTGTTGAAAATGCTGAAAAGAAGCGGAAAACTGATTTGCCTGGTTCATTTGACGAGGTTAGTTAGTCCCTTTTTATTTCTTATGTTTATACTTGATTATTTTTTATCTTAAAATACTTGAGAGTGCTGCCAATGGGTTTTTTTTTCTTGTATTTTATTATTAATCAGAATATTTACTTGTTGTATAATAATAAACGGTTTTAAATCTCAATAAAAATACTAAAATAAATGTTTTTTAAATGTAATTTTACTTTCACTTACCTAACTATTTATAGAATATTAGTTAGGGAAAGTATTGTGATCGTGGAAATTTTGGTTTTCGCCGGAAATACACTTTTTAGGATTCCCTCAATCCAAATGACCAAGTCCCGCAAAAAGGTCTGTGTAAATATAGCTCAAAAAACGATAAGTTTTGTAAAACTGATTTTTTCGTAATTTATTACCGTATAAACCTAAGATGTTACAGAAACTATTTTATCAAAATCGTTTGACAAGAAGAGCCACTTTATACTATTTTACGATTTTTGCAAAACTGATTATAACGATTTTGATTAAACTCGATGTAAAATTTAAAACTACATCGATGTAAAATTTAATAGGCTGTAATATCATGTAGGTTTTCTTCTGATTGAAAACTTCTGACAGGGCTTAAATGCGGATTTTTAAAATTTTCTTCCTCTTAAGTCCTTTTGTGTTGTTGCAGATTCCAAAAATTAACCATATTTCATTTGCAGTTGTAGAAAATGGCTAGATATACAAGTTGAACGAAACTAATGATTAACTAAAGGAGTAAAGAGCCAAAAAGAGATATTAGAAAAAAATTTAACTTGTATACAAAATTGTGTTAGGTAATTAACTAGATATTTAACATTATTATGAATACTATCATAGAATCGGCTCATTCTTTGGGGATAATCATATTCAAGTAAATCATCAAGTATTTAATAAGCTTTCATTTGAGTGGTAAAAGACATTTGTATGTTCAATATGCATTGATATAGAGGTATTTAACAAACAAAAGAATTTTGCGAAAAACGAGAAATCACTCTTTTGTTACATAATTATCCTTTTTTTTTTTTTTTTTAATCAAAAGAACAAATTTTTAATAGATAAACTTTTTTATTTATGCTATATTTTTTTATTAATTTTTTCATCCATTGTAACGAAAGTCCGAGGTTTGTATGATTTTTACGCTCCAGGCACTCCACTATATGTTAAGTGATGAATAGGGATAGACGTATATGATTATTGTACATAAGTATTTTATATTGGTATATTTTGTAATGTAAAACATAAATTTTCAACGTAATTGAATATAATTATTTGAAAAAATACAACTCTAACTTTATTATATTACAACTCTAAATTGTTTTTAACAACAGAGGTAAGTGAAATTCGTTTATTGTCCGCACCATTTTTTTAAATAAACAATTATATTTAAAAAATGACAAAAATAAAATGTTATTATACGTGATTAAACATTTAAAAACTTAATCCTCGTTTTAGACAGTTGTAAAATTAAGGATTAGCTTAGGATCACTTGTAGCAGGGTGGCTAGCCATAGAGTAAAAAATCCTTAGCCATGCCGTCCTTCGGAGGGGACGTGAAAAGGTGGTCCCGAACCTTTGCGATGTCAGGTACTCGTTAAAGATCCCTATCCTAATAAAACCTGGATAGGCAAAATTTAGGTCTCCTACTATAGCATCGTCAAATTAGCCACAGTAGCATTAAGTGACGTTAAATAAATAAACAAACAAGGATTAGTTTAAAAACTAAATATTTTCTTTTCGGCTGTGTTTATTATTGTTATTTGTAATTATTATTGGATTATTTACTTTAATTATTATTACTAATAAATATAGTTAAAGTTTTTTCTAGTAAATATTTAATGTATCTAGATAAATAACACAAACGTAAGACAACAAAATCATTATCCTTTAGAATTATTATTAAATAAAATAGAAACAATCAGTTTATTACCTTTTTAGGCTGCCCTTTTCATCTTGAAAAAGCAATTTCTTATTGAGGAGTTCAGATAGCATTATAAACATTCAAAAGTAGTTTTTTAAAAGTAAATTTATAAAATAAACTTTTGAGTATCCGAAACAAAGGAGGTCAAGCCACTGTGTTGTGATAAGAGATATACAAGAAAAGGTTTTCAAGCAGGGAATCCTAGGACCAAGTGGGAACATGTGATGGCAATCCCCCGTAGGGCTTGGGATTTGCCCCCTCCCCCTTCCTATAAGCCTTGGTTTGAAATGGCAAACCCCGTTAGCCACTCTGTTCGCCAACTGGATTTGCCATGAAATCCTTCAAATAATCGTCACAACGACCCGGATAAACTGGTTTTCCTATGGAACCGCCGCACCAGCTGCTTACGTGACTTCGGTCGTAGTTGTCCTTTCAAGTGGAATACATACGGTATTTAAATGCAGAAAGCATATAATGCAGTTGAGATATTAAAGAATTACTGTTCATATTCGTGTAGAAAGGGTCAAGTTAATTATTTTTTTAATAAAAGTTGCCAGTGAAATCTGCATGAAAGGATGTGATAGTTCGGATGGCGGTCAAAAAATATTAGGAACTTGTGAAATAACTATTTTGTAATTTATTTTTGACATAATCTCATCCTTCATATTTTTTTTTTTTTGTGTGTTTGTAATAGGTAATATATAGGTTTTCCTGAACGATTATTACTTAAATTACGAAATCTTCGAAACGACTGTACCATTACAAGTCAAGTTATATCCAAACCATTATAATTATGATCTCATTGCTTACATCTTACCAATTATTTTTGTTAAAATGGCTTAATAATAATGATAATCCTGGATTTGTTTCATATCTGGATCCCACTATCAGATATGAAACAAATGACCAGGAACGAGGCAAAAGGATTCAAGAGTAGAAAGAGAACATTTATACAAAATGTATTCCATACCTTAGGGAACAATTTCGTAAGGAGTTCGGCGAAAGGGAATTTACAGTCGTGGGACTTTGGTTCGGAAGCAGGGGAACCATCCTAGTAGCCACTGGATTATTTTTAAAGAACTATGGACTCGGAAAAAATGAGATGCAAAACATGGCGGAGACCATAATCTTGGACTCACTAGGAATCCTGCATCACCATATATATTGAGGCTGGTCTGGATTTTCAGATGTCCATGATCGATTTCAAAATTAGTAAAATATTTGTATTCCTCTATCTTTTTTCTTTAAGATTGCCTTCGGAATTGATGCGGTATGCTGTGTATTGATAGCAACTCAGCGCAACTCAGTTGAGCAGCAGATCCAAATTGGAATTTCCTCCTTTATTTATTCTGGGACAAGTACCTTTAGAATAATAAATATGAAAGTAAATAAAGTATTTGGTGTCTTAGAGTTATAGAAAGAAAAAAATACAGTGATAAAGTAAATAATAAATAAAAAATACATTAATAACATAAAAACAATGTTTTAAATAATCTGTAATGTAAATAACCTGAATGCATTTATACTTATGAGTTCCTTTTGATTTCAATACTACTGTTATTAAAGAATAAATGGTGGATAATTTATTGTTAAATCTCTAGACCGTTTGTTATACTATTATCTTTACCTAATCATTACTTGAAAAATTAAACATTTTAATAATAAACTCTATGAACTTTCTTGTTTTCTTTTCTAATTATTTTCATTACTTGAAATTCTATCATATTAATGTTTAATTCCTTACCATGTAAAATTGTCTACTATTCTTTCACATTCCATTATCTTCATTTCACTATCACATTTATCTCCTCTATATTCTCATTTATTTTTTTATTCAGTCTCAAATTCAATCGAGGTGTAAATTGAGAGTTTAATGTGATAGTAACATAAGATGTAGTAAAAAGTAGACGATTTTATGATAAATGATAAGGATTAACACATTAATATGATAGTATTTGTACATGAAGATGAGAGGTATCGAAGTTATCAAAATGAAATTATAAAAATATTATATAAATTTTCATTAACGGAGAGGTGCCTGTTATTTTAAAATTCAGATTCAAAATCACGTGCTGTAGATATAACATAAGTAATAGAAGCCTGTTAGAAGAAATGCTAGTTTAGCATAATTGAAATTTAGGTATCTTCATTCTCTTCATTCTTTCAAGTATATACTTAGGTGCGTGTGTGTGTTTGATTACCGTTTCAATCTAATTGCAAATGTCCGTACATTTTGAATTTATGCTAATGAATTCAAATAATACAGCGGATAATGTTTCATAACCGGTGACATTGGTCGTCCTATTAGCATTAGGAACTATAACCGGTAGCGGAAACCTGCGTTTATATGGAGGTGGAAAGGCCAAGATTAATTGTGCTCTATAGAGTTGGCCGTGAACTGCGCGACAATTCAAATACAGCGAAATTCAACAATTTTTACAATAAAATAATATTAATTTACTAAAATATCAATTCCCTTTACTGAATATATATATTCAGAAGCTATAGCACTGTATCAAATTGCTTATAGATTTAAACATTAGTTAGAGACAATTATGACCTAAAGAATTGATTAGAATTCTTGTCCACTCATAAGTATCACTAATGCCGGTCATATATTTCTATTACATATAGTAATAACTAAGAATTTGTGATTATTAATGATCAAATTCATTAACAATCACTAACATCAAGTAACATGTTTCACTTGAATATATTTTATATTTCCCTATTATTGGCATAGGGAGCCTGTGGCTGAGTGGCTAGCGCCCTAGGTTGTGAGTTCGAATCCCAGTCCGGGCGGGACTTTTTTAAGCATTAAATTAAATTGTGAGACCCGTCAGCCAACTGGTGGCCACTCACAAAAATAGGCGGAGGGAGTGATAACCCTACTCTATAAATGTTCATCGAGAAACGTGAGTATATTCTCCCAGCAGAATAAATCACGCGGCCAAGGCCTACACGGCCTGTCAGACCAGCAAAAAAAACAAAAAAAAAAAGCATGCATGTAACTTTTTGAGAAATTAAATCAATCCCAAACACATGTATTCCCATGATTAATAACTAATCTCGGCATAGTTAAATTTCAAGAATGCTCTATAAACTAAATCTTCTCAAATTACAGCATTTTATATATACAGAAAACTAAAACAAATTTTGACGAAATCGGTAATTAGATTAACACTTCACTTATTGGATACTCTCATAGAAGAACCAGGTACCTTTGAATTGATATTGTATTTTAATTGTGTAGATTTTCTTTGTTTTGTTACTTTTCTTCTGTATTAACAAATATCGTTTTATCCTTAGCGAATTCGAATGACGATCTAAGCTCTGTTAACATATATAAAAAAAAAAAAAAAAAAAAGGCAACCGAAATCATGGTACAAACCATATTAGTATTTAGTATAGATTGTAAATAAATAAATATTATTAGATGTTTTTAGAGAAACGCTAAACCGATTTTCAAGATCGATGACTCAAATTACTGGTTGATTTCACACGGGTGTTGTGGAGTAACTCAAGATTTATATTATAAACAAATATTATATTGAACGTGAATAATCTGTCCGTTTGATTTGTTAAGCTATGTCTCTACCCATTATGAACAATGTTGAGGTTTTATATCGTGTTTGATCTGAAATCTCCTTTTTTCTATTAGTTAAACATATCTCACTAAAGTAATTAACGTGGAGCCAGAAGTGTTCCAAGTTCGTCCGAGTATGGAGTGTACCAGAGAACTATTTCTATATCCGTAATATTTAAGTTCACTCATAGCTTTAGCGAGTAATTTAATTAGATATGAAAGTACAATACGTCTTTTTAGGAAAGCTAGAATTATTTGGGTTAGCCTTGATACTTAACGAATATATATTATAATTGAATCATATGTTAATAAACAAAAAAAAAAAATACTTTGAGACGTTCTCTCTGCGCGGTGGTATTGGGCAGAGACACAGAGGACGGGGTACCGCCACAGGATTCGAAGGGTATTCCAGGACCGGTTTGGAGGGAGGAGGCAGAAAGTTTTCATAGCTTGCATAAATCACTGGACACCCTCCCTCCAGGCAGCGCGTCATTATCCCGCTTCCAGAAACCATAAATTATTCAATAATTGTGAAAATTATCCTTCCAGGGTATAACTGCTTAGTGTAGGGTTTCAGCGGAGCAGGTTCAATTTAAGCCTTTACAAAAGATTTCTGCGTTGTTTGCTTGGAAATACTCCATCAAATGTTTATGAAATGAAAGATAATTTTTATTTTGGAACATTTCGTCCTCTAAGAATATTATAAAGTGAACAGAGGAAGCACAATTTGTCTGTCTTTATTTGATATATGACTATTAATCAAATAGTAAGTATATAAAGTTAAAATAAATAAAACATACAAATAAAAACAGATAACAACATCGAATGAGTTTAGTTATGTATTATTAAAGTCAAGATTTAATAATAAACACATGTGCGGAAGATCGATTTTTGATAAAGTGGATAAATAAATGGTGTTTGAAAGTTGTTAGGAATGACATTTTGCAAAGGGAGGATAAAGGTCTTTTTAAAGGAAGCAGTTCTATGAGAGGATAGGTAGGTATAGATAACTGTTGCTTTCCAAAGGTATATTATACGTCTATATATTAATTAATAATTCTTTGATGATAAGGAGAAGGAGTGACATAATTTTATGAATATATACAAGAGATGAACTATTTAAAATACATTCTGAAAGATTAATTGAGTTTCCACGAATTGAATCCCGCTTAGTTTACAGTGAAACGACTGTTTTCATGTTAGTTTATGAGCTTATAATAACTTCCTTTAAACTTCTACGGCTTCTTTTATCGAAAATTAACTTTTCTAAAATCATGTGCTTTCCAACGGTATGTTATATGCCTATATTACTGTTCTTATTTCGGGAATAATTCTATATAGCAATACCGTAAAATATGTCGTTTTATATATTGCTGCTTTACATTGTGGGGTTAATGCCTAATTAGCTTTTGTTAGTAATCTAAGGGGCTTAACTATATCCACAATTTTTACATGAGCAACACATTAGCACTCAGCATTATCCCACATGATAATTAGTGTTAAGGAAAGCGAGGATAGCTGGATAATTACTTCGGTCATTACGGAGCGCGTTATGTTTTCGTTTTTCCATTAATGTTACAGTTGTGAGCGAAGTACTTGAATTATTAAGATTTTGGAATTTTAATCGTGTTTAGATTATATTTTACCAACTTCATATTTGTTCTAAAACCAATACGTTTATTTTATTAGATTAATCTGAGTTATGGAAAATAATATTCATTTGTCCAAATATTATCAATTGTATGGCGAATAATATACCAATTAAGTTCAATTAAATTTTACTATGTAGTAATACGAGTTTATTGCTATGTTTTTGACCGCCTGCTTTTCTAAGGCAGCGGTACTTTTAAAAACTAGCTTACTTGATATATTTAATTATTGATTATATTACTGAAACAATTGGAATTCCTTTCCCAAGGTATCGTGTTAACCAATCCAAGTAGGTGGTATGCAGGCTAAGATCAAATTAGACAAGTTTTAAGAAATTACATTATTATTAAAATGAACTTAAAAATATACAATTTATTTACATAATGCCTGAGAATACTGAGAGACATCATTGTTAACCTTGCCAAACAATATTGCAATCATAGAAATATCTTTAAAAGAATTAGTCGGCTGGCGAAGGTAAAATTAATCTTAGGCGCCCCTTCTCGGCATCATCCTCCAGCTGCTCTCAGAACCCCGACGGCCACCTCCTCTTCTTGTAGATGTAATCCGACTCGCCTCTTGTTGGACTTCCACTCTCGTGGCTGGAACTTGACTGCTTTTCGGATCTTCTCTCTCATCCTCGTCACCTCGGGTGGGACCGATATGGGAAGTGCCCCGGTTGGCGGTATAGCCCATGTGATCTTATTTTTATCTTTTGACCACCCTTAATATTCTTGTCGGCTGCCGCTGGAAGAATCCCAGACCGATGGGAAAACCGGGGGGCCTGTTGGAGAATCCAAGGGGGGCAAGCACACGTATAATAACAAATAGTTATTTAATCAATATAATATTTATTCAATAGTGAATTTCCACCCCTCAGTATTCTCAATACATAACAATATATTATGTCAAACAAGTAAATAAATCAATTATTATATATCATTTATGGATATTGTGATCCTAAGAGGACGCAAATGGGAAATTGCTCCCTACATTAATCATCAGGAAAAAAAATATCGATATTTAAGCCCTGTCAGACTATTTAAATAAGAGTAAAACCTACATGATAGTAAAGTCCATCAAGTTTTACATCGGTGTAGCGAGTTTACTCTAAATCATTAAAGCTTTTTTATTAAGAAAATCTTAAAAAGTGCAAAAGGCATGTTTTAAAGTAACTAAAGGGACCCTAAAAATGTGTATTTTCTTTGAAAACTGGAATTCATTATTTTTATGATTGCAATACTTCTCCTTTCTATATATAGGTAAGTGAAATTAAAAAATCTGGTGCGGGCAACTCACGACTTTCACTTACCTCAATTTTTAAAATCAATGAAAGGATTTTCCAATACAGTTAGAGATAAAGATACGTGAAATTATTAAGGAATTAATCAAATTAAATTTCTATAGAAACATGTGTATTATTAAAAAATCTATTATATTATTATCTAAAATAATCAGTTAGTTTTATCTTCTTTTCATCACTCTCTATTAACTTTTAAAAGCTTGTGTATCAGATGATATTTTTTCTAAAATCTTTAGCTTACCAACGGTATATCATACATGTTATATTGCTGCTCTTATGTTCAAAAACAAAAAATTGCATTAAAAAAATATTTTTTCTGTTTTCTCCTTTAGTTGGGTATCGAATTTATTCAATTTATATATTTACCAGTTTTTCATCAGCGTTAACAAGATAATCTAGTTATTATTATTGAATCTACAAAATTAAAGGTACTTTAGGGAAGACAATTTAAAATATCGGCATTTAAGCCCTGTCAGACCATTTTTATCTAAATAAAACCTACATGATATTAAAGCCCATTAAATTTTACATCGATATAGCGAGTTTAATCAAAATCGTCGGAACCGTTTTTGAGAAAATCGAAAAAAGGTGCAAAATGCATGGTATAAAGTGCCTCTTCTGGTAGGCTCATTTAGATGAAAAAAGTTTTGTCACGTCTCGGACGTATAGTTGTCTAAAATATGAAATTTCAGTTTCATAGGACTTACCGTTTCCGCCCGGGAGTTACCACACACACACACACACAGGCACACACACACACACACACACACACACACACACACACACACACACAGACCTTTTTGCGGGACTTGGTTATTTGGACTCAGGGGACCCTAAAACGTGTATTTCCGTTGAAAACTGGAATTCGAAAATTTTCACGATCGCAATACTTCCCCTTACTATATATAGTAAGTGAAAGTAAAATACTTTAACATCTACTAAAGACCTACTGTTACCAGTAATCGTGTTTCTCTTTGTAATGTAAAGACTAAGTTGAACCCTATCATTACAAGAAGTTAACTCAGCAAGCAATGTTAATTCAGCCATCCCTCGATGTTGGAACCGAGCTTTGGCGGGATGAAAAATCTTTTTTAGCGGTCCTAAACAATACATCTGTATCATCCCAGTCTAGCTAGAACAGGCTATTAACCTATAAAATAATCCGCTTTGTTGGATTGGTTTAGAATATTAAATTCCTTACACTTTCCCTCAAAACATGATCTACTAGAAATCCATATAATTTATCCAATTTTATGACATGCTATAAGTTACATCCCCTTGATAAAATTGACTCATGCTTAGCCAGGTCATGTGCTTAGATTGTGGATAACATTGTAATTTTGTTATTCTGAACTAAAATTACTCTATATTTTATAGGATGTCTTATGGATCCATTAGAGTTTACACAATTAAACTTTTAATGCCTGCTATAATTCTCTAACTCATGCTGCTAATTTAAAGTCCTTGTTGATAATGAACAGCTCAGCGATTAATCTAAGATAAGCCGCTTTATTTCCGTCCTTTTTAAACAAACCCTTAAGCACCAATTATTTCCATTAAAGCTTACAACATCCTGTTTTTCATTTGCATCAAGTGCTTCCAGGGATTTCTCTTGATTGCGGATCAAACCTTTGTTTTTTTAAAGTAATCACCGTACTTGTTGATTGCAGATAACGCTGTTGTTTTAGTCCAGTCGCTTCTGTGAGAACTTCGGGTTTTTTCTCATGCCAAACAAATCACAGCTTAAATCTATGCCAGTTACAAGTCGGTATGTTTGGCTTATTAGTAATTTTTTTCCTAGACTGAAATAAAATGGTTTATTGATTGAACATAAGAAGTTAGCCAAATAAATATGGAGACAAATCTGATAAGTTTGGTAAATACCATACTATTTATGCAGTATTTATAATGGTATTGATTCAGCTTTCAAACCCTGACTTTAAATTGTCATCTGCCAATTTTAACATTAGGCATACTGCAATTCTGTTTAGCAATCAGTTGTGTAACATTTATTAACTGTATGAAACTGTATTCATACTGTCATCTAAATTAAAAATTAATTTAACAAATTATATGATGAACTGCATGCAAATTTGATAAAAAATAATCTGTCCTTATGGTGTAAATTGTCTTAGTAAAACTGGTCAAAAGTGTGCATCGCTGAAGCATTTTCATATATTTTTTTCTAAATTTCTTTTACATACATTGATCTTGTTAGGGTAATAATTATTGCAGAAGAAATTATAGGGATCATATGATACTAAATAAAAATTTAAACTTAATATAAGTTGTTATTTTCTAAAACCATTCAATGTTTACTACAACATATCCAGATAGACCTAAAAAACTTATTTATAATCTCCTCAATTTTCATCTAGTAGTTTGAAATAATGAATCTCATCCCTTCTCCCTTAATCCCTTTGATACTGAAAAGAAAAGGTAGGGTGTCTTTTACGCCATAAGTTGTAATTCTCGTTCTACTCATCTCTGATCAATGCACATCTTTGCAATAAAGTAAAAATGCGTTCCTACTGAAAAACAAGTAGTATTTGTTGCAATAAAGAATTTCCATTTAGGAATGATAGTGCTCTTTGACCCGACGGTAGGAATGCAGTGTCACCATGCCTCATGGTATTAATGTTGTCATCCCGTTACTCGAGAACAAATGGATCTTATGCTAATGCCTCAAGCCCTCCCTCACCGAAGGAATGCCGCTTGCGCCATATCACTCTTATACTTTTACTTGGCCGATAAATCAGCATGCTGACTTTAACGATTCGTATCCTTGTAGGCAAGGGACAGTAAAACATGTCGATATTGCTTGAAATGAGTCAACAACATATTTTAGTTGCATTTATTTCCGGATTTGGAGAATAACAAAACAGACTAACAGCAAAGGAAGGTCTAGGTTTGTCGACAACTAAATAATTTTTAGCTATTTCTAGGGAGATGGAACGCATAACAGTATCGTGCTACGGGGCAGTGCACATTGGTTTCCACTTTTTCGGGTCGTTCTATTTCTGAAAGAGCAGCTGAAAGGTAGTTTTAAGTTCATCTTTATTTCTATCACTGATTGATTTAATTAGGCCGCTTCAGAAAAACTGACAAAAGGATTTTGCACAAAGCAATATTTTCTAAAATTTACTTTTTTTTATTTATTTGAATATTTCCAAGTAAAGATATATTATAGGAAAATGTATATACACATATCCAATTATAACTAAATCTGATATTTTTTGCTTTTGCAGATATTTTTTAAACGAAGAGACGTGGAAAAATATTTTAATTTTCTTACTATTAAAAGAATAATAGCAATACCACTTTGAGTTCTTAGAATGGATTGTAAAATCAACGAAATTGTGAAAAAAATAATTTAGGCATTCAATTATGCCCATGCAGCATCGTGTTTCATGGCAAATCTTTTTTTTGTCTTTATAATAATAATAATAAAAATTATATATATATTATATAATATTATATATTATATATATATATATTTTATATATTAAACATTCTAGATTATTATTTCAGTAATTGAATTTAATATTACTCTAATATTGTATTTTAAATTGTAAAAAATTATAATATCTACTGCAAATATATTATGGGGCTTAACTTCACTAAGGTTTTTCAAATGAATACTTCGAGTTAAATATTTCCATTTAAAAAATCACAGTTCTTTTGTTAAAAGTTTAAACCATAAGGTATAACTTTCTATATACATTCATACATACTTGAAACGATTCTAAAAAGTTTGCCTTATCTGATAAATAAAAAATAAATAAATTATAATTTTAATTTATGAAAAATCGTTATGAAACGCTATATTTTTTCAAACATTCCCAATATCAAATGAAAATAATACACAATATTATTTAATTTGTATTAATAAAGATAATACCGATTAATGGCATTTTTCATCAAGTATTTAATAATGTATTTGTCTATAGGAAATACTAATAGAACACGGAATAGTTTTTTAGAAGATTTTTCTCTGAAATCACCCAGAAAAGGTTTTGATTTTTGTCAAATAATCTGAACAAACAATGCAATTTTACATAGGAGCCAAATGAAGTTGGGCTGATATTCAGAATGACCGGGATAGAGTTTTGTCCATTTTCCAACAGTAGGAAACTTCAGTAGGATTAAACATGCGTCCCGATCATGTAAATGACTGAAATAGGCAGCTACACTGGTAGATAAGCTGATGAACTAGCCGTTGTAGCCGCTCCTTATACTCGGACCGGCTAATACTTGTCGATCAATAGCTCAAACTATGATAGTTTTATTCTGAGCTATATGCTTACGCGAACATTTGAGCAGGCTGACAGATGATATTGGAGAAGCGAAGGAAGGAGATAGAGGAGGTAGAAAGTGGCCTGGCTGGCCAAGTTCATTACCGCCTGCCAAGGTCGCCCCCTGGCAGCCCCTACCTTCGCACATCTCCCGGTCTCTTCTGGATAATGTCTTCTCCGGTCGATCCAGTCTTCTTCCAACAAGCTTTCTCTCGCACCTTCCGACCTCGGCCAACTTCGGGAGACTCTCACTCTCTCGACGACATTCCCATGTTATAACAAGAATTACAATAAATTATTGCTTACCTGGATTTCTATGCATCCATATGTTTGCCATCACCAATCTTCTCCACTCAACTGCCGATTCCAAATTCTTGAGTCCAGTCAACATCTAACGTTCCAATCTATACTCTACGGTCAACAATTATTACACCATTAAAACTTTTACATCCAACAAGAGTTTATTTACAAAAAAATTGCTCTTCAGCAGCTTTAATAGGACAGCTTAAAACAACCTAAATGTATGCTGATTTCAGTAGATATAAAACTTGATGACAATAATGGATCTATTAGACCAGTGGTGCCCAACTAGTGGTCCGCAGACGAAGTCCAGACGGTCCGCTAGCTGTTACAGGAAAATCTTAATATATTACCTTGATCATAAATATTTCTAAAATCTTGGCTTCTAACAAGGATCTTTCAGACATAGCATAGATTCATTGAATTGTGGATGGTAAATGATAGTCATAATATATTGTCATTCTAAATTTTAGTAATTCACTCAGAGCAATTTTTGAGGTTTATAATCAGTTCTTAGAGCCTGGGTCTATCATATACTGTCTTTATATTATAGATTATCTTTAACAATTTATTTAGTGGATCACTAAATGTTGGTTGATTAGTTCAAAAACAAATGGTTTCTAATATTTTAATGCGCCTTAAAATTAATAAAATTATTGGGAATAGGTACTACATAATTTCTTAATATATTGATTATTATATTTAATATATATATATATATATATATATATATATTATATATATATATATATATATAATAAACCAAGAAAAAAAAAATTGAAAATGTACGTTACAGTATAGAAATGCATATCTGGCGTTTTTCTTGGATACTTCGAAACTACTTTTTTTTAATATTTGGCGTATTTCTTTAACTTCATCTTCCCTTAGATGTCGATTTCAAATTCATGATTCAAGTCAACTACTACTAAATGATTTAATAATGATAATTAATACAGCTTCTTTAATTAGGTTGGCTTTTCATACAATGATATCCTTAATTAAAACCAAAAATATTGAATATTCATGGACAAACTTATGGATTTAGTATTCATTAATAGGGTAAATATATCTCATGTGGTTTCGTGTAATCTAATTTTCATGAAAATCGTCTTTTGTATCTTTTATATCTGGAAAGAGAACAAAAAGGTAAACAACTGAAACTCAACAGCTCCAGGATCTTGTCAAGGTTTGAATTTCAGATTACGGGGTAGAGCTTTAAGGCTCTACTAAATCTTCTAATTCTTCCCGTATCCAGTCCAATCAAAATAACTTCGTCAAATGCTCAATGCTCCTTACTTTGTGACGAATGAATTGATCTATAAAAAAACTTAATGTTCCATATGTGATTGATTCGGCCAGAACTAGATACGATTCCTATTTTGACAAGTTCCATTCCCACTCTAATCCACTAATTTCAATCCTTTCTTCCTCTTCATTTTATTCCGTCCTCTAAGACGTCTGAAAAGAAGATAGGCCTCAGAGTGCATCCAATGGAAAGTTTCTGTACACGTATATCTTTATATTTTTACTCACATTTACTTATATTCAATAATACTGTTGTAAATGTTAACAAATATATATATTTTTTTAAAATCCTTTTACAATAAACCAACTTCCTTACAGTATCCTTAAGTAATGTTACACTTATTCCTGCCAGCCAAAGGCGTTACCCAGGGCTACGTCTGTCGTGGAATCCTTATACAAGACCAGAAACTGGAAAAAATTCCTGGAACAATGTTTGCTCCTGTATTATTTAACAAACGCTCTAAATTTTCATTTAACTACAAAAAACCCATCGAAATAAATAATATCGAGCTTATGTTGACTTCAACGTAGTTGAACTTTGAGTCATTAGTAAACAATCTAATTCCTTTTAATCCAAAATTTAGTATAATCCTCCATGCTTATACTACTTACGATTATTAACAAATAAAACTATCCATTATGACATTAAATTTCCACGTGTTGCGGAATTAGTTGGATCCAGTTAACTTCCCTTTCATGGCTTACTCCATTCCATTCCAACCTCACTATTTTCAATCCTCGTTTCTTCTTCAATACCCTATAATCCTCTCATAGCATAAAATAATTTACTTGTATTTTATACATTTGTTAATTCAAGTCAGCAAGTTTAGATTGATATTATTAATTTTTATGGAATTTATATTGTTAATTTTTAAAATTCTTGGGTATTCATGACCTCAACTGACAACTAACCCTTACTGGTAAGGTCCTGACGTTTTGGTCAAGGACTAAGACTGAGGCTTGTTTATCCCTGGAGCAAGCAAATTTCGAAATCAGTAATCTAGGTTAACGTAATATTGTAAACAATCTCCTGTAAAGCGGTATTTTTTGTATGCTGAAGCATTGCGTGTTCAAGATCAGTTGGGAAATACGTGATTTAAAACTTGTGGCTGTAAACATAGACTTATACATACGAGTATATAGTTATACAACACATCTTTTAGCCTTTGGAAATTAAATTTTTACTTTAAAAAATATATTTTTTACTATAATAATGATTCAAAAGTTTTTAATTCCTTGCTGTGCTGCATTGGTAATGTTCCTTTAATTTGAAAAACCAAAATGTTAGTTAAAGATGGTAATTAATCTGTAACTATTTAGGTCGTACGGAGAGTTAGGAAAATCCCATAAACATAGGTTACTTGTCTAATTAATGATTTATAAATTTAGATTATTTCGAGAAACGTTGTTTTCTTAGGGATCTGAAAGAAATTTCAATGGAAAATCAACGCAAATATTATAAATTTATTTCAAATAGTCAAGTGTGAAATAGCAATTAGCAATTCAACTGTAAGTGTATTCTGTGTGATGCATTCACAAGATTTTTTTAATCTCGCAATGAATTGTAAATATATTTTATTGTACACTTGGATTTAGGATCACAAGGGATGAACCACAAAAATCAGTTTTGCGACAGTTTCCTATTTTTTTCAGATTTTGAAAAAAATTAAATTAAAAATTATAGCGTTCTATTTTAATTCATCTGTCATTCCAAAATGTATTGTTTGCTGACCAAATTTAATTATTCGTCGTTAACCTATGACTTCCTGCCCTTCAGTATCCTTTTATAATATTCCACTTGAAAAAATCCGCTATCCAGGAATCCTGTTTGATCAACCACCTAGGACAAGAAACTGCTTGCAGCTATGGGCTACTTCAACACAGACGCTCTAACCTTCCTCTTAACGACCAAAGAATCATCTTCATGATCTGCGTTAGTTTACTACTTAACTTATTGAGTTGAGGTTTGGATCTCTACAAAGCTGAATTTTCCTCATACCCAATACTTACAACTGAAAACCCTTAGAATCCTCAACGCTCCTTACTTAGTCAGAAATAAACTCATCCATATGACCTTAATTTTCCATATAATGCTGATTAGTCCCCAACGAGGTATCAACCCTTTCATAACAAACACTATTCTCACTCAATCGACTAGTTTCAATCCTTGCTTGCTGATAACCATCAGCAAGCAGGCAAATTAGATATGAAAAGAAGATGGCCTCGAGATCTTCTGGTTTAGATTAGACACTGGAGTGCTGCCAATGGGCATTTTCTCGGCGTGTTTTTTTTATCTAATAGCATATTTACTTGTATCATCAGATACAGTTGTAAACTTAAAAAAAAAAAAATCCATTTTAAGAATTATGACGTCTGTTTAATTTACCTAATCCTGTTCAACAAGTTGTTTGAATTATTAGTGACAGCAGCCGTAACTGCTTAGGCAACATTTATTGCTTTAATTTTTACATAATTTTCCAAGGTTAGCTATGTAACGTTTTTATCTTCTCTACAGATGTGTTATTTGGGAAAGAAATTTTAGGTCTTTTTGATCTAGCGCCATCAGTTATTTTTATCTATCCTTTTAATTCTCGGTCCAGTTTACAGCCTGAGGACATAATTAGTTCTTTTTAAGTGTTAAGATCGGGAAAACCTGAACGGACATTGGAATGTCTAGGCCACGTGGCTAACACATCTTTGTCCTAGATTCATAGACCTTGAAATTTCTCTCTGAAGCATAGAGTTATTAATGAAATATTATTTGCTATTAGTTTCTAAGAAGTGTCGATCACGTATACACTTTACGTTTGGACTACCACATCTATCATTTTAATTTTGAATGGTTTCTAATCTTTTTCCTTCTGAAATTCCTTGATCCCAGGCGCAAAAGTCTCTCAGCTCAGATATTTAAAGAGATGGAATATGAATGAGCGTGATAGTAAGTAGTGATTATCATTAAGGACGCCGAAGAAGAACTAATCAAGGAAGCCAACCATCTGCCACGATAGTAGGCCTACTGATAGTTCCTCCACGTGCGGTCCATCTCCGGTTGTGTCCTCACATACTCATAAGTTTCATTCATTATTATAATTCCACTTTATGAATGAAATTAATCTTGAATAAAATTACTCTTGTAACTAATTAAAAATGATTAAAAGGTACTTTTAAAATAAACCGTTAATTAAAAGATTAAATTGTAAACTAAACCTTATAATGTTAATTTAGTTAGCGTTGGTATCATTAAAGAGTTACGTATCTATTTTTTTGTTGTCACCGTCTGTCATAATATAACGTGTATCTCGTAAACAGGCGAAAAATATATCTTATCAGTTGATAACAGCATATAAAATGCAACATTAGTTTTGATAATTTTAATTTTACAAAGTAATAAGTTCTTTACTTTATTTCTTTACAATACAACGAAAAAATCATCACCAAATTTTTTCTGTTATTTTGCTCTTTAATTCATTTTCCCGAAATATGTGATAAAGGAAAGTATTGGAATCGTGTAAAATTTCGAATATGAGTATTTAAAGGAAATGCAGGTTTTAGTGTCCTCTGAATCCAAATAACCATGTTTGGTGAAATAGTGTTATTAAATAGTCTTTAAGGCGCTTCAGTTTTTTTTTGTTTTTTTTATTGAAATATTCCTACTGGGTTTAAATGCCTAATTCGCAAAATTCCTTCCTCTTAAGTACCTTTAATTTTATTTGAGTTTATTTGAAATATGGGAATTATAGGCTCACATTGTCAATATACACTATAAAAGGTTTATTCTTTTGTAGTGTATATAGACAATGAAATCAACTAAATAATAAGACATTTTTCTCATCCTAAAAGCATATTTATGTAAAAACAGTATTAATATAGAGGTTCATTATATGATGGGAAAATTAATATCTTAAAAGCAATAATATTTAGAATTAAGAAATTAATTAGTTCAAGTGACAACCAACTCCCGCAATTTATTATTATTTATAATAATTTATTTTTTTAATTCATTTTATGAAAATATGAAATTCTATGGGAATCAAACAGAATTATAATGTAAACTAAAATTCTCTATAAATCTAAAACTAAAAATCTCCCTCTTTTCTCTCTATAAAACTTCGGAAATTGAAACTTTTGACCAGGAGGAAATTCCAATTTGGATCTGCTGCTCAACTTCGCTGAGTTGCTACAGTACACAGCATACCGCATCAATCCCGAAGACAATCTTAAAGAAGAAAAAAGATAGAGAGAGATTCTGCCAAATAGGAAATACGTATGAAGGGTACTGAACAAGTTTCACTTTTTATTTTTGGATGTTTCGGTTAAAACCTAAATTTACTTTACTAAATTTATACTCTCTAAAATCGTATACTAACTTAATATAGTATAGTAAGAAAAATTATTGCGATCGTAAAAGTTTTCGAATTCCAGTTTTCACCGGAAATACACGTTTTAGAGTCCCAAGAGTCCAAATGACCGAGTTCTGTGTATGTGGTTAGTAAATAAGTCATATATTTATTTTATATTTATATCTTACTTTTCCCATCCTTAAAATATAAAATCCATAAAACATAATAAATAGTATAGTAATTTTTGTCCGATATTGAGAGCTAATGGGTAATATTTTTATAATTGAAATAAGATAATTCTTTTTGTTTTTTGGGGGGGGGATGGAAAGGATTACCCTATAAATATATCTTAAAACTATTAAACTAAAAGAAATGGTAAAATTATCATCGGAATATTTTTTTAACAATAATTTCAAAATATCATTAATTTATATTTTATTTATTTGGATGAAAAAAGTCTTTGTCTATTCATCAAACGTCATATTATGCAACAATAGTTATATTATTGTGATTTGTAAGTGATATTTCGCTTTCTATTGATGTCAGATTTTATAGTTAAAAAAACAAAAAAACAATACAATTCAAACTTTTTTATACACACAATAGTCCTGAGTCGAATCGTGCGGAAATAACATGGCGCAGCAATCTTCCTCTTATGACTTGTTAGTAATTAATTCCACAATGAATATTTGAAATCAAAGAAATTTAGTGTAATGGTGTTTTCCATGAAAAACATTAATTAATCTTACTACATTTGTATTGGGTGTGGATAATAGTTTAGGAGTACTTCTAACTTTCTATTCCTCTCGCTGCTTTCTAGAGATTGCAACGCCTTGAATCGTTTACTCTTCAATAAATCTTAGAAAGTATAAAATAAAGAAGACGGCGGAGTTAAGTATTGCTTGGAGACATTGCGGAAACAACCTACTCGATGGAAATGAGAATCCTAAAGCTGTCGATAGAAGAACACTTCCTAGCTTGGCATTTCCTCGTCGGGTGTTACATAGCAAATATTCTGTCCTTTGTATCATGTTCCCAAAGGTTTCGACGTTCTTAAAGCCGAGGTCAATGCTCTTGTTGGTTAATAATTCTTCCGAATGGAAATGACTTGAATTTCATTCGAAGTAAAATGTCGAGAGTTTCTATGCTATTTCGTTCTATAGAGGAGTCATTAAAATTCCGGACTATGTCTCACCCGAAATATTTTGCGAACTAACTGATAAACAATGATAAGCTATCATGGTTTAACGGAAACGTATTTTCTGGTTTTGTTAATTTAGTTTGAATCTTTTTCGACAACACTGCTTTTGCCTTCGTTTCAGAATGACCGTATACAACACTAAACATAATTATAAGATCAAATGAAATCATAAAAATTAAATTTAAACTTTATGGAATTTTTTTTTTTTTTGCCTATTTAATACTTATTGAGATATATTAAAATTTGTTTTAAAAGGAAAAATATTAATAGTGATATGAGACCACATTCATACAATATATACAGAAAATAATGATTAAGTCAAATTACATAAAATAGAAAATAAATAAATTTATATATATATTACTTAAAGGATATCAATTATGTTAGATAATCTAGTACAACATATCTGGGCAGAATGCATTATAAATTACTCACTACTTAGAAAGCTGTGATGAAGAGAGAGAAAAAATAATAAAACTATGGAATGGAAGATTAAAAATTATAGAAATGAAATATTCAAAAGATGATGTTCTATCTTATCAAAGTTTTAGGTTGAAATTTCAAAATCAAAGACCGTCATTTTAAGATAACTGGTTTCGGAAAAAGGGACTATGTTGTAACTTCATAGAGGGACGAGAGCAAGAACTTTAGCCTCACCAAGTTGATTTAAAGGGTTTAAAATGTTCACGAGAATTTTGGATGATGGGGAGTTTGCACTAAAAATAAAAAAAGCAGGATATACAAACAAAATGTAACACTAATAAGAAAAACATACATAATTTAATGTATCGACGATTTTGCCTAAGGTTTAGGCCTCACCAGAGTGAAGAAGTAGCCTTGACGAAGACCTAATATTTAGGCCGAAAAGTCGGCAAGAAGATATAATAATTTTTTTTTTTTAAATTATTACCGCACCATCCACCAACTTCTCTATCAGCTATACATTACGGTCAACACTTATTACATCATCAAAACCTTTATATCCCCCTATAGTTTAAACAAAATTGCTCTTTAGAAGCTTTGATAAAGCAGCTTAAAATAACATAAATGTATGTAGATTTCAGCCGGAATAAACCTTAATGACAATAATGGATCTATTAGACGCAATCAAGTTGTGCTATTATTTTGCAATAATTTTATAATAAACCAGAATTAAAGGTGAAATTTGCTTGATAATTACGCTGAATTTACCTTAATATAATATGTCTACCTTCAATTACAGTATTAAGTAATTTTTAAAAGTTAAAGTTAACCAGATTTACATATTCATAAAATGATTTTGGTTAGTTATTTTCATTTATGGACATCTATAATAAAACAAGTTTTGAGGATTACCTTACAATTTAAAAATCTCTGTCTCTGTTACTACACGCCTATTTTTCTTTTTATTATTATATTTTTTTTTTCATATGTCTGACTTTTCTTAAAAAGATTTCGAAAACAGTAACCTTGCATTCATCATTTCTATAAAGAAAGTTCCAAATGACTATATAACTGTAATTTATGATAATGAGAAAACCTTAGTACAGCCATAAAAATGCAGCTCTTTAGCTGAAATTTATACGTGTGTTGTATTTCAAAGATAATTTAATTTATATCAAAAACAAAAAATAAAATGAAACATCATCTACACATAGTGTTTTAAACATTCGATATAGGCGTCTTACATATATATGTGCCTTTTGGGATTTCCAACTTGTAATATTTTTTATTTTGTAAGTGAAAAGACGATTTTTGTGAGCGAGCTCTGCTTTTTTTTTTCTTCTTTTTTTTTATATTATATATAATTATTTTTGAAATACTTTACCAACTACTTTAACTTTTTTATTTTTTTCGGTTGGCGTGACAGGACTTGGAGACTCTTGGCTGTGCAGTTTTTTTAAGATCCCTCACCTTGATTCTCGATATTTTGTAGGGTATGGTCATCACTCCCTATGCCTATTTTTTGTAAGTGGCCTCCAGTTGGCTGACGGGTCTCACATACCAGAGGGTAGGTTGTCAGTGAATCCTCGCTTAATCACACGTTGGAAAAAGTCCTCTCTGGGCTGAGATTCGAACTCAAAACCTTCAGTGTGGTCACACAGCCACAGACTTTTCTAGCTAAATACCTTCCTATATTCATTGTTAAAGGTTTCGGCTCATTCCATTAAAACATTATATAGGTTATTTGTGAGTATTAATTCTTAATATAGGTGTTTACATTTATTTATCAGTCATTTTGTACGTTACAAGATGTATTAAGTACATCCTCTAGAACTTGACAAGCTTCTATTCCACTTCCTGTTTACTCTTCAAGCATACCTAACCTTTCAAGAAGTCCCCTTCCAATACAAGGATGGTTACACTAAGAAAGTGGGCATTGACGGTCAGTGAAAGGAACACCTGCGGACAAATAGTTGGCTTTCTCTGCCCTCCATGTTGCCTCAGCCAGCTGGCCAACTCATCCTCACTTAAGTTTTTTATTATCAGTGAGCGAATAACTAAATATAGGTGAGCCCATTCCCTCTCCCTCCTGTACGTTAAGGACTTAACTTTCCTTGTTTAGTCTGAAAGTAACACGTGTTTGGAATTTGCTAGAATAGCTTTAACTGGCTTGGTGTTTTCATAGAATCCTAAGCTTAATATATATAGAACATCTGTTTGGCTAGCCATCATAGTCGGTTTCCAGGATATATAAAACCGATCAAAACATTTATATGTTTATTGAGATTCTAAAATAGCAATTTCTGAAAATATATCAATAATTATTCCGTCGTTTGTAGGGGACGTAACAAGGTGTGCGATGTCAGATCCCTATCGTAATTAAACCTGGATAACCTAAATTTAGGACTCCAAGTGTAGCATCGTCCGATTACCAGCTACACAGCTTAACCGACCGTCCATACCAGTAGCTCAGTACGTCTTGTTAGATGACACTTATTGAATAAGTTAAGTGATACTTAAGCTAATAATGGTTAATCCAACTTCACCAATTAGTTTTTTATATAAATTTTTAAATGAAAAAAAGTTTTACTTGTCTTCTTGTGTAAATAAAAGCGTGACTGGGTCTTGACATTTTCTTCGCTTATATGCGTGTCCGTTTCATTCGCGCCAGCTCAAAGGTCATATCGTCTGCCTTCGAAAAGAATATCTTCACTTCTCCTCCTTTCTCCTAGAATAATGATAAATAAATAAATCTGGTGTGGGAAGCACACGACTTTCACTTACTTCGGTTGTTAAAATCAATTTATGAACTATTCAATAAAGTTAGAGTTAAAATATATAGATAAGAGAAAGTGAAAATGTTTAAAGAATTATGTTCCATTTTGTTGGGAACATTTTATTATATATTATATTAAAATATATAATATATATATAATATATATATTGTACGCATATTTGCTTCCATGTAGGCCCTTGGCCGTGTAGTGTAATCTGTTCGGTGAAATTTTTATAGGGTACTCCCTTTGCCTATTTTTGTGAGTAGCTAACAGTTGGCTGACGGGTCACCAGGAAGAGGCTGTGAGTGAATCGCCATCACTTTTATTGACTTTAAAAAGTCCCGCAGGGACTGAATTTCCAACTCACAACCTTAGGCGTGAGAGACTAGCTCCGTAGCCACTCAGCCACGGATGGCCTCTCCTAGGTTAAATAATATAACAATATAAAATTGTTATGTACAAAAATCACGCAAGGTATCAAGTTTATTCCTTATTCGTCATTTTATATTTTGTTTTAACAACTGTGTGAGTAACATTTTTTTTTAATCTTTATTTTTCCAACGGTATATTATACATATTACTAGTCTTATGTTCGAGAAAATAAAATACCAAAAAATATTTGTCTTTTTTTCTTCTAGTTGGTTATCAGTTGCTGTAAGACTCATGGATATACGTTTCTAAAATATGAAATTTCAGTTTTATAAAATATGTCGTTTTCGAGCAAGACTTATGCACACCTTTTTGAGAGACGTTTTTGCGGGACTTGGTTATAGTGGATCCTAAAACGTGAAAAATCAAATTCTAAAATATTCACGAAATATTCGCGATCGCAAATCTTTTCCTTACTATACATTTCATATATAGGTAAGTGAAAGTAAAAAATAGTTATATTCATTGGAAGTTTTTCTATAAAATAGAAAAAATTTAAATCAAATAATGCTGACTAAACAAAAAAAAATCACTTAAAAGGTATTAAAACGACATTAATATAATAGTTTCTTGCATTGATTATAGACGGAATGGCGATCATAGATGGTAGGGGAAGGAAAGACAGGCAGGTATAGCGGAGATAAAGGCGCCACTAAGGCATACAGCTATTGAATTATTTATTAGAGAAATATTCATAAACACCCTGCCGAGGAACGAAGAATAGTGTCCCTATAATGGAACTGCCCGTCTTCTCCTAAATATAGTTTTCATAATATATTATGAATAGAACATAGGATAGACTCAATGTATTGAAATGTTAAATCTAATAGCTGTTATTGTTTAATAATTAATCTCCAATTTTCTATTGATCTTCTATAAACAGTCCGTTTCTTAGCTTAGTATGACATAAATATCAGTGCATTTGAAATTCATCAACTCACTTAACAAAGACGTATAGATAAATTATTAAAGATATTTTTCTGATTTCTCATTTTAGCTGTCCTTACATTCATTTTTTGACATGGGGATGTCTTTTAAGGGAGGGTGGGGGAAGGGTAGTATCTTTCTTTGCGTAACTTTCAGCATCAGTTTGATACGCTCTTGCTCTATTGGTGTTTGTGGGATCAAACATTTGACTAAAGTGCTCCATTAAAAATTTAGTGACGAACATTTTTGTTATATAACATTTGCCGCTAGGACCTACCGTTTAGGTGCTGTATTGGTTCGATTGAAAAAAAAAGTCACGTTTTGACTACATTTTTCAAGTGTTGGAACCTTTTTGTAACGCTCTATTTCTGTTTGTGTTGCTCAGATCGAACAGTTTTTTAATCACAAATTTATTGTAGAATATTTTTGTTATATAACATATGTCGCTAGGAGCTATATTGGTCTGAATGAAACAAATCACGGTTAAAAACACTATTTTCTCTTAACTTGTTTTGTATCTTAAACCGTTAATTGAATTTAATATTTAATTTAATCATTTTAACTTTAATATTAACGAAATTTTAAAACAGTATATTATAGGTAGACAGTTCCATGAAATATTTTTATATCTATGCATCCATTTATAACTATTAAATCAATATTAGCTGAAACAGTTTCAAAATCAAAAGCTGGTTCATGTTCCATTGAGAGCAATGCCAGAGACTAATACAGTGATAAGTAACTTCCAAAAACCTCAGACAAATGGATATAGGAAACAACAGTATATTTTCAACTTGTCTTTTGTCTTAACATAACTATAAGTTTTGATGCGATTTATGGACAGTATTTTCAGCTATAAAGGAATGAATTCATTCATGGTTTTTAATCTTTCTGAGTTTAAAAAAAATAATAATAATAAAAAGTTTGGCGGTTACAGAAATCTCCAAAATCCAAATATTCTCTAAAACTCAGTTCTAGGGGTCATGGAGCGGATTTAAAATGCACCCCATTTTCTCGATGACCTTTGCATTGAAAATGTATATTATTTTAAGATATAACTGAGAATAAAGGATGTATTTAGGTTTTTATTCTAAATTTGGTTTTAATATGAACGACAATATAAATTTAAACCACTATCAAACTTCTTCAACTAATAAAAATGACATAAGTACAGTGTGTTTTACTGCCTGCATTTAAACTGTGTATCTTGCAGTTAATAACATTGAGAAAAATATGTCAGTTATTTTCTAATTTAGGTTTAGCCTACACAGCAAAAAATAGTTTATGGCGTTAGAGTGGGTAGTTGAGACGTTGGTTTTCAAAAGCTATCTCAGGAAATTTTCCACGCAATTGATATTTCGACATATTTCTATTATCCAAATCTGGGGTCATCGGATTTCATCTTAAGTACACTCAATTCTTTTAAAACGCGATTCAGAAATAGATTTGTTTTAAAAAGGTACTAATTACACTTTTAATTTCATTACAAATCATATTAAAATATTTCCTTTCAAGACGTAAAAGTATTGAAATAAATATATTACAAAAATAATTCATAATTTAATAGGGAAAATAATAAAACAAATTGGTTAAATGATAAATTAATGAGTGTTTTTGCGCTTACCGTAAAATCTCCAGGAATATTACCTTTCGGAAATCACAGTTTCAGTTATTGATTACTTTTTAAATAGAGTTATTACCTTGTACTAAAATTTCTCAGGAATACATTGTAATGGATATTAATTTGAAATATTTGGGTCACAGAAAATGTTGTTAGTAATGTCTCCGCACATGTTATATATATAGGGTTACCTCCACGAAATATTGCTACGAACTAGTCAAAAAACTTACAATAAGGAACTTCTAATACCTCATTATTGGTTCCATGAATAACGTTACTGTTTTCCTCTCTAAGGATAGCATGATGATTTGACCTTCGAGAGAAAAAAAATAAAAGTTAAGCATTTAAAATAAATAAAAATACTTGATTAGGATGGAAGTCGGGCAGATAAAATATATTATAAATTCAGTTTTATTCCGTAGGTTATGTAAAGTTCATCTCTATGAATTTTGAATAGATGTGTAAGGGGGAAATTTAATGAATCACACTAAGTTTTTGTTCTTGGTGGCACAAACTTTATCCGTCCATAAGTGCTAGATTAAGGGAATAATTTCATAGCTTGTCTTACTCCTGGGTTAGTGTTACTTCACGTTTTAATATTTTGGTAGAAAAACGTATATTAAAAAATCCTGTTCTCAAAATAAAAAAAAATATTAAAGTGGACCAGAAGTATTATACTTATTGGACCGTCCATTTTTTTAATTCATAAAAAGGTGCTCTGCCTTATTTTTATGTTTCTCTTCTATTGAAGGTTGTAAATCAAAATGACAATATGTTGGTTCCTTGCTACTGCAGTCGAGCCAATCCTTGAGATTTTGAATCCAGTTCATTTCTACATATCTTTCCTTCTATGATTTTCTAACATTGTGTAATAAATCAATAATCCTAATGATAGTAAAAAAGAAAAAATGCTGCAACTTATTACACAATGGTTTATTATTTCCAAGTAACCAAATTATCGTATAGTTTTTTGTAGAGCTATATTCAAGCTATTCGCTAATATGAATAGCGATAAACAATTTAAAGGAAATGGCCTATCACTTTATATTTATTTATTTGTATGTATTACAATTTGTCACAATGGACAATGATAATATCGCTAAAGGATCACATTCATACAATATAAGGCCTATCACTAATGCTAATTTTCAAACGCTATGTTTCTGTTATTTCTGAAGTGATTTCAATGATTCTTTTTTCATTTTTTAGAAAATTGCTATCAAATAACACTAACAGCAGAAAATTGTTGGTATTTATTTATTAATTCGGGCATACGGAAGTTCTTTTTTGTTCGTTATTCGGGTTCTACTTATCTTGAAGCGTAAGCCCTCAAATTTTGAGGGAGATAATTTTTTTTTGTCTGTATTTGATATGTACAGATACGCTGTATCTGTATTACATATGTCTCCTTTCTCATGAGATATTCAAAATACTGCAACTTATTTGTTTTATTGTTTTTGGTCAATTTTTAATCTCTCGGCATTCTACTTGATACTTATACATTGGACACCTTATCTACCTATGGTGTGTAAGTGTCCTGCGGCAGCACATCTCAAATTGATTTTCATGATATCAGCTCCCTCCATCGTCCAGGCTTTCATCCCTAACAGGAAAGTAGAAAAGACGTAACATTTCAACCTTTTGGCTGTAAGTTACTATGATAGGTTTCTGTGGGAGAAATGTTTCCTTATTTTGACAAAGGCCAATCTCCCAATTTCAGTTATACATTTGATTTTATTTAACATAAATCCATTGCAGTTCATCCACGTTCTTACCCAACCTACACGCTAATTCAGTATATGTTTCGTATATATTACAGTCTATGAGACATGGTATTATAATTATTCATTGTTACTAATTCAGTACTGGCAGAATTGTATCAATATTTATTTATGATAACATTAATAAAGTGGCTTGATATAATATAATTTCTTAATATAGGCATAAAAACCAATCTCCAAAGGGAACACTGACCAGCCCCAGCCTGCTCCCGTAGACCGCTCAGCCAGCTGATTCAATTAGTTTCCGAACCGGTTTGAGGGTTGAAGGTCAATGGAACGCTTGATCCCCCTCCTGTATGTTTCGAAGCAATAAATATTCTTTCTGTTTGACTTTTGATATTGTCTTGCTTTTAAATCTCACAGGATTAGATGATAGGTGAATTCGCACTCAAGTATACCTTTGCCGATGGCGGGATCAATAAAAACCTGAAATCCCGCTGAGTGATGCCATCCCAACTGGAGAAAACTAGTTCATGGACGTTCAATCCTTGGAAATCAGAGATAGAAAGGCTTCGCAAAGTAGGAAAAAATGTCGGTCCTACGCAACCTTATTAGTAACCTAAATATCCTTTACCGGTCTTTTCTTACCTTGATCAGTCACAGGTTTTAGAATTCATAAGTTCAAAGCGACTAGTCTGATTGCCTGCATCCCCATGCACCATAAATACATAACCAGAAACTTTTTCTATGGCCTTAATATCATACAAATATACCCTTTAAATTAATTAGAATATAAGGACTAAGAAGTTGTATTGAAGAATGTTGATAATTATTGTCAATTAATCAATGACTACTGCAATTGGTTTTGGCTTAAATTTCCTTTTGCATTACTTTAAGGCGACAATTTTTTCACCCCTTTTTACTAGAATTAACAACATACAACGAATAGTTTCACCAGCAGCAATGTGGCTAGCATAACAGCCTTCTGTGCCAAAGGTCACGGGCTCCACACCCAAGGCGGTCCTAGGATTTTTTAATGGAGTGAAAAAGTCCTTATTTATGTTCGTTCCACGTAAAAGGTGGTCGTGAGCCTGTGGGATGTAAGGAATTCGTTATCCAAATTAAACCTGGAAAGTCAAAATCGAAGACTCCCACTGCAACATCGTCCGATTAGCCACTTAGCATTAAGTGACGTTAAATAAATGAAAAACAGACAAAAGGACAACGAATAACGCAGTCTGACATAAATATAGTTATAAATTTGTTATTCAACCACAATAAAAGCAGTACGGGACTAATGAAGTTAATTGTATAAAATTATACAAACTTAAATAAGCCTCCTCTTATTATGTTTATTGAAACATAAAAGGTACATTTTTGGCAGTACAGGTTCTTCATCTCCATAGCTGGAAATGTTATACCTGTACATAACTTGCACAAACACATTTATTTATGTTTCGCAAATTAAAAGACAGACAGATAAGAAACGTTTTTTACATATAAAATATATTATTCTTAACATTTACAGTTATACAATCCCTCCCTCTAAAGTTAACTTAGTGTTGTACATCACTGTACATTTGTAAATGCTAATTTAAGATCTCTGCATAAGACCGTAGCCTTAATTTTTAATACCGGAGTTTAGATATCACTGCATTTCGTTTGCGACAATAGATAACTATTTTATAAAAATATAAACTGCCTACGATGTTTTAAACTGTTTCGCTGATATTCACGAGTAGTTACAAACACGTCCCCTCTCACACTCATTCTAATATGAAATAAAAAAAGTAATTGTTTTTATCTATTATAAAAGAAAACATTAATTCTACTGTTAAATCATTTTTATATTTGCCTATGCAGATTAGCAGTATTAGATGGCTTATTGAATAATTGTTGTTGAACAACTTGTTAAAATGCGTGATCTAATATTTACCTCTTACGTTATCTAAACACTGCAAAGCATTATCATTAAATATTTACCTAGCTATTTATGCTGTTGATGTATCTTTTTTAATGATTATAAAAGTGATTGTTCCTTCAGGCTAGAAGTGATAAATCGCCATTCACAATATTTTTCATATAAAAGATTATTATTGTTTTTCTAAAATACACATTAACTATGCTCTTCTAATTCTGGCTACTATTTATTTTAGCACTTATACACAAGTGTGCTGTATCTCCTGATGTCTGCATTCGAATCGATGACGAGATGTTGTATTTATGTACTTTATCGTAATGAGTGCTCAACTTATTAATTTTTTTTTGTCCAATGTACTTAAAGCGACTAATCTATTTTAAAGCATTTGCAATCAAATTGACGCGTTTTTTTTTTATATTTATTGTTTTATTTTTTATACCACTCTATAATATTTTTACGATTGAAAAATTATAAATAAAATAATTTTCTTTAGTAAGTTTTGAGGATCAAGCTAAGAGGAAATCGTGGATAGGAATAGTTTTCTACTCTAGTCTCATCTAAAAATATACTCAAATATTAGAGCCACACATACATTATGGATTTCTATTAAAATGTTTTCAATAAACAACAATATTTTCAACAATGCAGACTGAGAAAAATTAAAATCAACATTTCCGTTAAGCTAGTTTGTCATGTAAATATTTTAGTGGGTGCTGAGATTTTATTAATTACCTCGAGAGTCAATCTTAATTGTTTAGAATTTTAAAAATATGGTGCGGGCAACACACACTTCACTTACCTCGACTTTTAAAATCAATTTAAAAACTATTAAATATACTTCAATATGAAAAATATTTGAAGTAGGTTTTAATTAAGTGGGTATTCATTTTCGTTGGATACATATGATTTAGATTAAATAATATAACTATATTAAATTGTGTTAATTCGTCAATTTATATTACCTTTTAAAACTCTGTGTATCAGATAATATTTTTCTAAAATCTTTCTCTTTCCAACGGTATATTATAAGTCTATATTACTGTTCCTATTATCAGTAAACCAAAGATTACGTTCAAAATTAGTTTTGCTCTTTTATCCTTTAGTTGGTCACCAAATTCGTTTAACTTGTAAAATTAGCCGTCCCTTATCAATATCTTTAAAGATGATATTATAGTTAATATTTTGGAATGCATGGTATAAAGAGGCTCTTCTGGTAAGGTGATTTTGATGCATAAGTTTCTGTATCATCTCGGGCCGATAGTTGTCTTAAATATAAAATTTTAGTTTCGTACGACTTATAGTTTTTGCGCTTGACTTACCACACACACACACAGACCTTTTTGTCGAGACTTGGTCATTTGGACTCTGGAGACCCTAAGTCGTGTATTGCCGTAGATAACTACAATTCGAAAATGTTTACTATAAATTTCATATTATACTATATATTCACAGGTAAGTGAAAGTAAAATATCTTAACAGTAGTATAAGATTTTAAAGTTTTTAGGGAAATTTTAACCGTTTCTCGAAATAATTGATTTTTTCTTCTAGGAGTTCGTACTTAATTTAATCCATCACATGTCGGCGATACCCTTGAGGTTTCTTAAAGAAATTGGAAAGTTTTGCCATCGGTGGCTTTCATAACCCACTTTCGAAGAAAATCCTATAACCAGATTACTATTGAGGCCTTTCAATAACCATCTTCAATATTATATGTTATATTTTATTGAAAAAAAAAATCATTCCCTCTTATAATATTAATCTCAAAACTCCTCCTACAGAATTTTTTTTTCTTGATTATTTATTTTTTCTTCCAAGTTAGCCACTTCAATCCTAAAATATATGCAAGTACACTATAATGTGCCCCGGCGATGTTTTAAAACGATGAAATAATTTGTTCTACTTGTAACCATTGGATTTTCTTTTATTTCTGGTCTTGACGGGACAAAAATAATATACTGCCCATGTTACAGATTTATAAGGGTCAGGTGAATGGACATAATATTCAAGTGTTTACAAATTACTTATGAAAAAAAATAAATAAATCGTCTAAAAATTGTTGACGACCATTTCATCGAACGTTATCTTAACACGAATCATCAACAACTTAAAATTTTTCTTTTAAGAAAATCATCTTTATTCTTGGGTAGCATTCGTTAAACGCATGTTTTCATTATACTCAAGTACCCGTGAGGTATTTTATTATTTTCAATTTCTCCAATAATTAACATTATCGAGACTCTTCGTCAAGTTGAGTTATCGACTTGTGTATCGAACATATATATTTCCTGGAAATTATGATTGCTTCTAGAGATGATATCATAACACTATATCCACAAAACGATAATTCTATAATTTATAGGCCTTTTTTTTTTTAATTGATTTGAAAGGGAACATGATTTAATCCATGGTTGTCATAGCAGTTAATTTATCGCTGGCATGTTGAACGATTCATTGTTATTAAAGAAATAAATCACTACTTAACATTTGCAAAGAAAGAATGTTTTTTTCCCTTACAAATGCATTTACCTTTAAATGAATATCTTATTCATTTTTTTTTATATAGGCAACTGTAAAGAGAGGATTGCTGTACCATATAATTTCGAATTGCTAATTGAATTACTCGAATGTAGATTCTCAAAATATTTTTTAAAGCATAGTTATACATTCATACAATTTTCGGTTAAAATTGTTTTTATATATACATAAGAAAACCTATTTTGTATATTTCTATTTTTGCTTAGATGTTGTCCTTATTTAGTGCACCAAAGTATTGTATGGAATTTACAATTGTCGGTTCTTTAATAAATTAAATTATGATATACAATCGCCTGAAATTCACGAAAAATATTTCTAATAATTTTTTTTAATTTTTTTTTTATTGAGATATATTACAATTTGTTCAAAATGAACAATAATAATATTGATATGAGACCACATTCATAGTTTCTAATATAACATAAATGTTTAAATAAAAAAATAAAAAAGTTATTTGTTTAATTCAATATGGAAAATATGTTACGGAATGGAATTTTTTCTTTCTATGCTCTATTTAATATTACGCTTTATATTTCATGATTTATTCATAATATCGATGTCTATTTTACATTTTTAATTTATATGCAACATACTGCCAGATAAAATGTATATGGATTATAACGGTCTCTATCTTACTTTTATTATTATTGTTTTTATATAAGCCATAAATTGGACAAGTCATGTTTTCGTATGAAAATGTATTTGTTAAGCTCTGAAAATAATGCAAGTACTACCAACCTCTGCCGCAATCAACAAGCCTATCCAAATTCTATAAGTTAGTTATGTTGGTAAAAATGGTTTTAAATTAAAAATTATTGATATCAAACGATTTGTTACTTGTTGCGATCGCTGCTTTAATCATTATGAAGAACCATGAAATTCCGTTTTTAAAATACTTTAATTAGAATTGCTTCAGTCCGGAGTTTGCACTCGTTCTCGAGCTTATTTATCCTGTCTATAAACTGTATTTTATATTAAATTATATTTTATAATTAAATGTTTTCATTCATTCAATCATATCAATTCGTTAGCGCATTGATGTATATAAATTTCGTGATTACTATACACGTATTGATAATTATATTTTTTAGTTTGCCTCTACCCTATAGGGTCATTGGCAACTGAGGCTATTAATAGGGTTTCATCATCATTTAATACATCTTTTAGGGTTCCTGTCAGTTTAATTTTTCGTCTTGATGATTCGAATAGGGGACACTCGGAATGTTAAAACAATATTCGCAGGTGTGTGCGTGAAGATTTCTAAAAATATATCTGTGGGTAAATTGGCAGTGTCCAATACGAAGTCGGGAAAAAATCTCCTCTTTTCTGAAAATACTAGTGCTCGTGATCCATTTTGTTGTGTCTTTCTTTATATCCAACAGTTTATATTGGCTTGTTCTCCACATTGTTTCCCAGTTTTTGAATATGCTTTTCTTCTATTGGCTGATCCAATCTTCTGCCGTGAGTTCCATTAGTACCGTGCTTTCAGCTCTGTTGCTACTGGTGGCTCTGCCTACTTTGTTGCCTAGAATAACACATGTAAGCACATCACCTTTACCCTTCGCCGCAGATCCTGTCCACAAGTCAATTTTAACTCCATACCCCTTCCCTGCTCTGACACAGTCCGGTATCTGGGATTCTTACTAGACAAAAGACTAACGTGGAACCCACACACTCGACTTAAACGACAAGAACTCAACAGACGATACGGCCAACTATATAGACTACTAAACAGAACATCAAAACTTTCTGTTGCTAATAAACTATTAATTTACAAGACGATTCTAAAACCGATATGGACCTACGGACTCGAACTGTGGGGGACAACTAAATTTTCGAACATCAGGCGTATCCAATCCTTTCAGTCCAAAGTCCTTAGAACAATAGTCAATGCTCCCTATTATGTTACAAACAAGACCTTACACAATGATCTGAATATCCCATTTGTCCTCGATTTAATCCCATCTAAATTCCTAAACTTCCACCAGAGGCTAACTCACCTTCCTAATCCTTTATCCCAATCCCTATCTAGCTCCAGCCATCCCTATAACCCTCCTCGTAGGTTGAAACGGCAGTGGCCTGGAGATCTCTTATAACTAAGCAATGCTGAGTGTTGGCAATGGCCAGCTTCTCCACTCACGCCTGAGAGTCTGTGGCTCTAGCGCCCTCTCTCAGTCTCCACTGGCTTATTAGACCGGTGACGCGACTGACTGAGAGGCGCTGGGATCTCCTAGCCTTGGACCCCAACGCCCACTTGTGGGAGTCGGGGTTTAATTCGGAGTTCCCAGGGGCAGTATGTAAATATTGTATATATATGTATGAATGTGACCAAGATTATTATTATTTATTTCTTTTATTTTCTTTTTATCTTTATTTACGGTTATGTATTCTTCTTTATATTTTATTTATTTCTATTTATTTTGTATTCATTTATTTTTATTTCTTTATTTTGTGTACATAAGGAATGAATGAACTCTAATATCACTAATACTTATTGCCCAAGATTGTGGCAGATTGTATTATTTCTAAATAAATAAAGGTTAAATTCTAAAAAAAAAAAGAATAACACAATGTGCTGGGACCCAGAGGAAGACTACAATAATGCCTTTATTTTTCACTTCCCACCAAGCATTCAATATTTAACTAATGATGAAATTAGTGGGCAACGTATTTCCAAGGGCTTCCAATACACTCCTGGATTCTGTTGCAATGATTCAGTTTTTTGTTTCTTGCTATATTTATTAAACGAACTCGTTGAATTGCTGATTTAATAACTAAAATCTTCTCTGGTTTAATTATTTCATATAAAGTCTAAGAACTCCAATTTGAAGAATAATCCTCAGTCCTCCATACTTCCAATAATAGCTCATAAATATTTGTCTTGAAAATAGAGAATATATCAGACGATCCTGGTGACTTTGAACACGCCATATGGAATTCTAACAATTATAATTGTTAGAATATATTACTAAGCTAATAATTATTTTTTATGATTGTTTATTTATTTACTCTCCAAAAAAACAAACAAGAAACACTTTGGTTATTATAATAACATTATTGCTCTTTCGCCAAGGGATTTTCCCTTTTAGGACGTTTAGATAACACTAACTTTGAAGATACAAGTTTTAAAACTAATTAGTGGTTGTTGTTCACGAATCTCCCGTAATAAGACACTGTCCTTGGTTTGAACCTCCGCTCTCAAGCTAGCCCCAGACTTTCAGATTGCGTACAGAATCTCCAACCAGGTCGGTCGGTCTAGTAATAATTTAATCTTTTTTTTTTTTTCTTTTTTTTTATAAATGAATGCCATTAAAAACGTATCATAAATCTTCATCTCTGGGGCGTGAACGTGATAAAAACTGAAAATCCCTACACTATATTAGTGCTTCCATTAATGAATAAGTTGATTTTTACTATTAATATTTTTTTATTTATTGCAGTACCTATTATTCAATTTTTTAGACTATGATATGAGAATATCGTGCAGAGAAACTAAATTGTTGATACTCCACTGATAAATCATAGTTGGAAAATCTTGTTGTCATATTCTTTTCAGATGTTAAATGTTCGAAGAGTAAGCTTGTAATTGTAATTTTATTCTTCAGAAAGTGTGGAGCATTTAAGATTTCACTTAATATTTTGGATACAAAGATTTGAAATGAGAGGAATTTGATGATTGCTTAAGTGGTGTAAAAATGACTTTTGTCGTATATTAATCCATAAGTAGAAAGAAACTTTGCAAATAATATACAAACTAATGTAAACTGATTAAATTAGCATGAAATCGAGGAAAAAAGGATATGTAACCACAAAGCGTTTAAACAAACGATATTTAAACGATTACGTTAAAATATAAAGAATATGCTAACGATAAAATGATGAAAATAAGTAGAAAACGCACAAGGAAGTAGGAAGTTTGTGGAAATTACTGAAGTGGCAATCGTCCTCACTAGCGCAATTATTCACGAAGCCTTGCAGGCCAGAAATCACGACAAGGACTCCGCGCACGATCAACCCATCCGCAAAACTGACCCAAACGCAAAGGTAGTTTTCGCAAGACTGTTAAATAACTTTAATCGTTAGCGTGGATTTTGTATCTAAGTGCTATTAGAAAAATATGAAGATAAATTTTTTTTTGCTTTTATATTAAAATAAAGGCTAAGATGTCATGCCAAGTGCTTAAAATTAGATTTTCTATATATATTTTTTTTTTTTTTTTTATTCAGAAACATTACCATTTTCTTAATGGACAATTATAATAGTACTGTAAGATCACATTCATACAATAGATAGCTTATTAATAAAAACGATGGAATATAAATCAAATAATTATTTGAATAAAAAAAAAATTATTATTTCAAATGAAGGCACAACCCATGTTAATAGAGATATGCTTTAGTTCGCTTTCTAGTGTTGATAACGGAACATCCACCTGTTCAGATATTTATATTGGAAAGTGAGTAAAAGTGAATTCCCGCATAATATTAAATTTTCGTTATGAGAAAGCTCTTGATTGGTCCGGCAATTACCGGATCATCGGGACTCGTCAGCGGGCCATTGCGATGAGGCTCCGACTAATTTGTTGATTGAACAGAAAGAGCCGTTGACTAGCCAACCGCGAACAGCTCAATCGGAAAACTGTCGTCACCGTGGACGCTGGTTCACTGGAGCAGAACCCTGTCTGCCTTAGTCTTCATAGAAGGCTAAGCTATTTGGATCCAGAGGATTGAAGAATTTTATTAGATTTCTGGGGTAGAAAGTTTAAAATTTTTACACTAATAGATATCTCAAATAAGTGAATATTTTCATAGGTTCAAACTGAGTCAGCTTCGTTTGGTTTCAGACACAGCTTAACATTCGTAATATATATGCGGTCGCGTAACGTTACAGTCACGTGTTACGAAAAAAAAAAGAACAAACAGCAGAAGAGTCTCGAATAAATTAAGATTGGAAGACAAATTTGCATATTAATTGTGAAAAAAAATTAACTGAGCTTCCTAATGTTTGCTCAGAATGATGCTAAATAGTTTTGTTAGATTTCTAAGAGAGGAGGTCTGACGTTTTTAAACTAATAAACTTTTCCAGTAAATTAAAATGGCGATTATTTCATATTGATTTAAGTATCTTCGTAATTGATATTCGGCAGCACGGCGTTACTGTCACGACTTATGAAAAAACAACAACAAAAACCTAACAGGCGCGTCACGAACAGATTGGAATAAAAATTTGCATTTTAATTGGGAATCACAATCGACCTGCAACTTTTTATTAAGGTTTGCTCGGAAGGATGTGCAACTTTTTATAATAATACCTGAAATGGTGTCAGTAAATTAAGTGGTTTCTTGTTAAGTATTGATATTTTTTAAAAATCTGGTGCTGGCAACACACAACTTTCACTTACCTTCGTTTTTAAAATTCATTAAAGAATTTTTAAATACAGTTAGACATAAAAATGAGTGAAACCATTAAAGAATTAATTAAATTGAATTAATATACAAACATGTGTTTTATTAAAAACTCTATTATATTATTATCTAAAAAAATCAGTTAATTTTATCGGCTTTTTATATCTCTTTATTAACTTTTACAAGCTTGTGTATAAGCTAATATTTTTTATAAAATCTTTCTCTTTCCAACGGTATATTATACGTTTATATTACTGATCTTATGTTCAAAAACAAAAAAAACTTCCTGAAGATTTCTTTGGCTCATGTCCGCGAAAAAGTCGAATAATGATTTTTTGTGAGTACTTAAGAGTAATTAATTATAATGAACTTTTAATCATTTTAAACATTATAGAATTTTTTTCATGTAATTTTAATTTAATTTTATTACAGTAGAACATTTCGCTAACGGGGTAGTTTCTTAGTGATGTTCTAAATTTCTCCTTCCCTAATTTATAAAAAAAAAATATATGTATTAATTACATTGTTAATAGACTTCTTTTTCTTTCAGTTGTACTTTCTTGCCATTTTAATAATATGTTTCCACAATAACTAGTGTTTTTTATATAGATTAGTTAACATTTTATTTTCTTTAGAGTGTACATAATATCACATTTACGGTCCGTTTCACATACCACATTAGTTTTGCATAATCGATATTCACTACGAGGGGTGTGGATTCCAGAGAAGAGCTATGGAGGCACCATACCAGGCGGTTGGAGAAAATAGATCCACTTTCCATCATTCTCTCCTGCTCCTGTCATTAAAGTGGTTCTTTTTGTTATAGCCCCTTTGTTTGTTTCTGTTGTCTCATTGTACTACAAGCTCGTTACTTTAGGCCCTTGTTATATTCGGTAATGCTCTCACCGTCTCACCGTTGCTACATTAGAAGATGATTAGAACTAGAACAGTTATTTGATTGAACCTCACACAGCATTCTATAACTCAGATGAATGTAAAATAGTTTTAAAATTTAATTTTATATAATCTTATTATCTTATAATTTTATTATTTTATCACGCTTGTATTATATTACTGCAATTTTGTTTTAGGTGAGGACATGAGCATGAGTTCTTATTTAACACAATCAAACATGGTATGCGATAAAGGGGTAAGTAGAAGTGATCTATAACTTTTAATATACGAATAAAAGGAATGAATTGAATTAGTAAAAAAATATATATTTCTTAACAGTTTAGACCCTGTAAAATACTCGAGTATTTTTTGGCATCTTCTTTGTTTGCAGTAGCTATAAAATTATATAAAAGTTATTCAATACCTGAACATGCATTTAGGGTATGAAGAATCCATGTTTACAACACTGGAAGGAAAACTAAAGCAATTTGTGTATTTTTGGTTCTCAGTTTTAAAGTATCCCCACAAAGACTTAAACGACAAGAAACTGCTCAACGCATTCGACTACTTCAACACTTACTGGACAAACGCTCAAACCTTCCGCTTAACGACAATACCGCTCATCTATATGACTATTATAAGGCCAATATGGACTTACGGAGTAGAGCTTTGGGGCTCTACTAAACCATCAAATTCTTCCATTTTCGGATCATTACAATCCAAAATCCTTCGAAAAATCCTCAATGTTTCTTATTTTCGAATCAAATCACCCATAAAGACTTAAATGTTCCCTTTGTTGTTGGTATGGCCCAAAGCAGGTACCACTCCTTTTATGACAAACTCCATTCCCACTCTAATCCACTAGTTACAAACCTTGCTACCTCGACTTTCCCTGATAATCCTCCGAGGCGTCTGAAAAGAAGATGGCCCCGAGACCTTCTGTTTTAGCATAGTATTTGGAGATCTGCAAATGGGTTGTATCTCTACATGTGAATCATGATAGTATAATCTTGTATCACATTTACTAAATGTGTTTTATTATACAGTTGTAAATATCAATAAGTATATCTAAAAAAAAATGTTTTAAAGTTAAAGTATTGAATTTCAAAGTGCTCAAGATTTGCTGATATTATGTTAAAGCAATTTAATATTATTATTGTTACTATTATTGTATTATTATTATATAAATTTATTGTTTTGTATATATCGTGTGAATGCAGTATGGATGTTGTACTTTATCCCTATTAAAAATGTCCTAAATTGGACAGATTGTAATATTGTTCAATAAAGAATTGTTTCTAAAAAAATAAAAAATAAATTGTTACTATTATTTATAAATACTTACTTAACTTATTTTACGTTTATTTATTAATAAAAAGTATATTATGTCCATCAAAATTCACAAAATTTATAAAACAGTTAAATGTTTTCAATGATGGACCTGGACCAACTATTGAAAATAATTTAGCATAAATGCTACTAAGATGGCTCCGAATGATAGTGAAAACTAATACTTAGTCTAGCATTAGAAGGAGGGCAATTTAAACCAGCCAGCGAGTGTTAATAGCTGACAATATAAACCTATTTGATTCTGAATGGTCATACCTTGTGATAAGTAATAATCCTATTTATCACTAATAAGCTGGAAACCTTTAATTAAGCCATTTTAAGCTGGAAAATAATACTAGTATTTTATTTTATTTCCCCTTTCCCCTCCTCTCCCTCACAATTTCCATGTCATTTTCATAGTGTGAAAACTGATAGAAAAACAATCTTTATAGAAAATTATTTATTATAACTACGTTTAAAAGGAATGTAGCTTTATTTCTACAAATTTAGAGATAGACAATTGAAATACTTTTACAGGTCATTTTTTTAATTCGGGAGCCCGTGGCTGAGTGGCTAGCGCGCTAGTCTCTCATGCTAAAGTTGTGAGTTCGAATCCCAGTCCCGGCGGGGCTTTTATAGGGATGTAATTAAATGGGGATTCACTCACAGCCTCTCCCCCGGGTATGTGAGACCCATCAGCCAAATGGTAGCCACTCACAAAGTTAGGCGTAGGGAGTGATGACCCTTCCCTACAAATTGCATCGAGAAACGCGAGTGTTATCTCCCAGGAGATTACACCGCGAGACCCCAGGACCTGCACGGTCTGTCGCGCCGCTGAAAAAAAAATATCATTAATTATTTTTTTAACTGGCAAAACTAAATGACTAAGCTACATCGAAACAAACAGTTGTTATATACCTTTTGATTTTTTTTTTTTTTTTAAAGTATTATATTTATTGAAATTTACAACTGTATTATTGAATACTACATGTAAATTTGGGGAGAATATTAAATAATGACATGAAACACTTTTTGTGAAGCTACCTATTCGCAGCAACTCAAAAAAATATACTAAGTTCTACAAAAAATATGAGAAGTTCTCGGGGCCATCTACTTTTCACACGCCTCAGAGGATTATTAGGATGAGGAAGCCAATATATAAACTAGAGGATTAGTATGTGTGAAAAAGTATTTTTTCATAGAAGGAATGGTATCTGATTCGAGGCAAATTAGCTAGATATGGTACATTAAGGTCATTATGGATAAGTTTTTTCGTGACAAAGTAAGAAACACATAATTTCACGAAGGATTTTGGATTTTAAGGATTGGATACGAGAGGAATTTTATGAGTTAGTAGAGCCCCAAACCTTAATTCCGTAAGTCCAGGTTGATCTTATGGTCATGTACATGAGAATTTTGTAGTTTAGAGGAACGTTTGACCGTTCGTCTAAGGGCTGAAGTAACCGAAAACGGCGAGCACAAAACGCTATTTTAAGGAAATACAACATATCTATAATAATTAATAAAGTTATATAGAAATAACGGGTTTTGTATATTGATTATATTACGATAAAAGTGTGCGATAACTTACTATCGGCGAATAATTACACGCTTTGAGCTTTCACTTGATTGCTTCTATCATTGTGTAGACCTGCTGCCTCTTAGGCAAATTTACAACGATCTCATCTTCCAACTAAATTTTATAACTACCGAGTAGCTGCTATCCGAACATCGCTGTTCTTCTTCCGATTTCATGCGTTCATTGAGAAAGCACCTAATTATTGAGGAAGATGGTTAATGCCAGGGGCTTCTTTAAACACGGCTGAGATATTAGGGGCACCTTCTTAAACATCTAGATTGGATCTCTCTATATTTCGCTTTAATAGAGAGCCTTCCCTTTCTCTCGGTTAATTATAAAGATCCTTGAGGAGAAAGCAAATTTCGTTCCTCCCTCCAGCTCTGATCCACATCTCGTATGATCCGTGCCGTATTCGGTCTGCTACTGTCCTTAAACGGAAATTCGCTTGAAATTTAGTCTACATTGGAAACGGGACTGTGTCCGGTTTACTGACACAAAAATTAACAAATACTACAAAATGAACTGTCACTAGATTATTTAAGTATGTTTGCGCGTTTCTATTAAAAAAAATTAACACATAATAACAATTCAATGTTTAGTGCAAACAGAATGTAACAACTTCCCTTTCGATAGGAACTGAATCAAGATTACTGCCAGGAAGCAAAGTTACAACACTAATCTTAATCGCAACGACTGACCTCTGTAGCTACCGTCTGGAACTTACCGTTGTGAATTAACACCGAAACAAAGATAAAATATTAATTATAATTACTATATAACTTAAAACGGTGCAAATTTTATAGTTATAAAATTATAATCATAAATTTTACAATTATGTGAAACGTTATGTTGTAATTTATTTATATAATTTAATTAAAAATGTACCATTACCTATTAATATTTATTGTTCAATCTACCGCCGATAGCTTAGAAAGCTGACTTACCACTTGAAGCAAATGCTTCCTTGTTCATCCAGTTCTTCGCAATACGCTCTCTTTCAGACCTAATCCTTGATCAGTTAATGTCGCCTGTTATGTAAATTTGTAAATGCAGTTATTCAAGCTGTGCTCTCAAGCGTTTTCGCCTAGTAGTACACCAATATTTCTTGTACTAATTAAATATTATTCTATTAACATTGCACAGCTGCAGTCCATCTTACTCATCATACAGACGAATGATATTACGGTTCTGGCCAGTAAGAGTTGAATTTCATTACTTTTGAGAATAAATGGCAGCTAATATCGCGGATAGGCAATCTTTGTAATAGTTTTCTGAAAAAAAGTAGGGTAATATGAATGTGTTAGACTAGTTAACGCTTTATATCCTGCTAACAAATCTTTATTGAATCAACACGCATCATAGATATTATATTTTGCTTCAAATGTCGTTTTATTTTGTATTACTTTTATTTAGTTATTTAATATATAGTTTATATATTTATATTTCTGATATTAATCTTGATAACAAAGTTTTCCAAGTGGTCTATGTTTAATATTAATCCTTTACACTAGGTTGTCCCCTCTGGGAGACTGTACATTTTATTAGTGATATTATAGAATAAACTTAGACCATTTTAAGTAGTTTCCATATTTTCCTGTACTTCTCTTTTAAAATAGATCAAATTATGATAAAAATATGTAGGTGTATGATAATTTTTTTTTTGGTAATTAAATATTTTAATAAAATATAATGTATATAATTACTTATTGGCAGTTTTAGTTTTGGAAATTATGTTACAAATGCACCAGAGTTCTATTTAAATATGATATTGTCAGATAATTATAAATTTTTTTCTTATTCATCTACTTTACAAAACATAAATTTCGATTTATAAATCAGCGAAATATATCTGGGCTAAATTATATATTTAAATAAACATTTTCTGAAACACTGTTGATAATATTCTTTGAATATACATAAGGCGCTATGAATATGGGTTTCGTATTAATAATAATGAATCGCGTGCTATTGCTGGAAAGTGATTTTAGTTTTATTAACTTGTAATTACAATAGATACATTATCTAAAAGGAAAGGAAAAAAAAAACAAACTAAAAAATGGAGAAAGTATTCCTTTCTATATTTAAAAAAAAATGGTTATATCTTTGTTATTTTATATTATCGATATGAATTTGAACAAATGTTTTTCCATTACTCGCTTTAATTTTATATATATTCACACGCTTATAACTCAGTTGTCTTCTAAGAAACAGATTTTTTATAGAGATTTCTGATAAAGAAACCGCGACTAATCATAAAACAGAAAATAAAGAAAATAAATTGAAATTTCGCCCATATACTCGCGTAACTCAGTTATTTTCAAAGACAGAGAAAAGTTTTTATAGAGTTTTCTTATAAAGTAACCGCGACTAATTATAAAATAGAAAACGCCCATTGCTCATTTAGTTTTTAAGATAGAGAAAAATATGTACAGTTTTAGAATCAACCGGACGAATTTATGAAATACAAAAAATATTTATTTTAAGAAATATAGTGTTGTTATAGAAATACATCGTGTTTATTTATTTATTTATTGATTAGGGTTATAGGGTAAAAAAATTTCCGATTTAGAGTTGGATTTGGATCTACCGCTTTGGGAGTATAACTTTATCCTAACGAAAAGTGCAATTATCAAGAATATATGTTTATTTCATAACGTTCATTATTATATCTAATCATTGGCAGAAATGAAAAACGTAAATCAAAATTGGGTAAGTTCATCTGTTGGTTATTTTAAAGTGAAACACAGATAACGGAAAATTTAATGTTCCCTTAGTAAGACAATTTTATTGCTATGTATTTATTAAAAAAAATCGGAAATAACAAAGGTTCTTTTTCTGTTAGGTTTATAACTATTTAATATTTCAAATAAACTATTTAAAACACATACAAGGTTGAATTTAGTTTCCTCAGGAATCCCATTTATTTTACTGTAAGACATATGCTTGCATGAAATATTATTAAATTCATTTGTTTGTCCATTTAACGTCACTTTATGCTACTGTAGCTAATCGGACGACGCTAGAGTTAGAGTTCTTAATTTTGCCAATCCAGGATATTATTAAATTTGAAATAATTAATAACAATTTTAGTTTATAGATTTATAACAACTTAGTTACAATTTGTTTCTAAAATCTCGCGTACTAAATGGAAGAATATAACCTCCCTCTTTCCCAATAACATATATTTATAAGTTCATGGGTTTGCAGCTTTATATTAACTTAAACGATTACTTTTATTGCATATTAACTTTTCTAAAATCTCGAGCTTTCCAGCAGTATAGTATACGACTATGTCACGTCTTATATTTCAGGAGTAATTTGTTGATGACTTGGTTACAGAAAATTTATTTTTCCCGTTTAAAGAAAAGCTAAACCTTCAGTGAAGAATGACCTAAATAATAGTGAAAACCGTACCAAAATCTGCCTTGTGGGTTAGAAGGAGTTCACGGAAACCAAAATCGCGTTATCAATTTTATATATATATATAATATATATATATATATATATATAATATATATAATATGTGTGTGTGTGTGTGTGTGTGTGTGTGTGTGTGTGTATGTATAGAGAGAGAGAGAGAGAGAGAGAGAGAGATAGTGATAGTGATTTTACGTTGAAGATCAAGAGGGTCTATTTTTGTTTTCTTTCCTATAATATTAACTTAAGATATTCTATGGATACCCCTACTCACATTAATAATCCTAGGGACTAGAGAATTCGGGAGGTGCCTCGAATGCTATTGTAGAGGCAGGGATGGTAATAAGAGCGGGAGCCGGGGTGAATACCCAACGAGATTGGGACCATGATCGCTGCCCGGAGTACGTGGCTCATCGGAAGGACAAACCGATTTGGACACGGTGGCTGGCCCATGGACCGCCCGGCTAACGAGGGCACAGCTTCGCACTCTGCTAATCCCCGCGCAGGGGTCGTCCTAGTTAGCTACCCTCATTGTCCCCGGCACACAGCATCCGATCAGCGGGTCAATGGGATCCAAAAGCAGATTGTCATCTTCTCATTGGCAAACAGTCCTTGACGGATGTCCTTGTTTTTACCGGTTGGTTTGGAAAACACTATTCCGCTGGGAGGTGTAGGTTTTCATTTGTGAAATCGATAACATTCAAGGTATTTAGAGAAAATATTCCATTTATCGAATTCATGAATAGATGGAACCCGATACGCTTTAGCCCAATAGTATATGTAATTCTGTAACTGTATCTATAAACCAAGAACACCATCATAAGTATTCAGTAATTCCCACCACGGAATCAACACTTCTTCAACACTTTTTTGTTCTGATCAAGACTTGATCGGTTACAGATATCTCATTTAGTCGATATAGGCAAGGGGCTAAGAATTGGGTAGTGACCGAGATTTAGTTGGACTAAATTACTTCAGATGCCTTATTTATTTTTACTTTCATTTACCTATACATGAAATATAAGGTAACGGAAAGTATTGCGATCCTGAAAATTTTCGTTTTCGAGTTTTCATCGGAAATCCGAAATTACCTGAGTCAAAATCACCTAGTCTCACAAAAAGGTGTGTGTGTTAATTCTAGAGCAAAAACGAAACGTCGTATAAAACTGGAACTTTATATTTAAGACAAATATACGCCTTAGATGTTATATAAACGTTTTCATCAAAATCAGCTAACCAGAAGCATGAATTTTCGACCTTTTTACGATTTTCTCAAAAACGGCTCTAACGATTCTGATTAACCTTTCTATATCCATTTAAAATTGTTTGGGCTTTTATATGATGTAGGTTTCATTCGGACATGAGTATATATGACGACTGAATTAATTGGATAAATAATATTCTGCCACAGCCGGGATTTAAACCCAGGGCCCGGAGAACAGTAGACTAGTGCTCTATCCACCAGACCGCGCCGCTCCCTTAACCATTAACACTTTCAGTAAACTATTATTATGTTAAGTAATGATGAAGCTAACATTTCAAAATATTATTCCTAATCATATCATATTGTGAATTACATGAAACCTACCTATTACAACTAATAAATGTGTTTTATTATTACAAAACCGGCATTAAAGTGTCAGAGTGGTTGGATCTCTGACGAATATATTATATATTTTTTTATACTGCATAATTATGTAATTATTGATTTTAAAAAAAATAAAAGAGTGAAGATTCAATATTTGGATCCCTTATCCTAAGAGATCTTACTGTCTCTAAATAAATCTTTGAGCAAGAGCTATGGTAAAACTAAATAAATACGTGAAAGAAATATTTTAAAACTAATTTCGGACTTGTAATAATGATCTTCAAGTCGAAATTAAGAAAATACGATAATAATGAACAATAGAGTTTCCTGCACTTCCTTGGTATACATCCAATTCTAAAATAGTTCTTGGTCAAGTGGTTCGGTGCCTCAACAATAGAGGATAGTGTTGCAATAATAAACCTCAATGGGAAGGACTGGGGCCATTTATATAAGTCAATTGAAGCCGTCTGCCACTTTTAAGGCAGTTATCTACTTGTGAAGGATAAATGATTTTAATTTTAGAAACATTGCGTCATAATTAAAGACCTATTTTAAAATTATGACATTCTCATTACTTCATGAAAGTATACATATACTATTAATAAGTATACAATTAATTTATTGTATACTTATTAATAGTATCAGTAAAGGAAAAATAAATACGTGTTACACTAGACATCGGCATTAAGAGCTGGGCAGAAGGGTGGAATGGAAATAGAAAATAACGTGGAAATAGGTCAGTTGGAATGTCTAATCATGGAATATTTATAGAAGCTTGTATTTCACATGAATATTTTTATTTTTTACATATATTTAAAAACTAAATACTGGGATCAGGAGGTGCAGAAAACTAAAGTGTTCATATGAAGAAATTCATATTATATATTTCATATTATGCTTCATGGCAGTTGGTGAGACAACTACTACATCATAGTTTCGCGCTAGCCACACTTTATTGGAGAACCAAACTCCTTCTTTCATCGAGTCGTAACTGCTAATCCTGATATGGTTAATTTTCTTGTGATACTGAGGTTGGATGGAATTCAACTCGTGCACCTCTGTCTTTCTCATAAACCGGAAAAGGTATTACTCTAGACTTGCATATGCATTTAAAGGTTGCGGAAGGAAATGCAAGTGTGTGAAGGCGACTTACTCTCTACAGCGATAAGTAAAAGTTGCCGAGGACATCAAATAATTGTGCATGTATTCCTTGATACACGCGGTGATTGTAAATATGATGATACTATAATGACAATAAAAAATGATTAATTCAATAGGATTGATAAAAAATTATGTGAATATTTTAAGTTGAATCTCATCGGACTGAACAGTGTAAAGTAAAAACACATTGAATTGATGAATACCTTCTTTAAGTAATGACTCCAACACTAACATTGATCAGGAGGTACAATTAGTAGACCTGTAACTCTTGGCTCTTGGGCTCTGTACATATTTGATTTAGCCGAGATCATGTTAAGGGGTTTTTGTCACATTTTTGGATAACCACATTACTGAGGCTGGGTTCGCCCCAGGAGGATCTCCATATCCCAGTATGGCTTCAAGGCTGAAATAACACAATAAATAATATTCTGTCACAGTCAGGAATTGAACCCAGGACCTGGAGAACAGTACACGTACTTATTTTATTTTATTTATTTACACAAGTGACCTTCAAGAAAAAGTTACGTTACAGAACCAAAATTAATATAAAAAAATATATAAAATAAAAAAAAAATAAAAAAAAGATATATGAAAAAAATAAAAAGATGTAAATGAGAGAGGAAGGAGACACAAATAAGAGAGAAAAAATAAAATAATAATAATACTAAAAATAAAATAAATTCTGTGAAGTTTTTTTTTTAGATTTTACCGTGTGGTTAACGAAGAATTGTTTGATCCTCAGAAACTTTTGTTTGTCGAATTGTTGTAAAAATCTGGCTTCTTCTTCTTGTAGAACTACCATTTTTATTTCCTATACCTGATAGAATATGGCGCGGGTCTTCAGGGACTTTGCATGTAACACAATTCCCGTCATTTTAAATTTTCATTAAATTAAGTAAGTAGACATACTTTAGTAAATTTACCATTACTTCTAATAACATATTACTGAGAATGGCAGTGTCGAGAATATATCAATTTCAATAATGGAGGAAACAAATATGCCTTGAAAGGTCTTTTCTTACTCAAATGAGCACCTTATAGAGTAATTTATTCTCCTATCGATAAACTAAGCAAAGTTTTATTGAGCACTCATTCGGTCTCCTAATATATGAAGGATCCTCCATAGTTTCCATCTCCACCAATAACCATATAGTTGGTTTTTCGTTCATTGGCAATTGGAAACAATTTTCAAGTCGTTTTCTCCATCCCGTTCGAAATAGATGAGATGAATACTTTCTTTACGCAGACCAAGAGTTGTAGGGCAATGTTGAATTTATCAGAATGTCCAGTAAGTGTAAAATTATTGAAAATACAATGACACTGTTCTTTATTTTTCATTTTCAAGCAGAATTCTCCTTGGTCATCTTCATCAACAGCGGCATGCTATAATGTTTCTATGAAAATTCAAGATCTCATCCTTTAAAGCCCCGTTTTAATTATTAAAACGAGTTTTAATTGAAACCCGTGATTATATGATTGTGACGACATATGAATCTCATGGCTACGTATTCACATAATGTATAATGTGTTTAATAGATTGAAATTAATTTTTTTTTAAGTAGTCAACAAGATATCAAGGCTATTAGTGAAAGGGACTAGGCCAAGATAATTGATTAGCAAAGAGTTGAAATATGAAGGTCCTAATGAAGTAATTAGGACCATTAAACTTTCAAAAACTGTTCTGATCAGAGCACAGTGGTTATGTGAATCTAAGAAATAATTTTTATTTATTTTAGAAACGAAAAAAAAGGTCTTTTGCTTCGTAAATTACAAAGTTTAACGGTCATTTTCTTCCGTAAGTCTTTAAAACGCGACTCCTTATTATATTTTGTCTTGCTTCGAAAGGTGGGTTAATGTGCAAAGCCGTTTGCGTTTTTTAACTTCATCTTTACAGGGCTAAAATAAATATACGATGTTATTTTTTTATTTAGTATTGTAAAACATTATATAAAGGATGTTTTTTGTGCAATGTTCTCAGCATATTAAAGCTAAAATTTTTAATTCTAATTCTAATTTATTTAGAATCGTAATCAGAATGTGGAGGTATATTAATTTACATGATTCTAAATCTTATTTTTTATTTGTATTTTCAAAAGAATCACTTGTATTACTTATCTGGCTAGGAAGTTTTTAATTATTTAAAATTTTGATTTTAAATTATATACAATTTCCCTTTCTCTCCCTTCCCCCCTCCAAAAAAAAAAAGTTGTTTTTAGATTTATCTGTAAGTTACTAGCAAAATAATGGGGTGATAAAAAATGAAAATATTAATTTTTTTTTCAAGTCAAACTGGTTAGAGCCCAATATTAATTATTTATCATTGATCAATTAAAAGTTTTATTGCACTTTAAAACTTTTATTGCACACTCACTATTTGTAATAAATAAAAGATAAAAGAATTATTAAATATTCATAGATAAAAAAATAAAGAAATATTATTAGATCTCTTAATAATAATGATCTTAAATAGTATTGATTCTTCGTATAGTGTGTATGATTTTAACAAGGAAAGATATAAATTGTAAACAGATAGCAATGAGTTATTCTTAAAATCATCGTTTTTTTTTTTTTTTTTTTTTTTTTTTTTTTTGTTGTGATATCCGCCATGTAATCTGCATAAATAATTGTTTCATAGTCCGATATCGGAAATCGTCATTCTATTTTTATGATTACGCAAGCGTTTGTTTTCCTGAAGTTATTATAGCGTCATTTTCGTCTAATTTTTGTTTTAATTATGATTTAATTAAAAGGTAATCACCACTTGAGTCGTTTGACAGTTAATGAATTGGTTTATGAAAAAAATGCGTTTATGAAAACCTTAATTGATGTATAAATAAGTGCTCAAATGTAAGTCGAGTAATGTCAATTTCCTTTTCAGTTTTCTGTCAGTATTTTTATAGCCCTTAAATATGTCAATAATTAATTTGTTAATTTTAAAAGTGTTATAAACGAATATTCTTTATAAGAGTATTATTATAATATTTATAGGAAGAAATTGAATCGATTAAGGAAAGATTAGATTGTCAGAACATTGAACAGAATTTTATAAAAATGTCAAACGTTGGAGAAGGAGAAAAGGGGTTTCGAAGCTTATGAAAAATGAAAGAAGTTTGAATTACGTTCATTGATATTTTTTATTGGGACTGGTAGAGTTGTTTTCTGTGAAACCGGATTGCTAAAAAGAATCTTTCGAAATGGGTTGGCTACTACAGGGTCCGTATCAGTCGTATTATTATTTTACTGTTTGTTTTATCGTTATTTTTTACTGCTATCAATATACCATTTCATCAATGATTTAATCTTACAGCATTGAAGTATTTATTCAGAAATGCGTTATACGAGAAATATACATTTTATTAATACTGTTATATTTTCTTTATTATAGTTTCAAGTTATTTGTATTAATTACTTCTTAATACACTGTCTTAAAAAAAATCACTGTTTACAGTAAAATAGCTATTAATGAGCGTATTAGATGAAGCGCGTTGTTAAAGAACGAGCCGTATAAGTATAATCTTTATAGCTTATTCAGTGTAGTTGAGCAATGACTCTTTTTACAGTGGCTGGCCTTCAATAAACATCCGAGTTGAATTGCATTTAGACGGGATAATGTATGCACTATTGCAGTTCTCTATTTTTTTTTTTCAAAGAGAACTTGACCTATCTTTATCTGTTAGGCGCGTGCTGCTTGATAACCTCCAACCCGCTGTGCACGTTTTCCTCTTATACCTTGTATAAGATTTAATAGATCTCAACCAGTGTCTTTAAAAAACCTCAATGTTTAGATGCATGTGTGGCAAAACTGTTAAAGATGTAGAAAGGATGGTTAAAAATGATCAGCTAGAAAATATCTTTCACATAGAAATATTATCTAAAAAACAAATTCGATAATGAAGGATATACCCGACTATATCATTCTCTATTAGCATTAAAATACACGTAAGAGAGACCTCTTATTCTACTTATTTTTGTTTTTATTTCGTTATTAAACTAGTTTTGGGCATACCTTTAATTGTTCCCTGATAGATAATAAAGCCTTTTGGGTTATATTTACTTATTATGAAATATTTAGTAGGGATAAATGTCGGGAATATTGTCTAATTTGATTTTTCAACAGAATAAGGAGTTTTGGAATCTCCTCAGTCCCATAGCCTATACATTTATGACGTATGTATGTCTGCAACGTTTTTAGCATATTTTGGCACCGAAATCGATGATTTATTTTTATCAATAACGTTTTAAGATGTTTTCGATTTGATTAAATGTTAGGAGCACACAGAAGTTACGAAATAATTGCTATTAGTGGTAACCGTGATCGACTAATTTTGATCTCATTGATGTATGTTATGGAGCATTCTGACCATAACTAAGTCTGGCGATTTCCATTTTTTTTTCTTTGGCGCGACAGGCCGTGTAGGCCCTTGACTGCGTGATGTAATCTCCTAGAAGAACACGTTTCTCTATGAAATTTTATAGGGTAGGGTCATCACTCCCTACGCCTATTTTTGTAAGTGGTCACCTGTTGACTGACGGGTCTCACATACCCAGGGGAGAGGCTGTGAGTGAATCCCCATTTAATTATATCCTTATAAAAGTCCCGCGGGGACTAGGATTCGAACTCGCAACCTTTGACGTGCGAGAATAGGACGCTAGGCACTCAGCCACGGGCTCTCCCATTTCGATATTATCGAAGAATATCAAGACAAAATCTAGCAATTTCTTTGAAGTACTTCATAACTAAATATAACAGCCAAAACGGTGAAAAAGTAATTTAAATTACAATTATATATAGACGAACGTTTAAAACCTTTTTGCTTTTGTAGTTAGCAAAAAGGTTTAACCGTTCGTCTATATATAATTGTAATTTAAATTACTTTTTCACCGTTTTGGCTGCTTCAACTGTAACTTTACCAGACAAACAGTCAAACCTTCCTCTTAACTACAAAAGGCTCATTTACATGAGTATCTTAACACCAGTCTGGACTTACGGAGTTGAGGTTTCGGGCCCTACTTAAGGATCGAATTCCTCCTGTGTCTAAAATCCTCTACGCTCCTTGCTGGGTCACGAATAAACTCATCCATAATGTTCAGTATGTTGCTGATTTGGCTCGAAAAAGGTACTATTCCTTTCATTACAATCTCTATTCCCACTCAGTAGTTTTTATCATAGCTTCCTATTCAAATCATGATAATCCTCCGAGGCGTTAAAAAAGAAAATGACAGCTTGACCGACTGATTTTGAACATTTTATGGAATACTATCAATGAATAGTTTCTCTTTTATGTCTTTCTCTTATGTTATACTCATATTTCTAGATGTGAATATTGTAAATAATTCCTTGATTGTTAATTTAAATTTCAATACATATATTTTTTTTATCAGTCATATTCGTTATTTGACTTTTTACTCTTATATCTGATTTATAAAGCCCTATCCTCTCTTCAATTCCTTCCCGGAGAGGAGATATCCGCTAACAGCCTTTGACTATGAGGCCGAAGGACTTTCCTGAGGAGCCCACTTCGGTTCAATACTCCCTCAGCCAGTGAAGAGCTCGGGACTAGGTCGCTTACATAAGTCCTTCAGCTCTCCACTGGATGATTTTCAATAGGCCTCTGCTTCAGCCACTACCACTGTTTCAGGAGCTGCCTTTCACTGGCACTCTGATACTAATTGCTAGGCTTTATAGTCGTCTGTCACTAACACCTCTTACAGTAGTTAAACCGTGTTTCAAGTCAACACTAAACCCTGATGTTGGTTTCACTACGTACCGATAAACCTACAGCAAACCAATTACGATTAACATATGCTGTCTTACCAGTGTGTTATAGTGCAGTTGTTATATGAAAATTTTTATTCTCTAAAGCGTTAAAAACTTTATTTATTTTTTTCTACACAAAAGTGCAGAACGTTTTTGTACGTATATCCATAAAATATCCAACCATTACTATGAGTTATTAACTATGACCATTTCACTCACTAAAGATTTCTACTACTTAATTGCAACTAACACTTTCACTTAGTTATTACCCATTCCAAGCAAATAATTTTTATGTTTGTACATATCATGTTATTTATATTTCTAATTAAATCTTCAACTTAGAACTTTTTAGATGAACTTTAATATATTTTTTATCAATGCTTTTGCTGTTTTAATTACGGCAAATAGGACGGGTTTCCTGTAGGTTGTCAGTCAATAGACTATCATAATAAAAATAGTGAGAAGCACCTTATTCATGTCGTAGAACCCTCTTTAAGTGATTTATCCAACCCGGGGCAGATCCAATCGGTGACGTTTGACTTGGAGGTAGCTAAGACAGTCCATTGATCCCCTCAGTCACCAATTTTAATTTTTCTATTTATTTAACGTCACTTTTAAGCAACTGTGGCTAATCGGACGATACTACAGTAGGATTTCTAATTTTTGCCTATCCAGGTTTGATTCGGAACTTTATCGAGGATCCGACATCACACAGGCTCGGGGGCACCATTTTACTTCCCCTCCAAAAGACGGCATAATCTAGGAACCTCCTCCAACTGCCAGGTTTGAACTGCCACTACACCACAGCTGACTAAAATTTTTTAATTTTTTTTATTTATCATTCATTGAAAAAATTTAGTTAATACATCAAGTAAATTATTTAACATAGAAAATATATGAAAAAGATTTGAAGAGAAAATGCCCCATTTTCTTATCAGACGCCTCGAAGGATTGTCAGAAATGGAAGAGGAAGGTAGGATTGAAACTAGTGGGTTAGAGTGGGAGTGGAGTTTGTCATGGAAGGAATGATACCTGGTTCGGGCCAATTCAGCAACATATGGGATATTAGGGTCTTTATGGATGAGTTTATTCGTGACAAAGTAAAGAGCATTGTTTATTTTTCGAAGGATTTTGGATTGTCAGGATGGAATACGGAAAGAATTTTATGGTTTAGAAGAGCCCCATAGCTCATCTCCCTAAGTCCATATCGATCTTATGATAAAATGAGTCATATAAATGAGTCTTTTGTAATTAAGTGGAAGGTTGGAGCGTTTCAATTTTAATTTAATGTCAATTATTGGTTAACATGTTAAAGAACAATAATCTTGGACGGCCATAGACCTGCGTGAACCGTTAAAATAATTGTTTTGTTTTTCCAATTTTAAATAAAAAGCGTTGAACCTTCTTTAAAATAACACCGGATGACTTTTGCAAAAAAAAAAAAAAAATTGAAATATTTTTTTCTTCATACACATGCTTTCACTTGTAAGTTGATTTTATTTAATCAATTTATAAATGAATGATCATATTTATTACTATAAAAGAATCATTTACAATAATTTAATTGTTTTTTATCTATTATTTTTTAGAGGGAAAAACAATGTTGTATAAAAAGTGTATGAGAAATGTACTTTAAGTTTGCTATATGAAATTAGTGGTTACACCAATAGTTGATAGAAGGTCCGATAGAGTTATGATTTTTTAAAACTCATTTTTTGGATAATTTAAATTTTATTTCTTTTGTTAAAGTCATACTTTTATTGAGTTGCTGTTTGTTGAATAGACATGGATTTATGAAAAAGCTCTGTTCTGTGAGTCGTTTTTATATTATTGTTATTAGATATTTTTTAAACAGTTTAGACAAGTAATTTGATTACTTTTTATATTGATATATTTCGATATTTGTAGGTTATAACCTTCTTCTTCTTCTTGCTATTTGAAGTGGTTCAATATTGCAGTAGCCAGGTCCTCTAGAGGTGTGCATAACCAAGGTGGATGGCCGGGCAGTTCTCCTAATGCAACGACCTCCGGGACAAAGCCTCCATGACTCAGCTCGGCTTATCTCATTATATATCCAGTCTCCAGTCACTCTAAAATACTTCAATAATAGTATTAAAAAAAAAGTCGTAAGACCATATTTTATCCGAGCCATAAGAAATACATTACCGCTAAATCTCCTGCATTAATACAGCTGCCTCATAAAAATCCGTATGCAAAGCCATGTGAAATAACTTATAGGTAACTATTATGTCCCACATCGTCCTCCATTCCCATGAATGCTTCGAAATTCTTCGGAATTATTTTGCAATATTGTGGTATACGCTTTAGCCTCATTATTTTCCCTGCTGATCTTCTTTCGGAGATGTGTCTTACGCGACAGATTGAAAATCTAGGAGGAACGATTACGTTTATGTGGGACTCTTCGTAATGACGTAAGCTCTAAATATTGTAATAATGCTACTGTGTCAAAGACTGCAAAGACCTACTTATTTCGGCAGTAACGATTTTCTGATGAGAGTGACATTTGGGTGACTTTTAAACTAAAAGGACAAAGATTACTTGGAATATTTTTAGCTAATTATTTTTTTGTCACTACGTGCATAATTAGTAGTTGAGGTACCATACCATCTCTGAGATCTTCATTAGCAATAGTTACTGTTGTTTTCAACTTTGATTAGTTACTGCTTACTCTGTTTTCAATAACTCATTACTATGTCTTGAGAAAGTCATGTGTAAATTATCATTTAATTGAATTAAATACATGAATGTTCAAACCAGTATAATTTTTAATGGGAGTATAATATCCTTAATAATGCCGTCCTTCGGAGGGGGCATTAAAAGGTGTACCCAAGTCAGTGCGATGTCAAGTTCTCGTTAAAGATCCCTATAAACCTGGATAGGGGATAACTTGTAGCTGGTTGGCTATCATAACAGCGTCCTATGCCAAAGGTCACGGGTTCAAACCCGGAGGTGGTCCTAGCTTTTTTTAATGGGAGTAGAAAATCCTTAGTTATGCCGTCCTTCGGGGGGTAAGTTAAAAGGTGGTCCCGAGCCTGTGCGATGTCAGGTACTGGCTAAAGATCCCAATCCTGATAAGACCTGGATTGGCAAAATTTAGGACTGCCACTGTAGCATCGTCCGATTAGTCACAGTAGCAAAAAGGGACGTTAAATAAATAAACAAACAAACCTAGATGGGCAAAATTTAGGACTCCCACTGTAGCGTAGTCCAATTACCATGGCTAAAGTGACGTTAAATAAATTAACAAACGAATCAAACATTGTTTTAATTTACAAATAATTTATAGTTGTATATATTTTTTATCCAACCAGAAGCATTACAAAATCATTTAGCTTACTGTACACAATCATAGTTCAACAAAAAAGGAAACAATACATAAGACCTAAACCTCATGGTAAAGGTCGTTCGTTAAATTCTCATCAAGACAACAGAAACCAAAAGATAGGCCCCAAAAGCCTTCAGTGCAATAGAGAATCCTTTTTCAAAAGGTTAAAGAGTAAGCATTAGGAGACCGTGCCATTGACCAATGAGGTATATGGGTTTTATTAATCTAACGCAGTATTTCTTTGACGCAGAGATAGCTTATGAAATGCTTATGATGAAAATTCTTGATAACGAGTAGTATAAGATACTATAAATTAATAATTAATTATAATATATATATATATATAATATATATATATATATAATATATATATATATATATAAGTTTGTGTTGTTCTTAGGTTTAAGTCAATGAACAAACAATTTTATCTATGCGACGTTTCGAGAATTTATTGTTCTCATAATCATGCCTTAACAGTGCACTGTTACAAAAAAACAGAACATTAATATTATTATACAATAATTAATATATGATGTTATTGTTAGAGATATAAAAAAGAGTACATTGAACAATGAATAATCATACTGTAGGTACATGGATATTTTAAATTAGGATTTACATTAAAGATATTATTATAAAATTACTTACAATTTTGGACTAAATAGTGTCTTAATTAGATATGTGTAGACTACAAACTTTGAAAGAACACTGAAAAAATAAAAAAGGAATAGTTCAAGTATGGAAGATTTTCCAGGAATTTATGATGACGTCAGGAGTCTGGGGTATTCTCCTATTGTTGAGTTGTTTTCGTTTTATTTCGTATTATTATTAAGACGTTTATTTTATTTCTTTAAATTTTAATATGTGTTTATCAAATTTGAGTAACATGCATTTAGGTTTTGGACATCCGATTTTTTATTTATGGCGCGATTTTTATATTTCTCTATGGTAATCATTTCTTTAAAATTTCGTTTGAAGCTGTTTTTTTTCATAATGAATAATAATAATACGAAATAAAACGAAAACAACTCAACAATAGGAGGGAGAATACCCTAGACTCCTGACGTCATCATAAATTCCTGGAAAATCTTCCATACTTGAACTATTCCTTTTTTATTTTTTCAGTGTTCTTTCAAAGCTTGTGGGCTAAACATGTCTAATTAAGACACTATTTTGCCCAAAATTGTAAGTAATTTTATAATAATATCTTTAATGTAAATCCTAATTTAAAATATCCATGTACTTACTGTATGATTATTCATTGTTCAATGTACTCTTTTTTATATCTCTAACAATAACATCATATATTAATTATTGTATAATAATATTAATGTTCTGTTTTTTTGTTTTTCCACTGTTAAGGCACGATTATGAGAACAATAAATTCTCGAAACGTCGCATAGATAAAATTGTTTATTCATTGACTAAAACCTAAGAACTACACAAACTTAAATTATCAACAGTCGAGAACTGATCAAACAATATATATATATATATATATCTTTTTTATATATATATATATATATATATATATATATATATATATATATATATATATATGTTTTTGGTATATTATTTTTAATAATGAACCTTTATAATGGACGCAAAAAAAATTACCCACCTTCAAAATTTGAGGGATTACTTTTCAAGATGCCTAGAACCCGAAGAACGAATAAAAAATAAATCGTTTCTTCTAATTAATAAATAAACAAATACCCAAGATATTTAAATTTTCTAAAAAATGGAAAACAAAAAAAAGTCATTAGGATTGGTTCAGGAATAGCAGAGATATAGCCTTTTGAAATTAGCAGTGGTGATATGCCATTTTCCTTTGAATTATTTATTGCTTTTCATATTACTTGATTCCTCTAATCAGCTGTATAAGTATACAGTGTATTAATATATATAAGGGGACTTCAGTAACATACTAACAACAATAATTTATTTGTTATGAAAACCACTCTAATAATCTCATCCTTCATAATATATTTAAAATACAAAATTGTGTTTAGCTCATTAAATACATATATTAATGAATAGATCAAAGAAAAGATCAAATTAAATAAGACAATCATCCAATGGTGTGATCAATTATTTGTCGTTTCCATAACGTATGCTTTATCATAATGGTTAAAAACTATTTTTATTATATGTCAACCAATATTTTTTTTACAAGAAAATGCGCTTTTTAACTTTTAACTTTACATTGTTATATTGTATGGGTGTGTAAAACATTTAACGCTTGTTGATTTTTATCCGAACAATGCACAGGGCATAAACATTTGTTGGCTAAGCTTCAGAGAATACTCAGCATCTCGGGAAGCAGAAGATAATTTGGGAAATAGATGTTGCTGGGCGTCATTAAATTGGTTTTCTGTTGCAATGATTTTTCTTTTCATGTTCAGTGAACAGTAACTAATTTAATTTTTTTTAAAATAAGCACTTTCTGAAAGTTGAACTAATCTCGCTGTGTAAGGCCTTGACATTAATCAATAGGTTTTGTGAAACCCTTTCCGCCAACTAAAACTTTTACCGTGCTTAAGTGTGTAACTCATGATATTTACTAATTTCATATCAGTTTGGCTCAAAGATAAGCTGAAATCCATGATGAGCCATAGGAAGCACGTTATGGGTTAAAAAAGGCAGAATTTTAAAGGTTATGTGTTGACATTTATTTAAAAAACATTTTCCAGAGATTTTTTTTTTTTTTTTTTTTTGGTTAATCTTCAAATACTAAAATTTGAAATCAGGACCTACTAGTATTTTAACCTTTTATCATTTAAACTTGTGTATACTCATCGTCAATTAACCGAAGTCATTATAAGAATAATTATTTCCATTAGAGGAAGGTTAAGTTATTAATCAACTTTTTTCTTTGCCAACTTAAGTTATGTCGTAATAAATGAGCACACCTATTTAGTAATCACAAGCTGTAATACTTCAAATATTCTATGAAACAATTATTAAAAAAAATAATTAAATACAAAAATAAGTAAGTACCTTTATATATTGAACTGCTCTTAGTGGTTTGCCATACATTAATGTTTGTCTTATTTAATTATAGCAACTTCCAAAAAAAAAAAAATTCAACCACTAGTTCACTTTCACTAGTTGATACATCTGTTTAAAATAACGGCGAACTAAATATAAACCTAACTATCAATTTATTGCATTTTAAAATATTTCATTCTGCTAGAATAAATCATACGACATGTTAGGTGACAAGAGGTCAAGCTCTTTATCTGAATTTGACTAATCTACTTATTAAAATCGTGTAAAAACATCTTTCATATTCAATTAAAAATTCTTAAGTCGTTGCTACAACAGAAGAATCTATCCGTTGTTAAGCTGATCGATATAGTAATTTTTTATGTGATAATTTTAGCTTGTAATCCATAAACATTGAGTACAATTTGTGAAACTTAAGAACCGATGAATATTAACAACTTGTAAGTTTGTGTATCCATATTTTTTTTTTTGTATTTTTTTTTTTTTTTTAGGTATTATAAAGTAATGTATATTTTACTACAATGTTAAATAGATGTACGGTTAATAATATATAGATTAATCTTTAAATAAAAAAAAAATCAATAATAATGTTTTTAAAAAACATTTTATGATGTATTATTATTATTTTCTGTATATATTTGTTGACAACAATTATTTATTCCAAACAACATAAATTAATATAGTTTTAATTTGCATTAAAAATAATATTTTTTAATCTTTTATGCCCCCCTTTAAAATAGTTTATTTTTTATAGATGTTTTTTAACTTCCAGTTTTTGTTTTCACCTTTATCCTCGTATCAATTATAAAATATTGCAATCCTTGAACATTTGACCTAGTTAATAAGTACTTTCTAGAATTATAAATCAACTAACTGAAAGGGATAAATATAACGATTATCTATAGTTGATTATTGGGAGATTTCAGAGTAAAATGTTCTGAATGTCGGACAAACATTGAAAATCAATGAAATAGATAGTATAAACTATTTATTTTGACTGTAATTCATTATCAAGATTGAAAAAGATACAAAAAAGAATACAATTATGGTATAACAATATATATATATATGAGACAATTATAAGAAGATATGAAAATTAAAAACAACGCTCATATTTTTTTATTTATATTAAAATACAAATTTCTAATTGCTCATAATATTTCCTTTGAACAACTGTGTGTTTATACTTTTTCAGTATATTTTTATTTGCGTTACTATATTGCAATTTTGTTAACTCATTGTGGTGTAGTTACTCGTTTTTGTTTTACCCATCAATTTCTATTCTAATATTTCACAGATTTACTTTCGGTAACTTATTTTGTAACGTAACTTAGTAGCATATCTATTGTAATATTTTATATTCTATATTATTAATAGTTTTTATTATTCCTATGCTCTGTATTTGTTTTTAAGAGTCCTTTTTCATATATGAAATGAAATAAAAAATGTCTCAATTATTCTGGTATTAAATTCCCAAAAGAATAAAAGTTTGATGACCAGAACATTGTGGTCTTGAATTTAAATATTAATAGATGGACTAAAATAATAAATTAAAGTTATAAACTATGTATTTATTTATAAATCGATTTATTAAGTTATGGTAAATAAATTTAAAAAATTAATCATTAGTTAAAGTTAAAACATAAAGCCAAGAAAAGCACAAAGCTAAATCGGTATTTCTAGCATGTGCAATGTGAGTTTATGGCCTATTTGATTGGAAAACAAAAAAGTGGTTGAAATGGAGTAATTTAAATGAGGAAGCAGTTTGTACATTGAGTGAGAGGTTCAATTCTAAAAGTGGCCAGAAAGGACTTATGAAAAGCAGCCTAGTAGGTAGTGGCCAGAAAGACGGGACTGGATAAAGGATTTGGAAGATATAGCTGGGGTGCTGAGTTTTCATTACCTAATAAAGGTAGGAAGTTAGAAAATAGTGACATCTATAATGTCTGGGTTATATACGTGTTCCTGGAGATCTCGATTACAAATCGTATTGCACAGTTCATAATAGGCTTGATTTATGCTTCGAGTTACCTGAGAGTACGCTGTACTCCACGTTACCTTTGCCAAAGTGAGGAAAGACGAGGGAGAAAACAAAATATGTTGCTATACCCTTACTATACTCTTTGTTGTGTACTTTTTGTAGCTGCAATGATGGTCTAGAATGTGGGTAGAAACTTTTTCAGTACTATAAATAGTTTAAACCATTTTATTTATTTTCTTTCTTTGCCTACCAGCCACACTATTAGCCTCCTGAAAATTATAACAAACATAAAGGACTCTTCATAGCAATGACTCATTCACCAACTTCTGGAGTTCTAAGCTTCATTATAGGCCACTTTTATGATTTAACATCAACAAATATAATTTAATGAATAAAATGTTAAATTACATTCGAGAAAAATCATTATTTTATTGTTATTTCCATTCTCCTTGTCCAACTCCATAAGCGATATTGTTAAATTTTAAATATACTATACCTTTATGGTATTTACTACTGCCTATTGGTATCTAGCCTCTTCCAAATAGCTCCATTTACTATAATGTTTTGAGGAGCCGACTGATTCGGCCTAAGAAGTCCTCCGAAAACGGCACTCCTTCGCAGACGGGGCCAAATGCCAGAGCTGCGGGAAAGTGTGAAAGGAGGGCGGGACCTTGGCCGCCACCAACTGGAGCACTGGCCGGTACCGTTCTATCTATGTCTTCTTACGGTCACAATCCACCTATTTAATATATAATATATATATATATATATTATATAATATTGTTATATATATATATGTATATAGATAGATAGATAGATAGATAGATATTTATTTATATAATATAATATAAAACTTATGTATTTTGTTATTAGTCCTTGACTCTTTTCTATACGATAATTTAAGTTTTCTGCTGTTCTTAGGTTTCATTCAACAAATAAAAAGAGAATGTAAATTCTAATTGAAATAAATATTCAACTTCTGTACGTCTATTCATTGTTCAATGTATTCTTTTCTGCCTTTCTAACAATAAAATCATCTATCAATTACTGTATAAGAATATTAATGTTCTGTTTTTTGTTTTCCATTGTTAAGGCATGAACATGAGAACAATAAATTCTTGAAATAAAAAAAAAAATAAATAAAATAATAATTATTTTTCATTATGAGACTGTTATAAAGATCATAACAATATTTGGAATAACATTTTACCATATTTATTGTAATGACATCCTCTCAATGAGCTTTCTTGCACTAAATTTAAATATTTTTGGCCTATTATTCTCAATAATAATAATAATAATAAAACAAATACAAAATTAACCCTTCCCATTCAACATTTAAGGTCTTATCTTTCAAGATACGCTGAAACCGAATATTATGAATTACAAATATATTATTCCCTACAATACACATTAAGAATAATTCAAATCAGAAATAGCAGAGATGTGGCGTTTTGAAATTAGCAGTGTTGACTGGCCATTTTTAAAAAATTAATTTGTTGCTTTTCATATTTTTTAACCATAATAATTCATAAAAGCTATATAAACCGTTAGACAATAATATGATTATTTGTAAAAACTATTTTGTAATTATTTGTAGCGTTTTTTACTTTGAATTACATACATATGAAATATAAAGTATTACTTTAGAGAAGTTAGTTGACAGTGCAGTCAAATGAACACACCATTAAGTATGAACTTAATTCAATAGGACCGACGTTTCGGCCAAAATTATAGGTCTTCTTCAGGGCTATAAAACAAAAGATAACAACCAGTAGTAGAATACAATATATAAAGATGATAAGTAAAAGAAATTATATTGATAATAAAAAACAAAGTAAAACATATTGAATTTCTTAAAAAAAAAAAAAATCTTTAATTCTTCACACAACATCTTCGAAATAAAAAATCTAGTACTCGCAACTCACGACATTCACTTACTTCCATTGTTAAAATCGATTAAAGAACTTTTAAATAAAGTTAAAACTGAAAACTAGATTAATATAATGCCGATATTTTAAATTTTCTGCCTCTAAAGTTCCTTTTAGGTTGTAATTTCGTAGATTTGAAAAGAAAAAAAATTACTAACTTATCTTATTAGAACTGATAAAAAACTGGTAAATGTATATGTTAAACGACTTTGATATCCAACTAAAGGAAAAGAAAAGAGTAAAAATACTTTTTATGTATCTTTTATTTTTTTATCAAGAACATATTATATATGTATAATAACCATTGGAAAGCTACATTTTTGAGAATAAATGTTATTTTATACACAAAGTAGGAGGTAATACAATGTGACAAAAGGGCAAACACTTAAGTTATTGTTGTTGATAATAATTTAACACATTATTTAATCTGAAACACATTTTCCAATATAAACTCATAATTGTAATTCTTCAGCGTTGTTTTCAGTTTTAACTTTATTTAAACTTATTTTAACAATTGAAGTAAGTGAATATTATTTATTGCGCGTACCAGATTTTTTTATTTAGAAGAAGTGTGAATAATTTAAGATTTTTTTTTGTTTATGAAATGCGATCTCAACTACAGATAACCAATGTTATTTTATTTTCGTTATTTCGCCGTTCATCTTCAAAATAATGTTCTGTTCCAACTAAATCATTCCTCCCATAGATTCCTATCTTTACTATCACGATCACGGTGTACCCTTTCTCACATTCCATCGCGGAATGCCTTATAACCATCTTTTCACGAGCATACCCAGTTTTCTCCTCCCTAATGTTCTATATCCCTACATATTCTCTAAATCAGTGATTTCTAATTGTTATCTCCATTTTTTTTTAAATTTAATATTCATCTACAAATAATGCTTAGACCGTTCGTCATAAGTCTGATTTATTTATCCATTGATATTTACAAATGTATTAAATAAATATAACTAGTAAATTTGTTGTATGAATACATTTCACAAAATTGGCTTATGAAAAAACTACCCATTGATAAATCTAATAAATCTATTACTATATTAAGTCCCGAGAGCCCCTAATTTTCACACGTCTCGGAGGGTAATCAGAAATCTTTAAGGAAAGTCGGTTGTGATTGAAGTGAGTTTAAATGTAATAGAGGTATATCTATTTCTTGCTAGGTTTGTAAGAAAATGGGATATGATTGTGGATGATTGTGTTTGTAATGAAATAAGAGGCATTGAGGATTTTTAATTGTTAGGATTGGATGCGGGAGGAATTAGATGATTTATTAGAGCCATACAGCTCGGTTTCATATGCTCAAATAGGTATTATAAAAGTGTTATAAACGAGAATTTTGTAATTGACACGTAAATATCATAAGAATCGGGATCCACGAGCAGTTCCTTCTTGTTTCAGTTTGGTGTGATTAATTTTATTAGTTGATATCAACACTAATAACTTTTATTTCGAAAAGGTTTAGATAATTTTAATGCAGGAATGTAGCGAAAATATTACATAGCTTATCAAAAAATTTATTTTCAAAGTCAATATTTGGAGAACAAAGTCGACACAGAATTGATTGTCGCGCATTGTTTTTTCTCTTTACCATTAATATTTACCCAATAATTGAAAATGAGCAATTTCCTTTAAAATTAAATTCTTTTCGGTATTATATATTCGATTCATTTTTAATTTACTTATAATTCTTAAACAGCAGAAAATTGCACCCATGCGTGTTACAACATAACCGATGAAACTCCTGCATAACTGCTTCGTGCTGGGGATGTTTTGAAAAGGTCTTGTACATTAGAGAGCTTGGAGGTCACATGGAATATTTGTTTAAAATGTCTGTACGTATCCAGCGGTTTCACTAGATTTCTGGAATAATCATTTAGAAAGAGATGAGGGTTTAAATATTTTAAGAAGTCGAGAATTAAAATAAAATACATTTAATTTCCCTTATTATAAATGAGCGCTTTTTATTACACTTTTGATGTAGATCTGGTCATTTAAGTTTTATTAGTTGTATTTTCTGGTACGTAGTGTATATTAAGTACACCTACACTGTACCTTCCATTTAATTAATCCATGGATTGTTAAGAAATTGAATAAAATAAGCTTAAAATCCAATAGTTCGACATAGTTCATGTATTGGAAGGAATTAGTCCGTGTGGCGGTCATTAAATGAAACAACTAAATAGTTTCAACTATTTTATTGTTTGCCAACGTTTCGACCCCCTTTGTGGGTCATCATCAGGGCGCATGGTGGGCGAATGGATACTAGATGCTTATCACCTATCAACTATTTTCCATTCGCCCTCCATGGGCCCTGATGATGACCCACATAGGGGGGGTCGAAACGTTGGCCAACAATAAATATTTGAAACTATTTAGTTGTTTCATTTAATGACCACCCGGACTAATTCCTTTTAGTAATTCTCAACGGTCAACTAATTATATATTCTATAATTCATATATATTCAGTTTGCATCATGACCACCATCCTTGCCATTTGTTCGTGATAACCTTCAATAATTCAACACGTCCAACGGACCCAATTCCAAATTTTCTACGAAAGGTTTAAATTAAAAATAAAATAAACATATTGTAGGAGCGCCTATCCAAAAATTTAAGATGAAAGAGTATTTTGGTATTTTGATTATGTGGCCTTTTAAAGCAGAAGAAATACAAGTCGGCGAGTCAAGCTTTTGAACACATGATACAAATTTTACCGGACGTTAAAAAACTTACGTTATATCCCACACCGACTAAAGCGTTTTAGCGTGTGAATAAGGTCACGGTATTTTTCCGTGAGTCGCGTTCGGTTTAGCGTGAAATAACCGTTTATTGATTATTCTAATATTCTTTAATTATATGATATAGTTAATAATATCATAAAGTGAAAGAGTGCTTTAAGAAAGTTAAAACTTTGTCATTCAATTAAAAGTTTGTATTTCTTTAATGATATCCTAAATATTACTACATCATGGGTGTTCATCTAATTTTTCCCGTATCATTGTAATTTTATATATTTTTGTTAAGCCTGCGAAAGTTAAGTTTTGAAAACGGTACCTTATTACCTATATATTTAATAATTAACTATTAATCAGCTTTGTTAAATTTACACTTATATTTCGAGTGGCGGTTTATGGATATTCACCAAACATAGTGTATGGCTTTTGTGAAATCGATGTTTTAACCCATATGTTTAAACATTTATTAGTTTTAGTTTAATCCAAAACTGCCTAATGAGTACGAATCTGTAATCTGTTCTTTTTAGGTTTAATGTAATTAAAATAATTGTTTTGTTTTTTTTAAACACGTATCACTTCTTCCTTCAATCCCAGGATCTGGGTGTAAGCTATAAGAACTAGGATAGACTCATTTGGAAGTTCAATTACAGAATCTAGGCCAGTTTGCTTTCTCTTCTCTCTCTGTTGGATATTTATATCTTTGTTTAGAAAGAATTTCTTAATTAATATCATAATCGATAATTGATAATCATTAGACGGTGTGACTGTGTTACTGATATTTTAATTAATTCAAACATGTATATGAAAATATAAATTTAACGAATGCGTATAGAATCGAAATATTTCATTGATTTAACAATTAATCCTTATCATATCTGCCTGACAAAAACTTTCATATTTGCTATAAGAAAAGTTGAAATTTTGTTATTATTATTATTTATTTGTTTAGCTAGTTTCCCAGTCACTAGTGAATTATCTATCTATTATCTTAAAATAGCTAACTAATACTAAATTAAGGATTCGCCTGATATATTACAACTAAAATATTTTTAATTTTTTTTTCGCCCGGCGGCGCGACAGATCGTAGGCCTTTGGCTTCACGGTGTAATCAGCTGGAAGAATACACTCACGTTTCTCAATTAAATCTATTTGGAAAGGGTCATCGCCTATTTTTGTGAGTGGACACCAGTTGGATGACTGCCAGGTCTCAGATACCCGGAGAAGAGGTTGTTAGTGAATCCCCATTTAATTAAATGCTTAAAAAAAGTTCCTCCGGGACTAGGATTCAAACTCACAACTTTTGGCGTGAGAGATTAGCACCGCTAGCGACTCAGCCACAGGCCTTAGGAAAGGTTTCTTATAAAGAACAACAAAAACAGATATTTAAATATAACCAATTTTCTCAATCAATTTATTTTAACGAACTACTTCATTTGTTATTGTTGAATTCATCAATTTGTTATTTATTCAATTTTTTTTCTTTAATTATAGCACCCAGACAATTTAAAATGCGCTGTTCAATTCACCGGACTGAAGAATAATCTGTTGGCACAAATAGAATGTCCTCGTTTCATCTCTAGTTAGCCAATTGTGAATAATTTTCTAATTCTGTTTTATGTTGCCAACTTTCTTCTTAGGTTTAATCCTATTTATTTAGCACCTAACTATCTATTCTTGGTTTCACTTCAGTTTCAGCATCTTCAGGAATTCGATATTTAATTCATTATATGTTTTCCTTTCTACTTGACATACCTACGCTTTATATAATAAAAAACTATCCCATTTTTTTTTAATATCCAATGAAAAAAATACGCATTGATGTCAGTATTAAGAGAGTTTAAAAATATGTTCCTATTTCGAACTTGAATCGTATTAATCGGTTATAAAAACATAGTCTTTTCCATGAGGCATACTTTCTACAGTTTCTTCTTCAGTTAATTTTTCTTCCTTCCAGTGAAGAGATGGACAAATTCATATTCAAAAATACAAATACGAATGCGTTCAGGAATGGCGGGTTTTGTGAATACGAATACATTCTCTGATGCGAATATGAATACGGGCGAATTTCACTAGTGTGTATTTTATCTTAGATTTAATTCTAAAATTTTTTTGTTTTTTTTCTAATATGCTTCGAATATGTTTGCAATACCTTCTGTAAATAGGAATATATATGTATTTAATTTACCTATATTAACTCTCATAGTGTTCTGTTCTAGGTAATAAATACCGTTACAATATATTTTTTTAATTGATTAATTTGGTAAAAATATTGTACATAGGTATGAATGTGACATGTTTTGTTTATTTATTTGTTAACTTCAATTATTTGTATTTATTTTGTCTATAAACTTTGTTATTGTATACGTTTATTTATTTTGATTTTATTTCATGTAATTGACTTTCTTTTTGTTTTTATTGTAAATATTGTATGAATGAGATCCTGTAGCACTATTATTATTGTCTATTATGACAAATTGTAATAAATACGTAATAAATAATTGTAAAAAAAATTTGGTAAAAATGAAAACTAAACCTGGTACTGATGCATATATCTCTCCGTATACAAAATAATAACGCGAATTCGGTTTCCGCGAACTCCTTTTAAACAACGAGACGGATTTTGATACGGTTTTCACCATTATTTAGGGTATTTCTTCCTGGAGGTTTATAAGTAAAATACATTGCGATTAAGCTTTTCTTTAAACGTGAAAAATAAATTTTCTGTAACCAAGACATCAAAAATATATTTTTGAAATATAAGTAGTAATATAGACGTATAATATACCGTTGGAAAGCACAACATTTTAGAAAACATAATGTGCAATTAAAGAAATCGTTTAAGTTATTATAAAGTTGTTGCATGCCCATCAACTTATGAAGATATGTTTTCGGCAATATCTTAATAGGATAGGAACCGTTGTTTATTTGTTTATTTATTTAACGCTTCTCTCTGCTGCTGTTGCTAATCGGACGGTGCTACAGTGGGAGTCCTAAATTTTGCCTATACAGATTTAATTATTTTAAGATCTTTAACGAGTACCTGACATTGCAGAGGCTCGGGTCCACCTTTTAAGGTCCCCTTCGAAGGACGGCAAACAAAGGATTTGATAAGGAACCTTCGTTTTTTCTATACTTTTTGAATACGTACGTAGCAATCAAGTTTTTTTTTTTATATGAAAAAAAAATTTTTCCGTTGTTTTGTGATTCACTTGTAAATAACAAACAAATAAACTTGACCAATTTCAATTTTTGTTAATCATTTGCAGAAGATTAAATATAATAATGAATAGGCGTTATAAAATAAACCTATTTTCTGACTAATTGCACTTTCCATTATTATGAACAAAAACTTCCAAAGCGATAAACTCTAAATCGGTCAGTACAGAAATTTTTTAAATATAAAAGACACATCATTCAAATTCAACCCGTGTGAAGAAATAAAAATATGTTATCCGTTTGTCATAGTTTTATTTGCAGGAGTTATTGCAACCGTATTCGAATAAAATTTGAAAAAAAGTATTAAATACAACCGTATTCGTTTTCACACCTCTGAAATACGCCCGTGATCTTACAGGGTGTCTAGCAACAGGAAAAATCGGAAAAAAACTGGAAAAGTCAGGGATTTTAAAAACATATGAAAAAGTCAGGGAAAAGTCAGAAAATTTGTACTTTGGTAATGGTCCCTAGATGATATCGTTTCTACTTCACTCAGACAAAAGTGCCAATATGCCTACTTATTGTGATGTCATAAAGTTAGTTTTAAACCATCGTGTCGTGAAGTAAACTTTCTCACAATTCTTGGAACAGATTCAAACATTAAAGAAAAGTTTTTAAAGTATATATATATATATATAATATATTGATTTTAAATAATTTGTAAATAAATTTGTAGTCGGAATTGTAAATATTGATTATTACTAACACCAGTATCAAAGTTAATCTTAATTCATTGGTAAGTCAACTAAAACAACTACAATTTCAGCTGGTATCGGGTAAATATTGTTGAATCTTATCATAATTATATTTTTATTATATATATATATATATATATATATATATATATATATATATATATATATATATATATATATATATAATATACATTATATATATTTTTAATCTAGTATACCATATTACTTATAAGTATTCTTTGTTTTGTAAATTTTCACCGAGGTTTGGCCAGGTAGAAGACTTCTTACAATATAGGAAAGTCAGAGAATCTCTTTGTGCTGATTTGCTAGACACCTTGTCGTATCATCTTCAGCGAATATATTCGTGTTGGTATTTCTCCCCATCTCTGTTTCTCTGTTCTTTTATATTTACCCCCTAGCACTGTCTTTTTTAAGAAACTAGTCACTGCAATATCCTTCCAAAGAATCCTTACCGACAGCGATACACTCTTATCAAAATCACCCCACAATAATTCTGTGTAATCTGTTTTCCTGTTCTCATATGACATCATAGGCAGTAGCAAATGTCTATTGGATGCCTTGCGGATGTGTCTCACATTTTCTTTTTCCAACCAGCAAGAATAAAATATTTATATATCATTATATTGAATATTATGTTTATATATTGTATGTAAATAATCTTTGTTAAGCCAATTTGTTTTTTAATTACCTAAAGTAAAGCTAAATAGTGCCGCTTCTGATTTTAAAAAATACTATTAAAAAGGAGACAGAAGAACATTAAAAATTGATTTCTGTTTAATGAGCTTCTCCGTGCTCCTTGTGCATTTACGTAATTCTCGGGACTAGGAAATTTCATGAAAAATAAATTAATGACTAATAGTAATTACAGAAAATGCACGCTATGCACTTTTCCTTTTATTGACCTTGTGGAGTAATCGGATGTTCCAATTAGCCTTATTCGCTTTGAACAAATAAAACCATTTCCTATAGTTTACAGCTAAGGACTAATTAAACGGTTCAAACTAGTTTTGGGTAGTTATGTTAATTATTGAAAGTTTATATTTTCAACCCGCAGTGCAAGGTTATTAAACGGTTGACACATTTTGCTGGCATATATGATCTAGAGGGAGCAGCGTGGTCTAGTGGATAGAGCGCTAGTCTACTGTTCTCCGGGTCCTGGGTCTGAATCCCGGTTATGGCAAAATATTATTTAATCTGTTTATTCAGCCAGGAGGCGACCCTAGGTTATGGAGACCCTTCTGGGCAGACCCAGCCTCTTTAAAGTGAGTGCCCAAATTTGAGAAAATCCTGGCGGCTAAGCGTGATCTAGGCCTAATCATCTCATTGCACTGCCGTTGGCCGAGCAACAGTACGAATTTGTATATGTACTGAGCCCAAGACCCTTAATGGGATGTAGAGGTACAGTGATTACAATTACCGTTTATATGATCCAGTGTTCCTTTAATAAGAATGAAGAGGGGTTCGATAAGCTTCTTTATAACTACTAAATAGTCTACATATTTATAATTACATATATGAATAATTAGCTGAAATAGATTGCTAAAATGGCAGAATAGTATAAGTCACTTTAACTAGAAATGAGAGTTTATCACATTCTGTAGTTCATGTGTTTCTCTTTAAGGGGTGGAAAAATGTCATAAGTTTGTTTGTTTGTTTATTTAACGTCACTTTATGCCATTGTGGCTAATCAGACAATGCTATAGTGGGAGTCCTAAATTTTGCCTATGTAGGTTTAATCCGGAAAGAGATCATTAACGAGTACCTGACGTCGCACAGGCTCGGGACTATCTTTTTACGTCCCCTGCGAAGGACGGCATAAGTAAGGATTTTTCACTCCCATTGAAAAATTCTAGGACCACCTTCGGGTTTGACCCTGTGATCTTTGGCATTGAAGGCTGTTATGCTAGCCACCCGGCTGCAGGTAATCCCGAATGTCATAAGTTTTTCTCTTTCAGTTTATGAGTAAACAACTCCACCTTGTACATAAAACAAAAACGACCTGTCTTATAACATAAACGAATGGACATCCCAGATAGTGAAGACTATCATTTCTAGAAGAAAAAAAAATTACTTATGCCATTTTGCGATGTAAGCACAGAATTTATCGCTATACATTTAAGTTAATTCCCTAAACAGCTATATGAATGGTTATCCTCTAATGTAAATAATCGTAAATTAGAAACAATTGTGTAATAATTTGCAACGTTTTACTACGGTCTATAAATTTTAATTTTCTTAAATTTTATGATATTTGGGATTTTTCCGGAAAACGTTTGTTCTCCTTGACAGATGACATTATTCTGAGTTTTAGAATTATTAATTATATTATTTTTATTTGTTGGGTATATTACTTTATTAATAATTTTTTATTTCTCTTTTTTTCAGATCTCACTGACCATAGGTTATGTTGTCGGAACGAAGAGGATGCTACAAAGACGTACCTGGCTCCTCCGACTCAGTCTTCTCCTTAACCTAGTGGTTATCCTCTACGTCGGCGCCCACCTGTCGATGTCAGTTCACAGGTTTATACTTTTAATATTTCTATATTTGTTGTATTGTCAATTGTCCTGTCTCAAATGTTGAGTGTTTATTTATGTATTAGTTTACTAACTTAATGTGCTAATCACTGATACACATTGCTCCATATGAAAAATACTTAATATTTGTCGATACTATTATTAGGCCTGTTTGGACATATGGAATTGAGTTCTGGAGACCCACCAAACCATCCAATTCCTCCCAAATCCAATCCTTGCAATCCAAAACCCTCCGAAATGCCTCTTACTTTGTCACCAATAAAATAATCCATAAAGAACTAAATTAGACAAGGAATGCTCCGAATTAGACATACCTCATTTAATTCCAAATTACCCGTCCACTCCAACCCACTCGTCTTCAAAATCTCATCACTATACATTCCCCCGATAATCTCCCGAGGCACCTGAAAAGACCTACGATATTAAATAAACACTGAAGTGCTACCAATGGGTAGTTTCTTCACATGCCTGTACCAAGCTCACATGATTAATTAACACATTTACTTAATTGTGGTTGTTGTTTGTTAGGGCTTTAAGGCGTAAAACATCAAAGGTCCTCAACGCCTGTATTTTATTGTATAATACAGCTGTTAATTTCTTTAAAAAAACAACAAAAAAGTTTGTCGAGAAAAACCATTACCCAGGTTTTTTCTCTTATTCTACAATAAAAATCTCTACAATAATAAAGACACAACTCTGTTTTTATAATGAATTTTTAGGTATTAGGCATTTTTAGAAAGATTCAAAATTTCGTCTTTAAAGACATATATTCTCTTTTATATGACGTCAGTAGCACCGTTGTTGAATATTGTAAACTGTGTTAATTTTTCTTATTTACAAAGCATAGTGGGAATGTGAACTATTAGGGACATTTCTTGTTTTAATTCACTGTATATTCTGAAATAGTTTATTATTAATTTCCATTCATTAATACACAAGTGGTGAGTAGAATCCTCGGTACTGTTTTTTTAGCTATATCATATTACTTTTATGTAACTAATCCATGTTATCTTGTTAGAAAACAGAGCTTCGTTATTGTCGCTGCTTATCTTGAGTTACACGTAACTTTTTAAATTTATATTCTCTGATTCACATCTTTGGTAGTAATATATATACATCTAATTGTAAGTGTAATTTCGGTAATCCAAAGTATAATTGTTACAGGGTGGTGTTCGGATTATAAAATGTAAGACGACAAATTATGTGAAAAACAAAACACAAATATAATATGAATGCACGTAAAAAACGCATTTCTATTTATCTAATTTTATTTTTTTATCAAAATTTGTAAAATATTAATATTTTTTAAATAAGTCAGTTAGCACCGTAATAAGTATAACTTTGTCTTCCTATGAATATTTCGTAAATCCCATAACCTCAAATGAGTATCTTAACATTTAATTTAAATAGTGGAGCATTTTCTCTAGTTTAATCAAAAGCGTTAATTTTATTGTCAGAAAATGTATTTATTTCTTATCATTATTTTTATTTATTTATGTTTTGTTTTTTTAACATAATTTATTAAAATTTACAACTGTACTAATAAAATACCACAAGTAAATATGATATAAGAAAAATGACATGAAAAAGACTTGTAGAAGAACTACCCAATGGTAGCACTCCTGTTTATTTGTGTTAAATCTATTTTCTTTGTTTGCTGTTTTTTCCTCATTAATTTTGTATCTTGGCCAAATGTGAATATTTGATTATGTTAAATTTCATGTTATTCTTAGGTGACATAGTCCCAGAATAAAGTTTTTTTCTCCTTTTTCTAAATATCGCTAAGACTGAAAAAACCTTTTGAAGTATTTATGGTTCATAAACTAAATCACCATGGCATTTTGATTTTTGTTTTAACTAATCGTAAATATCCTCATAACTCTATTTTGCCATTTTGGAGAATCCGGCGGAAACGTAGAGCTGTTAAACCGTGGCTTTGCGTGTAATTTTTTAATGAATCATAAAATTTTATTGTTTTCCTGTATTTTTTTTTTTACGTTAGTAAATTCAATAAATCGGTTGTCTTTTGTTATTTTGTAAAGACTTTTGTATGGCTAGATACCATTTAGAAATTTTTTAAATATTTAATGTGCATTCTCTGCAATCGGGCGCGATATTGGAGGCACTTAGAGTACTTTTGGGAATAAGAGATTTTTGAGTTTTCTTACTAAATGCGTAAATTTTTATGTTTTATATATATAGAGGCATTTATTCGTAATTGCATTTAACTATGCTGTTGTCACACGGTTTAGGCCTAGTTATTTTGTTCTCTTCTAAATTTTATGGGATTCCCATTTAGAACTACGCTCCATTTATTGAGGACAGATTTAGGTTTAATCTACATTTGCAGTGAAGTAAAAATCCTACTGCAGTGATGGGAAAATAAAGGTTTTAATCCAATTTCACTCAACAATAACAGTAAAGTGGATTAAAGCAGTCTCAATGAATTTCAATCAAGATACTTTACAGCTAATGAAATTGTTCTAGAAACCTCTTAAAGTCTGTAAGGTACTTGAGCACCCTACTCTTGACAGAGAGGCCTAATTTCGTTCCTTGATTGTAATCCTAGGTTACAACCTAAATTTACTCGAAATACCTGGAGTGATATGTTGAGACTTTCTCAGCTTAGCTTATTTACAATAATAACTGATTCAAATTTTAAGGTAGTTTTCTTTACTATACAGGAATGCTTTATGTGAATGAAGCTATTAAAGTATTTTAGAAAATACAGCTTTGATATTTATATGGCCTTTCCTCTCTTACTTAAAGGATCTTTACTGGATACTTTGATCCCTTTTGCTCCATTTGTCGAGGGTGAATTAATTTCAGAAGAAGATAACGCCCCCTCGCGTATAAAAAAAGAGAAATGCTATCTTAAGGGATCTTATGTTTATTATATAAATGTCAGAAAACGTTAGAGCTTCTGAACGGAAACAAATTGAATCCACTAGGGATCTAGTAATCTTCTAGCATGAAAAAAAACCTAGCGTTTAACTTTACTTTAAAAACGCATGTACTTTCATTCTATATTTGATATTTAGAATGGAATAAAAAGAATAGACAAAAAATTTATTCTGGGACTAGGTCCCCTAAGAATAGCAGTTATGTACGATTGAAGTATATAATATGCCTGGCCAATAGACAAAATAAACATGATTATTATTTACAATTACAACTATTCACAATAAGGAGAAATAGTGTACATAAAACATAACAAAGAAATCAATAAAAAATATATATCTTCTAAATCTTGTTAAAAAAGCAAATTAAAATTTGGGCGGTAAACAGTATTCTTCCATCGTTCAATGTAGATTTCTATATAGATATTTAAATTACTAATTACTTAATTACTAATTAATGTAGATATTTAAATTACTAATTCTCTCTAGTTCCTAATATTAATAGAAGAATATATATGTATACTTTCTTTAATAATAAAGCGGGTAAACATCATTAAATAGTTCATGTGCTTTATTTATAAATACGTCAATTAATTTATTGAAAAAAAAAATCGTAATAATACGTTATTATAACAAGTATTAATATTTCTTCATAGTATCTAACACTTGTCTTTTATTTTAATACTACCACCTATTACAATTGTTTCGCAAAAATATAAATAATCATGACATTAATAAAGGATAAAAAAAGTCCAAACGAAATTAAAATAAAATTGAGATAGCGAAATAACTCTGGGAATTTTGCAGTTCCCTTACGGCGGACATGATAGTGCCTATCACATTTTTTTTTCATGCATGGCATTGTATGAGTAATAAATAAATAAATAAAAAATTTATTTCGTATATCTTGTATTCATATATGTAAAACACGGTATTAATTTGTGTTAAAACACATATTTAACAACGATATTAATTTGTGTTTTAACAATAAATAGACAATAACGTGCCTATAATGAAAGTAATAAACCTGGATATGGCCTATTGAACATATTTTTATGATTTTTCACTCATTAAATATTTGATTAAACTTTTGCGCCATTGTTGGATAAAATAATTAATTTTAAACTCTTCGTCACTCTTAATGTTTTTTTTACAACTTGCAATCCGTCCGCAGATTGACTTATAATATTTCTAGGTCATTGCTTTAATCTCAATAAAATCTTCACCCCCTAATAGAATTCATCTCCCCTTTCCAAGTGATACACTTTTCCGATTCCCTTGAAAGTAGTAATTAAGAAGCTGGTCATATAATTGAAGGCTGTTAGCTACGCTCAATGCTTCTTAACTTCGAATCGAAAAAAGAAACTCTTTCAAGACAATTATCTGATTGTTGGCTCCCTTCATTGAAAGTGAGACATGATCCACTTTTGCCTTGTCCGGCTCCTCCGGTATGTTCTCTTTATTTCTCATTCCTCTTTGGAAGTATTTCTATTTACATTTTATCTTTTGAGTGTGTCAGCTCACCCGGATTGTTGAATTTTCGTTTTCACTGAACTTTCTCGCTGGTAGCCCTAACTGACTGTAGCTGAGGCACTAATTAGAAAGTATTGCCTACATTGAATAAGGTCAACCCATCAACGTGACTTCTATCGGTATACGGCAGGTGGCTTCCATTCCATCTTCATCTTTCCTAAGCTTGTAGATCCTCAATAACGGAAGGATTATGTAATCTTGAAAATATTTAAAATTTACCTGTTAAATTCAATTTATCAGTATGCTGAACAAATCAGTTTCATGAGCTCCCTTTTAACAACTGGACGCGTTAAAAACGACAGACAATAATATAATTTTCAGACTCTCATTGAGATTCCATCTGAAGGAATAAAAACTGTATTTGATCGCAAAACATTTGCACATTAATTTGAAATTTCTTATTTTCAACTAGTTTATCTTTGATTCATAATAAGAAGTATCGGGATTTATTTTCAATAATAAATTCTTCTGTAATAGATCAGAAAAAAAACCCTCAGAATTTGAGGGTAACGTTCCAAGATAAGTCGGACCCGAATAACGAATTTTCAAAAATCCGTTTCCTTATTCATAAATAAATAAATACCAAATGTAAAAAGGATCATTAAAATTGGTTCAGAACTAGCAGAGACATAGCGTTTTGAAATTAGTGGTGATATGTCATTTTCCTCCAACTTATGTATTATTTTTCATATTATTTATATGCTTATAAACAGCTATAAAAAAATTTATAGCTTAATATCGTCATTTGGAAATAATAAACCATTGTTTAATCAAAATCGTCTCTAACGCTTTTTAATCGAAAAACTTTTAATATCGATGTGCAACTAAATATTTTTAATATCGGTTATGTATTATCCTCATAAAACTAAAACGTTATAAGGCTGCAGGAAATGATAACATCACGAGTGAATTAATCAAGGCGTGTGGAGAAGCGGGCGTTTCCAAAATACATTTTTTAGTTAAAAAGATCTGGGAAACTGAAAAAATGCCCGAAGAATGGAAAGAATCAATACTTATTCCGATTCACAAAAAAGGACCGAGGTCTGATTGTAACAACTATCGTGGGATCTCTCTTCTCCCAGTATGCTATAAAATATTCTCGGCAATTCTAACTAGTCGAATTACGGAATACACTGAGGAAATTATCGGAGATTGCCAATGTGGTTTTAGGCGGAATCGCTCGACTATTGACCAAATATTTTCCTTACGTCAAATATTAGAGAAAAAATTGGAATACAACGGTGTAGTCCATCAACTATATATCGATTTTAAAAAGGCTTATGATTCAATAGACCGTCAGAAGCTATATAACATCATGATTGGACAGGGGATACCTAGAAAGTTAGTAAATCTAGTAGAGATGTGTTTGTCGGAAACATTTCATAAAGTTAGAATCGGTCATAATTACTCCGAGAGATTTGAGGTGCGATCGGGTTTGAAACAGGGTGACTCCCTTTCACCTGTTTTATTTAATATAGCTTTAGAATATGTCATAGAAAAGGTGAGGTGTACCGAGAAAGGCTTAAATATGGGTGACAAGATTCCGGTTTTGGGGTATGCCGATGATCTGGTACTGCTAGGTGAAGACACGGAAACCATACAACTAAATACAAGTGTGTTAATAAAAACCGGTAAAGAAATAGGACTCGAATTAAATACCGATAAGACGAAGTATATGATTAGTAGCAGAAACGGTGTCGATCTTGGTGATATTGATGTATCAGGTCATACTTTTGAACACGTAGAGAAATTCAAGTATTTAGGTTCAATTATAACTAGAAAAAATGAAATCCAGGAAGAAATAAAGTCCCGGTTAAAGGTGGGAAATGCGTGTTATTATTCAGTTGCTAAGTTACTTAGTTCGCGACTTCTATCTAAAAACTTAAAGATTAGAATTTATAAAACTATTATTCTTCCAACGGTTCTTTACGGATGTGAAACGTGGCCGCTTACTTTGAAGGATGAACAACGGCTTAAGGTTTTCGAAAATAAGGTATTGCGTAAAATATTTGGTCCAAAGAGAGATGAGGCCACTGGGGAGTTTGCACAACGCGGAATTGCGGAACTTGCATCCTGTGAATATAATTGAGCTGATTGCATCGCGGAGACTCAAATGGGCGAGCAAAGTTGTTGGGCTCGATGGCGAGCGGATTCCGAGAAAGTTGGTATTTGCTGATCCGACTGGTAGGCGTCCAAAAGGTAGGGCGAAGCGGAGATGGGAGGATTGCGTTAAGGCTGATCTCGAGAGCTTGGGCTTGAATGGTGAACATTGGACGAGTCTGTGTAGGCGGAATTTGGTGGTATCGGCATCGAACCTTCGGGTTCGCTAAGCCTATTATTATTATTATTATTATCCTCATAAGAAAATTCTAACAGTGATGGGTTTTGTACTAAACGGTGATCCACTTTTTATTTCGTTTATTAAAAATCATAAACCCTCTCTGATTATTAGACCTTTCAAGAGTAGAATTTGACGCATAATATACCGTTGAAAATTTTAGAAAAATATTATCAAAATTATATATTTTACGGCAATGCAGTGTAGCTAAATCCGAATTATTGTATTCTTTAATTTCTAATGATATATTTGTCATTTAATCTAGAATGCAAATTTCTATTAAAATTCAGGGTATTTTTTATTTAAGTTGAAATTTATTCTAGTTGGGAGATGAGTGAATGTTTTATAGCGCGGACACCAGATGTTCCGGGTGTTTAGTAATATGATCAATCTCGTAAATTATTGGAACTCAAGTTATGATGCGGTATTACATTATTACTCAAGTTATACAAAAAAGTTAAAAGCATATTTTAAACAATCATTAAAATACCTTCGGGTAATCCAATCCTTATTTCCGTGTAATAATTGTATATTTTTTGTTTTAAATAAAGGGAAGGTTAAAAAAAAGAAGAAAAAAAAGTGAATATATAAAAAAAATATGTATACATACATTATACATTATCGACATCGTATTTTCTTATATTTTTCATATTTATACAGGATAATCTCGTATACCACGACTATCCTTGTAATAAAATAAGACTAGAGATGGTAGTTAGGGAATGACGTACCGGTACAGGGGAAGGGATGTGTTTTGTATCAAGTTGCTTATATTTGCATACGGAATGAAGAGCCTTTTTGTCTTGTATAAATGATGAGTTCCTGGCAGACAATGGAGCTGAGGATGTGTTCTTTGAATGGAAATGCTGTTAAATGATGTATTTTTTCTTCTTCTTGTTACCGATTGTCTCATGGTAGTCATCCTCCATGGTTAGAAGATAGATAATGAGTCCTTCCTGGGGCTGTACTTAGAAATGCCGATGGAGGTATGTCAGTGGGTCAAATATGCAAATCTCAGATATTGTCATGGACCAATCTAGTCGTCATTTTGCAGCCATTTGCCCTCTTAAAAAGCTGCCGAGGAATATAACATCTAATGAACTACACTTAGACCGGCTTGTTACTCCACAATATTATCTACATGTACCATACCCGTGGTACTTGCTATTCCTGATGTTATCTTGAGATAAATAAATTTTGGACTCATTGCGCAATAAGCTAAACCACTATTGGGCCACGCCCGAGGGCCTTCAAGGAGAACGAGATCTGAAATGTCGTTCCTTGGATAACGGTCCTTTTGTAAATATATTTGAAAAGAGATTGTCTTGCAACTCTTTACATTTTCTTGTATATTATTATGTCTCTAGAAGTTAAACTTTATTATACGAGTGTATGTATGATAAACGGCTGAGAAATGTCTTTGTTCTACTGATCTATTTTAAATTTTAATGTTTTTCTGCGGAGTAGAGTTTTGGGGCTCTACTAGGCCATCAAATTCTTCCCGTATCTAATCCCTTCAACCCAAAATCCTTCGTAAAACCCTCTTTACTCCTTACTTAGTTACGAATAACCTCATCCATAAAGACCTTAATGTTCCGTATGTTGCTGATTTGGCTCGAACCAGATATTCCTTTCATGAAAAATTATATTCTCACTCTAATCCTCTAGTTTCAATCTTTTCTTTCACTTTAAATCCTCCGAGGTGCCTGAAAAGAAGATGGCCTCGAGACCTTCTAGTTTAGAATATTTTTAGATTGCTGCCGATGGGTAGCTTCTCTACATGTCTTGTTCATATTTATTTTCTTATAATTATTCCGATAACCACTTAAATAGTCCTATAGAGAGGGTCTATAAAAAGTTATAATTTTCTATATAGGAAGTTAATCAATTTTAAACAATTAACAAAATTAAAATTAATTTAATTTATTAAATTAAGGAACAAAATATTAGCCAGGCGTTGTTTTAGAAACATTATTAAAACTTTAATTCATTAATTTAATAAGGTATTTGAAGACATGGGTTGCCCTGAATTATATAATAATATTGTAATCCCAGTTAAAAACCAATCAATTTTATGCGCTCTAGATGTTTGTATTATTTGTAATATTTAAGGTTCTTTTCGTAAAACTCTTGAAGGTATTTTCGATTATTTAAAAGTATTAGTTTTTAAAGCAAGAAATCCTTATTGTGTTTATTTGCAGTGGAATGTTTCTAATAGATTAGAATCCTTCTGGAACATTCTTTTCCCATTTCCTACACGAAAAACGGTTTTGTATTTCACAATTTAATATCAATAATGTTTTTTCTTGGCGTTGGGATATTTTTTAAACATTTCTTCTATTATTTTAAGCTGTGGGATGTTGGTATAGAATTGGTGGTGCTTTTAGAAGGCCAATTAGTTTGAAGAGAACTCTTACACGCTAGCACTAATTCCCAGGACGGGCCCTTGGTTAAGGGAGCTATTATCGGTTTTTATGTTGAACATTCTTGTTAAGGCTGCCTGGTTCCCTCGAACCTCTAGGCCCGCAGCTACCATTCGGTTCCTTTGAATGAATCATTGATATCGACTGCCATAAGGAAACTTTATCCGCATTGACTGTACTTCAGTCACTAACACTCTAATGGCATTTTCAGTTTTTTTGTCTTAAACTTTACTCTTTTTCTTCAATTTCTATTTTGTCTGTGTGATTTATTTTCTTATATGGGCATTCCATTCCAATATGCCATATAATTCCTTCCATTTTCTTAAGCAGATCCCGAGAATAATAGTTACCAAAATAACAAAAGTGTCATAAATAAAAATCATCTTTTTATATATAAATTTCGCGACTTCGATAATTTTGTAATAATATAAACGAATAAAAAAAAATATATATAGTATCCTTTATGAATGAGTGTTATTTTTATATATTAATATCCATTGATTATTTCCGTCAAGGCCCCAATGACCCAGTGAAGAACGACATTCCGGCACGCTATCGCCTAAAACGGATGCCGGTTTGAGCCCAGCGTGTGATGCCTAGCATTTATTTCGTTTTGGAACCAAGAAATAATATTTCATTTTCCCTACGTTTAATCATCTGTATGAAAATTTGATTCACTTTTGTAAAATGGCCAAATATATATCTTGAAATTTTAAGTCATGTTGGCTATCTTCAATAGCTTTTCAATTCAATCAACCTGGCTATTGACCTGTTGTGCAGTTTATCAACACACTTATTATAGACAGAAAAAGCCCCTTTCTAGCACAGATGGGATATTAGAGAAGCAGACAAGCATTCCTTCACTTTTCCCATAATAGCCAACAATCTCCTTCCTATTATATAGGTATTTGGTCGACCATAAGAGCTTTCTTTATCCGGCTAATACCTTCATTAGCTCAGCTAACTATAGCTGCAACTATTTTCTTCAGTTTTAGTTTGTTTTCTTTTAAACTTTTAATAATGATTCGTTCCTGCAGAACCGAAGATGACATTCCTCGGAGAAGAAGAAAATTGGAATGTTTAAATAAACCGTTTCCAACAATAATTAGTTTTCTCTGAAATGGAATGAATTAGCCCTGTCTGATTTATAACCTATTATTGTAAAAATCATAATTATTGGATACTCGTTTGAAAAAGTATCAGCGTTATAATATAGATAATAATATCCGCAGAAGTAGATATTGTACCTCAATTATTTTCGCTCAGATTCAAAAAGCTATTCTCTCTATATTTTTCGTAAATGTTACTCTCATTCGTACCCATATGCTAAGGGGAGTAAAATCGACCCTACTCAATACGAAACCCGGCCCAATTCAACGACTATTGGCAATATTTGTATATCATTATTTGGCTCGAGTATTTGGTATTTGGCAAGGGTGCCACCTCAATATTAAGTTTTTTAATTATTGTTTTGACAAAGAGGTATGAAAATTTTGACTTATAATCAGAGGTATAAATATTTTTGGAATAAAAATTTAATTTTTATGACCGCAAATGATATATTATTTTTTTTGGACACATTTACAAATCTTATAACCACAAAACCTAATGATATATTGACGATAGAATGGCCATTTTTTTTTTTCCGTTAATATTTCCGATGCTAAAAAAACACATTTCCAACATTACCCCTCGTACCTTTTCCACCTTAAAGTGACTGAATTCTCATCGTTACTTATTCCCGTATGAAACCCGGAATCTCATCGTTACCTCTGTCTTTAATATTCCCTCACTTAGACTACTACTGTGCGGTATACGGTGGTGTTTCTGGGGACCTAGAGGTAAAAATAAAACGCTTACTCAATTGTTTTGTTCGATTTGTCTTAGGAGTCCCTAGGCACACCTCCGTCTCTGAATTTTATGGTTAGTTGAGGTGGCCTTACCCTTCCAAGCTTCGCAAGTACTTCCTGGCTTCCTTTACCATGTTATCCAATCCCGCCGCCCATATATATATATATTTTTTTTTTCGACCTCCTACAATTCAAATCCTCTGTCCATTCCCAGTATACACGCTCTATTCCATCATATTTACTCTCTACGGCCCACCGTTCTGCACATTTCAACAGATCATTTCTTATCCGATCCTCAATCCTATGGAATTCTATTCCTCTGTCAAACTAACTCTCTTCCTACCTCCAAATCCCGCTTATTTATTCATCTCCTGACCATCCAATCAAAACAGAATAAGGCTCTATTTCATTTTATTTTCTACTTATTTCCTTATGTCTGCCTTGATGTTGACGTGTTTTTCTGTTGTTTTATTGCTTTGCAGTCTGTATCCATCTTCTGTTTTTCTTGGTTCTAGTATCTTTCTGATGATCTTTTTTCTCCAGTTCTTCGATTTGTCCTTTATTTATTTATTATTATTATTAAAATAATTTTCTAATGTCATCTCGCGGACCCCTGGACATCGTCCCCGGACCATTAGTTAAAAACCACAGCTCTTGAGTATTAAAATTTACGATTTGTGGGAAATGTTGGAACAGTTCCAAACAGGATTCATATATGTTTTTCCACAAACTTACAAACTTTATATCAGAATATTTATAACTTCATTTTTACCTATATTTTATTTTACTATTAATTGTCAAAACCTTTTGCTATCCTGTGCTCCTCTACTTATGTCGAACCTTCACCCCTCATCCCTTTCCCTTCGCTAAATTAACCCCCCACCTGCTACGCTTATCCTTCCCGGAGGACCTCGAACTGCTAGGAAGCGAGTGCCCTAAGGAGGAAGTATCCCTCCTTCCAATTTCCGGTCGTTATCGCCTGGTTGCCCGCTGCCCACGCATTGGCGCTGGATGCGGACAATTTGCCCTACTTTTTTGTTTTTCATTTTTGTCAATTCCTCATAGATCAAATACACCTTTTATCATTTGAATTATCAGAATTCACCAGTATAGGAACATCGTCACTTCTTTTAGAACTTTGTTTTACAATTAACCTATTTTTGGATTAACCTAATTGAACCTAAGGCTGTTAAATAAAAACTAGGAAAAGAAATAAGTCTACCAATGACATCAAATTATGTCTCAGATTACTGCATAGTTTAATAAGTCATTGCGAAATTTTCGTTTCGCATTCAGCTCTCATGTTTATGACTCTTTGTTTTCTTTTGCATTCTGTCATTTATGTCATGTGTAGTTTTTTATGCTCCGTATCGAAATTCGACATGAATTACAGAGAGGTATTAAAACTTGAAATAGCTATAAAATAGGGTTGTTTAATAGGAAACATGAAGGATTTACCTTGGGCCGATTGTCCTTTCTAAACATAATATATTATATTATATTATATAGGATCTTCAAAGTGATTACGAAATAAAGTTTCAAAAAGGCTCTTATACAGAAATAGTATTTTTACATACAATAACACCAAAGATTTACAAAGAATAGCAAAGAAAAAACAATAGATTTTTTGGCCATGTTCTGTCTCATATTGATATTTGTCTGCAGTTCTTATTGTTTCTATCTGGATGTTAACTGAATTAAATGCCAGAATTTATGTTTAGTAATAACTATTCTACAGTAATAATAATACGGATTTAGAAGTTTGCTGACTACTTACAGACGATCCTTTGGCTGGCTAGGGGAGGGATAGGCTCTGAGGGTCCGACCCTTCCTAATGTAATTGTTACCGCAAACAAAGAGGCATCCGACAGTATATTCCGGCAATCAATACTATGTACTTCATTATTAGTGTAAAGTTATCATCCGCTCGTTATATATCCTTCGTCACAAAAGGGATCTGTGTTACTAACAATAAAGTCTGTCAGTAGAGTCAAAATTCATTGTTAAAAACACAAATTTTAGTGATGCTCAGATATATATGTTAGTGTGTGTATTTTAAATAGTTTCTAGCAAGAAATATATTATATTAAAAAAACTCTAGTGTATAAATTTAAAAGAAACAAAAAAAAAAAATACATGCACCCCTGCAACCCATGAAGAGTGCAGTACATGCATATATTCGTACTGTTTTAGGACACCTTCCGTATAAGACAGTGATTAAACTCTACGTCTTTCCTCCAATTTTTGTATACAGAGGTTTGGGGTATCTCCCTAATCGTTGCCACTTAATGTCAGTTTACATAACCGAATGAATTATAATTCTGCCACAGAAAGGGTCGGAACACGGAACCGGGATGAAAGTCTAGTGATCTATCCACTAGGCGATGTTGCTCCTTTTGAGTAAATTTAGAAACAGTAAAAACAAAAAAACGTAGAATTGAAAAATAGAAATGAAAATGTTAAAAAACGGAAGATTTATTCAATTTATGATTTTGTACCATGAGAGATTAGCCACTTGAGTAAGTGTGCCGCAGGAATTCAACCTAACACTGGTAATCAACGGGAGCAGTACTATCTTGTAAAATGAACAACACATGTAATTAATAATTTTGTAACCACAAATTCATATTAAATTTAATCACAAATCATAAACCTATGCCCCTCATGTCATGGAGAGATGGATGACAGTACATTCTGTTTACATATGTCTTTCCATGGAGCACTTCTGTTGCAACTGAGAATAATTTCATGAGACACTCAACTATTTGTAGGGCTGCAACGAGAAGTATGACGGTCTGTGCAACGTGAAACTGTAGGGTACAAAAAAAAAAACACAAAACAAATGTTGGAAATTAGTTATGTTTAAAACAAAAAACTAAATCATTTCATTATTTCATCATTCAGTTCATTATTATTCCCATTTTACCAATAAGAATCAAAGCCCTTGTGATGATATATTGTTGTATTTTAATATATATTAACTCTTTCAAGTTTAGCTATTTTAATCATGAGTTAAAATACCATCCTTTAATATTAAACCGAAAATTGCACAAAATCAGTGAGTAAACACTATGAATCAATGGTGGTTATAATAGTATTTAATTTTACTAACGATAATATCTATGAATGTAATTTATTTGAACGGAGTATGTTTTATTACAACTGTTATAAATACTGCTGTTAAGTTTCGAATATTTTTACCTTCACACTTACAGATTTTTTGATAGGCAAACTATTTTTCATTATAATTACAAGTTATACTGTTCTTTTCTAAAATATAATTATTGTTTATCTCGGATTACGTTAAGACTTTTTGCTCATTATGCTGATTTGCCAAATAAGATAAAGAGAAACAAGCCTTGATTTTCTTAAACTTCTAAATCTAGACAAGGCCGCGCGCGATGTGAAGTAATGCAAAATATGGAACATCTCAGGCTATTTGCGAAAGTTTAAATATCCTTTCAGCTCTCTACATTCCTCAAGCATCATGTCTTTCTTTTGAAAATATCAAGCTCTTAAATTACTGATAGCAAAAGGACAAAAAAGTTTATTTATGATATAAAAGGGTTTCTTATAAGGTGTAAATCTTTACTGATAACAGAACTAACATAACACGAACCGAAAAGGGTAATGTTATAATTAATATAGTTTATAAAAACCTGATATGATTTACTTTGCATTTTTCATTCTTGCGGAAAGACGGGAATGGTCAATTATTATTAGAAGTTACTACTTCAAAAGATGCTTTGATGTATACTTCTACTATGGAAGCTTTCAACATTAAACTACAGACAGCGAGCGATTTGCTACCGTCATGCTCTATAACATTTAGCGGAATGACGGTTTCATAGCTGTAGACTGATCCTGCTGCGGAGGACCACTATGTCAGCTGTTGGTAGAGGCACGCAGGTGGCAGTGACTCACCTCCGACCAGCTGCTACCGGACCGGTACCGGGGGCTTTCCCGGCAAACCATGGACGTCCGCCGTCTTACGTCTTCAGCATCGAAAGCTATTGCAACAACCAGCGTAAAATCGGATGCTCGATCTTCTAAGCGCTGACAAAAGCGCTATAATGCGGCTATTCCCTGGCCTTAGCTAACACCCCTCCGAGGCGTGTAATGTATCAAGACTGTTTCAATGGAAATACACAAAGGCTAGGAGCAATAGCCTCGGGCCATTGTATCCGATAAGGTAACATAGCTCAACGGCGCTTGGATCTTCACTTTTTTGCTGAAGGGTTAAGAAGTGCATGTGGAATAATCCTTTCCAAGTCCGGAAGAAACTTAAAACGATAAATTTCTCGTTGTAACAGCATCCATTTATAATTTATATGATATTTGATCTATAAGTGTTTTAATAATATAGCGCTAAATGAACAATTCTTATCAGCAATATGTAATTTACTCTATCGAGTATGCCACCAGTATAATCTAAATATCCAGCTTGAAGTACTGATTAAATCAGTACTTGAAAACTCTTAACGTGAAATTAAAAAGTCTGTCTGTTTTATTCATGAATTACACTCCATTTTAGTAACGCAAGATTAGTAAACTTTGTGACCTTATTTCGAATTATGGACTGTTTATTTTCAGTAGAAGAACAGATGCTAAGGCGATAAAGTGCTCCGGCTGTGTAGGTCGGAACAAATGATCTACATTGCGCAAACTACACATCGTTGAACTGATCAATTGTACCTTTGGTCTGAATATGACTGTGGAGCAAGTTACGCAAGATCGTGTATATTTAGTATGCATCTGTTTCACAGAATAGTTAAGGACTCCAGTGAGACAAATGATTCATAAACTTTCTTAAGTACTCTCTAGGCTAAGACTTTAAAGATCTTTGTAAAACCCGTCAAATTTATTTCTTTCCATAAAGACCTCATCTCAATGAATGTTCTTAAGTGTTCATCCCACTGGCACGGGTGAATTGTGAAAACTGACAGAACAATAGCGGTGACAAGGCCTTGTGGAAGACCTTTTAGGTTGAATTGAGAATTTTTAAAAGCCGATCAATGTGTAACGCAACTGTTTGCGAAACCTTGTCGTGTCGAAGCTACCGAGTCTTATGCAACCCAATGCAGCAGAAACGCCTAGCCATCATAACGCCATCTCGGCGATAAGGTAACAATAGAGGGTGCGTCATTGGATAAAATAGCACTCGACATAATTGCTCTCAAAAAGTTGCAGCGAGAATGCGCTTTGTCGGAGCTGCCTTTGTACGGGACCGGTGTAGTGAAAGGTGCGTTATCCTTTCGAGTTTTTCATAAACATATTATCTTTCTGTATTACCATATCACCTCTGCTGAAAGCAGCGTGAAGCCTTCCATGTAAATACGTAATAAGATTGCTTATTCTCGAACGCAGTGCTGTAACGAAAACCCTATTGACGCTAAGCCATACAGAGGACCTCTGATGGATTATTTAGCTGGTTGGTGGACCTACAGTGAAGCAGGCGGGTGGTTTTGAAAGAGAGGGCCTTGTGTTAGGAACAATTGAATAGAAAAGCAATATTCCGATATTTAAAACATAACAAGGAAAACTGTTCCTCTTTTGCCCGGAACAAGAGGCATGTCATCGATACGCCCGGGTAATGAAATGACTTTGGCTTGGTCCTGCCCACGCGAGAACCATTATCTCAGCACGCGCAATATTATCATTTTGCCCCGGGGGGAAATCTTCTCCCGGGATATCGGCCTCAACTCATCCTTGCAGGATCTAAACCGACACAAAGCTTGCCTGAATGTATTTGCGTTGAAAATTGCCTGATTTAGTTACTTTTATATTCATCTAAAACATCATCATCATTTGTCTCGATCTTTCCATACAAAAGCTTTCATCTCTGGTTTGTATGTAACAACTACAATATTTCGCAAGCACAATCGACAGGATATCGACTGGGAAGTGTGTTTCTTGATACGCCACAACTTGGATTTTTAATTTTCTCTGGGCTTTAAAGCAAAGTTTTGATGAAAGAATTTATTAAATCCTATCATGTTGGTTTCAAATGTGTTAATTAAAACTCCAAACACATACCTTGTTTTCCCTATCATCGTGTAATCTTGTGCGAATTCAAAGGAAATCGAATGCCAATGCCAATAGATTGGGTTGAAACAGGACTAGCTACGCTTAGTCAAGTTTAACTTGGAGTGAAAAGAGTCATGTAATTAAGAGGAACATGATTCTCACCTGAAGCTACTTATGCAATGTTGATTCCCAATTAAATATTTGACAGTAAAGGCAAGAATCCAATCGACATGACATCAGATGCCATTGTCATTGTATATTACATCAATAACTAATCAGCTACAACTAATTAATAAATATGTATTTCAAGTGACACCAAATTACTCTACGAAAGCATGATGAATACTAACTATGACAATATTTATTATGGAATTTATATATATAAATTTTGAACAACCACTGTGTACAAAATTTGTCATTCTGGATTGAAGAGATTTTAACAAGAGCCGAAACTGATCAACTTATAACTATTTTCCATCAGAATTACAATTTGAGTTAGTTGTTTGCTGAAAAATCAATTTTGTATTCATTCTACTGTAATGAATACATTAGTACCTTTCATACTAATTATGCTTAATTCTGAAATTTATAATATTGATCCGAATACATTTATTTATATTAATGTAAAGAACATATACTAATTTTAGAATTCCTTATAATTAAAATACTACATCATATCAGTTTCATCTTGTATAATTTTTAATTTTATTATAAGCTTTTTGCGTACATTACAAAGTTTTAAAAAAAACATACTATATTGTCTATATATGTAGTTTATTTTTTAAGTATTTAAAAAAATATGTTATTCTCCTTCAATTGTCAGTTTGGTGTACTTTAGCACTAATATCAATCTATACCGTATGAGGAAATTCGGAGAACAATATATAAATCTATTATTATTTCAGAAACGTATTTTACTTAAAACAGATGAGTTTAAATGACTTTAACTACTAATGAAAAAACCTAGCAAGTTGGCATTCTGGTCATTTTCAGAAAGCTATTTTGAGGTTGCTATTCCTTCTGACCATTGTGGATGCTTTCAGATTCATATTAACTAAACTAAGTAGGAATTGAATTTCCGTTATATTTTGCAACCGCATACCCCATACATTGTCATATTGGCTTCATTACGATTTCAAGATGATTCGATAGCCATGCGTGGGACTGAATAAATACGAAGTTAAATTTTAAAAAAATGCCTTTCAAGTGCTCCGTTACCGGAGATCAACATAGTATGGCATGCGTAAGTGCACTAATACTTAGACACGACATACCACCACTCAACTGTGCTAGCCGCGATACGCCCCATTTACTTGAGACCACATCTTTATTCCTGGCTCTATCGATTTCCTGAATTGGAGCTTTAGGTTGGCTGACAATCAGAGCCTCAATTACTCGGTCGGAACGGCTGGTAGCGATCGCAATCTGCGACGTTTGTGTCAACCGAATGAAACGGATAGCTACTCATCTCCCCACTTCCCTCCATTATAAACCCATAACTTCGTTGTTCGTTCCATTATCATCTCATTATCAGTTGTATCATCGCTTCAGTTAATCATGTTATTTCATTAAAACTTTGCCGCTATCGAGTTATATTAACAGTAATGGCATCTAATTTCCTGTTATCTACTTTGTTGTAGATCGCGATGATTAAAGCTGCTGTTTGGATTTAAAACAAATTCTTTCAGATCTTTAAATGTATAAACTCGCAATTTCTGAAAAATCAACTCGTTAATAACGATTCTCAGGTCTAACACGGGTATGTTGGGTCATGGAATCGAACCTACTGATCTTCTAGCCCATATTACATACTCATTAAGTACATACAAATATATTAGGAGTACTCGCGATCTTCAGTTCACTAAATCGTCAGTTGATTTTTTTTTAAATAACAACAATAAAACGTCTCTGAAGTGATGTGATCAGTTTAAATTCCGTCCATCAGATATACATTAATTATCAATTATACTAAAAGAGGTTTTGTAAAATATAGTGACAAAAGGGGGAAACGCACGTTTACTAAGCCTTTTAAGTTAACTGTAATACGTTTGTACCTCCTTATTGTACTATATACATATATACACACTCTTTATTGTGTATACTGAAGGAGTATACATTCTCAGTAACCTAAAAAGAGACATTTAGAAATATAATGTATCTTGAAACTTTGTATATATATTTGAAACTTATAATCCCTTCACTCATTATTTATTAGCTGAGACCTTTCTAATGGCCAGTCGCTTTTGAAATTTCCTCAGTCTTAAATACTTGTTGTCTCTAGAAGGTAAGTCGTGTGCTTTTTCTTGCTGTCCTTCATCTAGCAACTTTGCTGCCCCAACTTGACTATAAAAACGGCTTTGGCCTACTTCCTTAGTATATTTATGTATGAAAGGAGTGGGTGAAAGGGTTTTCACAAAACTTACAGCCCATTGCCTTGTTTAATATTTGCAGAGCTACAAGAGCAAAAGTAGCAATGGAGAAATATAATCGTTATGAAAAAAAAAACTAATACATTACTTACGTAAAGTAAAGTGAGAATGGTGTGTATATATGGGAAAAGTTAGGTAAAGGTTCAGTCAAATAAACATACAATTAAGTATTAACTTAACTAGATGGTGCCGACATTTCGGCCTAAATTATAGACCTTTTTTAGGGCGATTGAAGGATTGTAGTTGGACTCTCACTCCTTCAATCACCCTGAAGAAGGCCTATAATTTAGACCGAAACGTCGGTACCATTAAATTAATTTTATACACAATTGCGTGTTTATTTGACTGCATCCTCAACAATACTTACGTAGTTTAATTGTGACTTTATTTTAATGACTAAATCAAAATTAGCCTCGAAATTCATAAGAGATTTTAGGCCAAACATGTATTCATGAATACATTATTAATTTTTAATATATTCAAATTTTTATATAGATTTTTTGGGGGATGGGAGAGGGGAATTATTGAATTCTAGGATTATAATAAATTTTGATTCGAATTTTCCTTAACTAAATAGTTAATCGTTTATTTTACCAACTTTGCAAAACTGAAAGAGAAGCATGAGCTTAATCTAGTATTGTCATAGAAGCTGACAAGGCCAGTTCAGGCTAAGGTGTTTATTTTTTCACTGCCTATATACAGTTTTATATATATATATATTATATATATATATATATATATAATATATATATATATATATATTATTCATTCATATAATTACAATTATTTATGAATTTATAAGATTACTTGTTTGTAAATATTTTTAAACAATCTATAAATGTTAATAATTATCTTTTAATTTATAAAACTGTTCTTATTAAGTTTCTTAAAAATGGCCTAGGAAGAAACGTTGGAAAAAATAAATTGTTGAGAGAAGAAAAATATGGATCGAAATTGTTTATAAACCAACAATTACAATTATTATTTTTAATATCCGTTTCCATTTAAATTATAGAGGAAAATAACTGCAATCTAAAGATTTAAAAATAAAATAATCGCCGAAATTTAAAGGGAACATATATTTTGTAACAGAAAAAAAAAAAAAAAAAAGAGCGTTATGGTTGTTTCTTTTACACAATCGGAAGATATACTGGAAGACCAATTTTTTTTTTTCAACCATTCCGGATTTACGCGTAGTGCCCTGGACAGTGAGCAGATAAAATCCTGCAAGGTTGTTCAAAGGAGGGCTATTGTATTCCTTCCACTACCTGAATGTGTGTCGTGGATTTAATGTTTTTTATAACATCAGCCCATGCCATTTTTTGGAAACTGTGGTGTTAGAGCATCAACTGTTTTTTTTTTTTTTTTTCCTTAGACACAGAGGAGGTAGGAATGTGCCTCCAGCTATTTAGATCTAAAAATATCTATATTTAGAATTCTCTTAGCTGTATCTTCATATAGAGGAACTACTCAAAAATTAATGTTTTCATAGACATTATTAAATCATTTTCGATTTCTACAAATAATTTTAGGAAATAAAATAAATAAAGTTATTTAATTCTCGAATTTATTTAGTTATAGGAATCCTACATAATTTTAATTGTCAATTGTTTAGAATATTTGGCTTCAAAATTATCTTTACTAAAATGGAAAAAAATATAAACTAAGCTGAAAGTAGCTAAAGTAAATATAAATATAAAGTTTTAATGGAGGCTCGTATGAATCTCAAATATCTCTTTGTTCAAGTTTTTTTTCCCCTCATAGTTAATTATAATGTAAGATAATTAAAACTTAAAAAAAAAATAAAATAAAATAACATAACAACTTATATACCAACTTTTTTTTATTTTTCTCTATGTTCATTGAGTTGTCTTGATCTGTAAAATCTTTTCGATTTTTCTCTATCTATTTATTTTAATCTAGAATTTTCTCTATCTTCTAAGTGACTCCTACTCTCTACCCTCTATAAACAAAGCCTTAAAGACAATTCATAGAGATACGTTGGAACAAATAAGGCCATTCAGTTCTCAGAAACTCTGTCAGATAGAACTATCTAAGAAACTAGAAAGATTACCTACATGATTCATGGACGTGTTGAAACTAAATTGATAAAAAATGAAACTATCTTGGCTTAACCCTAATCTTTCAGATAGCTATATAACTGCACTTCAACAACGGTTTAGTAATATCTTCTAAAATAAATTGAGAGAATGGTATCGATAATTTTAAATTGTTTTCTAATTTAATTTAGGTTTTTACTTTTACTTACTTGTATATGAAATTTATAGTGAGGCGAAGTATTGCGATCGTGAAAGTTTTTGAATTCCAGTTTTTAACGGAAATGTACGTTTTAGGGTTCCCTGAGTCCGAATGACCAAGTCCTGAAAAAAAGGTCTGTCTGTGTGGTAAGTTCATGAAAATGAAATGTCACATTTACTACAACTATACGCCTGAGATATTACAGCAACTTTTCCATCAAACTCGGATAACCAGAAGAGCCACTTAAAACCATGTATTTTGCACCTTTTTACGATTATCTCGGACAATTTTGAGTAAACTCCTTATATTGATTTAAAATTTACTGGGTTTTAATGTGATGTACGTTTTATTCTGATTCAAATAGTCTGACAGGGTTTAAACGCCGATATTTTAAATTTTCTTCCTCTAAACAATCTTTAATTTTGTAAATTCCTAAATATCAACCATATTATCTTAATGAAATTGATAAAGGATAGCTAAATATACAAGTTGGACGAATTTGATGACTAATTAAAGGATAAAAGAGAAAAACTATTTTCTTAATGTATTTTCTTTTTTTTTTAAATATTAAGAATAGTAATATAGACGTATAATATACCGTTGGAAAGATAAAGAATTTAGAAAAATGTTATCTGATACGCTAAGTTGTAAAAAGTAATATAAGGTGACGAATAGGGAATAAGGTTAATACTGATTAACAATTTAATGTAGTTAGGTATATGATTTAATCTAAATCATATGTTACCCACGAAAATGTATAAACGTTTTATTAAAATCATCTTAAAATATTTTTCAAATTGAGGTATTTTTAATAGTTTTTAAATCGATTTTAACAGTCGAGTTATGTGAAATTCGTGTGTTGTCCCCACCAGATTTTTTGTTGTTTAAAAGTATAAAACTAATGTTAATAAAACATATATAATATTAGCTTCAGTTATTTGATTTAAAACTGTAATTTTAATGAAGTTAATAACATGCTTTTCGTTGTATCAAAATGCTTTTGTTGTGTAACTACTTGCCATAATAGAGTTAAAATTAAAAAAAATATGATATTTTCTCAATGTAAATTTGTTTTTTAGTAAACAGTGGAATTATCCCGTAATGCAAAATAACTAAATTGCGCTTCCGATTCTACTTTATTTCCAAATAAGGAGTTCGTTTTGGGTGAGGTCATAATATTTTAATATATTATGAAAAAATAATTAAACCTTTTTTTCCTGATATTTCTTTGTAAAACCGTGTGATACTACCAGTTTATCAATTAGAAGATTAGTATTTATTATTTCCGAAGAGATGCACTTGTCCAAGTGTGTCAATGTCTTTACTCGTGCTCCATGCCTATCGCGAATCGACGGCATGCTTCTGGAATTGTAAACCGAGGTAAATAATTTCTCATCCTATTTCAATTTTTATCTTGCTAGGAATGGTCATGATTTATTCCTTGACTAACTGCCATTCGTGACGACTGTGTAATTTCTCACTAAATTATTATTTTTCACAGTCGAACTATCTGATTGTCTTGGCTTTTTTTATTTTTAAAAATTGAATTTTGTAAAGTATACGAAACATTTTTACGACATTTTTGTTTGAAATGGTCGATCTTGAATTTTTATCTAAACTTAACTGGATTTGTGCATAGATAATACTGTACCTAAATATGAAATTCCGTACTGAACTGAGCCGATACCTTGGACTTCACTTTGAGAAACGTCTCACTTTTCGACTAATTTGTCCCATAACGCATATAACACACATATCCCATAGGTGTTGAAAATGCCCTAACTTTCCACTTTATAATAAAAGGCTGATTCACATGACCATCATAAGGCCTATATGGACTGACGGAGTAGAGCTATGGAGCTCTCTTGAACCAGAAAATTCTTCCCGCATCCAATCCTTACAATCCAAAATCCTGAACGCTCCTTATTTTGTCACCAACAAACTCACCCATAAAGACCTTAATGTTTCATATATTGCTGACTTGAACCGATCCATGTACTATTCATTTCATGACAAACTCCATTCTCACTCTATTCCATTAGTTTCAAGGCTTACTTCCTATTCGATTCCTGATAACCCTCCGAGGGGTGTAAACAGGAGATGGCCACGGACCTTCTGATATAGAATTCTTATCGGAGTACTACCCGTTGGTAGTGTCTCTACATGTATTTCTTTCTATTGTTTAATATTACCATCACATTTACTTTATTTATTTCTTATAATAATTGATGCGTAATTTGGGTTAGTCTAATAATTATCAAAATTGTAGAGTAATTTGGGATTTTTTTCCTGATTGTATCAAGATAAGTTAAAGGGCAGAAGTTTTTATATATATTTTTTTATTATAAATAGTTCCTCGTCTGACATTTTCCCTTTTAACGCTTGCATCTTAAATATATTAACAATGTATGAAATAAAATTTAGTGAGGATTTTCAATCTTCAATTTAATTCGATATTTCATAATGGATACATTGCATAGATAATTTCTGATTTATCAGTTGATTTTTTTTTTTTGTTTTATTATAATAATTTAAACAAATATTTCTAATTGTAGTATGCTGTGTTTTGAGCAACCCAATATAGTTGGGCAGCATTACTTGATTACTAAAGTATTTTCTCTCTTATTGTTTAATTAACAATATACATGATTATAAAGAGTAGATTGTAGTTCCGCTACACCCAGGTTTTAGATTTTGCAGGGCATTACAGACAGGTGGTACAAGGCAGCCAGAAAGAATCGCACTCCAATCGGCTTACACGTAATTAGGATTAGGTTCTAGTATAATCGGTCTATTTTGGTCATCCGATGAGGGGATGGTGTTTGGTAATCTACCCCAAGGTCCTTCATAATCGGATCTCTCTTTGATTACTGCTCCATCCTTATTGCCAAAGGTTTCTCATCTGAATTTCAAACGGGTCTAATGTTCTCTTGTTTTTAGCCTACCTCTATAGGGAAGTAATTTTGTTGCAATACATTGTATAAGATGAAGTTTTACTTGTAGCAAGAAAACAAAAAAGCAGGTCGACCCCCAAAAATATAGTGAATTTTTTTAAAATTCAAAATAATGTTAATTATGGCTCAATGTTATTAGATTATATTTTTTTAAATCTTTATACACAAATAATTAATAGTCCTTATGAAAATCGTTATTACAAAGAAAAATAATTTTGTAATGTTTTAAAGATTTGTTTATATATTTATAAAATGTACTAAATACAATGAGTAAATATACAGTATGACAGTATATTGTAATGGCTTGTGAAGAAATTGTCTATTTGTACCACTTCAATGTATATTTTATGTTAGAAGGTATCTCAGTCATCTTATTTCATTAAACTCGGAGATGAAGAGGAAAAGCAGTGGGATGATCGGTTACGAACTAGAGGGTTTCTGGAGGCAGGAATATTGTAATTAAAAGAGGTATATCAATTTCGAGATAGGAATCACCTGTGGTGTGTTAGCATAAACAGCCTTATACGTCCAAAGGATTTGGGTTCATGCCCGGCAGATGGCTCTTGGATTTATAAAGGTAGTAAAAAATCTTTGATTATGCCGTCCCTTGGAGGGAGCGTTAAATAGTTGTCCCTAATTACACCTAGGCAGGCAAAATATAGGGTTCCTACTGTAGTATCGCCACATTAGCATTAATTTGGTGTTAAATGAATAAAAAATTATAAGATAGGTCTATGGATGATTTTATCAGTTACATAATGAGGGTTATTTAAGATTTTTTGGATTAGAATTAAGTGGTTTAGTGATCCTCCAGACCTTAATCCCATGTGTCAAGATAGGTCTCATGATGGTTGTGGGTATATAGTAAATTAGAATTTTTTTTACTACGAGCTGTTTTTTGTCATTTCAGTCTTGTATGAGGATCCCAAGTAAGACTGTTACCAAATATGGACTCGTAGAATCTATTGAACAGAACATAATTTTAAAGTATACACTCAGATAAGAAGTTATAGGTTTACGTCGAAGAGTTAAAGTGATCAATTGAATTTTTAAGTTTCAATTTCTTACTTTAAACCCCATTCGTAAATGGATATGATACAAAACTGTAGTAGAGTCATTTATTCACTGATTTTATGTACTTATATATGTCCAAATATCTTAAGAGGAAAAATATTGATTTTAATCGCAAATTATTATTTAGAAGGGTCACCTTTCCTGTATAAAAAATGTTATTTATTTTGTTTTTACTGAGCTATTTCGTTCAAAAATATTACGCTCTTGTCTCTTTAAGGAAAATGGTGTTTGTGCAATTTATTTATGTTACGGTTATCTTTACTACTCTTAAATTTTATTATAAATCACGGGTGATTCTCACCTAAAAAATAATATCGTAAAATATGTAGTTATTCTGTTATTTATTTTCCTAAAAATTATTTTTTTTTTGTTTTTCGGCCTTGAAATCATACCTAATTATTTGTAATTGAAATGCAAATTAGACTCAAATATTGCTTACGCAACCTAAGTAAGTTAGCTTTACTTTGGATTGTTTTTAAAATTTGCTTCAAAAATGTTCATCTTACAACATTCTTACTATTCTTATTAAATAATACCATTATATGCTATTATGTAATTATTGTGAAGGAAATATTAGCTTCTTAATGGATAGATTTTGGTAAGGTATCTAATCCAATAGGAGTGAGTGATTTGATAATTCAGCTTCTCATCATGCCCTAGCCACGTGGATCAAACATCCCAAGCTAATTCACTATCGAGTTTCACTCCTTTACAATTCACAGCAATACATGGGTCATTTATATTATAATGTTGGTACGTCAAAAATAGTAATAATATTATTATTTTAATAATTTGTATATCAAATTCTTATTCTTCTTCATCATAATGCACATTTTTAATCTCTCCCTAATAAGATATTTATTTCTAATACGTTTTCCTCTTTAATAATATCTAAAAATTAAATTTAATTTGTGGAATTTAAAGATTGCAAAGAGATTTCATTCAAATTTATTTAGTTGGTGATAATATTTCAAAAGTGGAGTAAGTGGAAATATCCAAGGAATATGGTCTGGGTTGAAGTTAGTTGCTCGTATCACATACTTACTAATTAAGATATACTTTAAAACTTTAAATTATGTTTTTATAAAAATTAATTGGAAGAATAAATTTATAGTTTATGCTGTTTACAAACACATACTACTAGTCAATAATATTAAATAAAAAATTTTCTAAAATCTTAAGCTTTCTAAATTTATATTATTCATTTGTGAGAAATGATTCCAACCCTAATATTATGTTGTTTTTTTTGTTTTTTTTATTCCTCACGGTTCAGGATAATATTTTAGGATTACGATGACATTTTAATTGTTTTAGACAAAGAAATTTTGCAAATTCGACACTAGAGCTCATATAATACTCAGTAGCATTTCATTAAGGATAAACCTAACTTATGGTAAAAATTATTTAATTGTGCATTGATATAAGGAGTTTGATACAGTTGTTGGAATAGTTTTCGAAGAAAAATGTGTGCATGCCTTGATATAAAGCCGCACTTCTGGACTTTTGATTTTAGTGAAACTATTTCTGTAACAGTATGTATCCATAGTATATATCTACAGTATATATCTATCCTAAATATGTAAATTCAATTCGACGGGCCATTTCCGAACTAGTCTTGCAAAGAAATAATTTTTCGTGACTTGGTTTTATGAACTCAGCGGAACTTAAAATGTGTATCTCCGCCTTATATCTGTTTTAAAACTTTTTTACTTTCCCTTGCTTCGTATGGCATGCATACGTGAATGAAAGTTAGAATTCTTTTGATATAATAAATTTGACCGTTTAAATGTGATTACCACGATTAAAAATGGTGTATATACATTTCCTGACCCGATAAGTGTACCTTCCGTATTGTTAAAGTATTCCATGTAATCTTCTGGTTAACCAAGGCATTAAGTTGCTACCTACTTACCCTAAGCGGTTCATCCGCCTTGGTTTTCATTACAGCATTCATCTGCTGGCTTAAGGTGCCTGAAAGATTAATATCTTCTATTCCTTACCATTTCAAGCCCATTCGAATGAAGAATGGATTTGCTACTCGGTTACTTGCAGCTCATATAAATGGATCCTTGTTCTCATACGAGTTTTACGGATGAGCTGTTGATTTATGTCATGTAATATGAATGAAATAGGATGAAAAGCATTTGCGTCATGGAGTGTTTTACATTAAAGGTAAATGTGCTCATGTTTTTCTGATATACTGGTTTAAGCCGACATCGGTTTTTTTAACGGCCTTTAAAAAAAAAAAAAAAAAAAATAGTATTTGGATATAGCAATATTTATGATAATAAACGTTATAAACAATAACTTCCTTCACACACACTTAAAACCACATAAAAACCATTATAAACGTTCTGCTCTCATTTCAGAATACTTTTATCCATTTAGGGAAGGTGGATATCATGAATCATAACATTAATTTAAACAATCGCCGATAATATGTTTTTTTAAATACACAACTTGTGCGTGAATATCTTGAATGTACCACTCTAAATTAATGATAAATATTATATTTTCCCATTCCTTAAACATTTACAATTTCAAAAGATCATTTTAATATTTTTTATGAACTTTATTATTTCATCAATTCATACATGAAGTAGATTTAAGGGAAATATTGAACAATGACATGATACTCATGTAGGTAAACTGCCCGATGATAGGTTATAGGTTTCTCTGCTACCTTCTTTTCAGACTCTCCTAAGGATAGTTATTAGTGAAAGGAATAGTGTCGGCTAAATCATTAACATATGAAACATCCATTCATTATGGATTAGTTTATTGGGGAATAATAAAGAGCAATGAGGATTTTACGGGGTATTTTGGATTGTGAGTATTTAATACGAGAAGAATTCGATAGGTCATTAGACCCCAGCGTGATATTAGTGAATAATTTATTTTTATTTTTTTTTTTATTCGTATATATTACAATTTGTCATAATAGACAATAATAATAGTGCTACAGGATCTCATTCATACAATATTTACAATATAAACAAAAGGAAAGTCAAATTACATAAAATAAAATCAAAATAAGTAAACGTATACAATAACAAAATTAAGTAGACAAAATAAATACAAATAAATGAAGTTAACAAATAAATAAACCAAACATGTCACATTCATACCTATGTACAATATTTACAATCAGCTCGGGAACCCCGGACGGGGCTTGTCCCCCCACTTGTGGAAGGACAAGCAGAGTCCAAAGGATCCCAGCGCCTCCCTCTCAGCCGCATCACTGGTGAGAGCCAGCGGAAGCTAAGTGAGGGCGCCATAGAGAAGTGAATAATAACGATTTCTTTTGGGTTGTACTTTATGATATTTAAGTCAAGTTATGTATGTACCTCTTTAAAAATATAATTGACTAAATTCTTATTATCTGTTTCTTTCATTTTTTCCCCGATTAGTATGTAGCAGTAGTAGAGCCTAATACCATGTTATGGGCGTTATGAGCTGTCGCATTATTAAGGAATAGTTTCTTCGGTGTAGCGAAATTTAAAAAAGGTCACTGTGGTCTCCAACATTATTAAATGGTAAATAAGTTGAACATGAATCGTCCTTGTCCTTAAGAGTCTAAAAAAATCTTAAAGTGCTATATAGATAGGCAAGAGGTAAAAAAGGCTTCCTACTCCATAAATATAATGTATTCCTCAAAGATCAATTTTAATGATAAACAATGAGGCAAAATACTTACTGATGGAGAGCGGGTACCAGTGGACTTGGCAGAAAAATCTCCACCTTACCATTTATGAAATTCTGAAACTGGTATGTATGTAACACATGTAGACTTATACATCCGATTGTGATGGTATGCAGAAATGGTTCTGGCATACCGCCAGATGTCTTATGATGGAAGCCGAATAAGATAGGTAGAATTAAAAAAAACAAATGCGTATTTCAAATTATGGTCTTCAGTTTTGTTGTTATTAATTATTTGATAATGCCATGATACATTTTCCAAAAACTGCATCCTATTGATGTTTTCGGTCACGTTGCATTGACAGTAGAGAGAGCTTAAAGATCATTGAAAACATCCAACAATGACTGTAAGGGGGCCGGAGCCCAGACCTGCGTCATTAGTAAAGTACCGTTATCTCATTCAGCGTGGGACTATTTATTGTGATGGTGCAGATGCAAGAGGCCTTTGGCTATTGAGCGTAGTCATCTGGCCTGCCCTCCTTAACATCTCCACTCTTGCGACACAACTGGATCTTCCTCTGGAATCCTGATCTTGTTTCTTTTAACCTTTCGGAATGGCCATTCCTCCGAGCGTTGCCTTTGAATAGTCATGTATTTAAACGATTTATCTTCAACATTTCTGATAGAAACAGATTTAGTCCAGGCAATAGAGGAAGTTCACCCTATAAAAGATGCGTCATATTATTTTATTTTTTACATTGTTTAGGCCCATTAGGTAGTACTTCGTAGTACTAAATTTTCGTCTTCCCCTTGCTTGTTCCGTCATCTGGAAAAAACAAAACAAAAACGGTAAACCATTTGCACTTCTCTCAGTTTTTGTTCTTTTTTTTTTTTTGTTCAAATAATATTGCTTTATTGAGAAATAATACAATCTGTCACTATCTTGGGCAATAAGTATTAGAGATAAAAGAAGTCATTCATTCCATATTTACAAAGTAAAACAAACAAAAAATAAAATACCTGAATAACAAATGAAAAAAAATAAATAAATAAAAATAAAATAAAATAAATGAAATAAAATAAAATAATTATAATCTTGGCCATAGTCATATCTATATACAATATTTACATACTGCCCCTGGGAACTCCGAATCGATCCTCTGCATCCAGAAATCGATGCCGAGGCACAATGTCAGGAGATCCCAGCGGCTCTCAGTCAGCCGCGTCACCAATCTAGTCAGTGCAGACTGAGTGAGGACGCTAGAGCCACACACTCTCAGGCATGAGTGGAGAAGTTGGCCATTGCCAGCACACCAGTTGCTTATTTATAAGAGATCTCTTGGCCACTGCCACCTCAACCTACGAGGAGGGTTGTAAGGATGGTTGATACTAGATAGGGATTGTGCCAAGCGATTAGGAAGAAGAGCAAGTTTCTGGTGGAAAGTTGAGAATTCGGATGGGATGAGATCAAGGATATAAGGGATCTTGAGGTCATGATGTAAGGTCTTGTTTGTAACATAATAGGGAGCATTGACTATTGTTCTAAGGACTTTGGACTGAAAGGATTGCATACGTTTGATGTTCGAAATTTTAGTATCTAGTAACCCATAGTTCAATTCCGTAGTTCCACATAATTGCCCGTATCTTCTGTTGAGCTCTTGTCTTTTAAGTCGAGTATGTTGGTTCCAGGTCAGTCTTTTGTCTAGTAGGAAACCCAGGTACCGGACTGTGTCGGAACAGGAAAGTGGTATAGAGTTAAAATGAACTTTTGGACACGATTTACGTCGAAGGTCGAAGGTGACGTGCTTACTTTTGGATTGATTGACTTTGATGCGCCAATTGTCACACCAATGTTCAATCAAGGAGAGGTGTCTTTAGAGATGGAACGATGCTAGTTCTGGGTCTGAATGGGTTGATAGAATGGCAAAAGATGCTAGGAAGGTTCCAGGATCTAAAGGTATATCAGCTGTAAACAAGATATAGAGGACAGGACCTATGACGCTTCCTTGAAGTATGCCGGCCTCGATTGGGTAACAAATGGAGAACTCAGAAACACAGCGGACTCTGAAGGAACGGTTAGAGAAATAGGATCTTAGGATTAGATATAGGGATTGGAGATTTTGTTCTTTAGCTCATTTTTATGATCCATCCAACGCATTTTTCAATTTTTAGGTTTCTTTATTAAAATTTAGACAACAATATTTCTAATAGATTCGGTATATAACTTTTTTTTGCTAGACCGAGGGAATCAGCAATTGTACTCCATTTTCGTGTTCTTGTCGGTTGATTACGCTCGGTCTTGCAAAAAAAAATGTATGTGCTGAATTTATCGGAAAGTTTGTTGTCTACGTTTCTAAAAATAAAAATAAAAGTGCACTGGGATTGAGCTTAATGACAAACACTGAAAAAAGTACGATTTTTGACTGTTTTTTGAAGATGGCAGACGAAGCAAAAGGATGGGGGTGACGAAAACTTAGGTTAAGTACTACCTAATGGCCCTAAACAATGTTATAAAATAAAATAAAATTACGATGTAGGGTAAACCCTCCTTTTCACCCTCTATTGACCGGACTAATTGGTGTATGGCTTTAATTAGTGAATAGTTGGGGTTTTATATGTTTTTTTAAATTTTTATTATTTGTAAAACAAGAGCTTACACGAAAAAAAAAGAAACTATTTCTATTAAGGATAAACAAGATATTATTCCTTTCTTTTGTATTTACGACAAACGGTAATTATGAATATAATTATATCAGAATAAACAAAAATATTTAAAAAGACAATTATCATAATGAAAACTTAAATCTAAATTGTAAAAAGTTTGAAGTTAGAAAAAATAAATTAAATTAACTAAGAAACATATATTTTTTTACTGCTAGTTTAAATGTCAATCCGTACCTCTAATTTTATTAAATAAAATGATAAAATGAAGGTGAATTAAGTCTGAACGGTATGTTAATGATCTCCATTTCATAAATACAGACGTTGTTGTTGATCATGAAGCAATTTGAGCCAACATATTCTCAGTTGTTTTGGATATAGGTTTGATTCAACCCTAGTGATGTTTGGATGTTAGAAATATATTTGGTTGGATCCTGACAGTTCTATTATTATTTTAATTTTTACTGTACCAACCTACTATTCAGTACTTAAAATCCAAAGGAAGGCCACTGCGCTGTCAAACATATATACCTATCCTCAGCCAGGACTGAGACAACCATATTGAGAAAAAATAAATAAACAGAAACCGTTACCGGGAAATGAACATTAAATGTGAAAAGTGAATGCAATTTATGTGGTTTCATTTAATCCCTTTTTAGAATGCACAGCTTTGTAGAGTAGAGGGGGCATTGATAATTAATATTTTGCTCTCTCTTCAATTCCCCATCTCAATGGGGTTGTTCATTTGTACCCTGACCTTATGCTGGAATGTGGGCCGAAACATTGGAAATAGATATATGTTTTGTATTAATCTATAAAAGTTATAATATGAAATAAGGCAATTTTTTACTTTTAAACCTGTTATTTGTCGGCTTGGAAAGTAAATATTAAAAGGAATTGACATTTTAAAATTGACTGATTGCCAATTAGCAAATCATTCTTACTTACAAAAAGTTTCAGAGTTTCCCATATACGTGTTACTGCTCTAATTAAAACTTTTCTTATTTTCCGTCTGTGCCCTGCGTTATCGTTTTGTCAATGATGCAATCAACTCCTATAGGCTCGAGAGAATTAAATTTTTCACTGCGATTGTGTTTTTAATTGGGAATGGACGGTGTATCGGATGAAGTTTCTTTGATTAGAGGATTCAGATTGGCGTAACGGATCCGTGGTGGTGACAATAGGCCTCTGATGGTGAAGCCGAGGCCAACAAAACCAACAAAGGCGAAGATCAACGACTCCTCATGATCCACAGCACCCGTAGAAGACCCGACATCCTTCGCGAGGTTCGAGGCCGCAGCATTTGGGGTTGGTTGGCCAATTCCACTTCCAGGCAGAGCGGCAAGGTAGTAAACATTTGCATATGCTAAGTAGTTTGTGCCATCCGGGCTTGCTAAATATTATGGCAGCGTCTATGTTGACATAATTAGCTCATTCTCTGAGTAATCGTCAATAATGAGGTAGCATGATTTTGTATTAAACGGAAGGTTGGTTTAAACATCCTTATTTTGATTCAGGCTTTCTAAGTAGGTCGTGACCTTTTTGACGTACTTATAAATATTGTGCATTTGATAAATAGTTTGGAGATACGAATTATTTATTCTGTTCATTCATCTGGGGGCAACCCTAGGGTATGGAGACCCTCTTGGGGCAGACCCAGCTTTTTAAAGTGTGTACCAAAACTGGAGAAATCCTGAGGCTGAGTGTGGTCTCGGCCTTATCACCTCGTTGGCCTATTAACAGTGCGAATCTCTATATGTGCTGAGCCCAATACCCTTTATGAGTTGTAGAGGTACAGGCTTTTTTTTTCTATTTTATTTTATTTTTTTTAGATACGAATAGATCTTCTTTTGAGGATTATAGTGATTGATGAATCATATATCGCTATAATAAGTCTAAAACATCTATTTTTCTTTTCTTTATTGTCGAAATATGCTGAGTATGCACCGCGAATAAATCATTTAGTCTTTTTATTCATTGCCACTTCTTTTTCCTCTGCAACTTCGCAGAGTTTTGTGCCTTCCTCATTTGATGAACACGTTTCCAGAATTCGATTAAATCCATATGAACCTCACTTGTGTTGTACATTTTAGCTATTTCGTTCTTCATCTGTTCCGGACTTCATCAAATATTTTCTAGTTCAATATTTTTTTTTACCACAAGCCCTTCAACTTGAATTCTTATTCCCTCATTCCCGTCCTCACATCATCTACAATACTCTCATGTAAGATAAACCCTCATTCTGTGCCGCCTTCTAAAAAACCTAATTTATTATTTTTATTAGCTTAAACATATTATTACCTAATCCAGAGGCATTGATTAAACTTTTTTCTTTCCGAACGATTCTCAATATTGTGTTTGAGTGTTGTGCTAAAATAATGATTCATTTCATATTTTCATATTGATTTTTATTTTTATTTCATATTGAGAAATCAGAAACAAATAAGCCAATTAAAATTAGCAGCAAAGGGAAGAATAGACAAAAGTAAAAAACAAAATTAAACTTAATTTTTTTTTTTTTAATCTATTGTGATTTGTTACCTCGCGCGGATCTCATTACCGCGTATGGGGAGCGTCCCACGGGTGGCGGATGTGGGGATGGTCGGTGGAATTTCCTCGGAAGCTCCTCCCGGCTAAGTCCGATGGACTCGCTGACCAACAATGAGAGCGGCCCCCCAGGCTTGCTGGAGGGTGTGACGTAGGTTCGAACGCCCTACTCACATATTTTAGTTCACAAAAGATCACCAAAAGTCATGGATTCCTCTGAGGTAAAACGCTCATTATCCGGAGGTAAACTAGTCCCCCGTTCGGGTCTCCGGGTGGGGACTGCTTCAGGGGAATCATGGCGCAAGATGAAAATTAGAGATCTAACAATAGGGACGTGGAACGTTAGAAGTTTAAATACGGCAGGTGGGTTAAAGTCGGTCGCGAATGAAGTTAAGGGGTACCATTTAGATATCGTTGCATTACAAGAGGTTCGCTGGCCAGGGGAGGGTTCGTTAACAGAAGGAAAGTATACTATTTGGTACGGGGGGAGCGTTAATTATTGTCTAGGTACCGGGTTTCTGATTAGGAATAGATTTCTTTCCGCATTACGGGACGTACAGTTCTTTAGTGAAAGAATATCGGTTGCTATATTTCAAGGGCGTTGGTTTAAAATCGCGTTTATAAACATTCATTCTCCCACCGAAGACAGTGATGATGAAGTAAAATGCGAATTTTATGATAAACTAGAGTCGGTTTACGATAAGTTACCGCGAAATTACATTAAGATAATACTAGGCGACGCGAACGCAAAGGTTGGAAGGGAAGAAGTATATCGTCCTACAATCGGTAAAGAAAGTTTGCACGAATATAGTAATGATAATGGGACCCGACTAATAAACTTTGCCATTTCGAAAAACCTAGTAATCAAAAGTACTACATTTAAACATAAGGATATTCATAAGTATACGTGGACATCGCCGGATGGACAAACACGGAATCAAATCGATCATGTTTTAATACAAAACAGATGGCAAAGTAGCATAATTAACGTGAGATCGTATCGGGGTGCAGAATGCGGTTCTGATCATGAATTAGTAATCGCGAAACTTCGACAAAAACTAAATACAAAAAAGAGAACACCGAACTATATTCGTCCCGAGAATTTTGATTTAGTTAAATTGAACAACCTCGAAATTAGAAAACAATTCGCGATAGAAGTAAAAAATCGGTTCGAAGCTTTGGAATCTTCAGACGAGGAACACGAAGATGTAAACAAATTATGGGAAGGAATCAGGGATAATATTAAAGAGGTCGGTAATTTATGTCTTGGAAAAATCGAAAATAAAAAGAACAAACCTTGGTTCGACAGGGATTGTCAAAATATGTGCGAAAAAAGAAAAACCGCTAAACTGAATTCCTTAAATAATCCAAGCGATAATAATGTGGCTTATTTTCGGTTAGTAAAGAATGAAACTTCAAAACTATTAAAAAATAAGAAAAGAGAGTATCTTAAAGACAAAATAATAGAAATAGAAAAACACAGAAACGAAAATAACGTAAGAGAGATGTACAAAGGTATAAACAAATCGCGTAAAAGATTTGAACCTCTATTGAATGCGGTTAAAGATGCAAATAACAATATAATTGCGGATCCTTCTGAGATATTAAATAAATTTAAACAACACTTTGACGGCATCTTAAATACGGAAAATAATAATCAATCTCCTCTCTCCGAATATCAGAGCGCTGAACCATGGATAGACGCTCCGAGTAAAGAGGAAGTCGAAATGGCGATAGGAAAATTAAAACGTTATAAGGCCGCAGGAAATGATAATATCACGAGTGAATTAATCAAGGCGTGTGGAGAAGCGGGCGTTTCCAAAATACATTTTTTAGTTAAAAAGATCTGGGAAACTGAAAAAATGCCAGAAGAATGGAAAGAATCAATACTTATTCCGATTCACAAAAAAGGACCGAGGTCGGATTGTAACAACTATCGTGGGATCTCTCTTCTCCCAGTATGCTATAAAATATTCTCGTCAATTCTAACTAGTCGAATCACGGAATACGCTGAGGAAATTATCGGAGATTATCAATGTGGTTTTAGGCGGAATCGCTCGACTATAGACCAAATATTTTCCTTACGTCAAATATTAGAGAAAAAATTGGAATACAACGGTGTAGTCCATCAACTTTATATCGATTTTAAAAAGGCTTATGATTCAATAGACCGTCAGAAGCTATATAACATCATGATTGAACAGGGAATACCTAGAAAGTTAGTAAACCTAGTAGAGATGTGTTTGTCGGAAACATTCCATAAAGTTAGAATCGGTCATAATTACTCCGAGAGATTTGAGGTGCGATCGGGTTTGAAACAGGGTGACTCCCTTTCACCTGTGTTATTTAATATAGCTTTAGAATATGTCATAGAAAAGGTGATGTGTACCGAGAAAGGCTTAAATATGGGTGACAAGATTCCGGTTTTGGGGTATGCCGATGATCTGGTACTGCTAGGTGAAGACACGGAAACCATACAACTAAATACAAGTGTGTTAATAAAAACCGGTAAAGAAATAGGACTCGAATTAAATACCGATAAAACGAAGTATATGATTAGTAGTAGAAACGGTGTCGATCTTGGTGATATTGATGTATCAGGTCATACTTTTGAACACGTAGAGAAATTCAAGTATTTAGGTTCAATTATAACTAGAAAAAATGAAATCCAGGAAGAAATAAAGTCCCGATTAAAGGTGGGAAATGCGTGTTATTATTCAGTTGCTAAGTTACTTAGTTCGCGACTTCTATCTAAAAACTTAAAGATTAGAATTTATAAAACTATTATTCTTCCAACGGTTCTTTACGGATGTGAAACGTGGCCGCTTACTTTAAAGGATGAACAACGGCTTAAGGTTTTCGAGAATAAGGTACTGCGTAAAATATTTGGTCCGAAGAGAGATGCGGCCACTGGGGAGTTTAGAAGGTTGCACAACGCGGAATTGCGGAGTTTGTACCCTGTGAATATAATTGAGTTGATAGCATCGCGGAGACTCAAATGGGCGCGTAAAGTTGTTGGGCTTAGTGAGGAACGGATTCCGAGAAAGTTGGTATTCGCTGAACTGACTGGTAGGCGTCCGAAAGGTAGGCCGAAGCGGAGATGGGAGGATTGCGTTAAGGCTGATCTCGGGAGCTTGGGCTTGAATGGTGAGCATTGGACGATTCTGTGTAGGCGGAATTTGGTGGTATCGGCATCGAACCTTCGGGTTCGCTAAGCCTATTATTATTATTATTATTATTATTATTATTGTGATTTGTTTTATTTTTGCATCTACCTATCAAATATGTTTTCAATATATCTTTCAAAAACTCCAATGAATTCTACTTAAAATTTTCAGTAAGTAGCTGTTACGAAATTTTAGTTTTTTTTAACCATGTGCTTTATTTTCAATTTATTTGTTAATTTTTTTTTAATTTTTGATCTTCCAAAAAACAACAAAGGTATGTAAATTTTGGACACAACAATGAGATTTATTGGTAGAATGAATAATCGTGCAATGAAGTTCACAATGCATACAAAGAAAAATTTAAATTAAAGAAAATTTTCTCTTTATTAAATATCAAAGAAAGAAAACCGATAACCTTGAGGAATTATACTGAGATCTTTCTACCAAATAAACCAAAATACTTTTATAAGTAGTTAACTGGTTAGAAGAACAGTCTTATACTTCTTCGATCAACAGTTTTATTAATGCATTGCCTATTACTTCGCAAGTGATTTTTTTTTTTTTTTGCAGAGCTTTTCTAATTTTTCATCACACCGAAGATACAGACGTAGGTTTTTTGAAAGTTACGTCTGACGACCGGTTCTTAAATTACAGTGGCAGATCAAAGTTAAATTGTCCTTTACCGAAACAAAAAGCATTGTAGAACATTTTCATAAATTTTTATATTTATGGAATATATATCAAGTTTAATAATATAGGAAAATGCATTAAAACAAAATAAAATACATGAAATAATTATTTTATTTTATTAATTCTTGAGCACTGCTTATTGCATATTTATTACACTACCCCCCTCTATATTTAATCATCTTATTTAGTGGATGCTTCAAGAAAAGAAAATTGCGATTTCCAAAAGAAAGACAGGATACTGAGGGTGGAGCCTACTCCACTGCAGTAGAGGGTGTTGCCAATCCGAAAGGTCAGATCAGGTAGAAAGGTATAGTAACTTGGCATGATTTGTTGCTGTTGAGCAGAAATCTCCTTGGGGCCTTTCTGTATTACCTGCTTTTATTATCACCATCCTTTTTTTTTCTTCTTTTTTCAGGTACTCCAGTCATATCCTGACTAACTGCTTTTTACATCCCTCTTTTACTTGTCGCATCTATTTTTCCTTTTGTTGGTTTTATTCTATACCTATCTTACACAATCGCCATGACTTTGTTCAGGGGCTGGTCTATCTTCATCATAGACAAATACTTGAAAGCATATTCTAAATAAATATAGTACCAACCCTTCTTACATATATTGATTTTTTAAATTTTTATTTATAGTAATTTACAACTGTATTAAACAGCACAATGAGTAAATATGCAGAATGAAAAAAAAGTCATGAAAATGTCTTGAGAAAGAACTACCCAGTGGTCGCACTTCACTATTTTAAGGCAGTAGGTCCCGAGGCCACCTTCTTTTAAATCGCCTCGGAGGGTTATCAGGAATATCTGAGGAAGATAAATTACGGACAAGTGGGTTTGTGTGGGCAGGGAGTATAGAATGAAAAGAGGAGCATCTGTCACGGGCTATGTTTGCAACAAATGGAATGTTTAGGTCATTATGGAGGACTTGATTGGTGACAAAATAAGGAGCATTCAGGATTTTGCGAAGGATTTTAGATTGTAAGGATTGGATGCGGGAGGAATTAGATGGTTTCGTAGAGCCCCTAAGCTCGATTTCATATTTTTAAATAGGTCTGATAATAGTGATGTTAATAAGTTTTATAATATACTGGAAGTTTTGAACGTTTGTTTAGTAAGTGTTGTAGTAAACGATATCTTCGAGCAGGTTCTTGTAGTTTCAGTCTGAGGATTTCAAGTAAGGCGCTTGTCACCTAGGTTATCGGGTTTGTTATACAGGAGTAAGTTGATTTAGAGTGTATTATATAAATTAAACAGAGAAATATTCTTAAAAGCTGTAATAATAATACTATATGAACCAATTAATGCGTATCAAACATTCTTTTCTTCATCCCTGTAAACATTAATTCAAGCAAATCAATACGTTTTTAAAAAAGAAATGATGTACTTTTACAATTGCCTTCTATAAATACTTGAGGTATTTAGGAGGCTCTAAACTTTCACAAGGCAACTGGGTGAAAAATCATGTTCAAATTATGGGTATTAGGATCGTTATGAATTTCCTGGAAAGTTGTTTTCTCTTTCTTATTTATTCATCTGTCTCTCTTATCGTTGTAGCTGATGAAAGAGAAAAATAGATATTCGTAAATCGATACGAACATTAAGCCTTGTGTTTTGCAATTTTAGTTTCCGATTGTTTCATGCGACTGAATTGATTTTCCTATCTCCACCAATTAGATGTTCTTTATTTATGGATTTTATATGACGCCTGTATTCACCACTCGAAGACTAAATTTAAATTTATTTTAGGACACTCAGATGAAGATTAAATACTTACTAAAAACTTTAGGACTCATCACTCATTAGCCTTGGTATGTCAGTAAAAAACACTTTACATTCGGACTTGAGTATGTAACCCATGGTACAAGATCACTTCCTTCATCCCTGTTACCAGGCCAACCGCAACCGAAGGATCTGCCCAACTTATTAACAATTGAAATTCACTATTCAGGACGCTGATCAAGAAAAACTTTATTATGTAATTTAAGGTATTCCTCACATTCGCTAGATGCGCAGTAACGCAGTTGCGAATGAATAAAAAAATAATAATAAAAAAGAAGCTTCAAACATTATTTATTAACAAGTGATAAATTACACAGAACTGTCGTTTATCTCAATGTAATTGTTTGTTATTTGAAATAGATTTACTGTTATCTATATGTAACCTTGAAAATAATTGAATTGCAAATGAATCTAGTATTATAAGCGACTTTGATTCTTTGCTTGAAATAACGTTGTTGCTAAGCCTCTTTAACTAATATTGTTAGGGGGACAGACCTTGAGGATATGTTGAAGGTATGTGGAGGTGAAGCATTCGACCGCGCGAGATGATATCTCGGCCCAGCGAAGCGGAGCGGCTTGGGGCAGTCGTGTGCACCTTCGGTAGGCTGGCTCCTCATAGATATTGATTGAAAAAGTTGTCGCTTCACCTTGTGTATACAGATTTGAAATTTTTTTTATCAAGTTGCTTACTTTTCTACGTGATTCTCGCCGAAATAGTTATGAGATATACAAAAAGAATAGTAATCATGCTCTTGGAAACTTGAATCCCGATTGAGAGAAGAAGAAAATAAACTTTATTTACATTTTTACATATTGACAAAATATTTATAAATGATTTCGGATGAAACATCCTTACAATCAGCAAATGTTTGGTTCATTTGGTAGTTATAATCTAATTAACTAATCAATAGTTGGTGGTAAAATTAAATTGTGATTATATATGGTTGTAGGAAAAATTATACAAAAACCTAAAAATAAAAACAGATAACATAATTGATAATATAAAATTATAAATTAAAATAAACTAGCTTAAGTTAGTAACACATGTTTAGTTCTTTTATGAGTGTAGCGTTTTAGAGATGCTTTATTATAGTTTCTGATTTCCTTTATTAATGGATTTTTGGAGACTGGTGTTTTAGGAATCCCGATATTTAACTGAAATAGGCGACTCATGAGCTATGGGTCAGATATACCAAGTATAAATACGATAGCTCAAAAAGTTGTAAGAAATAAATTACCTGAAAGATACCTAAAATATATTATTGAATTCCTTGAACATTTCTTTTTTTTTCTTCTTCTTCTTCTATATACCTATATAATATAGACGGAGAAGAAGAAAAAAAAACAACTTTATCCTGGGACTAAGTGCCCTAAGAATAACATGAAATTTAACATAATAAAATATTCTCATCTGGCCAAGATGCATAATTAATGAGGATAAAACATCAAAAAAAAGAATAATAAAAGATTTAACACAAGTAAAATGAATAATTAAAAGCCTTAAACACTTATAAAAAAACTAAAAGTATTGAATATCATCTAACAGTGCAATTATTATTGTCAGCTAGCGTCATTATCGGAAGTTAGAAGATATTAGAACAAAAGGTATTTTTATTGCAATTAAATTATGTTTGTCACTCCATTTATTAGCCTTCTCCATACGCCTACCTTCCTTTCATACATCTACCTTTTCAACCTATCTAACTATGAACTGTTGTTAGTAATATCCTTGGTATAGCAATATTTTACGTCGGCAAACATCACCATTGTTGTGGATTGCCTTTATCAATAAAATAAATAAATAAATGTGTTAAAAGTAATTATTTAACTTAAAGATGTAACGCTATAAGCGGTTTAGATGAAAACTACGTAGAGTAGGGTGGTGCTAGTTAAGATATCGCTCACTTGAGGAATTTTAGTTCCTGAGCGATAAGTCTTAATAGCTTGTTGTGCATACTGATGGATTAATAATTTATCCCGTTGCATAAGTGATTAGTAATTTATTTCTAACAAGTCAACAATTGAAGAGCTACACCGGTTTAAATGCAGAACGGCAAGTAAGCTCAACGTGCCCTCTAGGTTGAGTAAGTAATAAAAAATAAAATATATATATAAAATATACTTTTGAAAATAAACTTTTTGAAAAAGTATTTTAATGACAAAAGTTCCAATCCCGCTACTCCTTCTTTCCGCTATTTGATAATTTCGGGTGAAGTGAAGAATTTTTGAGATATTTCGATAGCCTAACTTGCCCCTATGCTCAACTAGCCCCGCCCTCCCTTGCAGTCCTAAACCATTAACTTTAAGTTTCTCCATACTTTGGGCTTCAATAATTCAATAATACTTCACTTCAATAATTTGAATGTATTTCAAATTTTGATAGTGAATTTAAGAATAACACACGGTTCTGTAGGAATTTTTCCAGCTGCTTTCTTTTACTTAATTATTAACTTGTAAACGCAATCGCATTGAAAAATATTTTGTGATTAGGATATAAATAATAATGCAGATTTCACAAATCATTGTAAAACCTGAATATCTTTTTATTTTTTAAATGATCTAATTCAATGACAAATAACAAAAATACTATCTTGAAACAATTATATATATATATATATATATATATATATATATATATATATATATATATATATATATATATTTAATAAATAGCTAATATATAACAGTGGAAATGTGGGGAAGTCATAGCAAATAACCTTCTACCGCAAACAGGTTCAGCTTTCTTGCAAGGTTGGCATCTCTTCCTCCACCCAGCCTTCGTATACAGCTCCAATTAGCACACTTGTGTAATAAAAAAATGTTTTATTATTTTCATTTAAATAATAATTGCCTCTCAGACCCTTTTTAATTGTAAACTGGCAATAAACAAGAATAGAAAAAAAAATTAAATACAAATTTAAAAATGCTTTATCAGAATTCGATTGTTCTAACATACGCGAGGATTTTCTTTCGTGAGGAAATTTTACTGTTGCCGGCGTTCTGCCACAAATCCAGACAAACATACTGAGTTCAGCAAAGTGAAAAAAAAAAAAAAAGGATCAGTAAATTTTCCGTTGGCGTAAGCTTTGCAGCCTCCGTCGGGTGCCAAAGCTTTACCAGGCTGCCTGATTACAAACACCGCGGTTTTTCTTCAGTTCCTTTTTAGTTTTAAAATTATTATTCCCTGTTTCTTGTGTTTTATGCTGTGTATAAATGTTTAATGATATAAATAAAACCCATTAAAAGTTTTTGCTTTCCATCAATTTGTTAAATGTTAATAATAATTTTGACCCATGAAAATGATATTTAAAAGCTTTTATAAAAATGTAATCTAATGAACTTTCAATACTTATGTCCTGTAAATTAAAAGTCCTTATTTTTTTAATTTTGGCTAGAAATAGTATATTTCAATCGTGAAATGTAAAATAATTAAATAATTCTACGGCTACCTCAATCATTTAACACGGAGAAAGCCACAACACTCTCTTCTTTCCTTATTCGTATAAACCGAAATAACCAAGTTTTCTTCATTTGTTTTATCTAACGATGAAATAACGATAAAACTAGGAGCTGCTTTATTTGGTACATTAATCAATTGTATATTACTATAATTATTTAATTCCAGTTATTGATGTACCTGTGACATTAATGATCTATATATTGCACTTTAGGAAAAGTAAGCGTTCCAAAAGAGCTTTCGAACCTGTTAAACCGGCATTCGAAAAGAAAGTAGTGCCTCAGCTATGTTGAAAAATTATCATTTTCTCTTCTGATCAGATTAGATTTATGCCTTCAAATTATTCTTGAAGATGTGCCTTCAGCTGATAATTAATAAGCCGTACATATTAAGTACAGTTTCATTTCCATAACAAATGGTTTTAGGTTTTTGTTATTAAAAACAAAATTCATATAATAAAGCCGATTACAAACAGGAATACCAAAGGAGTCGACCCACGATCCGTTATTATGTATAATTTAAATATATTTTTTTTTTTATTTAAAAGAAATTTACAACTGTATTATAATAAAATACAATAAGTAAATGTGCTAATAGATCAAGTGGGCGTGATACAGGCATGTGAAGAAACTACCCAGTGGTAGCACTTTAAAGTTAATTCAGCTAAGGAGTTCTCGAGGCCATCGTCTTTTCAGCCGCCTAGGAAGATGATCAGGAATAGGAGATGAGAGTTTGCGGACGAGTGGGTTGGATTGGACGGGTAATTTGGAATAAAAGGAGGAATATCTAGTTCGGGCTAGATCTGCGACTAATGGGATATTTAGGTCTTTATGAATTATTTTATTGGTGACAAAGTAAGGGGCGTTTAGGATCTTTCGGAGGATTTTGGATTGCAAGGATTGAATGCGGGAAGAATTGGATGGTTTGGTGGATCCCCATAACTCAATCCCATATGTCCAAATAGGCCTAATGATGGTTATATAAATTATTTTTTTGTTGTATGTGGAAAGTTTTGATCGTTTGTCCAGTAAGTGTTGTAGTAAGCGGTATCTACGAGCTGTTTCTTGTCGTTTCAGTCTAATGTAAGGATTCCAAGTAAGATGTTTGTCTAGATGTACCGGATCTGTTCAACTGAGGTGAGTGGAATATTGTTAAAGGAAATAGTGGGACAGGCGGACATAGGTTTTCGACGAAGGGTGAAGGTAATTTGATGGGATTTAGTAGGGTTGATTTTAATTCTCCACTTTTGACACCATTCTTCAATGGAAGAAATGTGAGACTGAAGGGTTTTGGAAGTAACAGATGGGTCATTATTTACTGATAACACACAAGTGTCATCTGCGTAGGTTGTGAAGACAGTACCAGGATGGATTATAATTTAAATATAAAATGCTTAGTTGTTCTGGCCTCTTTAACGATAACAAGCCGACAATACAGCACTGCACGATACTAAATTTTCAACATCGCTTGAAATTACTGCAGAATAAATCAATAAAACGTATTCATGATAAATCAAAGTCTTAATTTTTTTTTTATAATATATACCATCAATATAACTTAAAAGTTAAACAATGTAAGCATTACAAACCTAAACCTTCATAAGGGCTGATAGAAAACAAAATAGCAATCAAGATGAACTTGGATAAAATTAAAAAAAAAAAAAAATAAGAATAGACAAAAAACAATAACTGATTATTATATTAAACATTATTAATGCTTAAATAAAACTGAATGAAAAGAAACTCGAGTAGTAAAAAATGTTTATTTTGTTCCTATCATCATAAATTATAACCATAATGTGCTTGTATTCCGTTTCTGCGATTAATGAATGACAAAAAAGAAATCATCCAAAGGTATATTATTATTTTTTATACTCCTACTTATTATTATTATTTTTATCATCTTTCTATATGGTTGTTATTTTGACATTTCTGATAATGACCAAAACATGGACACTCAATGAATTTTTTTTTTGTACAACTTTATTTCATTAAGAAACCATAATAATAATAAACCACACCCAAGATATTAATGCTTTCAGAGTCAATGCATACTATATATTCAAAATAAAATAAAATAACATATATATAAAAAAAAAAAAAATATATATATATATATATATATATATATATATATATAAAAGTAAAAAATAATAATACTAATCAATAAATAAAGTGTTAAAAGAATGTATATTATGTATTTTTTTAAATATGTTACATCCAATCCTTTATGCAATATACCAAGCCCATTAATGAGTGTATTTTTCTTCACAGACGTCATACACGACCAAATTTTCCTATTTTAAATTAAAACATCAACTTTACTTACATTATAATTTTTAATTTAAATAACGTAATGTAATTATTTCCGAAAAATGCAACTTTTTTCGGTCAATTGCTTTAAGTAATTCACAGAAAAAATTAAGACTCTTGGTTGTAAATATAATCTTTGAAAACATTAACTTCAGCCTAATGAAGTTGCTTCATATGTTCCATTAAAATGTTGTTACGATAAAATGCCCACGTATTTAATTGCTAAGTTGTAATAAATGCCTTACAATTAGTAAAAACAAATTTATTTAGTTTATTTATTGAACTTTGGGACTGTATTAACTGATACAACCGTAAGTAAATATGCATAATGATTAACTGGCTTGAAACTAACATGTAATGAAACAAATCGTTGGTATCTTATTAATTCGAGGTTTTTCGAAAGTTCAAGTTAATTAAAAACGTTTTTCTTGAAAAACAAAACAAAAAACAATGAAATATTCTGAGCTATATATTTTCTATTTTCGAATAATATTGTTCTCCATTCTTATTTACTAAACAGTTCCTCTTGTATCAAAGCTTAGTTTTGTCAAAGGGGATTTATTCTTGAAGCCCTTTCATCGCACTGCATTGACCAAAGCTGACCAATCTTCCGTTTCGCTAGCCTTCCTCCCCGTGATGACGCAGGTTAAACTTAAAGCTCTAAAATGGTGACGTATATATTATTATGTAATATTATACGTCACACGGTTACGTGATAGTCAAGTGATGTTCATGAAACGATAGTTATCATTAAATTCAATAATGGCCGTTTTCACTAACAATATCGTATTAATAAAATATACGTATCGAATAAGTTGAAAAATTATTAGAAAACACGTTATAGATTTACATTTGCGAATTCTTTCTGCTGAAATATGCCCTTCTATTGCATTGTGAAAGTCTGAATAATAAATGAATACGGTACCGATGAATTGGCCGCATAATATAGCCTTTCAATACTCACGAGTTATGCGTATTTCGCAAATAAGTGTTTCACTTTTTTAGGGTTTCATGAAAAAAGAACGATTTAGAAGGGTACTGGAATGCCCAAAATAGTACAAACATTTTGCAACGCTAGGTCTCTCGAGGGGGAACAGTAAATATTTTTAAGACTTCTCTTTGAAAAAAGAAAATAGGAGGAAAGGGAAAGGGGAGAAACGAAAAGAGGTGATTGCATTTGCAGAAGAAATTGTGAGCTTACGATTCTTCAGAAAGAGTCGTAAACCCGGGCGGACTATAGAGGGGGTAAACAAAAAATTGGATACCCTCTTTAGGCAAAGTTCTTCTCTCTTTCTGGAATATTTCTCCTTCCCAATTCTGGAGGCCAAAGCAGGTTTTTTATTTCTACGGGGCGAAAAGTTTTGGAGATTCGTAAGTAATAATTCACAGTCCTGGCTAATTGAGTAATGCTTTGAAGCTTGTTCATTCTATGTGGGAATACTATTTTTCATCAGCGTGACATTAGTAGGAAACCTATAAAATATCTGAAAGTCTCCAAAGTATTAACTTACCGTTCTCAAGAATTCTCAAAAATTAATATTATTCATACATGTTTAAATCATTTTTTTTTTTATTTTGTACCCATTTGTCTAGCAGCTCTTGAAAAATATATGTTCTATTATATTATTTTATTAGAAAGCGGCGTGGTCCAGGAAATAGAGCGCTAGTCTACTGTTCTCCGGGGCCTATGACGGGTACGAATCCCGGCTATGACATAATTATTATTTATTCTGTTAATTTAGCTCGGTGGGAGAGGGGCGACCCTAGTGTATGGAGACCCTCCTGGGGCAGACCAGGTCTTCATAGTGGGTACCCAAATCAGGGATCAAACCTGTGGCTAAACGTGATCAAGGCCTAATCACCTCATTGCACTGCCGTTGGCCTAAAAACAGTAAAAATCTCCATATGTACTGAGGCCAAGACCCTTTATCAGTTGTAGACGTACAGGTTGTTTTTTTTGGTTTTTTTATTTATCATTTTATTAAATAGTGTGATGTGGTCCAGATTTGAAGTGAATATATTTTTTTTTTTCTAAATTCATTTAATTGATATTTAAAACTGTACACAGTACAACAAGTAAATGAACTATTTACAGAACATTGGCTTGAAAAAGTCTTGAGAAGAATCTACCCAGTGGTAGCACTTCAGCGTTTATTTGGTAAGCAGGTCTTTTAAGAGATCTCGGAGGATTTTCGGGAATAGATGCCGATGAGAGGATAGAGACAAGCTGGTTTGTATGGGCGGGTAATTTGGAATGAAAGAAGTATCTTGTTTGGGCAATCTCTGCAACGAGTGGGATATTCAGGTCTCTATGGATGAGTTTGTTGGTAACAAAGTAAGGAGGGTCTAGGATTTGTCGAAAGATTTTGGATTGTAAAGATTGGATGCCGGAGGAATTCTATAGTTTAGTGGAGCCCTATAGCTCTATGCCACAAGTCCAGATAGGTCTAATAATGGTTTTGTAAATGAGTTTTTTGAAGTAAAGAGGGAGTTTTGATCGTTTGTCAAGTAAGTGTTTTAATAGTCGATATCTACGAGCAGTTTCTTGTCGTTTAAGTCTTGTATGAGGATTCCATGTAAGACGTTTGTCAAGATGAAGTCCAAGGTATCGTATTTGTTCTACAGTGATGAGTGGGGTATGATTGAAGGAAACAACTGGACAGGAAGTCATAGGTTTACGTCGTAGAGTCAAGGTGATTTGGTGGGATTTATTAGGATTTATTTTGATTCTCCAATTGTGACACCATTCTGCAATGGCGGGTACATGGTTCTGTAGGAATTGGGAAGCAACATTATCATCATTATTCACAGATAGCACGATTATGATTAATCATAGTATATGTTTTGTTTGAAATGCAGGACTAATTTTACTATTTCGGAAGATAAGATCGATTTAATTTTTTTTTTTTCGATGCTGGTTAAAGTCGCATTTCTTGTTAAAATAATTCCTATAAATTGACATATTGTAACTAGGATACGATTCATCATGGAATGTAATTTTCAAATAGTCATATTTCTATGCTTATATGATCAAGATATTCTTTTCGATTTCACTTTTACAACGGTTTCATGATTTTGCTTTAGATGTTTAAATGTTTTCATGCAAAGTAATGTTTTAATTATAAAGGCAGAAAAGCCCTTAAAATGTAAAAAGTGCATGCATCGCACTTAGAAATATTACCTTAAAATACCTTCGGGTAATAAAAAGTTAAATAGCTTGTAATATATGTATTGTATATATTGTGTATTTTGAAATAATAACAAAGCCAGAGGGTGAGAAAAAAAAAATTCAAAACGGATTAGAACCACCATTTTTAACTGGATTTTCCCTTGAATCTAAATAGTAGTAACTAGGATTGCCACACTAAACAGGACATTTTGGAAACTCCCTTCCCGATGTAAGAAGAGATCGGAAATAGCATGAGTTTAAGTGTCTATATGTGTGAAGGAGGTTGGATTACGCACGAGAAATTGAGTTTGTGTGCCAATGTACATAAATTTGAACTATATCATTTCCAATCCATGTTATTAACGTAAGAAGTGTTTTTGAACTGCATTATTTTGCTGTTGAGAGTTCGCTAGTGAACCTCAGAAAAAACAAAACAAATAAATGGGTATTCACTCACAATCTCCCCCGGGTATGTGAGACCCGTCAGCCAATTGATGGCTACTCATAAAAATAGGCGTATGGAGTGATGACCCTATCCTATAAAATGTCATCGAGTATCGCGGTGTGGATACTATAAACCATACCGCGCGGCTAAGGGCCTCCAAGGCCTGTCGCGCCAACTGAATAAATGAATAAAATGTCCATTTCTTGTGAAACGCATGTCTTATAAAATACATTCTATCTACTGAGCAATTGTCGTGATTATTTAGATTTATTGATAATACTCTGTAACTGAACATAATCTTTAGCAAACGGGTATCCAACTAAGCCGTAAAGCTAAAATCCGTATATTATTTTTTTATTCAAATACTCAAATCATTGATAAGGTTTCTTTGGCCCTTGAACAAACATTGATTTTAGGCTTAAAATTTCTGATGGATTATTTTTTTAGATACGTCATTCTCTTTTAGACCTGGATTCCTCTGTGATCTAACTGAAAAAAGTTGGCCTTATCTTTCAGTGTTGAAGGTCCTGTAGATAATTTAGACTCGCCCGGCTGATATCGCCTTTGGCAGAGGTTTGTATTGCTAAGTAGACAGATAGCCGATGGGATTGGACCCTCCCCAGATAGACACTTCCATTTGGATAATGGATGAGCCCGCTGCTGTGGATTTCTCTGCAGGTGGAGTGGAATTATTGTCTGCAGTCTGCATTAGCAACAATGCAGCAACGCCATCTGCCTCGTCTCTATTCTTGTAGGATAAATCATTTCGGGTATTCCTCTTCATTCGTGTTGCTGTCCAAGATGTCCTTTGGTTAGATTAATGATATTTTTTTAGTCGTTGTCGCTATTAAAAAGTAGGGAGAACAGAGCCAACCGATTGTACTGCTAAATAGTTACACTATCCAACATAAAAAGTTTGAACTCTCACGTTTCAATGTTCGTAGAACCCTAATAGCGAGTAAAAAATTATTCTGTCTCCGCCGTACCAATTTATTTAATTTTTCTCTATGATTTTCGTCATGTGATGACAGAGAACCAAATTCCCTGCAAAAAAAAAAATAAATAAATAAAATAAATAAATAAAAATCAATGAATTCATTGAGAGATTTGAGATATAGAATTTTGAACTTAACAGTGGTGATAAGCCATTTTTCTTGAATATAAATTTATAGTGTTGCTCGTTTGATTAATTTATCGCTATGTATTAAACAGCTGTATGCATTGGTCTATCTTAATGCAATTATTCGGAAATAATAAAGCATTGTATAATTTACAATTTTTATGTTTCGTGTCTGCATTAACGTGAATTATAGATAGATACAGATAGATTCATTTGTTGAAATTTACTGGAAATACGTGAAGATCATATGATTTATGTTGCACAATCTCAAAACAATTATGATTAAAAGATAATTAGTTCATCGTTGAAATAAATAGATTTTTTTGTTGCAGCAAAACAGAGTTTTATTTATGATAGCTGTTTCATTCAGTCGTAGGAATCAAGAGAGACCATATTGAATATACATATTGATCTTAATGACGCAAAGATTATTATTTACATTATCGCGCTATAACAGCAATTAAAAGTAACGTTATTACATTCTTTCTATTTTTTTTTATTTTATTTTTTTTTTACGACTTTTAATTACTTTTTTAATATTAGAAGAATAAGTAATAATCGATTTAGACGTAAAAACTTTTTTTTATTATATCACTTATATAACTTTTTTCTAATGAATTTAATGCCTTTTCTATTGATTGTATTAATAGTTAAAGAAGTTCAAAAAATGATTATTTAAAATTTCAAATTATGATTAATCATAGTATATGTTTTGTTTGAAATGCAGGACTAATTTTACTATTTCGGAAGATAAGATCGATTTAATTTTTTTTTTTTTCGATGCTGGTTAAAGTCGCAATTCTTGTTAAAATAATTCCTATAAATTGACATATTGTAACTAGGATACGATTCATCATGGAATGTAATTTTCAAATGTCATATTTCTATGCTTATATGATCAAGATATTCTTTTCGATTTCACTTTTACAACGGTTTCATGATTTTGCTTTAGATGTTTAAATGTTTTCATGCAAAGTAATGTTTTAATTATAAAGGCAGAAAAGCCCTTAAAATGTAAAAAGTGCATGCATCGCACTTAGAAATTTTACCTTAAAATACCTTCGGGTAATAAAAAGTTAAATAGCTTGTAATATATGTATATATTGTGTATTTTGAAATAATAATAAGGAATAGAACCACCATTTTTGACTGGATTTTCTCTTGAATCTAAATAGTAGTAACTAGGATTGCCACACTAAAAAGGACACTTTGGAAACGCCAGTACAACGTGGGTTGTAACTTCCAGCCACGTTTCTTTCATCATGGGAGGGGATTTACCAGTATTATATATACGAGTATTTATATATATATATATATATATATATATATATATATATATTCGACACTAGGCATAATATACATTATTGTTCTCCGGGTTTCGAGATCGAATCCCGGCTAGTAGAAACCTAGAAACAGTAAGAACTCTATATGTATAAAGTCCATGACCCTTCAAGGGTTTTAGAGTTACAGGTTTTTTATTTATTTATACATATGAATGTATATTAGATATCTTTAAAAACTCCTTAATCCTTTTTTCTAAAGTTTATGAAACGGATTTAAAATGCACTCCGAAAGGCCATCAGGAATGGAGTGGCACCTGATTGATTGATCTACGCACCTGTGCAATAGTCTACTTTTTTACTAGAAAATACGGAAAAAAAACATAGTTTGAATAGAAATAAAACTTATATAGAATTCAAGCCGTCGATGGCCATCTTTATTCTAAGGTGTGATTTTTATTTAAGAGCATTATTCTTGTTAGTTTATTTCTTAGTTATTTATTTAGATTTTTCTTTTTACAAATAAGAAGTGTTTTTTTCAGTCTAGTATGAGTCACCACCACTAAATGTATAGCTAGTTATAAATTAGCTTGTTGCATCTTCTAATTATATGAATGATTTGTATTATCAGAATCCGAACTATTCAACTAACGAAAGATATATCTTTTGTAATTTAATATCTTTAATTTATTTGATATATATGAAAAGGTGCTCAAGTCTTCTAACCTCGAAAGGAAAAATTGAAGGAGATACCAACATGACCAACCCCTAAAGAGTTATGGACAAAGGGGCTACCGACAGATGACAAATCGCGCAGCTATATATATGTATATATTGTGTATTTTGAAATAATAATAAGGAAAAGAACCACCATTTTTGACTGGATTTTCTCTTGAATCTAAATAGTAGTAACTAGGATTGCCACACTAAAAAGGACACTTTGGAAACGCCCTTCCCGATGTAAGAAGAGGTCGGAAATAGCATGAGTCTAAGTGTCTATATATGTGAAGGAGGTTGGATTACGCACGAAAAATTGAGTTGGTGTGCCAATGTACATAAATTTAAACTATATTATTTCCAATCCATGTTATTAACGTAAGAAGTGTTTTTGAACTGCATTATTTTGCTGTTGAGAGTTCGCTAGTGAACCTCAGAAAAAACTTGTTTTTTTTTTTTTACTGAAACCTGTACCCAAAAATTGACAGTTTGCTTTCTGTTTGCAGAAGCCGATGGAAGACCGAGCGGTTGGAGCTGGCCGAGGTAGGTCCCCTGATAGAAGGAAGCCACCCCGGTGATCCTTCTAGGAGGATCCTCCTCGACATCGGCAGCCAGCCCACTAGTTACCTCGCCAGTACCAACACCATAGGTAAGTGCTATATCATAATATAAATCACATTAGGCTAAGAAAAAACATCTCTGAATCAATAATCAATACGATTAATATAGATTAAAATGAAAATATGAATGAGTTACGGCGGTCATTTGATGTGTGTGAAACCCAACTTTTAAGCTTTTTACTTTCAATTATCTGTATATAAAATATATAGAATGAATATTTTTCGAATTTTAGTTTTCAACGGAAATACAGGTTTTAGGGTATCTTGAGGCGAAATAACCGATATACGAAGGTCTCTGTGTGTATGGTAAGTCGTACGAAACTGAAATTTTATGTTTATAACTACTAAACGCCCGTGATGTTACAGCAAGTTTTTCATCGAAATTAGCATACAGGAAGGGCCACTTAATATCATGAATTTTGCACCTTTATACGATTCTATTCTAAATAGGCTTTAACAATTTGGACTAAACTTGTTATATCCCTGTAAATTTTAATGGGCTTTAATGTAATGTAAGTATCTTTCTGATTGAAATAGTCTGACAGGACTTAAATGCGGAACTTTTTTTTATTTTCTTCCTCATAAGTACATTTAATTTTGTAGATTCCAAAATATTAATCATATCATCTAATTATCATAGATAAAAAAAGGCTAAACATACAAGTTGAATAAGTTTTATAGCTAAATACAGGAAATAAGAGCTAATATATATGTTGTTTTTTTTTGGGCATAATAATAGCAATGTCGATATAGAATATACTGTTGGAAAGCTAAAAATTTTAGAAAATACGCTTTCTTATGCATAAAGTTGTGCAAGGTAATGTATACTGACAAATAGCGCATGAGCTTAAGTAATTATTGAACGTAACAATTTTATACTGTTGTATTATTTAATCTAAAACATATGTATGTTTCCAACGATACTGGGTATATTTCTTTAAATTTTTTTAACTCTTTCTATATTAGTTATTAAATTGATTTTAACAACCGTGTTAAGTGAAATTTGTTTTTTGTTTGCACCACATGTTTTACTTTTCCAATCGCCTCACGATAGTCATTAACGATCGATTTGTTAAGCTTAAGTTTCCCTGGAAGATCTCGAACAGCTGTTCTGAGATTTTCTTCCACCAAAGCCCACAGAACATCGTCGTTAAGAGAGGAAATCCTCCCAGGACATTCTTTGTCTTCCAGGCTAAAGTCCCTGTCTCAAAATCATTTAAACGAACAGTGCCCTCGCCATGAAAATTGTAGCCGTCTGGACACCTTTCCGGCCGAGTTTAAACTCTTAAAACAAAAATACACGAACATCACATGATGACGTCATAGTAAAGACTGTATTATTTCGGAGCAGCGAAATAATACAGAGGTAAACAAACATTATCATTTGGAAGACAATTAATATGTTTTGACATTCATACAAATAAATAATACAGTAAACGTAAACAGTTTGATATTTACAAAGGTGTTTTTAAAAAAAAGCTAAAAATCCCGCATCATTTTCCGGGCAACCCAATATTTTTAGCCTATAATCCATTGATGTATTGAAAATCTCAAATTTAGTATAAGGGTCTCTTTGGTTGATCTTAATAGAAGTTCGTTAGAATATGTACCATTGCTCATGACTAAATAAACTTTACGAAACCATATTCTTTATAAAAGTAGAAAATAAGTAGATAAAATTGGGTTACATCTCAATATTTATTACTATTTAGACCCGCAGAAACGTCCCACGTAATCGGTGATGATTTCGGACCAAATGGTTTCATTTCGTTAATCAATTATTAAAAATGAAAAAAAATTGTTATAGTAGTCGCTCACGGCAGTCAACATATTAATTGTTCCCTAACTATCTAAAATTGTTCTTTGATAAAATGACTAGTGATGCCTTCCCAAACCATCACTTACAATTTTTTGTTTCATCATGTGATAGTATTAACACCAATCTGCGGCAGTTTTTAATTTTTTTTTCATGGGATAAAGATAACAACGCTATTGGAGATAACGTTAGCCATCTCGATCGGGAAATTGACTCATTGTTACGTTACACGTGAAATAAATTTACTCTTTATATTAATTTCCAGGGAAGTCCGTCCCTTCAATTTAATATAGAATAACAATTAGAGAAGTGTTTAATTACGATTAAAACATGATTTTAATTTTAAAATAATGTAATTAAAGATATCGTTCAAAAAGTATAGATAAAAAGTTACTATAGAATAAAAATGAATTCTTAATTAGCTACGTTATAGCTTATAGTTGCGCCCAAGATGGTTTGTTTGTTCATTTAACGTTACATTATGCTACTATTGCTAATCGAACGATGCTACAGTGGGAGTCCTAAATTTCGCCTATCCAGGTTTTATTAGGATAGGGAACTTTAACGAGTACCTGGCATCGCACAGGCTCGAAACCACCTTTTAACGTCTCCTCTGAAAGACGGCATAACTTAGGATTTTTTACTCCCATTAAAAAATGATAGGACCACCTGCTGGTTTGGACCCGTTACCTTTGGCATAGGAGGCTGTTTTCCTAACCACCTAGCTACAAGTGATCCAACCGTCCCAGGGTTGTAACTTCCAGCCACGTTTCTTCCATCCATGGGAGGGGGTTTACCAGTATTATATATACGAGTATATATATATACAGAGAACAATAATGTATATTTTGCCTAGTGTCGAATATATATATATATAAATCCTTTTTCTAAAGTTTATGAAACGGATTTAAAATGCACTCCGAAAGGCCATTAGGAATGGGGTGGCACCTGATTGATTGATCTACGCACCTGTGCAATAGTCTACTTTTTTACTAGAAAATACGAAAAAAACATAGTTTAAATAGAAATAAAATTTTATATAAAAATTCAAGCCGTCGATGGCCATCTTTATTCTAAGGTGTGATTTTTATTTAAGAGCATTATTCTTGTTAGTTTATTTCTTAGTTATTTATTTAGATTTTTTTTTTACAAATAAGAAGTGTTTTTTTCAGTCTAGTATGAGTCACCACCACTAAATGTATAGCTAGTTATAAATTAGCTTGTTGCCTCTTCTAATTATATGAATGATTTGTATTATCAGAATCGCAACTATTCAACTAACGAATGATATATCTTTTGTAATTTAATATCTCTAATTTATTTGATATGAAAAGGTGCTCAAGTCTTCTAACCTCGAAAGGAAAAATATGAGACTTTAAATTGAAGGAGATACCAACATGACCAACCCCTAAAGAGATATGGACAAAGGGGCTACCGACAGATGACAAATCGCGCAGCTATATCACTCAGGGTCTGACTCAAAGAGAGTACAAAGAAGGTAGAGGGTGCGATGGAGAGGATTGCGTGTGGGGGTGGTAGCGAGGAAATGAGAAAGCTCCCGGCCTGGTACAACCTTTTTGCGGTCATTATTATAATCGTAGCGCCATTTCGCATTCATTGGAGCGCATTAGTATCCTCCATGCAGCAACTTTAGCATAATTACATTTGCGTGTACGGCCTTGGCGGCAAATTGTCAAAAAGAGTTTTCGTAGTTGGTAGATATCTGGAGAAAATAGAGACTAACTTTTTGTGAGCTTTAATTGGATCTAGTTCATTTACGATGGGTATAAACGCAAATCCTTAACTACAACCGTTCTAGAATACTCCTTGTTATTATATCCTCTTGAATTTAACCAGTCTGATTTTATTTTATTTGTTTGGTTTATAAAAGAAGAAAAAGTCCATAATGAAGATAAAAACTACCAGAAGGAATTAGTCCGGAAGGAGGTCAATGAATGAAACATTTAAGTAGTTTCAACCATTTATTTTCTGCCAACGTTTCTACCCCTATTGTGGGTCATCATCAGGGCGTATTGTAGGCGAATAGAAATTCCACTATGATGAAGATAAAAACGCTGCAAATTTTATTATACAATGGTTATTATTTCCAAATAACAATATCAGAGTATAAATGTTTATATAGCTATTTAAAGGCAATTAACTAATATGAAAAACAATGAATAATTCAACAAAATGGCATTTTACCACTGCTAGTTTATAAACACTAAATCTGCTAGTTATAACCTTTTTTAGTGATTCTTTTTATCGCCCTTTACTGATTCTAAAACTCTTTACAGATTTTCCTATACCTCCAAAATTAAGTTATTAAAACTTTGAAGCACTGGGTAGTTTTTTAACAAGACATTATCACGCTCATATAACGTTACGCTGATAAAATTAGCCCATTTACTTGTATTTATTATAAGCATTGTTGTAAATATCAATAAAATGTAAAAAAAAAAAAAAGTTATTAAGACTATGTGGTGGGAACTCTGTTTGATTCCGATTGTCAAACAAATTTTTATGACAATCAAATGGAATGAAAAGCTTGGAAAAAATATTCTTAAAGTCGTGAAGAATAATATTCAATGGAAAACTTTTTTTTTTAATTTAAACAATTAAAAAGTAGTAAATTATCTTCTTATTCCCATGACGCTTACCCTATTTGCCTCAATTTCTGCCCAGATATGAGGATTTTAATAATATTATTCTATTTAGCATAAAAACATTTAGGAACTAAAAATAAACTTTCCAACTAGCAAATAAAAATGAAAAATTATTAAATACATCATTTACTTTAAATGATGCTTTAACAGATTCGTCCAATGATCACAAGCCCAAGCCCCCGATATCAGACTTAACACAATCCTCCCATCGATGCTTCGGTCTATCTGTCGGACCTCTATCAAGCGAATACCAATTTTTTCGGAATTCGATCTTCAATGAGTCCAAAAAGTTTACTCGCCTATGCGGGTAGCTACAAATCATATAGATTCAATGATCAATAGATATCTTAATATTAAAAGATTTTTAATACAATCGTTTATGAATATAAGTCATAAGTGAGAAGTTCTATGAAATATGCACACATGTCGTTATGATGAAACAAAAAGTCACTTTAAAAAAGGGAATAGGGATGAAAAAGAAATGATGAATAAATTCTACAGATGCGAATTGGGTCCCTGGAATGTAATACAAGCCCTTATTCAAGATTCTGGCAAAATTTCAAATATTTTGAATAATTTAAAAAAAATCATAATGTTAATCTTTTTTTTTTTTCACTGCGAAAACAGAATAAATTTATTCATTTAAGGAATTATAATTGGCTGTACATTAGCGAATGTCTAATTATAATCAGAAACTAATAGCTGAATAATGACGAAATCTGTCATGTTAATCATCGACTTTGTGGATGCTTTGAGGCGCCTTAACCTTCTTTACGTTGCGTCATCACGACATCCTATTAATAATCACCACTGTTACTACGATGATTCTATTCAAAGCCTACGAGGAAGAGCTTGTAGTGTTACCTTCAGAGCAGACAAAAAACGACCGAAATGGTTGGCGGATGACTGAGGCAACACCTTGAAGAAGGCACCCTGACGCAATCCTACGTGGTCCCACCCTGGACCTTGGTCCTCAGCCTCTGTGCCCTTGTCCAGGGGGGCTTCGGTGACCTCACTCCACCACGCGCTTCTATTAATATGTTCGTCGTCGCGCTAAGGTCGCAACAGGTAACGTAACAAGATGAGATAACTACATTTTTCAAGTACTCGAGTATCTTCTGCCGTTGAGTCAGTTCATAAAGGATATACCTGTCATCCTATGATCCGGCATAACATCGCTAGGAATATCTCTTATAAAATCATATAATTTCAATATTATTTAAAGATAAGCCTATTTCTTAAGCAATGTGAACTATATTTAATGGCATTCGCTACCTCTTTGAATCATTACTTTTTACAGTTACATTAAATCTATAGTAAGGGAAGGTATTGCAATCCCAAAAATTTTCTAAATCAATTTAAAACCTATTAAATATACTTTTGTTGGGTTGATTTTAATAAAATGTGTATTCATTTTCGTTGAAAACATATGATTTAGATTTAATAAGATAACTACATTAAATTATTAATCAGTAATAAGATTATTCCCTATTCGTCACTTTATATTACCTTTTACAAATTTGTGTATCATATATTTTTTCTAAAGTCTTTCTCTTTCCAATGGCATATTATAGTCTATACTACTGTTATTAATTAATATAAAAAAATAGTCTTTCTTTATTATCCTTTAGTCGGTCATAAAATTCGCCCAACTTGTATATTTAGCTGTCCTTCATAAATGTCATTAAGATGATATGGTTAATTTTTTGGAATGTACAAAATTAAAGGTAGTTTAGTGGAAGAAAATTTAAAATATCGGCATTTAAACCCTGCCAAACTATTTCAATTAGAATAAAACCTATATGTTATTTAGGTCCATTAAATTTTTCGTCGATATAGGATGCTTAATAAAAATTTTTTGAGCCGTTTTGGAGAAAATCGTAATAAAGTGAAAAATTTATGGTATAATTTATGGTGGCTCTTCTGGTTAACCGATTTTGATGAAAAAGTTGCTGTAACATCTCGGGCGTATAGTCGTCGTATATATATATATAATATATATATATATATATATATATATATATAAATATAATATTCGTATGTATTAAATTTCATTTTCGTACAACTTTTCGTTTCTGCGCTAGTCTAACCACACACACACACAGATTTTTTTTTGCGGGACTTGGTTATTTGGACTCAGGGGACCCTAAAACGTGTATTTTTGTCGAAGGCGTGAATTGGAAAATTTTTATGATCACGATACTTTCCCTTACTATTTAATATATTTTTTTATAGGTAAGCTAAAGAAAAAAACGACTCTAAAGGTTTTGATTAACTTCCTGTATTGGTGTAAAATTTAATGTCATGTAGGTTTCTTTCTGATTGAAGTAGTCTGATAGGGCTTATATGCAGATATTTTAAAGTTCCTTCTTCTAATGTAACCTTTATTTCGTGGATTTTGAAAAAATATATCATGCTATGAACGTTGATTAACAACGGCTAAATATACAAGTTGAACGAATTAAATAACGAACTAAAGGAGAAAAGAGCAAACATATTTGTTTACGTATTTATTTTTTAACAGAACAATAATGTAGATTATAATATACCGCAGGAAAGTCAATATTATAGAAAAAAATGTTATCTTATGTACAAAGTTATGGAATGAAGTGTAAAAATATAGGGTAAGGTATGAAACATTGTAGGGTAAAGCATAAACTTATGTGATTGGTGTACACAACAATTTAATACTTTTATATTATTTAATCTAAATGTCTTTCCATCGAAACTGAATTTAATTCTTTAACGTTTTTTCAAGCCTAACTTTTTTTAAAAGCTCTTTAATTGATTTTAAAAACCGAGCTAAGTGAAAATCGTGTGTTGCGTGTACCAGATTCTTTTTTTCAATTATTTCGATTCATGTTCTGTATTCCTCAATAAATGGATGAACCCTGTACTTGATACGATAAAAATAACGTTACAACGAATGATTATATTTAGTTTGTTATATCGGACGGTTGGTGGTTTGGAAAGCATCTCCTTAGAGAGCGATATAGATCGATAACGAGTTCTTTATGAATGGTTCGGGAAACTTGTTGATGATGACAACAGGTTCCAGATCGATTGGAATAACGTCCAGTAATATGTGTGTACGAGTATATAAATACCATTAGCAGTTTCATTGATTTATTTATTTCGAAGAACTTACTATGAACATTGCAATTTTGAATTATTGTAAAATGTCCATTATTTCTTCTAAATTAAATGCACTCTAAAACATCCTGTGCAATATTCACTTTTTCCTGGTGCAATTTATGTTTTCCCGTTCGTGCGCGTCACGAGGAAACTATCCCTATCTTTCTTTCTGAAATATGCTACTACTGCATCTATAAATATATAGTCTATCTATAAATAATAATAATTCAAACATTAACTACCAATTCCTTATTATTATAAGGAATCAGATGTTAATGTTTAAAATGCAAACGTAAAATTACTGCAGTTTGATCAATTAAAGAGCTCTGGAAGAGTGGCATTTAAGCCCCATCTTGCTAAGACTGTAACCATCAATAATTCCTCTCACTCACCTTTCAATACCAGTAGGCCTTGTCCATTATCTCCATTCCCATCTTTTTTTTAAAGAAATAATTGTTCTCCTGTAGATTCATGGAACTTCGGAACCCAATCAGATTATGTGGATAAATCTTTTAAGTATCCTTCCTAAAAATGGTTATAGTTAGTTGTAATGTATTGAGGATGCTGAGGGGAGTTCATAATTAAATAATTTTAATATTAAACAATTAATGATAACGAACCTTTGTCGGCAAAACATCAAAAGGTGTTTACCTAGCCCCCTAGATTTCCCATCAGTATGGGCCCCCCAGCGGTACCAGAAACCTCTGGTAGTTTCCCCCCAGCGGCGGCCAACAAGAATATTAAGATTGGTGGAAAGATAAGAATAATAGCACAAAGGCTATATCGCCAACCGGGGCACTTCCCATATCGGCCCACCCGAGGTGACAAGAATGAGAGAGAAGGACCGGAGAGTTAGTCAAGTTTTATCTTCAAGAGGAGTGAGTCGGGTTCCATCTACAAGAAGAGGAGGTGGCCGTCGGGGTTCTGAGAGCAGCTGGAGGATGATGCCGAGAAAGGGGACCTAAGACTGATTTCAACTTCGCCAGCCGGTCAAATGTTTCAAAGGTATATTGTTATTTGTAATATTGTATGGCAAAGGTAGTAGAGAAAATGTGTAAATTAATAATTATAGTAATGTATTAATTGAATCTTGTTTACTTTAATCTTACCCTGCATGCCACCTATTGGATTGGTAAACACGATACCTTTGGAAAGGAGATCCAATTGTATCATTAAATATAGTTTATATATTGACTAAATATAGTAAGTAAGCTAGTTTTTGAAGGTGCCGCTGCCTTAGAAAAGCAGCCGGTCAAAAACATAGCATAGTATATTCAGCAAAACTTTCAATTACCGGTATCATACTTTTAAGCACAACTTTCACTAACCTTCGCTGTTAAATTTTTATAATAATTTATTAAAATATTTAAGAACTTTTAAATAAAGTTAGAGATAGGAAAAGATCAAAGAATTATATATGGTTTAAATGGAAAATGCGTTTCATTAAATAATCTATTATATTATTTTCTGCAAAAATCAGTTTAGAATCAATTACCTATATCGGCTTTTCATCTCCCTCCATTACTTTATACAACTTCGTGTATAAGATAATATTTTTTTCTAATATCTTTAGCAGTGTGTTATACGTTTTTATCACTGTTCTTATGGTCAAATATCAAACAAGTATTACATAAAACATATGTTTGCCTTTTTCTTCTTTAGTTGTTTATTAAATTCATTGAACTGATAATAATACGTCAATATAACACGTCAATTCTAACAAAATGATATTGGTCAATTTTTTTCGAATCTAAAATACAATAATTGTAATATATCTCAATAAAAAAAAAAAAAAAAAAAAAAAATACAATAAAATAATAAATGGACTTTATAAGAGGAAAACAGTTAAAATATTAGCACTTTAAGATTATTTCAGACAGAATGAAACCTAAAATATATTAAATCCCGTTAAATCGTACATTGGTATAGTGAGTTAATTCAAAATCGTTTGAACAGTTTTTGTGAAAATCGTAAAAATGTGCAAAATGCATGGTATGAAGAGGTTCTTCATGTTTACCGATTTTGTTGAAAAGTTTCGGTTTCATCTCAGGCTTTTACGCTCCTAAAACATGAAAGTCATTTATAGCATAGAGACTAGCACAACAGCTTTCTATGCTAAGGGTCGCCCGTCCAAACCTGCAGGTGGCCCTAGTATTTTTTGATGGGGGTAAAAAATCCTTATTTATGCCGTCATTTCAGAGGGTTTCTGCAGGCAGGAATATTGTAATTAAGAGAGGTATATTGCTTTCGAGATAGGAGTCACCTGTGGTGTGTAGTGGTTAGCATAAACTTCGTTATACGTCCAAAGGCCATGGGTTCATACCCGGCCGATGTTCCTTGGATTTATAAAGGAAGTAAAAAATCTTTGGTTATGCTGTCCATTGGAGGGAACGTGAAATAGTTGTTCCTAACTACACCTAGACCGACAAAATTTAGGACTCCGTAGCATCGTCCGATTAGCCATAGTAGCATAAAGTGACGTTAAATGAACAAACATACTTATATTTTGAGTGCATTCCTTAGTCTATTAGCGTTCCTAGTACTCTCACAATTACTCCACCTTTTCTTCAGCACCATAACTCAATGGGACGTAAAGGAAATATTGAATTAAAGCGAAGCGGCTTCATGCATATGTAAGATGTGAGCCATGACCGAAAAAGTCCAACGATGGCTTTGATGCATACTGATGCCTCTATTTGAATCCGTTTCGTTATACACTCTGATCAAGAACTGTGGTCAGGTCTAGCCCATCGCAATGTGATCCTAAAAAAAATTTTTTTGAAAGATTAATTCCTTTTTCTGAATAATTAGTATAGTAATAATTAACTAGTCGTAATAATTTTAAGATTAGTTTGATTATATTTTCTTTTAAAATTTAAGTCATGTATCATTTGCTTATTATAATATATTTCAACGGGTCCAAATATAATCATTAAATTAACGAAAAAAATAAATAAATAAATAATCGAATAAAACGATATTCTTTGCTCGTTACCAGTAAACCTTCAAATCAACTTTTCCACTTTACCATGTTCAACTCTTCAGAAAATAACCTCAGAATTAGTATTCAAAGTACGATAATTATCAATAAAGCAGAAAATAGTTGAATAAGAAAACACATAGGAGCTATGCATGTATACTTCAAAATGTACAAAAAGGCTTTTTAAAAAATAATTGTTTTTGGTTTTGGTTTTAATGTATGAGTGGTATAATAGACAGCCAACTGTAAGTGAACTCCTTTGTCCATGATTTTTAGACTGATATATTGTTACTGTGGCTATATCTAGAAAGCAATGTGGTAATTATCATTGTTCTAAATGCGAGGCTACATACTTTCATCCCGGTTTATAAATTCTTTGATCTCATTCTAGAAGACTGCAAAACAATTATTCAGTTCTACATTTCTATAAGATCTATTAATTCTTCATGTATATACGAGATATTAATTATTATGCTCAATGAAAAATATAATTTCTTTATTTCATGTTTCTATTTTTTTTTTTTTTTTCTCTGTTCTGAAGTAATATTATTTGCCTTTTTTAAAGCTACAAATATCTCTGTATTTTGGATTACGCTGAATTTCACTAGATAATGAGGTTAACAAAATATTTTATACCTAATATTATTATTATAAATATAGCTGATATGAATTAATATTTATAAAATTTTAAATCATTCCATTTAGAGGAAATATTTGTGTAAAAACCAAATCGAGCGATTTTTACTAGACCAATTATTTACAAATTTCAATAACTTTTTCCTTTGATATTGAGGATGTATAGTCAGTATGTATAACAAGCAGTTTATGCTTGGACATGGCTCAGTAATGCCCTGATGATGGCTCACAAGCTTGAGCCGAAACGTCGGCAAAATTAAAAATATTTAGAAAAAGACTGACTCCTGATTATTCCACCTATAATGTTGCCTTTGATGTTTATTTTCTTATTTTTATTTTTTGCTGAATTATTTAAATTGTGAAGGCGATGGTTGAGTTATCATGGTAATTTATATTTCATATCATAATGAAAAAACATTTATCAGGTTATAAACCCAATACGTTGTATTTATTCAAACCTTAATTAATTTAATTTTAATGTTCTATTATATATTTAATATCGCATTACCTATCCTCAGTTTGCAATTTTTGTCTTCTTTTTTCAAATTAATTTTTATATCTACCTCTTTCTCTATTATTTACAACTATGACTGATAAATTGAGAGAGTTTGCAACATTCCAAAATTAAAGAAAAGTTCATATGCTCAAAGAACCATGATTTTCAGAGGAATTATTAATCGAGCTGTTAAAAAGAAAAATCAAAATTATTGTTATATTATAATATTGTTAAAATACATTTGATGTTACATAAGGTAGTGGATTTTCCTAGCTTAGATATAACTCCCATCATGATGGCAACAAAAGCAAAGCGAATCTCATCATAGCCGATTACGGAATGGAAACACGACCCTAGGATTCCATGAGAACTGGGAACATTACCGTGGGCCTAAGATATCATTACCGCTCTTATTGCTCACTGCACAATCAGACCTGGCAACTCTGTCAGCTTATCCCGAACCGACTTTGGGATTCTGTAATTTACTAAAATTGCTTCAAGGTTTTGTGCCGGACCTCTGACAGTGTAGGGGCTCTCAACTATCCGGACAATTTCTGCTCCCACGTGTTCCCCTTAATATACGGCTTATGAAATTCCTCGCAGTCATCTCTAACAGATTTACTGGCTTATAGGAGCCTGTATATCATCTTTAGAGCAACCTTTGGAAATAATTTATTGGTTTATGTAACGAAAACGATAACCTTATATCCAAGCAATCCTCAGCAAACTATACTAACCATTTATAAAGAACTAACTTTTACCGAAATAAATAAATTCCTTTTTATTATATATGTTTACATATGTAATAATTTTTAAAAGGAAAATGGTTAGAATTATTATATTTATCTGGAATGCACTTGCTTGTTCTTTAAGTATTCCTTTCTATCATCATTCTCTTCACCAATGTTTCGGTGTACTACCCATTTCCCGAGATGATTTCTGCATAAAATAGAATTTAATAAATCTATTTGCCTTTGGGGAATTCCCCATAAATAGAGCCCGGCTTGTCTATATATTTTTTGTCATTTAAGTCCCCATATAAAAAAAACTTAGATTAACAATATATTTCAATAGGGTATATTAAGTTATCATGGGGTCATTTATATTAAAATAAGTATCTGATCATCTCCAATCATATATGACAAAAAATAATGTTAAACGTTAATCAGGTTATAAACCCAATACGATATTTTATTCGAACATTAATTAATTCTATTTTAATGTTCAATTGTAGATTTAAAATTGAATTACCTAACCTCAGCTTGCATTATTTTTCATTTTTCAAATTAATTTTTATATTCACCCCTTTCTCTATTCTTTACAACTATGACTTATAGATTGCAAATACATCTCTTGTAGGCTGTTAGAATTAAAATTTTACAGTACAGTGATTAGGTTTAGTTTGACTGGTTACTATAATGAAAATACATCGACATTTCCTTCAATTAGTTCATTACATAAGTTGCCTATTACTTATTTTTCAATTTAGGTTTAACAGTCTGTAACTGTGTGAGTTTAATGCTATATAGTTATTATTTTATTCATTGATCGTAAATGACCGTAATTTTAAAAAGTTAGTTAAATGATAAAATATTTGATTTATGGAGAATCCACATATTCAACATTATTTATCAATCCTTACTTCACTTATTAAATTATCTAATACCTATTTTTAAGTTTTAATTTATCTCTTGTTTCAAAATCTCGTTGTCTCTTAATTCATAATTATAATTATTTAATCAGTTGGTTAATTTTTTTTTTTAATTCTATGAAAACTCATCCATAAAGATCTTAACATCCCATATGTTGCTGATTTGGCCCGAACCAGGTATCAATCCTTCCATGACAAACTCCACTCCCACTCTAATCCTCTAGTTTCAATTCTTGCTTCCTCTTCAATTCCTGACAATCCTACGAGGCTCCTGAAAAGAAGATGGCCTCGAGACCTTCTAGTTTAGTTACTTAGTGGAGTGATGCCAATGGGCATTTTCTCTTCGCGTTTTTTTTCATGTATTTTATCATTATTAACATATTTACTTGTTGTATTACAAAATACAGTTGTAAATTTCAATAAAAATATAAAAAAAAAAAAAAAAAATTCTATGAGCATTTATAATTTATTTTTTCTGTTTCATGTCACATCTTTTGGTTAACTCTTTTAGTAATCCTTGTATTTATTATTATTTATTGGCCTCTTATATATTTTCATTTGTGGTTTCACTTTACATTGCTTGCTTTCATTATAATTGAATAACCCAGGCAATAAATTCCTCGTATAAATAAATAATATACTATCTTCCTTGTAGTTCCTAATGAAGCTAGTTTGAATTTATATATATACACACGTGTAGCAGACCATTGTCTAAGTCATAATTTAAAATTAAATTTGTCGGTAATATTTTTTGTTTTATTATCCTTATGTTAAAAAGACGTCTAAATGAGTCATAATTTTTAATATCGCTAAAATTTTAGCAAACATTTATCATCCCAAAAATAAAAAAATAAATAAAAAAACAGGAAATAGAATGCTATTCCCATACGTCATATGAATATTGACCTTATTTCTCATGGTAAAAAATATTCTGTTTTTTTAGAGTCGGTTTTGGTGTAATGATTTGGTTTTAAGGCTTTATTCGTTTAATAATTATTCTAATCGTTTCTGTCATTTGAGTGTCCATTAAATGTGGTTTTCCATTAAATAATCAACACTATAACATTATGTTTACTCTAAATAAGCTCACTGTTTTAAGAATTAGAGCTCTAAACTCCTCTTATACAGAATTATTCCAGGAATTCTCACAAATAAATAATCTATAAGGAAAATATGTGCTAAAAAACGTAATATTATTTTGCAGTATAACGATTTTTCTGATATAATTTTTTTTTTTTTTAATAAATTCTCTAAAATATAATAATAATAATAATAATAATCTAAGAGATCTGTTTAGGGCTACAATAATATGAAATATTTGTAACATGTAATCGTTTTAATTTATGTTTCGATAATTATGACGATTTTGTTATATGATTGTCATAAGAATTATATTCAATATAATTTAATGATAAAACTTCAAATATGATTATAAAATATTACTTTAGTATTCTGATTTTTAAGTAGAAGACATAAGACCAATACTTATAAAGATTTTAGATTAAACATCAGCCTATATTTCTTACCTACCGTGATCGTGATATATATACTTCTATAGCTTTTCAAACACCAGCTCTATATCTTATATTTTATAAATCAGTTTCAAATCGATAACTATCAATTGTAAGAGCTGAAAGTGGACATCTAGTAGTTTCGCAATGAGCCTTTCACTCTTGCTATTATGTCACTCAACTCATCAATGTTGCGTTGTTTTCAGATCGATTACTCGTTGCTGAATTTTAAGAGATAAACTGACGTTGGGCGTCTAGGTTTACGACAGTATCAAATCGAATTATTGGAATACTGTTTTTTTTTATTTGTGGTTTAATACATTTTAAAATAAATATATCACGAAGAAACAAATTATAAATCCTGATAATTTTTTTTAGGCAATATTTCTAAAATATAAATAATTCGCCTCAGTAATATTTATCTTTTGAAACTTCTAATTGAAAGGATGACTGAGGAAATTAAATATTCAAGATAAGAATAATTTAAAAAACCATGGACATAACTAAATTATGCATGGTGACTTGATGCAGAAAAGGTGTTCTTTCTTTCTGAGTTGCATTCCACCCTTCCTTCGCTGGTATTACATACTTACGTTTCTAGGTATTTATACATTTCATATTATGATTGAAGGACCGTTGTAAAAAATAATTCAACCTATCTTTGTTGTTCTTCGATTACTGTTTTGTGAAAATTCTTCTTACTTCCTCATAATCCCCTGATATTTCCATAATCTATTGAGGTTACCCTTATAGATAGTCCTGTTATTCCGTTTCTCCATGCTGTGGTATCCTGCATATCGTTATTCTTATCACGTCCACTGATGAGGATTAGTTGTGCATAATAATTAATCCTATTCTGTATGGATTAAAAGTATTGCATTTGACTCTATCCCTTCTACTATAATCTATACGAGGAATGGAATGGTTATTCTATTGGTTCAAACTAAAGAGCTTTTGGGTGCATTTAATATTTTTGTATTCTGAAAGCATATAATTTTAATTACTTTTATTTTCATCTTCCTGCTGTTTCGGCATAAAGAGAAATTGAATTCAAATACAAACTTATCAAAACGAACGAAAATCGAAAACACCATGATACATATCTAGAATCACTACACTTACACACAGGGTGGGGAATCCCAGCATTTTTCTTCCTGCCGTGCAATGAAACAATAGCATTCCCTGCTTCCAACTCTCAAATGTTTCTGTTTGAAAGATACTGTAGTCAATGTGGGAGAGACTTAAGATCTTAGAAGTCTGGTTATAAAATTGGCTTATGCCAGCAGTTTTAAATCATTAATTTTACCGTAGATTTTAGGTCAATCGGTTAAGCTGGATTTTTTTTATTAGTAACTAAAGGGGAGCATTCTAGACATTTGATTCAAATGCAAAATTTGTCAGGAGGGTTGCGGATTTATAAATGTATATAAACTAATTTCCTTTGTGGATTGTTGAATCCTCTCAATAACATGAGTTAAAATTTTCAGATGATATTATTTCGAAATTTCTATTACACCTCAATTTTGAAGGGGTTGAATGAAGGAGCGGCAAAATTGAGCTTAATCTCAGAAAAGGGTAAAAAAAAATTATACTTGCCTTTGCATAGAGAAAGGTTATTAAGAAAAGAAAATACACATAAGAAGTTAATGACGTTGGAAGAATAGTGATGATGTTATTTGTGAGATAAATAGTTTAGTTTGTAAACGAATTTGTTTTTTATAAAATAAAAATAATTGAAAACAATCTGTCCGTTCAAAGGCACAGAGTATTCCTGCAATTTTACTTTAACTCGTCGATAAGTTTCAGTGAAGCACACTTCTTTAAATATAGAAACACGGTTTAGTAGTCGGAAAAGAATGATGCTCACAGCGATAGCAGTTTTTCGTGTTCACTGTTTCAGTAAAAAATAGCTTCGTAGCTTTAAAACAACGATGGAAATCTCGAGACATTGAAATTGTCTTCTCCGCCTCCTTGATTCAATAAAATGTTATGATAAGAGTTGGATATCGTGACCCGTTATAGTAATGTTTCGTTTTTTTCGAATCCAACTGTCATTCTTTTGCCTATTTCTTTCTATTCGCAAAGAAAGGTATTGATCATTCGTTAAAGTTTCAATTCTAAAGCTCAATTGTTAAGAAAATTTAATACTTTTTTCTATTCTCAATAGTGATTTGAAATTGATACCTCTATAGATTGGATATTCTATTTTTAGAATGGCTATAGGTTAAATCCTTTAAAATAAAATATCACCTAAAGATTACACTATTTTATGGTATCCTCCTTCTCAGCGAAATGGCTTCAACTATTTTAGTCTCCCTAATAATCAGAGCATTATTAGTTGATCAGTTGTTTTCCTACATTGAACCCCATTCAACACTCAGAATTTCTTCGTACCATGAATCTTTTTAAACTGTGGTTTAGATCTAGAAAAGTCACCTTCCATCGTAAGGATTATCAGGTAATGGTTTCTTCTAAGGCAAATCTCATTTATTTCATATTATATATCTCTGTATTGAGAATGTATAGTCGATTGTTGAAATTATCGTAGGTAGAAATGATCGGGAGTCTGTCGTTTTTTTAATATCTTAATTTTACCGACGTTTCGGCTCAAACTTGTGAGCCATCATCAGAGCATCAGTGAGCCATATTAAGCATAAACTCATGCCCTGATGATGGATGGCTCCTACGTTTCAGCAGAAACGTCGGATAAATTAAAATATTCAAAAAACTATTGACTCCCGATTATTTCTACTTAGGATATAAAATAATATATACTTGCTTTCCGTTAGATCCTAAACCACGCGACGGATTATGGTATGGTTTTTACTTACATTTAGAGGATTCATTTCTACAAGTTTATAAATTAAATACTTAAATCTTTTTAAGCAAAAATTAAATTTTCTGTATATAAGTCATCAAAAAAATATTCCTTAATTATGAGCAGTAACATAGACGTACATTATACCATTTGAAAGCGCAAGATTTAGAAAGGTTAATATACAATAAAATAAGTGGTGAAAGTTAATAGAATGCCATTGTAAGCCCATAAACTTATGACAATTGGTTATTTGTAATGTTGTAATGAGGGAGCTTATGGTGATTCAGTGTTGCCACCGTACAGCATCGCACAAATTATATTCTAAGATTTTAGACAAAATATTACATACGAAATCGTGAGTTGTTAAAATAAGTGAAAAGTTTTCTTCTAAATTTCACTTTAAAATTATTTTTAAAAAATAAACTGAACCATTTTTGAATTATTGGTTAATTAATGTTTCTTAGTTCTTCCGATGGTTAAATCAACATTATAAAATAAACAAAATGTTTTCTTTATAATTACATTTTTCGTTACGATGAACCTCTAATCCCAAACTCTAAATCGGACAAATAGTGTTGTTTACATAAATGGCACTAATTTAAATTATACTAATTGAGTCACTAGTTGTAAACGTGTATAAAATATTTCGTTTTCCTTACTCAAATAATTATTGAAAATTAAAATTTTACCGCATTATAGTTATTAAACGACAACCATGATGATCAGTTTCCGGTCATTGAAGATTTCAGATTTCTGAAAAGCTGTAGCAGTACGCAACAAAGGGTGCCCCCAGACAATTGGTACATCTGCAAAACAAATTAGTCCAATGTTGCCTGTGAATGAAGACATTGAGCACAAGAGCTGTCAGTGGCAAAGCTACTGTCCTCGCCAGGGCGAAGAAAATTACATAAGAGGCTCTTACGCCTACCGAATATTCATCTTGTTTTGCGTATGTTACGTATTTTCAATGTCATTGTCTCGTGTAAGATCAATCTCAACATCAGTGCTACGTAATGTCTTAATAGTTATTCTTCTCGGTTAATTTTTCTCAATTGTCAGCTTTTTCATAAACATTTTATAACAGCCTTGTGTACTTAAGGCTTGCGTGACATTGACTTCAAAGAGTCCATACGTGCCTTTGCTCGTTTTATTATAAAGGTGTGAAAACATTATTGTAAAAAAATACGCTGCAAATTATTACGCAATGATTATTATTTTCTTGTTATCATATTATCATATAGTTGGTGAAGAATGATGAGTGTTATATGCCTATATTTTGTATTTTGGAATTCAAAGAAATCATTCAAATGATAATAATGATTTAGCCAAAAAAATGTAATGTCCTGAAGATGAGTAATTAAAAAAAAAAAAACCTCTGTACCACTCTACAACCTTGAAAGGTCTTGGGCTCAGTACATGTTATGTTAAAGGATTCATACTGTTTCTAGGCCAACGACCGTGCAAAAAGGTGATCCTTTATAGAGGTTGGGTGTGCCGCAGAAGGGCCTCCATACCCCAAGATCACCTCACGGCTTAAACACAATAAATAATATTCTGTCACAGGCGGGATTCTTATATAGGACCCGGAGAGCTGTAGGCTAGTGTTCTATACACCAGATCGCGCCGCTCCCAATTCGTACTAATAATTTGATAATAAATTCGATATGAAAATGAAAGAAGAAAGTCTTTATTTCAAACTAATTTTGAGCATATTTGAGGTTTATTCAGAGGAATAATAATTTTATTTAATTAATTTTTTTTTTTCTTTTTGGAGGGGAGTATAAGACATTTGCCTAAAAGGGATTTTGTTTTAGAGAAGACGTGCCTACCTGACTTCTTCAATTAAGCCTTTAATAAATTAATGTTTATTATATCTTGTAAGCTACAAGTATTTATGATACTCATATGTAAAACAAGAGAAGGTAAAGGAAAATGCATAGTATTTTTCTTACGGTTAAACCTTTGAATATTTCTTATGAAAAATGTTGATGTTAGTTGTATATCTTTGTTGTTTTATATGATTTAAACTGAAAAAAACAACAACTCTGTTTCATTATGTTTTATGAAGTTTAGACTATATATTGATTTTTTTCTTGTACAGGTGAGTATTAATTAGGTAAGATAAGTCGGTTACCAACTCATTAAATATAAATACTATTTACGATGCTCACAAATATATATATATATATATATATATATATATATATATATATATATATATATATACACTACAGTACTCAAAATAGTTCGCATATTAAATCGTATAATAACCTTTTCCAGTCATCGACTTTTACCGTGTTGAATATACAATAATGATAGAAGAAAATTGAGATAAAACGTCCAGTTTACGTGATTGCGTGCTAAATTCCGTTCCAGTCAACTAAACGTCAACCGTATTAATTTGTCTACTTGTTTTCTAGCGGTTTCAAAGGCTCAAGAGATTATTTTATTCACTTGCTATGTCTGTTTCTATTTGAATACTATAAAAATAAAAGTCAACGAAGCTTCAAAAAAGGAATTCTTACATAAATTTGTCTTGTATTCCTATTTCTTATATGATTACTACGAAATTTGAAAAATTGTTAATACAATGAAAACGTTGGTGTTTTCCGATTCTATGGATGATAAAACGTAATCTTAAATTATGTTAAATTTTGCCTTTGAGAGGAATATAATAGAGGATTACATACCATCAGTTGAAAGGTTGACCCAGGTTGTGAATTATAGGTGGTGATATGTGTTGCCGTGATACAGGTATACCAATAGACCTCCCATTATCGACTAACCTATCATGTAGGCTGTGGTTGAAGGCTCATTCTCGACCGGAACAAGAAAATTGCTCTTCTCCTCAATCTGTATTTCTTGGCGTCAATACATTTTTTCCTATGAAAAGTATTGTGTTTTATCTTCTAATATAATTAATTTTTTAAATACCAAAGTCTAAAACCAAAAAGTAGAGATTGTTATGTAGCAATAGTTTAAAATTTCCTCTTACTTTTTCCAGGAAAGCTCGTGTTTCAAAATGAATTAAGCCACCTTCATTCAATTTATATTTTTTTAAATTAGTTAAAAGTTTTAACTTTCATAGCACATGTGGTAGCATGACCAAATGACCTTTCATGCTATTCTGGAAAGCTGTAGTTAGAATAACCCGTTGGAAAACATTATTAAGTCATTATAAGCGTGTGTCCTTAAAGTCGTGCACGTTTTGTACTTTTACTCGGCGACATTTGCTTGATTATAATCTCTTTCCTTTCCCTCTATCTAGAGCTCTTGCAATGTTAGAGAAATATTAAGAATAAACATTTTTCTAAAACTTGTGTGTTATGAAGTTATTCAACTTTTCGTTCACAACCCTCAGAAGCAACGCCTTTTGTCCCGTAGTTCTTTCAGTATAACAAGCCTCTCTGAATAGCATCTTGATGAACCATTTCATGTGATGAAGGAATCTGAAAAGAACGTAATCGTGAATGATGTATCTAAATATTAGCTTCAGGGTTTCATTTACTTTTCTATTTGTCTCGTAAACTCATGTTAATCATGATTCTCATTTACATTTGAAAAAAATCCTTCTGTGAATGAGAAATGATATTAGATTACTATTGACAAGTGTGGTTTTTATGAGCCCTTATTTGTAATCTAAGATCTTTTATTATTTTTCATATATATTTTTGTTTTATTATTAATTGCAATAAATTAACACCCTCAAAATTTGTGCTCTTAAGTTTCAAGATACGTAGAACCCAAATAACGAATAAAAATTCCCATGTGCCGAACGAACTAATAAATACCAATTTTGTAATTCATTATGGTTAGCACTAAGCTTATTGCTAGTGCTAATCGATTGAAAACCGTATATATATATATTCTGTAGCGGTTGAACAGATCCGATGTCTAGGACTGCACCTTCGCAATCGTCTTACTTGGAACCCTCGTACAAGACTGAAATTACTAGAAACTGCACGAAGTTTTTGACTACTTCAAAACTTACTGGACAAACGTTCTAATCTTCCACTTACTAACTACAAATGACTTACCTACATGACTGTCATAAGGCCGATATGCACTTGCGGATTAGAGCTTTGGGATTCTCCTAAACCAGCGAATTTTTCTCATACCAATCCCTACAAGTCCTTCGTAAAATTCTCAATGATCCTTACTTTGTCACGAAAAAAACTCATCCATAAAGACCTTAATGTTCAATATGTTGCTGATTTGGCCCGATTCAGATATCATTCCTTTCATGACAAACTCCGTTCCCACTCTAGTTTCAATCCTTTCTTCCTCTTAAATTCCAGATAATTCTCCGAGGCGTCAGAAAAGGAGATGGCCCTGAGACCTTTTAATTTAAAATATATTTTGAGTGCTTCTATTAGGAAGCTTCTCTACATGTGTTTCTTGCCTTTTTATATTTTACTTAAATCTATTCTATCATACAGTTGTAAATTCTAATAGATAAATTTAAAAAAATACATATATATTGACCATTTCTCTCCTTATTGAATATTTATTTTAAATAAGAAGGCAGTTTAACTATTTCACATTTGACTGGCAATTTATGAGAATAGCCCTCATAAATAATTTCGTTCATCCCTCTTTATCATTCATTTCCCTTTCTGAAGTTGGTAATATATTTTAAGCAATTCATGTAGCATTTTTTATTTGGCGGCTGACAGACGTGAAGCGCTTTTTCATAGGTTGCAAGAATAGGCCCGTAATGGCCGGAGGCCTGTCTCTCCAAATTACTCTCGAGACATCATCTTGCACAACCCTTCGTCCATCATCTTCAAACATGGTTGCATTTCCAGAGATCTTAAATTATAAATTATCGGTCGTTACTTTTTTCTTTTGTTGTGGGGTGGGTGCTCTTTGATTTAGTTAAGTGCCATTATGATTGAGAAATTTCTTTTCACTATCGATAATAGCCAAAGTATGAAGTCGTGACTCTTGTGAAGTTTTCGCTCTCCTTCCGCTGATCAGCTGACCCACGATATTATTGAATGTGATAAATAAACTTTTTTTATTATATTATTATAGTTGGGTGTAGAAATATTAATAATATTTTCAAGGGGAAAGGTACGGTCAATGAAAGGAGATATTATAGCGTTAGTTATTTTTGTCTTTATTGAGAACAACCATAATTTAAAAAAACAATAACCCATTTAAAAGAAAAACAACAACAACGAGAAAATGAAACTATTAAATATTTTATTAAATACCTCAAAGTTTAATTATACAACTTCTATTCAGATTCTATTATTCTAATTTATGCTAATTTAATAATTTACTTTAGTTGCGAATAGGTTATTCTAATACCTATGCTATTGTCGCTCAATGCTATACGTATTATAAGGTTAATCACAATTTTTATGTGATATTTGTGGAGTTGCAACAATAACACTCTGTAAAAAAAAAAAAAATACTTAGTGCAAAAATACTGTGTTATAGATACCAGATGTCTTTCATAACTTTAGATAAAATAATAACAGATGAGCCGGAAAAAATAATGTATTATACACTGTGATGCACTATAATAAGCCACCATATTGTCCGTTAGTTTTTAGTGTTTCATAAGAGGTCTTTTGCTGTTAATCGAAATTTCTTCTATAATAGCTATTGAATTTTAAAATACCTTCTGATTGATAATTATGATGTTATTAAAGCAATATTCCTTGCTACTATCTTACCGCAGGTAGCTCAACCCACACTATAAAAAATGCTCTGAGTCGTTCAAGATCATGAATTTAGTTTCACCATCATATTATAGTGAAATAATATTGGAATATGTTAGATATTGTGCATACGCTTTTGTACTTTAATATTAATACAATGCCTCTAAAAATATATTGACACATCTGTCAGTTGAGAGATATCACATCTTAAAAGAGTTAAATAAAAAAAAAAAATGCTCTAAATACTATTATTTTTGCAATGTATTTCCTATCTGGTGATGCTTGAGTAAGTTGATTATTTTCTACTTTTTATTCATTTTGTAACAATTTATTTGAGGCGTGTTTAAAATCATCAATTAATAAACTGAAGTTAAAAAATAAATAAATTTTTAATAAGAAAATGATTTTGTTTGAATTAACAAAAAAAAAACAAACTATAATTCCAAATTTTCACACTCCTTCCCCCACCCTCGCATTGTTTAATGAAGATATTTTAGTATTTGTGTATGAACAATATCTAAATAATTTAACTGTCCTTCGTATTATAAAAATCTGGACGACTTTCACTGACTTAAGCTGTTTAAATCAATTTAAGAACTATTAAAAAAACTTTTTTTTCTACTTCCGATTGGATACAAACTTAAAACATGTATTTTATTACCGCCCAAACAAAGTTAAATGAAGTACTAAATGAATTAAATATATGATGAAATAGTTATTTTAATTTATTCATGATGCGCAATGTTAAACAACTAACTTTGAAGTTAGGTAAGCACAAAAATAAATTAAAATTACATAATTATAAACTTTAGAAACAATTGAAAAATAAATAAAATGCATAACCACGGATTTAAGATTTTTCTTTACATTAGTAAGAATAAATTGAATTTATTTTCGATGCCTCATTCGGCGCTTTCCAAAGTTATCGATATCACATCGACTCTTTTCTGAAATGAAGATCTAACCACAACTTTCTTATTCTTTGTTGTTGTTTTTTCAAGATTTTTTTTTTCATAGTATTTGTTTCTCTGTGGGTCGGCTGAAATGACACACCGCTGGGGAAGACCTAGTTACCCAGTTAGTTGTTTCTTTTTATATGATGTCGATAAAAACCTCTATTCACTAACTTCTTTTCGTGCCGTGTAAAAAATTAGCTCACATCTTCGAAGACATTGTGTGTCCCCGGCCGTGTTCGCACAATAACTATGCACGCACTTGTTTATTATGGTTTATCAACAGGCTTTTATAAAATAAAAAAAAATAAAATTATCTAAACTTTTGTTGAGATCACTATTCGATTTGGGAGAGACGAAGAGTGTGGATGTTCTAGAATAAAATCGTATACATTATCATCGCACCAGTATCTGTTTTTCTAATGCAGTTGTCACCAACAATAAGTTTTCGCTGACACTTTCATACAATCATTTCAGCATCAAAGACCCCGAATATCCTAAATTCTAGATCAGGTCTAGCTACAGGGAAAAGTCTTGGTCCTTGTAATTGTGAATTTGTGCTTTGGTCAGGGAAAATGGTCCCTAGATAACATCGTTTCTTCTTCACTCAGACAAAATTTGTAGTCAGATTTGTAAATATTGATTATTACAAACAGCAGTATTCAAGTTCATCATAATTTATCAGTAAGTCACCTTAAACAACTACAATTTCAGCTGGTGTCTGGTAGATATAGTTGAATCTTATCATAAAGTGATTTTTTTTCTCCTGGCTTATCTTATGCACTGCAACCTTATTGTGCGCCGTCCGAAATTGGTCATTATATATATTTTTAATCTAGTATACCATATTAATTATAATTAATTAATATTAATATAATTAATACCATATTAATTTGTGGGCTAGGCCGTATCACTTACATTAGCAAAATACCTACAACGAAAATCTATATTCTCGTTACGGCCTAGTTAGAGAAATCGAAATGAAGAAAAATGAACCACACCTTAAAAGTTTAGGAGAAGGAGGTCAATCCGCGAAAGATTGAATTATTAAAATTTAATGCTGAATTTGGCAGATAGTCCTAGGGTTTTTTCAAGTTAGTGAAAAATCCTTCGTTATGCCGTCCTTGAGAGGGAACGTAAATTGGTAGTCCAGTATCTATGCTAAGTCAGGTTCTCGTTAAAGATCCCCATCCAAATTAAACCTGGATAGGAAAATTTTAGGACTATCACTTAAAGCATAAAATTCGCTAAATGAACAAAAATAACCTAAAAGTTAAAACTTATACTAGAAGACATTTATTCAAATATTAAAAAAAAATCAAATATTGTTTACTATTTCTGCGATACATCTTCTGTTCATTAAGCTCATTGTTTTCGAAATGTTATAAAATGACTAATTTTAATATTTTGATTGTGTAGTAGCAGGCACCTGTCACTAAAGAAAAGCAATTATATCACTTGGAATGTTAAATTTCTCCGACTAAAGCATGTGATTCTTTTTAAAAGCCAAGGCTTCACAAATATTTTGCGTTGAGGTATTAAAAAATTATTTCCCAATTACATACCACTAGTTGGGAACGACTGTTCTAATGAATTCATCCGTAGGGCATATCCCGATGGCAATTTGGTAAAATTGGTAGCATGATTGCTAAAAATTGAAAAGCCTCCCAAGTCGTTATCCGGCATAATTATGCTCAGGGCAAGCGTATGTTCAAATCAGGAGGCTATAAAAAAAAACTATGAAGAAGAGAAAAAGACATTAGAAAGCACAAGGTGGTGTCAACGTTATTACGGCGCAATTGCCCCACTGACAGGGACTGTAAGAGAGCGCAGGATATTGCGACAATTGTACCCGCCGCTGAGTGCTCTAATGTCCCCATGTCCCGACTCTTCCTGCAAAATTGTCTTTTTCATTATTGAAGCCTTCATGGTTTTTAATTTTTTTGTTCCATGCCACTAATAGAAATGTTTATCTATATTGTTCATCTGTCCCTTGGACATTAAAAAGGTATATATATATATATATATATATATATATATATATATATATATATATATATATATATATATATACAAGAAATTAATTCATCGACCCTTTTTTTATATTATAATTTTGTTTTAAATAATTCGGGTTTTGAGCCATTAAACTAATACTCCTTCTTAATTTTCTTTATTTTAACGTTTCGATCCTCCGTCCATGAATACACATAGGATCCTTTTCACTGCAAGTTTTTGTGATATATTTTTTAAGCGTTGTTGACCTTGTATTTTTAATAGAATAATTTTATTGTATTTATTTATTGATAAGTTGAGCTTCGGCCGCCAAGGATGGAGGGGGGAGGGCTTGGAGATCCCAGTGCCCTGTGTTAGCCTGAGTGGTGTGCCGGTGCTCAATAAAATTCTTTGGTAAGATGTTTTTATAATATATTGTACCCGGCTATAGATAGATGATTTATGGAAAATGTAACCAACATACTGCAAAATGTAACCAATTATGTTTAGTTGCAGTGAAAAGGATCCTATGTGTATTCATGGACGGAGGATCGAAACGTCAAAATAAAGAAAATTAAGAAGGAGTATTAGTTTAATGGCCCAAAACCCGAATTATTTAAAACAAAATTATAATATATATATATATATATATATATATATATATATATATATATATATATATATATATATATATATATATATATATATCAGTGTTCTTTCAAAGCCTGTAGGCTTAACATGCCTAATTAAGACACTATTTTGTCCAAAATTGCATGATTATGAGAACAATAAATTCTCGAAACGTCGCATAGATAAAATTGTTTATTCATTGACTGCAACCTAAGAACAACACAAACTTATATATATATATGTATATATTTTTACTGTTCTTAGGTTTTAGTCAATAAATAAGCTATTTTATTTTTCCAACGTTTCGAGAATTTATTGCTCTCATAATCACACCTTAACAGTGGAAAAACAAAAAAACAGAACATCAATATATTTATGCAATAATTAATGTATGATGTTATTGTTAGAGATATAGAAAAGAATACATTGAACAATGAATAGACATACAGTAGGTAAATAGATATTTCAATTAGAATTTACATTAAGGATATTATTATAAATTTACTTACAATTTTAGACAAAATAGTGTCTTTAAATAGTCATATGTCGTATATGTTGAATAAAAATCGAAATGTTGTAAAGCGACTTTTTATTATTCTATTGTGAACTACCTTCAATATGTTTTATTTATTAAAAACTTTTTTTGTGTTTGTGGTTCTTCTCTACCGAAACGGCTCAATCGATTTTTATATATATTTGGTAGGTATGAGAATCGGTCCTGAAGTATATTTCATACTGCTTGGTGATTCGGATGTCCCTATTTCGGATGAAATTTTTTTTTAGTAAGAAAATGTTTTTGTTTTTTTATTTGATATAAAAAAAAAATATAATTCCACATTTTTACACTCCTTCATCCATCCTCGAATTTTCAAATCACGGTTTTACTGCAAACATAAAACATGTATTTGTTCGATAAATATTAGGCCGTTTTACAAAAGAAATTCTTGGATATATTTTTATAAAACAATTTATTTAATCCAGTCATCGCGACGTTTCAGCCTCTAGGGCCATTATCAAGCTTCAAACAAAAGAGCAATTACGACAATGATGAGAAAAATAAAACATGTATGTCACCTCCCAAACAAAATGAAAGGAAGTACTTCAATATTAAATATATGATGAAATAGTTAAAGAGCTATTTTAATTTTCTCCGATAGCGTAATGTTAAGAAACCATTTGTGAAGTTAGGTAAGTACAAAAATAAATTAGAATTACATAATTATAAACTTTAGAAGCATTGGAAAAATAAAAACCCGACCACAATGTAATGGAATATGATGATTTATGATAACTTGCCACATCGTAAAAAAATTCACTAGGTAACTAACAAGTAATTTTTTTTCATAATTTTCAGTCAAGAAACGTTTAAAATTTGATATTTAAAGACTTGTTAAAGTCGTAAATTTTCAAAGCGGTATTTTTTATGAAGAAGCAATTATCTAGGCATATAAGAAACCTTTATTTGTTAACTGTATTTGTGCATCACAATGTGAAATAATGCATTTCTTCCTCTCTCTTTGTCTACTCATTATGTTTTGTATCGATTAATACCTGTAAAAAAACTATAAAAGTTATTGAGAAATCATAAATTATTATGAAACATCATTTGAAACTTAGATTTAGCCACTACTTACGCAATTGCGGTAAGCGAACCGCAGAAGTTGAAGAAGCATCGCTCGGAAGAATCTATTTAGTATTCTATTGACTATTAAATGGACCATTAGATATTTTCCGTTACATAAATATACCTTGAGGACCCTGGTGGTGGTCAGTGATGGAGCCTGCATCCCTGGTAGCCGCCACTTTCCCCCCTGCCAACTCGTTTGCTTCCTACCTAGTTCCTACCTCCCTTAATGGGCCCTAAATGCATTAGCACTTGCTTTGGCGCCACAACTGTTCTCCCTACAGCCATTACGGTTACATTTGGCGTCAGGTAGGTCTAAAATCCCTTCGTTTCTGGACACTGGAACTAATTTAAAAGGAAACTCAATTTCGTTGTGACAATGAATGAAATATCATGTTTATTTTCAAATTTATTTATTTTGCCTCTACCCATGTGGGTTCTTTTATTATCCATTTATACTATTTTATAGTATTGGCTTCAATTTAAATATTTGAAGAGTCTATTACCATTACCAGAACTTGTCTCGATCTAGTGTATAATAGAATAGTTCAATAGAATATGCTTTACGGTCCTGACTGTGTTACACCGGGTGCAAGTTGGGGCTACCAAACGCCGCAGAACATTCACAGGATAATTAGACTTCTTTTCGACTTAGACCCAGAGGAACCTCTTGGAAAAGATCTTCCCTCCTTCCAGCCTGTGTCAACAGAGGAACTTCTTTATAAAGTTTAAGAACTTCGCTCTCTAAGAAAACATAATGGCTTGGAGCATGATCGGATTAACTGCGACGCTAAGGAGATTGCTTTAAGTAGCAGCAAGTAGGGGCGGGACAAGGTGTGTCTTAGCCAACTGCTCTAACGCAACATTGCTATAATAAAATCAAACTTCTTTCAGAAGTTTTTGTATTAAAAAGAAAAATTAGTTCAAGAGAAAGTATGAAGTATTATAATAAAATACATATGCACTTAAACAGTGCACGTTTGAGCCATTACTGAGCACTGTAAATAAAAACTTGTTCAGAACTTGAGCAGTAACAGTATTTTTTTATTACAAATTTTTCTCTTTTACAACTTACAATTTGATGAAAGAATCTATTTTTTATTTGCTTAGCTTCCTCAAATCTGTCAGATTACATATATGTGATATGTAACCTAATCCTTTTCCTCCGCAGCGCTATAAGTTTTGATTTTATACAGAAATTATAATTATTCAAGATGTAAGGTTCATTAAGAAAATACAAAATATTATGACTAACAACAAAAGGACCTTGAAATATTTATGTCAGATTAAATAATAGAACAATATTATTACCAGCGAAAATAATTCAATTCTGCTCATTTTTCATCGCTTCTGACTAGTAGTTCCCAACTATTGCTCCGCGGTCCACAATGGGTACGTGGAAGATGTCCAGAGAGTTCGCGAGATGCTATTGGAAAATTGTATTAAATTACCTTAATGAAAACTCCTTAAAAGCCCTGACTTGCAAAAAAACTAACGAACACTATATAGTAAATAGGTACCTATATTGTATTTCTAAATTTTAGTATTCACTGAGATAATGTTTTGCTGATTGTGGTCAGTTCTTTGAGCTTGAGTATACCATCTTGGGTTATCTTAACAAAATATTTCAACTGTTGTTAATGGTTAATCAATCATTTCAAGAACAAAATGTTTCTTATAGTCGGAATGGGTCTCAAAATTGATACAATAATTTGGAATAGGTACTATATACTATATCATATTAGAAAATATTTATTTTTTAAAATAAATTTAATTGTTTCTTTTTTAATTAATATCTAAATATGTTTATAACTTTATGGAAGAAGATGTTTTCGTATGCTCTGAATTGGAATTAAATCTTAACTTAGTAATTTTAAAAAATAAATGAAATTTCCTAATATGCGATTTTTTTAATTTAGAGGGTCCTTGCTATTGTAATGAATAGATTTTAGGGTCCGCAAAAATTTTTTGTTGGAAACCATTGCTCTTGACGATTTTACATTTAATTTAACATCAATATGACTATTTATTTTTTCTGGAAAAAACATTTATTCTGCCAATGTCTCTTTTTTTATTCTTCTTTATTTAATTATTAAATTCTTCTCTTCACCAACTTACATTTACGGACTATTATTACTTTTGAGCGATTTTCATAGACTAATTACTACTTATAAATTCAAAGATAGGATTAAAAATGATCTAAATGAGAGATCTTATTCCTCAAGTTAGAATGCTAGAACAGAATGGAAGGGTACTTGAGATCATATTAGTTTGTTAATTGCTAATATTATTTTGTGACAGTTCGTTAATTAAAAAAATCATTCAAAAATCTTTTTAATATATTAATATTTCACTGACAAATCATATGAGGAAATTCGGTCATGCCTGTGAGTCAAGGGCATTGCTGAAATGAGAATAAAAGTCGTGTGTAGATTAAAAGGTAGCAATCATTGCCTAACACAAACCGGGCGGACTTGAACAGTTCTGAGAATAGGTGACCTTGTTTAATTTAAATGTTGAACCATTAGTATTGACGCCTATACTGTTTTAATTTATATATGTATATATATATATATATATATATATATATATATATATATATATTATATATATATATATATATACAGTATAGTATATGTATATATATGTATATTAGTACAATTTACTTGTTTGAAAACAAATTCTTTCCCTTCATTGACGACAAAATAAACATCATAAAAGAAATAATGTTAGTACTAAAACAATTATGCAACATATTTCTTATAATTATAAAAAAAATTTGTTGATTTTTTGTTGGTTCTCTTGTTCCGACTTATAAGCTTATTTAAGCCAATAGCTACATGCTGTTCCCAATGAAAGCTAAAAATATGGCCTAAAAAACTCACACGCAGCTGAGAAATTTGTGAGCCCACAGAAGGGTGCAGTAGTTACTATTTCAAAGTCAACATATTGTTGGTAAATATCTAATAGTGATAACCCCATGGCTAGATGTTTTTGTTATCTTATAAATAATTTATTAATAACAAAACTAATCATTATAATATTATTGATGATTAAATGTATTGTAAATAATTCCCGTTAAGGTCATCATAATTACGTTATATAATTAATATTTTGTTAAAAAATAACTTTTTTCACCTTGAGTTAATTGAGATTCAATTTTATTTCATAAGTTATAAGCCCATTTAAATTAATGCTTATTCACATGCCTACTGAATCAATTTTACATGCATTATCATATTTAGGAAATATTTATTCATTATTGAATGTAAATTAAAAATGTTTACGTTTCTTTATCTTCTCTGCTACTAGTAAGTTTTTGTTTATAAGATAAATATTAAATTGTATTTTAATTTATTGCATCAAGAATAACCTGATGTATGTTACCCCTACGGATTTTTCCCCACCTTTTTCGTGTAACTATTTCATCATATTATCAATTTATCGATGTTAATCATTTACGTATGACATAAATTTAATTATTAAGCGTTGTAAAAAATTATAGGTAATAGAAAATACCACAAAATATCTGTAAGTAAAAAACAGAGATGGAGTTATCATAGGCAACCTTCCAAGCTATTTTTTTTAAATGTTATTAATTTGTCAATTATATTGCTTAAGTAGGTTTGTAGCCTATTAATTTGGTTAAAGGGTATAACTAAATTCAGGAACATAGAATAGCAGCAGCAAATAGCGCATCACAAAAAAAAAAAAATAATAGAATATATATATATATATATATATATATATATATATATATATATATATATATATTTTTTTTTTTTTTTATTTGTCTTTGGGGTATTCCCCTTACAAATAGAGCCTGGCTAGGCTATTCACAATACATTTTTTAAGTATATATATATATATATATATATATATATATATATATATATATATATATATATATATATATATATATATATTTATATATATATATTTATATATATATATACACACACACACATACATACGCTTTTGAAATAATAATACATCTGTTTAAAATAATTTTTTAAAAAATTAAATAAATGAAAAAAAATAAATAAAATAAGTAAAAAATTAAAAATACATATTGATAAGGATAAATTAAGTTGTTTATTTATTTCACTCGTCTTATTTATTTTTTTCTTCAATGCACCACTGTATAAACAAAAAGCAAATATATATGATTTTAAAATAATAATGTATCTGTTTGAAAAGATAAAATAAATAAATACGATAAAGATAAAGATAAATTTTTTTTTCTGTTTTTTCTTCAATACACTAGAGATAAAGTAAATAAAAAAAAAATACAATATTTTTTAAAATAATAATACAGCTGTTAAAAAAAATAAATAAAAAAACAAACAAAAAAATAAATAAAATAAAATAAAAGATAAATTAGTATATTGATATAGATAAATTAACAGTTCTTTTTTTTTCCAATATAGTAGAATTAAAATTAAAAAAATGTTTTAAAAATAATAATACATCTGTTTTAAAAAATAAAACTAAAATAAAATAAAATAAGCAAAAAAAAAGAAAAGAAAAAAAAAACATTATTCCATGTTAAAAATCTAATAAATTCGAATCTATCAAAAAGCACTCATACCCGTACCCGAAATATATTTTATTGTATCATTGCATATGACCCTGTAGGTTTGCTTTAGAAAGAATGATGAAATAATGGTAACCTTTCCTGTAAAAAAGATATTTTAGTGCGTAATATCATCGGTGTCTTTTTCAGATATTCGTGTTGGTTGGTTATATTAGTTGAATATTAAATATTTGACCGTGAAATGTATATGAAGGATGAGACGGTGCTGGTGACGGTCAAAAATTAGTGAAACATATTTATTAACCACCGTTTTGACCCACTTGCGAGTCTTCATCGGGACTTCCAGGCAAGGACCAACTGAGAGTTGCTAATAGTTTTCACTATTATCTATTTATTTATTTATTTTATTTTTTTAACGCTACCCGAACGATGGGATTCTTTCAAGTTGGTTGTCTTTGTTCAGTATCTGAAATTCGAAGTGAGTGACAACCATCTACTGACCACTGGTATATTGAACTAAAAGCACACAATGTTCGCTCACATTATCAATGGATTGGCACCAATGTTATTTTTAAGTATTCGATGATGGTTACATCCCAGGATCTGAAACTGAATCAGGAAGAACTCACGACAAGATTCTCTCTTCTCCTTCAGAAGAGCGGTAAGAAAACAAAGGAAGATTTAAGAGCCTGCCAACCTTAGAAAAAAAAATAAAAAAAAGAAGATCTGCAATAAAACCTTTTAAAGGTTGCCAAGGGCGAGGTGCATTCCTGAAGGAGGAAATGAATCTGACCCGCGACGATTCTGTGCCGTGAGGTCATAGGATGGGTGTCGCTGGAGGAGAAAACGCCGTTTACGGCTGTATCGAATGGATTGAAGACTGATAAGTGTCGGAAATGTGTAAATCGGTCCTGGAGATGTGTGTCGATTTCACGGCGAGCGCCTTCCTCAATATCGGAACTCCCCTGACAGCCATGTCTTCACTGACCTCCTTCAGTCTGCTCAATATGGTTTATTAAACTGTCCGGTCTATCTCATAGGCTAACGGCTTTGCCCATATTACCTGCGGTTCAAGCTCACAAAGAAGGTTGTCCTTTCATATTCGATAATCTATTCTGCATTGTAAAAGTATGGTGCGCGCAACACACGACTACCACTTACCTGCACTATTTATATCAAATTAATAATTTTTAAACAAATTTAGAAACGAAATAAATTGTTAATGAATTATTTACATTCGATTTAAATAGAAACATGTATTTTATTAAATAATATATTATATTATTATCTAGGAAAATCTGTTTGTTTTATCGGATTTTCATCGCTCTCGTTTAACTTTTACAATAGTATGCATAAGATAATACTTATTCTAAAATATTTAGCATACCAACGGCGTATATACATGTATATTACTATTCTTAAGTTAAAAAACAAAAAAGATCAATACAAAAATATTTTTAAAGTTATCTCTTTTTTTGGATATAGAATTCTCTTAACTTATATATGTCAGTGTTTTTTTAGCAGTGATATTCAGATGATTGGGTCAGTTTCATAAAAACTACAAAATTAAAGGTCCTTTAGAGAAAGAAATTTTGAAATATCGGCATTTAAGTTCTGTCAGATTATTTCAGTCAGAATGAAACCTACATTATACTAAAGCCCGCCCAATTTCGATATAGCTAAACATCGATATAGCGAGATTAATCAAAATCGTTAGAGCCTTTTTTGAGAAAATCGTAAATAGTTGCAAAATGCATGGTATAAAGTGGCTCTTCTAGTTAGCTGATTTTGCTGAAAAAGATTGCTGTAACATCTCCGGCGTATTAAATATGAAATTTCAGTTTCGTAGGACTTTTCGTTTTCCCGCTGGACTTACCACACAGACATAGAAACTCTGACCTTTTTGCGGGACTTGGTCATTTGGACCTAAGTATTTCCTTTGAAAACTGGAATTAGAAAATTTTCACGATTGCAATACTTCTCCTTAATATATATTCCATATATAGGTGAGTAAAAGTACACATTGTATCCAATTACTTCCATACCAACAAACGTTCCAAAGTATTTACGAGACAGAATGGAGAGGCGATCGCATTATTTATTAATATGTTATCTCTAATAATTAAGAGAACCCTCCATTATTCTTTTATATCTATGTCATTAAGTACAGAGGTTCTTTTCCTCTTACAGAGGTTCTAACTCTGAATTTAATATTATCTTATACGCATATATTCAGCGACATTCACTAGTGTTTTCCTTTAAAAAAATGAAATAAACGTCTGTAACTTCAAAAAATACAGTATTAGGTAGCTGCAATCATTTATAATAGTCTTTTTGTTCAATCATATTCATATTTATTATTCACACCTGTCAAACACAATAATTGACAATAACCAAATATGCTATAGAAACGTAAGCAGCGGTCATGATGGGCATAGAGAAGGTAAGTGCTCAGCAGCACCCCTTCCTAGGCTTTAATTTAGAAGATAAGGTCCATCCAGCTTCTTTTCAGCCTTCTTTTAACAGGCATTTCACTTAGTGACATATCCTTTATTAGTCTATTGTTGTGTCCGTGTAATTTTCTATGAAAACACGAATATAGAATTCGTATATGTTCGTCAATTGAGACGTTGATTTCCAAAAGGTACTATATCCATTCTGGGGAATTTTACAGGAGGCGCGAAAATCTCTCATTACTCTATTATTAAACCAGCTAATTTGATTCTTTTCGCATTAAAATCTAGAATTATTTCTTTACTATATGAATAAAACCATATTAAAGTTATAAAATGAATTGTTCTGTTATGATTTGGAATGAAACTAAATGTGTAATAAGTATCTTAAGAAATTAATAGCATTTCTAAATCACGTTATTAAAGGACATGAGTGTTCATTAAATATAATCAAATTTAAGATTTAGATAAAACTAAATGAGGAGAATATAAATATGTGAAAATATCAATTTCGTAAAAAATGTCCTTTAGTACCTTTTGGAAATCAACGTCTCAATTGTTGGTTGTTGTAAGTCCTTATGTAGAGTTTTGTTAATCACGTACCAAGGAACTGTCGTTATGAGTCTAAATTTTTTTTATTGAAAGGATTCCAGTTTTTGTATGTGAGTCTTTTTTGCTTAACCATAAATCTGTGAGGCGTAAGTCCATATGTTTTTAAGTAAGTATGTATATGTACCCAGTTTTTGTATAATTTTAATTTCAATGATTTAGATAAAAAAGAGTATAGTACTTTCAGTCGCTGAACATTTATAAACCTAATATGGATTGAATTGCCATATACAGTTTGGTATAATTTGAACTTATTCTATTGTCTTTTTCATTACAAGTCTATTACATGGTCACATCCAGAATTCTATGATTAACCTTTAACTGGTGAGGTGAAATTTGTAGTAGAAATTGATGAGATGGGGTCTTTCAGACCCCAGACCTTATTTTATTTATTTTATTTTTTTTTGTGTTAATCCTGAAACATCTAGAATTGTTCATTCTTGTAAAATACATTAAGTAAACCCATTTTCAATAGGTACCATACGAAAGGATACTTATAAAATTGAATAAATGCTAGATATTATTAAATACGTTTTATTAATAATTTTTTTTTTTTTTTTTTTTTTTTTTAATATTCTAAGCAATGAAAACATTTGTAAAATAATATATAATGGTGCGTAAAATGACACGATTACGAGATATTTTAATTGGGATTAATAAAACTTTAAAGAATCCCTGGGGTCCTGTAGACCCCAACTCACCAGATAAAGGTTAAACTAAGAAACTTTTGGTCAAAGTTTGTAACTTTGACTTCGTTAAGAGATTTTTGAAATGCATAATCCAGTGAATAGGTTTCATTTTATCTATTCGTGGAAATGTCCTTCTGTATTGGAGAAAGACATGCCCCCATAATACAAGCACATTCCCTTTCGCCTGCATGTGCACAACCCTTCACTTTCCAACGAAGGATAACAGCACTCTTTGGTTAAGTGGATTTTCTAGAATACCACATGACATTTTAGTTTATTTCTTAATTTAATCGTGGGCTTTTAGTTTCTTCGTTGAATCAACGAAAATTGGAACAAAAAACCGAATACTTTCGAAAGTATATTGAAAATGATTCATATATCCATTTATTTCCAATAAAGCATGCATATAAAATGTGATTTTAATTTTTTTTTCATTAATGAAAGTGTTTTGTTGTACTTTATCACTATTAAAAATATCCTTATTAGGACAGATTGTGATATGACTCAATAAAAATATGGTTTGAAAAAAAAATTAAATATTAAGTTTTAAAAATTAAGTTTTCACACCTAATACAGCAAGCATTAAGGCTTACCGTATACAAATAAAATAAAATACAATATAAAATAAAATATATATTAATAACAATTAAATAATGTATTTATATTACAATAAAAAAAAGTTTTTTAAATTGTTTTTATTTTATTTGGTTTGTTTTTCTGTACCCAAAAGAATCATGCGAAATTGAGTTTCATTAGATTTGTTGTAGTTGTTGATTTCTTTTAAACAATTGAGCACTTTTACTATATTATTTTCATAATCTTGTATAGTATCTTATAGGGTTCCTGTCAATTTCATTTTTCGCAATATAGGTTCAAATAGGGGACAGTCCTACAAAATATGTTGTAAAATGTTATTATAATACTAAGAATAGTTTTAATAAAACATTTATAATAAAAAAAGATGTCAACATCCAAGATGAAACGAATTTAACTTAAGTAAAAATTAATGAAACGTATCCAAAACTATAATATTTTTGTTGGATGTAGCTTTTAAAAGAAATCAAATACATAACAACTGAAACTTTTTTCAATATGATTTTCCACCTTTAATTAAGTGTTCAAAAATGAAATCCAGGAAGAATTAAAGTCGCGCTTATAGGTGGGAAATGCCTGTTATTATTTACTTGCTAAGTTACTTAGCTCGCGGAAGGTTCCACAACGCGGAATTGCGGAACTTGTATCCTATGAATATAATTGAGCTGATAGCATCGCAGAGACTCGAATGGGCGTGTAAAGTTGTTGGGCTCGGTGAGGAACGGATTCCCGAGAAAGTTAGTATTCGATGAACCGACTGGTAGGCGTCCAAAAGGTAGGCCGAAGCGTCGATGGGAGGATTGCATTAAGGCTGATCACGGGGGCTTGGGCTTGAACGGTGAACATTGAACGAGTCTGTGTAGGCGGAATTTGTTGTATCGGCATCGAACCTTCGGGTTCGGTAAGTCTATTATTATTATTATTAATTAATTGTTTCCATTTATTTCCACTAAATTGTACTTATGTGTAAATAAAAATATATTAATATATATACCTCAGCAATTCCTTGGAAGTCTTGAATCAAGTTAGGATGTAAGAAAGTACTATTTTTCTACCAATATTTGTAGAAGGTATTTTTTTTAGCAACGCTTAGAGGATGGTCTCTCGATCACTAGGTCAATATACGGGTTATATAACAGAATAAACAATTACCTGGGGAGCCCGTGGCTGAGGGGCTAGCGCGCTAGTCTGTCATGCTACAGGTTCTGAGTTCGAATCCCAGTCCCGGCGGGGCTTTTATAAGGATGTAAAAAAATGGGGATTCATTCACAACCTCTCCCTCGGGTATGTGAGACCCGTCAGCCAAAGGGTGGCCACTCACAAAATTAGTCGTAGGAAGTGATGACCCTACACTAAAAATAGCATCGTGAAGCGTGAGCCACCTACACGGCCTGTCGCGCCACTGAAAGAAGAAAAGAAAGAAACAATTACCTATCAAGCTAGGGCTTGAGGAATAGAGATGCAATTCCTTAATCTCTTCATAAAAATGTTTTTATCTTTCATTATTTGTTATAATCTTTCTATTATTATTGCTGCCGTTATCAATAAATGTTATATTTTATTTTATTTTTTTTAAAGCATATGTATTTACTTTCAAGCCTTTTACAAATAAAATTTATTTTGGTGCTGCCTAGAAATTATGATGATTAATAGTACTGTTGTGTTTTAATTTATTGCCAAACTGAAGTGTTTTCATCAAGCATATTATCTTAAGATGAACAACCTGAGATAAAACGTAGTGGTCACGTATAAAATGTAAATAATGTTGAGATTTTATCCGAAAGTACCCTGGGCAAAGTTGTAAATTAGAATGAAATATTCTTTTATGCAATGTATAAATTCGCGTAGAAACGTCAAGGTATATTTATTGGACTATCCTAAATAATATTACGTTTGTTTTGTTGTTTTCGTGGTTTTTAAACAGAATATTAAAACTGGATAGAAATAACTAAAAAAAATATATTCAATAACGTAATAAAATGAGTATTAAAATCTAGTGCGCGCAACACACGACTTTCACTTACCTCCGTTATGTATGTCAATTTAAGAATTTTTAAACAAATTTAGAAACGAAAATAAATTGTTAAAGAATTAATTAAATTTAATTTTTATAGAAACATGTGTTTTAGTAAAAAATCGATTATATTATTATCTAAAATAATCAGTAAGTTTCGTCGGCTTTTCATCATTCTTTATTAACTTTTACAAACTTGTGTTTTAGATAATATTTTTTCTAAAATCTTTAGCTTTCCAATAGTATATTATACACGTATATTACAGTTCTTACGTACAAAATAAAAAAAATTGCATTAAAAAAATCTTTTTTCAGTTTTCTCCTTTATCTGTTTAACGAATTCACTCAAATTGCATATTTAGCTGTTAATTATCAATGCTAACAAGATAATATAGTTATTTTTATATAATCTACAGAATTGAATGTACTTTAAAGGAAGAACATTTAAAATATCGGCATTTAAGCCCTGTCATACTATTTCAAACAAAATAAAACCTACATCATATTAATGCACATTAAATTTTACACTCATATAGGGAGTTTGATCAAAATCGCTATAGCCGTTTTTGAGAAAATCGTAAAAAGGTGCAAAATGCACGGCATGAAGTAGATCTTCCGGTCAGCTGATTTCGATGAAAAAGATTCTGTAACTTCTCGGGCGTATAGTTGTGCTAAATATGAAATTTCAGTTTCATTTTCGCCCGGGAGTTACCACACACACAAACACACAGACCTTATGGGACCCTAAAACGTGTATTTCCGTTGAAAACTGGAATGCGAAATTTTTCACGATCGCAATACTTTCCCTTACTATATATATTTCATATATTAGTAAGTGAAAGTAAATTTAAAATTTCAAATAGGATGGAATTTCGCGATAATCTGAACACCACTGAAAAGTTGTTGATCATGAATAAACAATAAAATTAAATTAAAGCTATCAAATATGTTTTGGATCTCCAACTAATTAAAACTTTCATGTGCTACTAATCCTTTTATAACTGTTCTCAAGTTATATTGATCCCTATATTAAACTAGAAATGTATTTACATGTTTTAAAACATATATAAAAAAGTGTTAATAATTTCAATTCCATGTTATTACAACTTATTGTTATTTACTACAAATGATAAAATAATAACTGATGCTTTGATTTCACTTAGAACTTAGATAGTAAACTTACTGATTAAAATGTAAATATGCTAATAAAATTAATATTAATTTCTTTTAAAGTTATATTTCTAGTCAAGAAATCAATTAAAAAATATAAAGCTGCTTATAGAGTAAGCTTTTTTTAAATTTTATTTAATTGGAATATAAATATGTGAATTCAACGACTAGATATTTCAAATGTTTCAATATATATTTCATCATCGCATTAATAATACTGAATCCTAATTTGTTTTAAATTAGTTCATGATAGGAATAAATGAATTTATAATAATAATTTTTATGACAAAATTATAACATTACTACTTTTTTTTTTCAAGTATACATTAATTCACCACATGGATTTATATATTTATCCTTTAAAGTTTCGGCTAACCAAGCAATCATTAGGTATTTATATTTTTTATAATTATATCAATTCTGTATAAACATAAAAATTACATGTGTAACAATTTATTACTATTTTATATTTATTTTATTTTCTTATTCATTTCTTTTCTTTTCTTATTGATTTATTTTATTTTCTTACTTATTTATTATATTTTCTTATATATTTTATTATCTTAGATAAGTTTTTAAATTTTTACCAACAATAAAAATATTTATGTACGTACAAATGAATTCTAAATAATATGTAGCACATTGTAAAGAGTATACCATTAATGTATCAGAAATTTTTAGATGTATTTTGCACAAATGAGGCTTTAAAAAACAACATGATTTTAAATAAATAAATATGTAACTTAATAAAGTCCCAGAACTTAAATTAAGAATTTGTTGTTTTTATTGTTTAACAGTATTGTTTAATTTATATTTTAAGAAGGGAATCGTTATTCCTACGGAAACTTAAAAGAAATGGTCAGGAAACATTTAATACGCATCAATGTATAAGATTTAATGAGTAAAATTTGTTCAAGCAGGCGATGATAGGTTGTGTTTAAATGAGTGAGCGAGATTTTATTTTTTTTCTAATATCTTATCTAATTATCTATTATTATGCCTCATTCCCTCGAATTTCCTTAAGTACTGTCCCTTAGAGCTGTGAAGTCAGATAGGCATAGAAAAGTGAAACGTCCTCAATTGGCAACTACCCCCTCCCCTATTGAAGCCAATTGAATGAAATTCGTGTGGGAATTGAGCCTTTATTGTCCCGAGGCATTTCGAGTGCGTCTTTGTAAGACTCCGCCGTCAAAGCGTTAAGCTTTATACATTGTGCCCTAGAACGTCACCTAGTCTTGTAAACGTAATTTTCTACTCCCAAGATGTCATTTTCTCTTCGATTCATAATTGGATAGCTGGAACTGACCTACCGCAGGTGCGAGGAGCGACGCTTATGGTAATGTGTTAGGATTGGCCAATTACCATATTGTAACCCCCGTGTTATTGTAGCATTCCTGCTCTTATAACCTGCTTCCAATAATCGTCTTTTCCAAATCACGTAATAATATGCTATTAAAAATTGGTTTCGGCCTTCGAACTGAAATCCACGATAATCGTATAACATTTTTGTACTTTATTTATTTTTTAAATCTGACGAGAGCAATACACGACTTTCAGCTACCCTCTTTGTTAAGCACAAGTTAAGAATTTACAAATATAGATATTGATGAAGACAAATTATTAAGATTCAGTTTGAATAGAAACATGTGTACTGTTTTATAATCGTCTATGAAAAGCAGTTTTATGGGATTTTCATCACTCTCCATTAACTTTTACAATTTTTTGTATAAGATAATATTTTTATTCTGAAATCTTTACCTTTTCAACAGTATATTATAAATCTATATTACTGTTTTCATATTCAAAAATATTTTATCATATTTAAAAAAAAAAAAAAACACCCTCTCATATTCAAAAATTGAAAGCTCATTAAATTTTACATAAGTATAGCGGGATTAATCAAAATCGTTGAAGCCGTTTTTGAGAAAATCGTAAAAAGGTGCAAAATGCATAGTATAAAGTAGCTCTTCTGGTAACCTGATTTTGGTGAAAAAGATACTGAAAAATCTCGGGCGTATAACTGTCTTACATATGAAATTTTAGTTTTTTAGGTTATTTCGTAATCGTGCTAGATTTACCACACACGCACACGACTTGGACTTTGGTTATTTGGACTCAGGGACCCTAAAGGTACATTTCTTTTAAAAACAGAAATTCGAAAATTTTCAAGATCAAGTGAAAGTAAAAGGTGAATTTACAATCTTTAGATTACAACCTGTAATTAGGATCACATATAGTAGAGTGGCTAGTATAACAGTCTTAAACCCGCAGGTGGTGCTTGGATTTTGTAATGGGAGTAAAAAATCCTTAGTTATGCCGCCCTTCTGAGGGGGCGTTAAAAGGTGGTCCCGAGCTTGTGCGATGTCAGGTACTCGTCAAAGATCCTTATCTTTATATAATTTGACCTTGAACATAGGAGGGTGTTATCCTCCCCACTATGATACAGGTGACCCTTTTTATTTCCCATTATCTTGCTTTAAATAACTCATATTTTTATAAAGTAGTATATGTAAATATGAAAGCACATTGGTTGAATCTGAATTTTAAAAAAATATGCCTTCTATTCTTAGAAAACGTAAAATATCGCCAGTGATAGTTTCCCTTTATCTAGATAGATCTTTTATTAAATCTGTCGGAGGAACGACGAGACCTTAGCTAGTCAGTCGGACAAAAGTTACGATTCTTTTTTATAACTTTCGTAATTGCGTATTGACGGCCGCAAACCACAAAAGAAAATTGAAGCCTAGTGTGGTCGGAAGGCGCTTGAGCTGAGGGAGGTTGCGTGAATCCATTCGATATTAGATTTCTGCTTAGGAAATTCCCAGAATCCTTTGTAATCGGAATCCACCGCTCAGCAAATGAAACCTTCGTGTGACAATAGTATAAATAAAATAAAACTCACCTTATCTCATTGCGTTAGAGTAGAGTTATTGTTTTCTACATCAGTGGTTTTCAGCAAAACATTTACGCGGACCCCTTCATCATACAATCATTTCAATGGCAAGGATCCCATAAATGCTAAATATTAGATGTATATTTAAATTTTTAGTGGGCTACACCGTATCACGTAGATTGCTTGCGGAATACTTCCACCGAAACTCAATATTCTAGAAATGGAGTAGGTGGAAAAATGGAAATGAAGAAAAAAAGACTAGGCTCTAGGAGTTTACTTCAAACAGCAAAACAATAACTGAAATTTAATGTTGAACCTGGTAGATGGTCCTAGAATTTTTTAAAGGGAGTAACAATTCCTTCTTTATGTCTTCACAGAGGGTGGTCCAGAGTCTGTGCAAAGTCGGGTACTCCTTAAAAATATCCAATTATCCTAATTATATATATTAAAATTAAAATGATTATATAATATATTATATACTATGATAATTATACATATTATATACTATGATATTTATACATATTATATTTATTACCTGGATAGGTAAAGTTTAGGACTTCCGTTTTAATATCGTCCGATAGCCACCAGTTGATAAAAAATGACGTTAAATCAATAAATATAACCTAAGATTATAAACCTATTCAAGAAAGTGTCTATTCAAATACTCTAAAAATATTAAATATTGTTCCTTATCTTCTGCGATATATTTGTTGTTTAAGCTTATTATTTTTGAAATATTAGAAAATGACCATTTTTAAGGATATAATTGTGTTATAGCATACACCTGTTAGTAAGCAAAAACAATTATAATACTTAGTGTTAAATTTGTCCGTGTAGATTGTATGTGACTCCTATTAAAAGGCTTCACAAATATTTTACATTAAGGTAACTGAAAATAAATGGTGTCCAACCGTTTGCCAGTTTAAAGGGAGTTATCTTTAGTTAAGGGAGTTAGTTAAGGGACTATGTCCCTTAAGAATAACAAAATCGTAAAGTACATATTAATATTTATGTCTGGCAAAGAAAACAATAAAATTAATTTTTATTTACAAATGTGCAAAAAAGTTAAAAATTAAACACAACTAAGACCTTTATACATTTATGTACAAAAAATTTGGATAATAAACACTCATATAAAAATTTAAAAAAATAAAATAAGGAAAGAAATCTCCTAAAAGCTACTAGGTTTGATGAAATTAAATCAAAACTTATTATTCCACAGCACAAAGGTTTGGGTAAAATATATAATTATATCCTGCACCGAAATTAAGATGAGGTGATGAGATGTGTGTTTCTCTCAGAGAAATGATAATTTAAGTGTTTATTCTGAAAATATCTGTGAATCCTTTCTTAGAAGTTCCTACATTGTGTTTACAAATTTTTGCATATACCAAACTGTTTTTTAAATGTTATTAGTACGTGGATGGTTTTAGTATTTTTTCAATACTTTAAACTCATTGGAATAATGGCTGTCACAGATAATTGTCATGAAACTAATTTGAGTATTATTTAAAATAACTGTTCGGTTATTTAGATATCTACTTTATTCTTTATTTTCTTTCTTTAAATGTATATTTACAAATTTTTATGACCAATTAAAACCAAGTATATATTTTATCAGCCTATCATAAATTCATTTATGAATCACCCTTCATCTGATTATTTAGGATTGGTTAGCTCTAAATTGTTAATTACACTTTATACAATCGAATTGAGATTTTATTAGTATTTTAAGAACAGCCATTGTGAACCAAGTGGCTCGTGAGTCTTCTATATTTCCACCTTTCACATGTAATTCATGTACTGAGGAGTAAAGAATGCTCTAAGGCCAAATCGAATTTTATAACTAGCTGATTTGAATAAGAACACTCACACGGCGTAGCTATCGGAATTCGGACCCCGTCCAGTGTTGCGGTTGGATTCTAATCACGAAACTCTGGCTCATCATCTTCCCATTTCAAGATGAACTGAAATTGCTGAAGCAAACTTAGCTGGAATATTTAGATTTTATATCGTGTTATTTACTGTCTGAAGTAACTTTTATGTTTGCCGGATTTTAGAAGTGCTTATTATCAGGAAATAATTGAACTCCTGATATTTTCTTTTAATCGTTTATAATAAAGCTTTATTATTTTTCGTTATTATTTTTCACAATAAAACTTGGCAGTTAAAAAAAAGAGAAAAAAAAAAAAAGGGATTAACCACCGCACAATTTGAGGTCACGCAATATACCGAGAATTAAAATATTAATTTTTTTTTTAAGTAAGCCTATCTGCTAACCCGCGTGGTAAGGAGAGGCGTGGTCTAGTGGATAGAGCACTAGTCTGCTGTGCTCCGGGTCCTGGGTTCGAATTCCGGCTGTGGCAGAAATATTATTTATTCTGTTAATTCGGTCGGGGGGCGACCCTAGGGTATGGAGACCCTCCTGGGGCAGACCCAGCCTCTATAAAGTGGGTACCCAAATTAATTGGGGAAAAACCGGCGGCTGCGCAAGATTAAGGCCTAATCACCTCATTGCACTGCCGTTGGTCCTAGAAACAGTACTAATATGAGCTATATGTACTGAGCCCAAGACCCTTCATGGGTTGTAGTGGTACAGGTTTTTTTTTTTTATCTGCTATCCGGTGCTCAATTAAAGTATAATTTGCTTTTCTCATTGGTATTTATAATTAACAATTTTTTTCTTATCTCCATTATTTTTCAGTCAAGTAACAAATAAAACAATATTGCAAAAAACAAATAATGCAACATTACAGCCCTTTCAGAACTTAGACTACCTTTGAGGTATTTCAAGCTGAGTCCACTGTATGTGGTGGTTCCAACTGTTCGCCGCAATCTTACTGGGTGGGGAGAAACCATCTTCCAGGCTATAATTATATTATTTAACATTTTTTAATTCGAGTTTTCCCCGGAAATACATGTTTTGTGGTACCCTGGGCCCAAATGACCAATTCCTGCAAAAAGGTGTGTGTGTTTTGTTGCGTTAGCGTGTGAGTGGTAAGTCTAGATCGAAAACGATAGATTGTATAAAACTGAAATTTCATATTTTAGGAGCGTAAGCTCTTGTGTTTTCCTCATTTTTTATAAAATATATCGTTTTCGAATGCGGTACTATGCATCTAAATCACCGTCTGAAGCCTATATTTGCAGAAAAATAAATATAAGCTGAAAAAATTTTTCTTCTGTTTTCTCCAATAAATGGTTATCAAATTCTTTCAAATTTCATCGATTGAGAACATAGATTATGGTCATTTTTATTTTTATTACAAATCCAAGCTTAACAATAGTAGGATGGTGTTGTGACTAATGGTAATAATTTGTAATATACTTGGAACAAAAACATTTCTTTATTGATGTAATTAAAAGTTATAACAAGATTAATAGGTTATTGCAAGGAGGTTTTAAGGTACAATCGATAATCGATTTTAACAATAGTTACAATAGATGGTGAATCATGGAAAACTACTTTCCCATCTTTGTCGTACAATTACTCTAATTTCAGCGCTAAATATCGGAATCTCTTGAAATATAGACCGTTTCGACATAATTGCTATATTATGTTTGTCTACAATTACTTCGTTATTTGCTTTGACCGAAAAAATTGAAACCTCTGAGGCATGTTAATAAGTGTGTTTATTTTGCAGGTACCAAACCAACCAATAGCAGAGGTCCTTCAACGACTGAGCACAGTACTACACAGTCCGTCCAGGCCATCATAGACTGCCTTGATGTCCGGCCCCTCCAGAAGACTGCCCAGCGCGGTGACTACTGGGTATTCTACAACTACGTTCTCGCAGAAAGGCAATTCAGGTAAGACTAGTTCACTTGATATATAATAAAATATATCTATGTATCAATATGGTGATATAACATAATAGGGGTACTCATTACGTTTGCTATAGCATGCTATTTGTGTTATTTGGCTAAACCCGTCGAGTTTCTACAGTTATTTCCTGTATAAAATTGATGGGTTTAGCACAAAGCACAAATAGCATGCTATAGCAAACGTAGTGATTACCCCTAATACAAGATAAGGTAACCTTTCTATAAGCCTATTACCTTTGATAGATATTTAAAGTTTTCGGTCCGCTTTAGTAAAAAAATTAAGACAGTGAGGCAAAAATTAAGGCAACTTAATCACTTAATTAATTCTTTGAGTATGTCTCTTTGGCTAAAGACACCAATACATAAGGCCATTATACGTCCAACTCTATTATATGGTGCACCACTCTTTCCGAAAGTTGCTAAGTCGACCGAAAAAACGTTTACAATCTTTTCAAAATGGCGTACTACGGAAAATTGTAAAAGGAACGTAAAGAATTAAAACCTGTAGAATTCACGAGGAACAAAAAGTTCTATGAAACAGTCAAACTTATAAACAATGCCATATAAGGTAAGCTGACACCTTCTGGATTACCTCGACGATGGCAGAATATTGAGATTTAGGTTTTAGGATTAGATTAATGTTCTACTTACGAAGTAGTGATCAGACAAACAGGGTGAAGTAAAAGTTTCAAATCAACATTTAGAAGAAAGTAACTGTCAGGAAGTTATTTAAAAGAGTCTAAAAATATATCTCTATAGTACCAATTAATAAATAAGCATAAAATGTTTAGCCAGTTCAGTCGACGGGTCAGTCAGAATCAAGACATCAAATAAATGAATCCAGTTTAAATAAGTCATTAACACAACGCATAAACCAACCAACAACTTTTACAGGCTTCTCAAGAACTAAACAATGCCTGAATTTCAGTTATTATAAATTGTTTAGAAGACTTGAGGCATTGTTTTAAAATTCCTCTAATCGTATTCTAACAATTTTGTAAATATTTTTTTATTGCTTTTAAGCTTTTCTCTAAATATAAAAAAAAAAAAAATTTAATATACATTAAAAAAATATCAGGTGGAAAGAAAGCTATATGTTAAGTACTCTATTTTGGGTATTACGTAAAGTTTAAGTCGCACACCTGTAAAATGAAAGATTTTGACTTAACCATTTATTCACCACCGCCACAGAAATATAATCGGCCGCCATTTATAAACTATTCGGTAAATATGAAAGTTTAGGATCATTTTTGGATGCGCCAGTATTTTTGTGTCGAATTTCAATAATAATTGGTCCAGCGTTTTCGAAAAATGTCGCGGACCGCTTACTGCGGATGGAGAACAAAAGGATTTTTTTTAAAAATTCGTTATTCGGATTCTACGTACCTTAAGATGTCAAATTTTGAGAGGGGTAATTTTTTTTCTCGATTATAAAGGTTTATTAATGAAAATAATAAACCAATAGCTATTCCGTGACTTCATAAATAAGTTATCATTTCTTTCATCATTATTAGTACATTAGGAATTTCATCCTGAGAAGCACTTGGCGTTCTCATTTGTGACGGTTGCTGATTAGTTGATGAAGGCAGTAATGCCGCTTTTGTTGAATGGACACAATGAAATGAGTCTTCATGAAGATTGGTGACGTTCTCGGCTGGCGAGAGGTCGCTCACCCGCTCAAATAGAAATGGTCTCCTTTGTAAAGCAGTACTCATTCTGTCGCTTTTCAATTGTCGCTCTTCCTGCATCTTGAAGCAAGTATTGTGTAAATACCTTCTATTCCCAAATTCCCAGCCTTTCCTGTATACATTGGTGGCTAATGAAAATGGAACTGATTACCTAATTGTTGTTATCCCTTTTGTTAATTCATTAAATTGTTCATAAACACAATCAATATAATAATAAATTTTGAGTAAATTATATTAAAGAAATAAACGATTTTTCAATGGATCGATAAAGTTATTAGATTTATCGAACTAAGATTTATTTACAACCCAAAGGTATCTAATTAACAAACAAGTATAATCACTAACGAAACCTTATAGTTTATGCTATTATACGATTATAGTTACAAATGTAGAATTTTTTTAAAGTATAATGACTGTGATAATAATTGTGATGTGATAGACATTTTACTGAAAATATATTAGCCCAGAACCGTTGGGCAAATTAATTAATTTGGGTTTAAATGAAATTTATTGTTGGGAAGGGATTTGGGCAACAGATGGTATCAGCATTCGACCTGTTTGTCGAATATTATTATTATTATTAATTATATTCTAATAAGTTTCTGCTAAATTTAAATATTTATTATAAGGATAATCGATTAGTCAACCATCATATGTTCGTCATAATACACCTTGTTGAACCGTTATTAGTAGAAATGTAGTAGTAGTTCCGAAATCTTAATAAATCCCGTACATAAGTTATGTATTATGTTATTAATAACCAATTATATTATCCACTTATCATGTAAGGCAAGATGTAGTAATTTATTTCCTTTGATTTACTAGGTTTAAAGCATTCATGCCACTTAATCAAAAAGTTGTATTGTTTTAGTAGAGTTTTGATTTGTTAGATGAAAAAACAAACATCATTTTTAAGCCTATATAGGATCGGCATCCGCTTGTAGAATGTGTCTCAACAAGTGCTGATTCAACACGCTTGGCCTAGAAGGCATTAAATCAATAAATTCCAAGTATCAAATAATGTTTATCAGTCAGTTCAAAAGCTACTGAATCAAAAAAGTGTGCAAGGAATTAATGAGCCATGTATATAACTTAGGACCCGGATTTATAGTCTTCGTAATATGCAATAAAAGTATGCTAATATGAAGTGTAATATGCCATAAAATTGCAAAAGAGGTAAAGGCGATAAAGTTTTGAGCTATAAATAACGAATTTAATATACTTTTGAAAGCTTTTCAGTTCCATTTTAAGTACACTAGAACCTTTATAATTTTCAAAAACCCTTCTTTCTTTGGGACTGCATTGATTATCACCTTTTTTCCCTGCATTTTTAATTGTTCTGTAAAATGAATTTAAGTACATATATTGGGCCCCACACATCAAGAACAAACAGATAAAGCTAAACAAAAGACTAAATCTTTTCTACTCACTACTCTCAAGACGTTCAAAATTAAAACTTAAAAATAAACTAAACAATTGCACATACCTACTGAAGCCCATTTGGACTCACGCCTCACAGATATACGGAACTGCCAAAAAGACACACATACGCAAAATTCAAATTTTTCAATCCAAAACTTTCAGAACTATTACAAACTCACCATGGTACGTAAGCAACACTACTTTACATACAGACCTTCACATGACAACTGTCAACGAACAGATTCGGACCCTCTACAAACGTTTTCACAACAACTTACACGGACATACTAACAATATAATACGAAGCATGGCCACTAGAAACATGCCGGCCGTACAATACTCGCAGAAGACTGAAAAGAAGCTGGATGAGGGACCTTCTAAGCTAAATACGTAATAGGAAGCACACTAGGAAGAAGTGCAGCTGGGCATCTTCTCTCCATCATGCCTACCACGCCAACTATCATTCCTCCATCATCACATTCGCTGATTGTCAACATTTATTGACAGGCGTGAATAAAAAAAATTTGAAGATTAAAAAAAAATAAAACAAAAAAAAAAGTACATATATTACTTCAAGTGTTATTACTTTACTCTTGAGAATTTCCAATGATAATTTTTCAAAGATAAAAATTGTTCTCTATTTAGAGTAAGCTTTAATTGGTAAATTAATCATTAATCCCCTTTTACTTTATTTAGAATAAAGAAATTAGGTAGTAAATTATTCATCAATATTAACAAAAATAGAAATTAATAGGTATGATTGTGTTGGTTTATTTATTAACATTGTATTTATTTAATTTATATATTTTGTTATATAATTTTATTTTATTTTTAATTTAATTTGACTTGGCTATTGTTTATTCTGTAAATATTGTATGAACGTGATCTTATCTATTATTATTCTCCAGTTAAGACAAATTGTAATGTTTCTGAATTAAAAAGTTTAATAAAAATAATAACAAAATTCAATATTTTTATCTTTATAAATTTAATAATTATAATTAGTATACAAATTGGCATAATAGAACATGATAACAATCATAAATCACAATGAACATCTGGGGCAGGAGGAAAACAAAATATTTGATAGTACTACTTTTTTATGTTATTTATTTATCTTCTTCTTTTTTTCTGTCCTGATATGCATCAAAACCAAATTCTGGCCCAATATATAATATGAAGATTTGACAAATTTTGAACAACTTTCTTCATAAAAATATCTTCTCATATGAATGTCCTTAATTAAGCATAAGCCATAACCCATAAATGTCAATTTATTCAAAAAAATTTAAAATAATTATTCGTTAATATATAAAATATGTTAAAATGATTAATACAATGAAGAAGCTAATAGGATGTATCATGCTAATAGATTTAATATTAATTACGCGATTGGATCAAATGTATTTTAATTAACCGAATACTAATTATTTTTATGTTGAAATTCCATATATTTCTCTCCCATGTAGCTCTAGAAAGGGGTACGAGAAGGCAATTCCGACAAGCTTAGCTGTCGTGCGGGATAGGTATACCGCAGCCTGCCAGGGATATAATTTCTACAATTCCATTTCAGCTTTGTATTTGGATTAACTAAAATGAAAGAGATAATTGCTAGAAAGATATTGAAGTGCTTTTATTTATTTATTTCAAATGACATTCAGTGAATTGATTTTATTGCATTTTGGAACGAGTTTCATTTAAATTACAGAGCCTGATTACAGTCTGAATTAACCTGGATAATATGATTGATTGTACGTTTGAATATTATTCATATGAGAGGAAAACAAACAAAATTCAGCATACAATAATTAATTGAGGTTAAACTCATCCCGTAGTTTTGTTCATGCATATATTACGCCAAATTAATTTAACAAAGTTCATTAATTGTTATCTTTAATTTAAATTTTTTGAACTTTGATAATCACTGAGCATCACAAGGATTAACGATGCAGTTGTTTTGAGATCGACTTAGTGATGAATAAAGATCAGATTATTCATTGACTGGAGTTCTTAGTGGAAACCGGAAATTGTGCTAGAGCAATCACGGTATTCTCATTGTATACTGACAGGCAGCCTGTGAATCATTGCCATAGAATCTGTCACCATCACAAGTACTCATTCCCCGCCTTTTATATTCTGTTTTTTCATTACAATTACTGAACATTTCGGTGTTATCCATGATTGTCCATATTTTAATTCATTATGTTATGGCTTTCATGTATTATTTTTCCTCATTTTTGTGCTGTTATAATCCTTAAAATATAGCTTACTGTTCATTATGTATAGTAATTTGGGCTAAATATAATTTTTAAAAATAATTTATATGTTAATATCGTGGATTTTTTAAAAACTTTTTATTATTGAACTGAAAAGAAAGTTTATGTTCTTATTATTTCAGTACATCATTGACGTGTTTTTCCTTCCCCATTTACTGACTAGAAATGCTCCGGATACGATAATTTTTATGGATAAATAAGTTTTAGGTGACTTTAAAATAGTGCCACTTACGAAGAGTTAATATTATTATTAAATTGCTGTGCCTGTAGTATTAAGTTAAAGCCTTAGACTATTTGATATTTTATAACTTACCAATAAACTGTCTTTAAAAAAAAAAACTAGATTACAGGTGTAGAGAATTAATATTATCCTTGAGATTTTAATTTCGAGTTCAGAATTTGGATTTATTTATATTTCGTTCTTGAAAACTATATACTTTAATTAATTGTCCTGAACGTTTCTAGTTTTTTTTTTTTTTTTTTTTTTTTGTTTTGTTTTTTCATGAATAAATGATAGTATAGTTATTTAGGGCTTTTAATTTCAGATTGATTTTTAAAGAAAAAATGCTAAGTTTATGAATAGTGATTAAGTAGAATTATATTTTTACATTATTACTACTGATGTTTTCAATATAAAATTTTCAACATAAAAAACATAAAAAAAAAACAAAAAAAAAAACATGAAGTTCAAAATTAAACTGCATTTAAAAACCGTTTAATTTATCTATATGAAAGAAATAATGAAGAGTTAAATATAATCTAAAACCAACATTATCAAGTTTATTGTATTCTGAACAATTTTTCAATTTGAGTGCTTTTTTAAGTGTTCAATATTATTCGTATTAATTATCTAAAGGTTTTGCTAAAATAATTCTTTTGTCTTACGAAATTAACTTTATAGCTAAGGAAATACCTCATTTCAAGTTTACCGTTATACTTCTATCCGTCTAAATCGATCGAGCAACCTTCGCACGTAAGACATTCATCAGTCTACATGTCGTGTCCATCTGGTTTAGCGTAAAATTCGAACATATAAATCTCTTGAGCGAGAGTTTATGTCGTTTCGCTAATACCATAGAATTCTTTAACGTCCAACTGCATGTTGCAATGCATCAAATAACAGCATTATAGGTCCATAACTTTGGAATCATAAAAGTCGGTCGTTAGAGGTCGGAATATTTTAGGTGAGTTGAACTTTGATGAAGGCAGTTAAATTAACGGATGATATAGGCCTGTCCTTAGTTATGGCTACTAAACTGCACTTATAGGCAAAGTTTTTAATTAAACTTCATCGAGCCAGGGTAAAAGTTTCCAGTTTAAACCTTCACCCCTACATTCCCTTCCTGCATTATTTCAGGCCTGCATCATAGCTATACTTTAACTTCTTGAATAATTTGAAAATATTAATTAAATAAAAGGAAAATGAACCATGCTATTCGCTTTCGGCTTCATAATAGAAATAAGCTATAAATTCCTATGATTTTGTTTTCATATTCGTTCAGCAGTTCGGTTTTTTTACATTAACTATTATTCGCTCACCTGAATTCCCATAACGTGCAGCCGAGGAGGGTGTAATTATTAGTGGTGATGAATTAGATGGTATGCCTCACGCATATGTGACACTTAATCGAAGCAGCATCTAATCAACTGAGTTGGATTGCTTATGGGAGCGGAACAAAGTCACGCAATTCTATGCTAAATTACTAGCAATATTTATTCACATTTGCATGGGTTAGTTAGTATACCTATATCAGTTTCAGGGGCTATAAACAACTTGCTGTACTTTGATTGTTTTCTAAAAAACAATCAGGCAAAACCGGACTTCATGGTCGTTTGTTATAATTTAATACATTTCAATTCAATCATACACATTAGCACCAATCTGCGCGATGCCAAACATGAGTTTTACAAGTGATTTCGAAGTTTATATTATTTAAACCGTCACGAAAAATTGTTCATAGAGGATATAATTAGTTGAGCGTTGAGAATTACTAGAAGGAATTAGTCCGGGTGGCGGTCAGTGAATGAAACAATTGAGTAGTTACTAACCATTTATTTTCTGCCAACGTTTCGACCCCCATTGTGGGTCATCATCAGGGCTAAATAGGTACAAAAGAGATAAGGGTATAGCCGGTTTAGGATGGTAAATCTGCTCCCGATTCTTTTTTGACTCAAACTTGGGAGATCTATTTGCTGTCGAATAAAAATAATTCACCTAAATTTATAGCTTTTTAATTCAAATCGTTTTCGAGATTTTTTAAAAACATCTTTTTTCGATTTTGTTTATTTTTTAATAGTAAAATTTGAAATTAATTAATGATGATTTTTTTTCTAATTGTTAGGAGTCAAAGGCATGAAAAAATTATATGATCATGATTCTTAAACGAAAAGCCAATTTTTAGCGGAAGAAATAAAACAAAAATATGTATTTTTTTTTTTTTTTTTACATTTTTGAAAGGTGTCAATCACCGATTTCTTTCAGAAAATGTCTTTTGTACTCCTCTATACACTCGTTTTTTTTCGATTCTTGGAATACTCCTTTGTACTGTAGAATATTTTCGAATTTTTCGAAGTGGTGGAACAATATGAAAAAAAAAATAAAAACTGTTTTTTCCCCCGAAATCTTGCGTTTTAAGAAACTTATTGCTTTTAGATTATCGAAAAATGTGTAGACAATTATTGTTTAACCGAAAATACACCCTTCATGGAGAAATCCATAGAGAATACTTGAACAAGCGAGACCTTATACGAAATGATTGATAGTGGCTAAATAGACAACATAGCTTTAATCCAATTATTTTGTAGAAAATTAATCGAAAATGTTTTATAAGTAATGTAAGTCTTAATCTCTGGTGAGAAATAATTGTTTATATTGTTCCACCACTACAAAAAAATCGAAAAAAAATCCTGTGAATAGAGGATATAAAAGACATTTTCTGAAAATAATCGGTGATTGACACTTTTCAAAATAAGATTAAATATACTATTTTAAAAACTATTGAGCTAGAGAATTTCAATATTATAACATAAAGGGAACTAGATGTGTACAGAAATCAATTAATTAAATTACAATGACAAAGGTATAAAACTGAGAGGGATGAAAAAAAGAAGATAAGGTACAAAGATATAAAAAAATTACATGAAATAAGAATAATTGAAATATGGAGTAGAGTGCCGTATTGAAGGCGAATGGAAACTAGGTACGATTTAAAAGTGCTGACGGATTAATATTGTTCAATTACAAATTGTAATTGTACTTTTTGAGATAGCACTGATGTTTTTTTTATTCAAACTTTATTTCCGTAAGTCGTTTTATGAGGTAATTAAGTCGTTCATTTCGTTAAATATCCTATATCCTTCGGATGCCAACAATCTACACAGGAATCAAGTACTTACGTGGCACTTATAGTCTTTTAGTATTATCTCCTTCCCTTATTACGTTAAATACATATGATAATAAAAGACTTCTTAAATAAAGAAATAAAGTTATCAGGATTTACATTTCTTAATTATTTACACTTCGATATTTATGCGTTATTAATAAAAGATAAATGAAGGCCGTTCGCGACCATTCTCACAGCTCAAGATGAATAAATTATAATAATTAAAGAGGAATTTCATTTAAATATATTACAGAGTGCGATAAACGTAATCTTATAATGAAAAGCTAATCGATGTCGGTTTATATTTAGGGAAGATTAAAACAAAAGGAAAGTACAAAATATGCTTTTATAATGGATTACTTGATTATCTACTGTTATACAAGGTTGTTACTATTAACCAACCTGAGCCTGATATTGATGTATGTTTTATTAAATTTAAACAAATACATATTTATAAAGATCACAACGTGAGGGGGAGGATACAAGCCCGATAAAAACCTTTACAGAAGAGAACGCTTAGTGATAAAGTTATCTGTGAGCGGAGCTTTCCTTAGCTTGGAGATAACTGAGATTGATAAATGGCCTAGCCTCTTTCGTGTCGAGTCGTCACGGCGTCCTCTACAAACAGTTACCCATCTACCTAGCCTCCAATTTTTTTCTCTAGGGGAACTTTTCGATTGTGAGGATGTTCAAATTCTTATTTCAATAAACCACTATTTTTTACTATTGATTTCGTCAACGGTTATTGTGAATTTTTAATGTAGAGGATAATCTGTAATTAAATAAACCTGTAGAGGCATTTATCAATGATAGGCAGGCTTACACAAGATACAAACATGTTTGAGTAGAAAAAGTAAACATTTACATGCTTATATATGCACGTTCTTGTTTTTGACCTTGATGAAGTGTTGCTAAGTGTGTAGGTCGATATGTCGTCTATCAAGCAAAGATATAGGTGTTTCATTTTGAACACTCCTTTCCTCCCTCCCGTTTTATACCGCCTAATAACACTACATCGTCATCGACAATCCACTCCATACTATTAGAGATAATAAAGAATGTAGAAGATTTCTTGTAAATTAATTAATTGTTTTCACTCAGATATGTATGATTATAGCATTGAATCTTTTTACCGTTGATCGGTTGTTGGAGGCGATTGCTAGTCTTGTTGTCAACCAGTATTGTTTATATTGAATATTAGTTGGGTCCTGTGTAAATCATTTATCAAAATGAAATCCGCTCCTTATTGAAGAAATAATGATGTTTTATGTTTGGGATGTACAAAATTATTCTTAATCACAAATATATAGTGATGGTTTCTAAATTAAGGTTTTATGATTTCCCAAAAAATTGTATCTGTAATAATTTGTAATTTGAATCTATTTTATTTGTATTAATTATTAACACCAAGTTACGGAACTTAATTTATGTTTTATATCCTCCAGGTGCTGGGAGAGCATCACCTACACGACACATGCCGACTACACGTTCCTGGACAACCTGGAGCCACTGCTAGACAGATGGCGTGGCCCGATATCATTGGCCCTCCACGCTCCGAGCACCGACTTCAACACCACCATCCAGACGATCCGATATCTGAGGGATTGCAGCTCTCAGCCGATCGCTGAGTACGTCACCTTCCACCTCTATTTCCCGAGCAAGCACATGCCCAAGTCCATACCCCGAGGGTCGAAGGTGTTTAGCGAGAAGTACAACTGCAGCATCCCTCCGCCTTGGAACCACCCCAGCTACAAGAGCCAGAAGAAGCTACTGTACCCCGTCAACGTCGGCAGAAACATCGCCAGAGAATCGGCTACCACGCACTTCATTCTGGCTTCTGACATAGAGCTCTATCCAAGCCCTGGCGTGATTCCCGATTTCTTAGAAATGATCCGAAGACAAGACCCGCCTTTGCTGCATAAGAATCCCAAAGTCTTTCCTTTGTCTATCTTCGAAATCGAAGCCAACTGTTCTCTCCCGAACGATAAGACTGAATTAGTAAGTAGTGCCAATATTATCTTTGCTATATATAACCACATTTTCCAGTTTCTATTATTTAACAATACTATTATTCTTGTTTTGACCACGAAGAAGAAGTTAAACAATTATTTCTATTGGATATAAAAAAATAAAAATATTTTTAGGTCTTTATGTCTCGAGTTTAAGTAAAATGCATATTTTTTTTGTATCAAAATGGTTATTGCAGTAATGGGATTTCCTGGCACTGACATAAGGATGACTTGATTGTTCCTATTCAAAGATTTATCCTGTACTGTTATGAATAATATATTTTGTATTTAATAATTTAAAAAACAATACACATTTTTATATTATAAAATATTGTGTGTGCCTATATATATATTATATATAAAATAAATGCACGGGGTTAGAAGAAAGTTGTTAAGTGAAAATGTGGATCACAATTATTTAAAAAAAGAAAACATCTAAGATCAAAATTATATTAAAATGTTTTATTTATTCATATATGAAACCATCTGAGATTTTTAATCTTAGAATATATACAATTCCCCTTAGAGTATGAATAAGTATTCATTTTCCACTGATATATTTTCATTGATAGGTACATTGATTTGGTATGTTATTAATTACCTTTTTGAACTGAGTTTATTTTTGGCATAGATCATTGCTGCCCTGTCAATGGCTTCCAAGCAAAATTAAAATGTATATTATACTGACTCCTGATTATTTGCACCAATAATAATTTCAACAGTCAACCATACACTCTCCATATCATATGGAATGCATAGAGATTTCAGTAAAATTTGATATTTTCTTTGCAAAGCTAATTAGAATACTGAAGTAATTAATTATTTTTAAAAAAACATTATTTTATACCATTCTCTTATTTTCAGGTATCAATGTTACGGAATGGATCAGCTATTCCATTTCATAAAAAAGTGTGCCCCGATTGCCACAATGTGCCACACTCTAAGGAATGGGCCAATTACACGGTAGGGGGAGGCGGGCTGAAGGTGTTCCACATTGGCAAGCGGATGGGCTACCACATCCATTGGGAACCTATTTTATTGGCACACATGCGGACCCTCTCTACGATGAAAGGCTCTCCTGGGAGGGCAAAAGTGACAAGATGACCCAGGTGAGAGATAAAACATTCACAATTCTTAAGCCCATGGAAGAGTATTGGCACTAAAACTTGATGTAGTAATATAAGTCAATATAACTTATAACAGTTATTTACTGGTATATATTTTTATAATATTAATAATTATTGCGGCTTTATCCTTATTTAATTTTTTTTTCAATTGTGGAGCTTCATTTCAGGTTTTACATTGTCTTTCATATATATATATATATATATATATATATATATATATATATATATATATTGTTTATAGTACTTGTGATTGAAGCAATTAGGCCATCAAAAATCATGGCAAGAACAATAAATTCAATTTTTAAAACTAACTTTTGAAAAAACATTTTTTTTTTTTTAATTCATATTGTATCCCTTCATTTTTTTAAACTTTATGTTCTAAACTCTACACAACCTAAAGCTGTCACCTACAATACTTCTTAGTTTTACTAGCTTCTTATTACTTACTTTTACTAGCTTAAATATGTTTTAATAATAAATCTATACCAATTATAAATTTTATTCAGAAATATTTTAGGTTATCAAAATGTTATGTACATCTAGGTCAGTTTAATTGAGAGTTCTATATTAACTTCTTTCTAAACCAAAATGCTGATCTGTTTCAGGGTTATGCATTGTGTGTTCTGGACTACGAATTCCAGATCCTTGACAATGCGTTTCTTGTCCACAAACCTGGGATAAAAACACTCAGAAAAGATCCAGCTAGAGCCATCCAAGCAGGAAAGACAAACTCGTTAATCAAAAAAGTAATATTTCCAGAACTCAAAATCCTCTATGGAACCAAGAAAGGATGTGCTGTCTGACATAGGCTGAAATCAATTGTAATATTAAAGCCATTTTTTTATTTAATTTAAATTTTATTTGGGATGTTAGATTATTGAAAAGATGTGTGAATATGAAAGAAACTCGTGTTTGAACGAGTCCCTTTTTTAAGTTACTTGTATTAACTTCCTAAATTATTTTAGTCGAAATGCTCAATAGTTTATTATTTTTTGTTTTATTCTTGACATTTGTCAACTGTTTAAGAAGGATCCATCATGGTTTATTTTCAATATGGCTTGTATTATTGAGCTATTTTAATTTTTATTTGTAATTACCATGAAGTGTGATCCATTTATTAACAGTTGATATCATTAGTTATGTTGTTCCTATATCTGTTAATTTTAGTATCATATCATTGTAATATGCTTAGTTTAAAAAATTTTACTTTAAAATTAATTCCATTTTATTTTCATTTCCGTTTTATTCTGTTTAATTATTATTTATCTAATATCTTTTTTTTTTTAATTAAAAATGAAATTGAAAATTAGCATCAAATAATTCTTTTGATATGAAATTTATTTTAAACTTTATATGAATACTTCAGGTGAACTCAAAAATTGATGTTGATACTTGTAATTAGAACATTTTTTTTTTAATATGATAAATGTTTCCAATGAGCAGGAGCACTATTAGTTAGTTACAAATTTATTAATAGTTTGTTTACAAAAAATAAAAAAAAAAGCTTTGAACTTATGAAGAGTGAGTGATATGTTACCATTATAGGTAAAATAAGTTGATAGAGTGGAAAAGAAGCCTTATTATCTTTCATATTTTAGTTTACAGAAATATTATGATTCAGTTTAATTTTGAATTCTACAATTCCAGTCTATTCTAACCTATATTTTTATAAAATCATTTAATTTTTGCTTTTAAATTAATCTTTTCCCTTTATCCATCTTGTTTGAAAATGGTGGTTCTAGAGAACAATCTTACTATCAATATAACACATATCGGCTTTTGTTTGTTATTTAAATATTATCAAGAAATTCAGTGCCTTAAAAAAACAAAATAGATAACAAATTTATGTTTTGACCCTCAAGATATATGTGTAAAACTAAGGGTGTTACAATAAATAAAATGAAATTGTAATGTTGTGTATATTAGAGTATGTATGTATATTAACCATTCTGGACTGTTGAAAAAAATCAAATTATTTTTAAGATTTTGTGTATAAATTAATCAACCTGATGTTAGCACAGAAACCGTAGTGCCATAAGTAGGGTTAGCGAAGAGGTATTATGGTAGTAAGTTTATCATTACCACATTTATTATTTGGCCTTATTGCCACTCCATCCCTTTTGGCTTATTGCATAACAAAACTTCTATTCTTATATATATATTGCTATAATCTTTGAAGCAATGCTTTAAAAAAATTTTTTGAAGCTTCTCTAGGCTCTGATATATTTTTTAAATTGAAAAGCAGAATTTTAAACCGTTATATGATTCAGTACACTTATTTATTTTTCATGAATTAGTTTTAATGGTCATTTTTAATTAACTGTCATGTTCAAAATCAAATCTCATATGGGATGCATGACTTAGGACATTATATAAGTGTTCTACTAAATGAAAATGTTTGAAATTCACTCTGGTAATTATTTAAATTTTGCAACCTTCCTCAAGAAATTTTATTTCAATAAATTTTTTAAACAGTAGCCAAAAATTTCTTCTGTTTTGGAACTAAATTAATATTGTTAAAAATGATGAAAACAATACTTCTTCAAATCTCGAAAAAGCCAAAATAAGTTTATTTGAAAATGACCACAACAAATAAAACATTGCTTACTTACAAATAAAATATGATAATTTTTAATTTATAACAATAATGATACTTTTAACAGTAAATGTATGTATGTTACTGTTATGAATTATAATATAGGTATACAGATAAACCTTCAATTAAAAACTGGAAAGCAGCTAAATAGATTTCATAATCTCAATTGTTTTTGTTATCTCTATGTTTGAGAACAATTTTTATACTCTGGTGGAGATTTATTTTTGTACTTTTTCTACTAATAATCTTTCTAAATATGGTATATCGTTCTACAATCAATTCATATATATAATAAAAAGAAAAAAGAAAAAAAAAAAACAAGAAAAAATTAAATTTGCTATTTTTATAATCTAGGTAAAAAATTAAACTGAACTGTAAATTCATATTTGTTTAAAGTAAATAAGTCAATGGTTGTGAACTATTTAGCTGCACCCTTATCAATACAACTAATAAAACCTTATTCACAGCTATGCTATAACAGAAGGAGCTAAATATTATTTTGTACAATTTTATTTTATGACAATTTTAAATTTGTTTCAATGTTTTTTGTTTCATACTATATCCATTCATATCACTAATTTTTATTATTTTTTTAATAATTTTTAATTTATTTTAATTTTGATCATTGTTGTGTAAAAGCTGAAAATGTATTCTGTACATATAGTATTAAATGTAGCCCCTTATAATTAATTATTCATTACATGAATTCATTTTATACAATTGTACTCTGTATTTAAGTTTTGTTTCAGTTATTCCTATTGTCTTTTTTATTCTCTGTCGAGTTATTTCTTATTTATTACAGTGTATTTTTTTTTGTGATTATTTGTCAAATAGGTAAAACTATTTTTTTAAGTCAATTGTATTAATATATATTATTTAATATCTTATTTTGAATGATGAATCATTGAGGCCTTCTACTAGCTATTGCCTTATGTAGGTTATAAATAAGATACCAACCATTTAAATAAAAAAAAAGTAGAGCACCTGTGATCAATTTTGTCCATTTTGCTGTACTCTATAATACAAAAAAAAAAAAAAAAATGATAAACATATAATTTTTTTTTTAAAATTATAAAAGATAAAAAGATTTAGTATGTATATCTGTTGTTTTTGTCTAAGAAATAATTGATAAAATATCAATTTGTAAAGTGTTGAGAAGTTGGTATGAGAAGTAGGTTTTGTGATATTTTAAGAGTAGGTATTTTATAATTATAAGATTTTTAAAAAACAACAAATAAAAATTTAAAAAACTATATGGCTTATATGTTTTTATCTTTGTCAATGCTGATACTTATACCCCAGCATTACTCCTGAGACCGAAAATTTTGTTGTTTACATTTACCTTGAGGTGGTGGGGCCTCTTTCCTTACGGGTTTTGTTTTATAAGTTTTCATGAAGCAGGAAAAATTTTTTCTTTAACTTAAATCTATCTTTTGTCAAGTATCAGAATTAATCCTAACTATATTTTACAAAAAGCAACAGTGCTTAATTTTCTTATTAACCATTTCTTGGTCAATCAGAATTCGGATTTAAATACTATTGTTTTTATTACATAACTCTCAGTTTTTGTTTTGGTAAATGAATTCCTTTTATTAAGATATTAAGTTAATAAAAATTCAGTTTTAATTGGTTGATATCTTGAAAATTTAACAAAAACGGACTGTAGCAAACCATTTAAAGAGAAACAGACAAAATAATATTATTAATTATCATACATTTAATTGTTCAATTTATCAAAGCTTGAAAAAAATAATAATTATAAGGCAAAAATAATAAATAAATAAAGCAGTATAATATTTTATCAAATTTAAAATTATGAATCATTAATCTATATTTAATTGTAAATTATTTGAGCAAAACTATTGATTAAAAATCTTACAAACTGATTGTTGTATATATATATGTTTTCCTTATTTATTAGTTTAAAGCTACTCATGATGCCAAGATATCTAGTAGTTTTATAAAAGGTTATAGGTGCTTATTCAAAGGAAGCCTCATTTATTTGATGGAATGCTTCTAATACCATTCCATTCATTGCAATAATAACAAATTTGTTGTTATTGTTGCAGTACTTAATTTCTTTATCTGCTTCTTGAAATCAACAAAAACAAATTTAAGTATTTCCAATGATTCAGTAAAACATAAATTTAGTGTATAGTTACTGTGTGACTGGAGCATTGTATAATATGAATGAATGAGTTTTGTATTTAATGCATATAGAAAAAATAAGTATTATATGAATTGTAAATATTTGTTAAATTAGCAACAATTCATCTTATACATACCTAATAGGTTTATAAATAAATGTTTGCTCTAGGCAAATCATGAAATATATTTTTGCAATGTTTTAGTCATTGTATTTTTAATGTATCAATACTTCATCTGTCCTATTAAAAAAATAAATAAATAAATCAGTATATAATGAAGTTTTAATGTGTACATAAACCTTATACTCACTGCTTTCATAAATTAAAAACATTTTACTACACTAGAAATTTTCTGTTATTATATCATAACTACTTGATATATAATTTTTCAATAAAAATAACAACTTTAAAAGTGCACAAAAAGATTAGTTATTTTTTAAGTCAGTTCCTAAATTGGTCAATATTTTGGCAATAGTCAATCGTGTTGCTTGCTGAACTAAGAAGTCAAATTTTAGATTTACTAAGCATATACTGAAGTGATGACATTATTATTATTATATTATATTATTATTATTATATTATATTATATTATTATTAATATTATATTATATTATTAAGTGATGACAAAATATTTGGTCCGAAAAGAGATGAGGGCACTGGGGATTTTAGAAGGTTGCACAACGCGGAATTGCGGGACTTGTATCCTGTGAATATAATTGAGTTGATAGCATCGCGGAGACTCAAATGGGCGAGTAAAATTGATGGGCTCGGTGAGGAATGGATTCCGAGAAAGTTGTTATTTGCTGATCCGACTGGTAGGCGTCCGAAAGGTAGGCCGAAGTGGCGATGGGAGGATTGCGTTATAGCTGATCTCGGGGGCTTGGGCTTGACCAGGGAACATTAGACGAGTCTGGGCAGGGGTAGTTTGGTGGTACCCGCATCGAACCTTCGGGTTCGGTAAGCCTATTATTATTATTATTATTATTATTATGAAGTGATATTATTAATATATTAAATAAACTGTCATATGTGGCATCTGTCTGAAAAGTTGTTTTTAAATCTCAGGTATTACTGCTAACTTTCATGTATTATAGTTATATTCCTTTCTTGAGGATGACTGTTTTGAAAATTGGTGTTATTAATGAAAGAATTAAAAAAATTTCATGATCACAATACTTTCTTACCAATATATTTCATATATTATTTGTGTTTCACAGTTTTGAAATTTGTCTTCAAAACTATTTGTTTTAAAAAGATCATTACTTATCATAGTGGATATAATTAGTTGACCGTTGAGAATTACTAAAAGGAATTAGTCCGGGTGGCGGTCGGAGAATGAAACAATTGAGTAGTTTCAAGAGTTTATTTTTTGCCAACGTTTTGACCCCCATTGTGGGTTATCATTGTAGGCGAATGGAAACTCGAGTACAACCCCTTGAATGTAAAAACTAATTTTGAGTCATTGTGTTATTGTATGTGGCGGGTTTTATAGATGTCTTTCTGTCATGGATATTTCATGATTGTGTTGTATTTTTTATTTTCCGTCCATGAAGCCTGTGTACTAAACTAGACCACTGATTTCAGCTGAAAAGTAGTAAAAAAAAAACTAATATTTTTAATGAAGTATTGTGCTGCAATGACGAAACAATGTTAAAGCAAAATGATTAAAATCTTTGTCTTATAGTTGTTTAACTATCTGTTTAAATCCTAGAGAAACAAGGAAACAACTTATTACTAATTGAATAAGATATATCTCCGACTAACCTCAAAACCTCCTTAATTAAATCCCACACCAGCTCCATAGGTTTTGATGGAATCCCGGTCAAACTGATAAAACCATGTTTTCCAGAAGTCCTGCCAGTCCTCCTATTTATCTATAATTTTTGCCTCCTAAACGCAGTGTTCCCTACCTCTTGAAAAAAAGCCATAGTCCACCCTAATAACAAGAGCCCCAATCCTACAACCCTAAAGACTACCACCCGATTTCCATCTTGTCCAACTTATCCAAACCATTAGAAAGAATAGTACAATAACAGATTTCTAATTTCCTTGAAGAATCCAAATTACTCAATCCTCTACAATCAGGTTTCCGAACGGGCTTTTCTACTCAATCAGCTCTGGCAAAAATTACAAATGACATACATACCACAATGGACAACTAAAACCTAACAGTACTCATTCTCCTTGACTTTTCTAAAGCATTTGACTCTCTGAACCATACAATCCTCTATTCCAAATTAAAACATCTTTCCTTTTCCCATAGCTCTATTCTGTGGTTTCAATCTTTTCTTTCTGAGCGTACTCAAACAGTTTATGAACCCAACAATCCTTTCTCTTCTTTTCTTACTCTTTCCTCAGATGTAGCCCAAGCCTCGAGTATTTCTCCTATACTTTTTAACTCATATATAAATGACCTTCCTGAATCTATCCATCACTGCTCCCACCACCTTTATGCAGACGACTTTCAGATTTATTTAACTCTTCCTCCTTCCAAAACATTAGTAGCATTTGCCAAAATTCAGAAAGACCTAGTAGATAGGATCTATGCCTGGGCCAATCTGAACGAGTTAAGGCTAAACGTTACAAAAACTTAGGCAATTATCATTGGATCCAATCCCCTCCTTACATCTTTATCTCCTCTTCCTACATTACTCCTAAATGAACAATCCATCATTTACAGGTATTTTCATTGACCAAACCCTATCTTGGAAACCACACATAGCCCAAATTTCCCGACGGTCAATAAGTACTCTCAAGTTATTAAATTGTTTCCACTATCCTCATTCCACTCGTAAGCTCCTCGTTTCCTCGATGATTTTCCCCCACTTTGACTTTGGATGTATGGTATACAGTGGCCTCTCGACAATATTAGAGAAACGAGCAAAGTATATCATGAACTGTTTTTTTAAGATGTGTAATTGGCACCTCGAGACAGTCTCACGTGTCCCATCTTTATGACGAGTTAACTAAAATTTGAAAATAAAACTGAACCAATTGAATTGTTCAAGAAGTTCATTTACATTCTTTCAGAAAAATGGAACTATAGTGCTCTGTGTTGAGCTGTGATGAAATTGTAAAAGAAATTAAAGATTGTGATTTGATTTCTTAAAGATTATGAACGTTCTAACACTAGAGAGAGTTTGATTCAGAAATCAGAGTGTCTGGTTTAGTGCACAGGCTTCTCGGCTCGATAAATAATAAGACAGCCCTATAAAAAATAAAAGTACTTGGTAACCACACACTGAAATTACTGGAAGCTCCACTACTCAGAGTTTATTAGATCTAAATTTACAACAGATTTATAATTTATTGCTATCAGTTATCTATGTTCAGCCCATTACTCACAACAAAAAAAATGTCTGCATAATTTATATATTGAAGCATCAAAAGAAGCTAGAAATGATAAGAAAATCCAATGGATTGCTTTTGATACTAACACAATCTGTTCCAAGTCTGTAAAGAATTTGTTTTATACACCATCATGTATTAAGATTGATTAAATGCCAGCTGTATCAACTTGCTTTGTAATGATCATTTGAAAACACTGATCTCACGTTCAAGCTCAGCATCCCTCTTAAATTCTGAATAGTGATTTAAAAGTGCTTTATAAATGTTATGTTTGTTGGATACTTAAGATGCAGTGCCTTTTAGAGCTATTTCCTATTTTTTTAAATCGCTGACATCAGTTGGATCTGACTCCCATCTTACCCTCATTACTTCTTAATATACTATTCACTAAATTATTATTAATTATTCAAGATCCCAATATTTTTAAAATACTGTATAATTTTTAAAAGCCTCTGAAATCCTAAGTTAAAATCTTATTATTAATTATTATTAATAATTATCATTGATTATTTTATTAATAGTTATTGACTCTAAAATAATTAGCCATTGATCTTTCTACTCGTGAAGTAAAAGAGTTTAACTGCTGATTATAGTTTTTGGCATAGTTAACTTTCACGGTCGGCATTCGGACACTGAGTCTGCTTTTTGGCACTGTGGCATGACCGGTGGAGGAGTATCCCATGATACAAGACATTCCTCATGAAGAGATCTTGAAGTGCAAGAGTACAGATGGTGAAAAATTCTTCAGTCCTCAGAAGTATGCGTAAAGAGTCGACCCTCGGCTGGAGAAAAGAAGTCAAATAGAATTTGCAAACCAATTCGATGTATTAAATCATGTCCCAGTTGAAGTTACTAACAGTACTCCTCATGTTAACAATACAACTAGTAATTCCATAAAATCTTACAAACCATCCCCAATTGTTATTGGAACCGAAATCTCGCCCCTAGAGCTATTAAACGAATTCCATCGAAAACATATTATTAAGGCGAAGCGCTGATGGCATCAGGATTTATCCAGAGAATCAAATAGAACACACTAAAATCGTGTCTCTTCTGAAGAATAGCAACCTCGGCTATCACATCTTTGCAAAAAAAGGTTCAGTACGACATACAAAGAAATTATTATTACTAAATGTGGATTTAATCGAAGATATCAATAATATAAAAAATGTGTTTAAAGAAGTAAAAGGAATACTAGATATACAACGTCTTCGAAAAACATTGCAAGATGGGTCAAAGCAAGAGATTCCTCCTGTTTCAATTACAACATCCACAGAAACTAAAATCGAAGAAATAAGAAGGATACGTGCCATCAACCAAGTAATATTTACTGTTTTCGATTTTAAAGAGGACAGAGGAATTCCAAAGTGTTACAGGTGTCAGGGCTTTGGTCATACCAAAAATCACTGTGGTAGGAAATTCGTCAGTGTTCGTTTTTCGGGCCCTCATGACATATCTAAGTATCCAAGACAAGAAACTCCTGAATACACAAACTGCCAAGGACCTCATGTAGCTTCTTACAGTTCATGTGAGAAAAGATTGGAGATAGAGTCTAAACTGAAGGCTAAAAGGACCCAACCAATCGTTTCATCGCCACAAGAACTTCCCCCGAACACAAATAGTGATATACCCGACTAACCAGCTGCTAGAGGAAATCAAGGGACACCTCCTTGGATGGAGAAGTTCACAAACATGATGGTGGTTTTATGAACAATATAACTCAATTATTTCAAACAGTTATTACCCTGGTAAACTCTAAATGATTAACCAATTAAAAATCCTTAATTTCAACGCAGACGGAACTATCCACAAAATTGGAGAAATCGAAACTCTTATTGCACTAATCCAACCTTCTGTAGCCGTTATCACCGAAACAAGATTGCAGTAGAGCCTTATCCTCAATGGCTACTCAATAATCCAAGAAAATTCAGCTGATTCGTATGGAGGAGTTCTTACATCCATTTGCCATGGCATCACATGGAAGAGATTACCCCCACCTATTCAGCTTAAATGCATGAAAATTCATGTAGCTTCCGTTTTACTACAATTACAGCAACCTACCTGTATAACAGCATTATACCGTTGCCCGAATAGCTCCTTAAAAGAGCTTAAAAGTCTACTCTTGGAATGCTCTAAACAAACTAATCACTGGATAATCGGAGACATGAATGCCAGACATAGATTGTGGAACAGCGTACTGAATAATAAAGCAGGTGAATGTGTTTTCAAAACACCCTTCTCGGTGATCTACCCAGAAAGTCCCACATTTATGCATAGAGGAGACATAACCAAAACCTCTACTATAGATCTTTTACTAACACGACAGCCGCACAAAATAACTGAGTGTAATACCATTGATTTTGTTACATCGGATCATAGGCCAGTCCTTTACAATATCTTAGGTAAAGAATGTAAACGGGAACCCATTCCTTCCAAGTATAATTATAAACATGCTGACGGGAATTGTACCGCTCTCAGATTAATTATCAATTAAAAGCGATTCCAACTCTTCAGTCAAAAGCAGAGATTGAATTCAGCAGATACAGCCATTCCGAAATTCGTTCCGTTATCACCTTTCCTCCGCATACCACCAGACCATATTCTTCAGCTCATATGATTACCAAATACCTGGAAAAACAGATGGTACCGCACTAGGGACAGTGATGTAAAGAAAGTATTAAATTCTCTTACTTTGCAGGTCCGGAATCTTATAAAAACGTGGAAGGCAAGCTTATGGGAGCAGAAACTTAGATCGATGCATAGTGATCATTGCAAGCTTTGGAAAATGACAAGGAAAGCTACCAGAACATCAAATTCTATCAAGCTTCACCAGAGCAATAAGCTACTAAGTTCCGAGCAGCAATCTGCACCATTAGCCAATTACTACGCTGATGAAATTAGGAAAAAGACCGGAATATTCACGGAAATCCCAATAAAAGAAAAAGAAGACAATACAATGTTTGTTTCCTACAAACAATCGAAAGCAATTCTTCGCAGAATACAAGACAATAGGGCACTGGGATGCGACAAAATCCAAAGTGTGTTGTTAAAACAACTCCCAAGAAAAGGAATAATGCACTTGGTAAATTTGTTCAATTTTTGTCTAAGCCTCAGATATTTCCCTGTTGCATGGAAGAATGCCATCTTATTTCCACTCCTTAAACCAGCAAAATCAGGAAATGATCCTTCCCACTACTGTCCTGTCAGCTTGTTATCTCACATGGGAAAAATTTTCGAGAAGGTAATCCTAAATTACCTAAAAAATTCTGCTCTCAAAATGATGTGATACCTGCAGAACAAACTGGATTTCTAGCTCAATCGAGCACAGAGCATTCACTGATCAAACTACAAAAAGAGGTGACAAGCAACTTCCACAAAAATAAGGCAACTGCCATGATAGCACTCGATTGCTCAAAAGCATTTGACTCCGTGTCACATGGATTGCTTTGCCAACAGTTGATCAACCTGGAACCCTGAGCAGTTACATACTACTATAAAATCTTTCCTAAGTGACCGGTATATGAAAGTAAAAGTTTCAGAAAAGATGTCTAGTCCTGTCCATCTCACATGTGGAGTTCCACAAGGTGCAGTACTATCTCCAAGGATTCTAAGCAGTGATTTAAAAGTGGTTCATGAGTGTTTTATACAATAGATATGTAATAGAGTATCATGTTTTTTTTATTTTAATTTTTTATAAATTAGTCATTACAATATTTTGTTTTAAGTTTATCATTAGGAATTTAACTAAATCTTGTCAAAGAGCCACTGCAATTGGAGAATTATCAGCAGAGAAAAATACTTTATCATACCTTTCATTGTATACATACTCAACACATTCAGTGAGCAAATAAAAAGTACTTATCATAAATATACCAGTCTAGCCTGTGGTATTTTCAAAATCAAACGATAACAATTTTTTTGATAAGGTGCAGTGATTTATTATTTCTTTATAAAACAATTAATATTATAATCGATATATTCATGTTGAACTTAATTAATCAAAAATTATAAGTTATGAATATATTTATTAATAAGTTATATTAAGTAAATTATCAATCAGGGAAATAGTTATTGGTGAATAATAACACAAAAGTGTTTTCTGAAAAAGTCTTATTCTCATGAAATCCTAACATTGGACAGTTCAGTGAGAACAGAACTGAGTGATTCAAACATTTTGACCTATAACTGCTTAAATACATTGAAAATACTAGCCTCTCAGGGATATTTGGTTGAAAAATATATGAGGAGGATTATATTTTAATAAATAGGAGTATTGAAAGTAATATAAACTGAAATTAATGGTAATCATATTGCTCTCATCATTTGATAACAATAAGACAATGGAACTATGACTTTTCACTAAGAAAGCAAATTATTTTAGATTTAGATTTTAATTAAAATAGAATGACATTAAACAAAAAAAAAAGAAAAGAAAAACTATAACAGTCCAACTGGGAAGTTAATAAAAGGTACTTGGCGTTAATGGGTAAATAATTCCTAAATCCAATGCCCAAGCTAAATTTTTCCTTTAATTTTTACAGTTAAATTATTCCAGTTAATTCAATATTGTTTCTGTACCTGTGGTATCAACTGCCTCAGTAAGAACTCTGTCAATATTCTTTCCTTCAATGTTGTCTCAGTGACTTCATTTCTGATCTTATTGAATGCTTTTTGAAGTTTGACATGGTATAAATGATAGTTTCTCCTGTCTCTTCACCATTTTTTAGTGATCTACCTCATTGTGAATATGAGATACTGGGTTTTTCCTGATGGTCATATACACAATATCTTTAACATGATACACCTTCTACAGATCTTTTTCTTATATTTTTATGTTCACCGTTCGTGAAATTCTAATAAGATAATAGCTCTGTATTTTCCACATACCCCATTATAGCTGTTCTCGAATGTTGACATAATTACAGCCAGTTCACCTGTCTTGAGGTGTTTTATTTTCCATAGCATGTTTCACGTTTTTTTTTTGTTTTTTTTTTCAATATGAGTTGCAACACCTTCTTTAGCTCGCATTTCTTCACCATTATTTCAAATAACTTTAGTATTTATGATATTTTCTTTCACCTTGACAAAGAGATTTGGATAACTTTTAAATGTCCCTGTTGGAAAGTAGCAATTATAAAATAATTAATAACACAAGTAAGTTTGTTTTAGTGGTGCAGAGAGTAAATTATATGTTATTCCTTTGCATCAACATCTACATAAAACTCTGAAAATATCATCATTCATACTCAATTTATATATAAAATATATTTATACAAAAATTTATATATATATATATTCATTAGTAATATGCCTCTGATTGTTTATCCATCGTATACTTATAGTCTATGTATTTTTAAGCACATTTGTTATTACTAAAAACTTTTTTTTTCCTGTCTTACTCCATAGATAGTTCTTTTTTTTATTTCTACTATTAAATCTATCAGGAATCCTAATAAGCAGATAAAATTGTTTTTAGTCTAAAAATGGTCAATTATGATAGTTAATATTACTAATAAGTATTTAAATAATTTATATTATTATTTTGGTGGAAAAAACTGTTTCTCTTTATTCTTAATGAAAGTATATAACAATGTACTTTGTTTTCACCATACACCAGACAACACTCATTGTATCTCTCTTATATGATTATTTAATTTAAAAAAAGTGCAAAAGTTACACTTCATGGGTTGCCATCTCCAGCAAGGACCTTTGGATCAAATATAAAAATAGGTAAAAATGAGTTTTTTGTCTTGTTTTCCCAATGGCTTCAAATTGAGTTAGAGGCCTTAAAATTGATATGCAAATCAAGTTGGTGCTAAAGGAAAGTTTTGTGGGATACAATTTTTCATCCTCATTAAATCATTATTTGTCACGACTTTTAGGATATTTAACACTTCTCCAACTCTCCCAAATTGATTTTGAGGGTTTTGAAAGCCCTTGAGTTTAGTACAACTTAAGAACCCAGATTATTTTTAGGCTATTGACTGTGCAAAGAGATGGCAGCCGAGAAAATGCTCAACTGAATTTTTCTCATGATTTTGCATACCAACATTATAGCCTTTTAAAGTGCATTAGACCTTGATAAAAAAACATGCTTTTCTGTGCATCTCCTTGTAACATTTAATGACCATCAGAATGTTACTTTATGTAATACACACTCAATTGAGAAAAATGTAAGGTTGAGATTTTGAAAAAATGAAATATTAGATATCTAATTTAACAAATGTTAGTAATTTATTATGTTTAAAAACTGGGGAATGGTGTACCTCAGTAGGAGTGTCATCCAATGCCAGGGTTACCCCAGGGCTGAAATAACATAATAAATAATTATCCTGCCACTAAGGGAATCAAATCCAAGATCTTGATTGTCTTTTCTACTGATCTACACCATTCCCCAATTTTTAACCTTAAAAAATTTTTTACATTTGGAAAATTATATATCTTGTACTTAATTTTATTTCTTCGAAATCTCATCGTTACATATAAATCATTTGAGTGTATGTTATATAAAGTAACAGACAGATCATCATTAACTGTTACAAGGAGATGCATACAATAGCATGTTTTATCAAGGTCTAATGGACATTTAAAGGCTTCATCCAACATTGCTAAACTAACATTCATTATTGTTCAACTTAATTCTATAGAACCTCATAATAGTAATTATTTATGTAAGGCCATCATTCAATCCATTCTGTTTCACATGCATTTTATTAGAAATTTATATCTCCCTAAAACAATTTAAGCCTTTGAATTGAAAGTTTGATTCAATAAAAACTTTAATTAATGGAGGTGGCAACTACTATTATAATAGTGGATATAATTAGTTGACCGTTGAGAATTACTGAAGGAATTAGTCCGGGTGGCGGTCATTAAATGAAACAACTGAATAGTTTCAACTATTTTATTGTTTGCCAACGTTTCGACCCCCATTGTGGGTCATCATCAGGGTGTCTGGTAGGTGAGTGAAACTGGGTTTCCACTCACCTACCAGACGCCCTGATGATGACCCACAATGGGGGTCGAAACGTTGGCAAACAATAAAATAGTTGAAACTATTCAGTTGTTTCATTTAATGACCGCCACCCGGACTAATTCCTTCAGTACTATTATAATAGATTTAAAACATAAGTAATTGCCATCTTAGAGGGTAATGCCACTTTTAGATCCCTCACAATCATTTTTTTCATCTAGAAACATGTAATTTTGTTAAACGTTCGTCGTATATTACGAAGAAAAAAAATTGGATTTCATTTTTATTTGTACAGGTAAATGGTGAAGCTAAAAAATAAAATTTTACGGTTTAAAAAGACTCAATCTTCATAAGAATGAAATGACAAGTAACTGCCCGAGAGACCCTAGACAAACGCTCTAACCTTTCAATTAACTGCAAAAGGCTTATTTACATGACAGTCATAAGGCTGATGAGGAATTTGGAAATAGAGCTGTGGGGATCTAATAAACTATCGAATTTTACAGGGTCACCCATAGTGTAGTAGCTAGCATAATAGCTCTTTATGCCAAAAGTTGTGTGTTCAAACCTGCGGTAGCCCTAGGATTTTTTAACGGGGGTACAAATCCTTATATATGCCGTCCTTCGGAGGGGACGTAAAAATTTGGTCCCGAGCCTGTGCGATGTCAGATAATCGTTAAGGATTCCTATCCTAAAAAAGCCTGAATAGGCAAAATTTAGGACTTACAATACAGAATCCCTCGTAAAACTCTCTATGCACTTACTTTGTCACGAACACACCCATTAAGGCATTATTATTCTGTACGTTGCTGATTTGGCCCGATTCAGGTACAATTCCTTTCATGACAAACTTCATTCTCCCTAGTTTTAAATCTTACTACATCTTTAATTCCTGATAATCCTCTAAGGCGTCTGAAAAAAATATGGTACCGAGACTTTAGAATATCTTTTGAAGTACTGCGAATGAATAGTTTCTCTACATGGATGGAGTAATGAGCTTAATGATGGTGAAAACCGTATCAAAATCGGTCTTGTGGCTTAGAAGGAGTTAGCGGAAACCAAACTCGTGGTATTATTTTAAATAGAGAGAGATTGTACATATTAAAATATGTACAAATAACCATATTATGAAAATAAAATATGCACAAATAGCCTAGGTAAAGTCGCAAATAGGATGTAAGGATAAGGATTATAGCTTTTTTCCCTAGGAGAGGTGAAGGGGCATGCAGGCAAACGCTTGTATTGGAAGATCAATGATAGTAATTTACTATTAACATCGCCATCATGAGTTTGTTTTTCTGGAAATTATATTGGAATCGATCCAGATAGAGCAAGAGTTACTTAGGAAGATGTGACGATATCAACGACGAACATTAATTTTTATTTAGATTAAGATCTTTATTTGTCATAAATTTACCAATGGCCACATACCTCAGATGTTTTTTTTTTTACATGTTGTGGTACAAATATGTACAAGCGAGGTTAGTGGTACTGATGGCCTAATTTATTATTAAAACAGTAGAAGAATCTGAAAAAAAAAAAAAAAAAACCTACATAATAAAAAACAATTAAAGTAAAAACAAATTAAATTACAAAGCAAAACAAAATAACAAAAAATATTGGTTATATGCGAATATCTGAACTAATAATTATTTATTAAACTTATATAGTTTTTTTAAAAATTATTTTTCAAAATTAATGCAGTAATACGTGTTTAGTACGATGATGTGTGTATCGTTTTCGAGTGTTCTTGTCGTAATAACTTATTTTTTTAACGAGTGGGTTGTCGCAAGTAGAAGTGAGAGAAAAGGAAAATTGTGCCGGGGAGTACGTATAGTTTAACATTAAAAATAATTTATTCGGAATTAAGAGGAATCGAACAACTTGCAAAGAGATAAAAAAATATATTTTTCACGGCCTAATATGATATATTTTTAATCCTTAAGGATTACTATTTCAAATACATTGACAACATGGACAGCTCATTCATCATAAATTTGAAAACTATCAGTATTTAGCTTCTAGTTCATGCTGAAGAGCGTACGACCTACAAGGCTCCTGCTGACATTGAACGAAGCTGCTTGGAGCATAATTAACTGTGTGAAGATTAAATACGCTCAACAAGGCCTGGCTATTGAAAAGAGAAGCTTTATATAGAAGGGAGCTGCGATGAAGCAAAGGATAAGAAACTATTTCCCAGGACATCTTCTCCTCCTGCGAGGTACGAATGCCAAGGCTTCCCTTAAATATTGCGCAATAGGGATTCACCTTGCCCCCCTCAAAAACTGTGTAAGTCTCAGTTTAGTGTATGTTAGCACTTCCTATGTATCCCTTCGCCTCTCTCATAGCTACCATCTTCCTCTTGTCCTGCCTCCACGGTGAGTAAGGGAATATGTTCGCATAACAGATAACTAACCTAGGATAAGGGTCCATCCTTTAGGGAGTATTAAAAAATAGAGTAAAAATATCCTTGAAAATGAGGCAACTCTTTTGGAAAATATTGTGATTTAGCGACAAAAAATTATAACTTCAGTTTAAAAGATGATAAATGAGTTTATTTTTCATTAATTAAAAAAAAAAGAAACATTTTATTAGGGAGGATGAAATACAGGGTATTCTTATTTTTTTTTTACAGAATATTCGAGTAATTTTAAAATTATTTTTATTATTATTTTATCTTCGTCACTTAATTTTAAATATTGGGTTATAAAATAAGTTGGTAGCGTTATCCAATATTTCAATTCAATCCTCTCTTTGTTTATATAATCAAAAATCTAGTGCACGCAACACACGACTTTCACCTTTGTTATTTATGTCAATTGAAGTACTTTTTAAAACAAATTTAGAAAAATAAGTGGTTAAAGAATTATTCATATTGGATTTTATTTTATTTGATTATTATTATTTTTTTACAACCTCTCACGATAGCCGAACGTTCTAAACCTTGGAACTCTGGCAACATATATATATATATATATATATATATTGGATTTTAATAGAAACATGTTTTTTATAAAATAATCTATTGTATTATTATCTACAACAGCCAGTTTGTTTTATCGTCGGCATTTACATTACATTATTATAAATAAGATAATATTTTTTCTAAAATCTTTAGCATTCCAACGGTATATGCTAAACCCATCAATTTTATACAGGAAATAACTGTAGAAATTCGACAGGCAAATTTAGAAAAATAACACAAATAGCATGCTATACCAAACGTAGTGAGTACCCCTTATATATGTATATTACTGTTATTAAGTTAAAAAAAAAAAAAAATTACATTAAACAAATGTTTTTGCAGTTTTCTCCTTTCGTTGAATATCGAATTCGTTCAACATATATATTTAGAAACTTCTTATCAATGTTGTTAAGATGATAGGGTCAATTTTATAAAATCCACAAAATTAAAGGTACTTTAGAGGAAGAAATTTTGAAATATCGACATTTAGGTCCTGTCAGCCTATTTTAATCAGAATGAAACACAATAGATTAAAGCTTGTTTTAATTTTAATTCGGGATCACTTGTAACTGGGTGGCTAGCATAACAGCCTTCTTTGCCTAAGGTCACAGGTTCAAATCCGCAGGTGGTCCTAGGATTTTTTTATTTGAGTAAAAAATCCTTAGTTATGCCGTCCTTCGGAGAGGATGTTTAATAAAAGGTGGTCCCGAGCCTGTACGATGTCAGGTACTCGTTAAAGATCCCTATCCTAATAAAACCTGGATAGGCAAAATTTAGGACTCCCACTGTAGCATCGTCCGATTAGTCATAGTAGCATAAAGTGACGTTAAATAAATAAACAAACAATTTTAATCCTACATCGATATATGGAGTTTAATCAAAATAATTAGAGCCGTTTTTGAGAAAATCGTATAAACGTGCAAAATTCATAAATTGGCTATAAAGTGGCTCTTCTGGTTAACTGATTTTTATGAAAAAGTTTCTGTAACATCTCAGCCATAGATAGACGCTCTTAAAATATGAAATTTCATTTTTATAAAACTAATCGTTTTCGCACTAGACTTACCATATAAGCACACATACGAAAACACTGACCTTTTTGGGGGTTACATGTAACATGGTGGTTAGCATAACAGCCTCCTATGCTTAATGTCCCGGGTTCAAACCCGCAGTTGGCCTTATGATTTTATAATGGGAGTAAAAAATCCTTAGTTATGTCGTACTTCGGAGGGGACGTTAAATGGTGGTCCCGAGCCTGTGCGATGTCAGGTACTCGTTAAAGAGCCCTATCCTAATTAAACATGGATAGGCAAAATTTAGTTCTCACACTGTAACATCTTCCGATTAGCCACAGCAGCATAAAGGGACGTTAAATAAAATGAACAACGCAAATGTTTACATTTTATAAAAAAGTATTAGTTAAGGTGCTTTTATGCATCAGTTTCAACTGAGATTCTTTATATTCAAGTTGTATTTTGCTTGATAAAATGGAAGAGAAAATAATTCATTTTCGTCATTTAATGATTTTTTATTTCCGAAAAGAAAAATCCACTGCACAAACGGTTAACAAAATTTAAAGTATGTATGGCAATGATGACTTGAAAGACGCAAAGCGGTCACCCGTTCTTCAACTGTTAATCATGACCAAATTTAAGCAATATTTAATTTTTGATTAAATAACCAAATCATATCTGTGGCGGTCGTGAATAAGTGGTTAAGTCACAATCTTTCATTTTACAGGTGAGGAGCGACTTAAAGTTCACGTAATAACAAAATAGAGTTATTAATTACAGCTTTCTTTCCACCTGAAATTTCTTCCACCAATAAATTTCTTTAACCATTTTAACACGACGTAGGAGAAGGTCTGAGGGAGCGATACGTGAAGTTAACTCATTTTTGATATAACTCGAGCTATCTAGTTTTTCACGACCGCCACATATATGATTGATTTAATATATTTATAAGAATCTGAAGTTTTTATTTAAATCACAAGTAAATAACGTTACGAACTTATTTCACAACCCAAATAAAATGTAAACGAATGAAATAATGGTCTTCTCTATAGTATATATTTCCATTTTTTCATGCATATTATACATTTATATAAGATACATAAATAATTATTATTTAATAAAAGAAAAACATATTTTTTAGAAATTTACCGAAGGTACAAAAATTAAATTTATTTCCAATGACAATAAACGAGACAATAAAAAATATCACTTGAATCACGTGACATTCTTTTTTTCTGTTGTCATGATCAAAAATAGAGATTCTGAAACACATTAACTCATCGATCACATTTAATCGATAAAGCGTTATGGTATTTGAGTAACATACATTCTATAATACTGAAATAAAATTAAATTAAACATAAGCAATCAAATTTTTAATGATACCTTTATTTTTTTTAATTCTTAACCCAGTACAAGTCACATCGCAGTGATTATAGAGTAGCGTATGTCAATATCAAGCAATTAAAAAATATTCATTTAAAATGTAGTACGTATGACCAGTAAAGTTCCACTTTACCTATCCCTTAGTCAGACCTATCCAGACGAAACATTTCCGACAATAGATTTAAAATATAACAGACTTTTCAAAATTACCTAAGCAATGTTCATGTTTGATGAACTTCGATAATTCGGTATAAAACATGACCGGAAAGTATGTACCATAGCCCGAAATTAGAAGTAGAACAACGAGATGGACCATCAAAATAAAATTAAAACCCAAATCTGAGGATGTTTCACCAATACTTTTTATTATTTGTTTGTTTATTTATTTAACGTCCCTTTATGCTGCTATGGATTATCGGACGATGCTACAGTGGGAGTCCTAAATTTTCCTATACAGGTTTTATTAGAATAGGGATCGTTAACGAGTACCTGAAATCGCACAGGCTCGGGACCACCTTTTAACGTCCCCTCCAAAGGACGGCATAACTAAGGATTTTTTACTCCCATTAAAAATCTTAGGGATAGGATAGAAGGCTGTTATGCTAACCACTATGCTACAGGTACCCCCCTTTTTATTATTCAGCACTATATGTCCAAAATTAAATTTCAGACATAAATTGAACACTTACCAAAATTATTTGGCATTTTTAAATTGTTCTATCTAATACATTCAGAGGAATAGTGTTACCAATATGACATGTTAGACATTTTACTATATATACAAAATTTCAATTCTTTATATGGAGAATAAGAATAAAATTGACTTATTATCCCAGGATATCCAAGTAGCTAAATATATGAAAAATAAAGAAGCAGAATATACAAAAATGAAAAGTTATGACAACTAACGTATATGGATGAGATGATGCACTTAATAATACCTATTGTCAACTTGGCGCGACTGATTTAAAAGTCCTTGTCACTCTGTTTCTTATTCGACGTGATTTTTTGTTAGATTCTCAACTTCTTAGAATAAATTGAACGAGGACTATGAAATCGATTTTTTTTTTTTTTAATTCAATACATTTAGTGGTTCTGACAGTTCAAAAATCTGTTTGATTCCCATCGTTTACCATTCCTATATTGTGAGATTTCGAATCAGTTTCAAGTCACACCGATAAGACCCTAGGACATCGCCCTAGTTTCTAAATGGTGGTAGCTTTCATGGAAACTTCAATTAATTTTGACTATCAATATGTCCAATTAATATGTAAATTTCAAGAAAGTGATATTTCTAAGCAGGTTCCCAAATTTCTCCCAAATATTTGAAAAGTTTTACCTTTTTTATCCATCCATATTTTGTGTTAAGATTCTGTGTGTTCAAAATATTTCAAATGAGGTCAGTTTAAAAAAAATAAATTTGCAGAGCAACTTTTTAAGCACATTCCTTGAAAACTTCTGTCTGTTTTATAACATCATATTCATTTTCTGACAGTATAGTAAGGTCATCAGCAAAAGCTAACCAAATGTCTTCAACCTTCCTTCCAATTTTTATTGAACCTATATATATATATATATATATATATATATATATATATATATACTTGTTTAATAAGTTTAATTTTTTATTATCAAATAATATTTCATTCCATTCTTCATGTTTGAATGGAACAAGTTGATACGATGACAGTGGCGAAACAGTATATTTGCCTACAATGACAATATAACCTTTCGGTTCGGGCCTTCGGGGTTTATTACGGGCCTCAGTATGAATTATGAAGTAGGCAGTGAGCTGATGATGGCATGCTGAGATGACTGCAACGGTAAGTCGATTACAGACCTGTCACCTCCTGCTTCCGCAATGCTAATGTAACTCAGCCATCTTAGCTTAAGGTACAATCCAAAAGATATGGTATGTTGATCTAATTGATCTTATATTCACCATTTTTGATTCTTAGAGACACGTATAGGAGTCAATAAAAATTAATTTTATTCTTGAGATCTCAAGTTATCTCATCATCCTCACGTAGCTTCCCGGTATCTATCCTTTCTATCCTTTCGTTTTATGAGCATTAAGAATCCTAGCTCGAATACGTGATAAGACCAGATAGTGATCGCTTTTTACGTTCGCTCCTCTGTAAGTTTTCACTGCTATGAAACCAGACCTCTGTCAATTTGAGTGCTGGTGTTGTCAGAAGTAACCCATGTCGCTTTGCAAATATTTCTCCGTTCCATTATTGTACTCCCAACAACCATATCCTGGTTGCAGAAAAATTCACGAGCCTTGTTCTATTCTCATCGGATTTTGGGTGCAGACTGTGCATTCCTACTATGGGTTGGATACCAGGTTCTCTCCCTACTTGTGCGTTAAAGTCATCCAAAACTTTCTTCACGTCATGGCGAGGGCATTCCGCAAGCGCTTTTTCCTAGTCATGATAGAAATTATCCTTAGCTTGCTCGTCTGCCACCTCAGTCGGAGCGTGGACAAAGAATATGGAATAATATCAAAACCTTCCCCTGATTCTCAGCATTCATTGTGAACAGCCTTGAAATCCATGACTCTATACTCAATGCAAAGCCCGTTCCAAAAAAATGCTGGTTTTGATGGTGTGACCTCTCTTCTCCATAATTCCTAAAACTCGTCCATCTTATCTCCTGTGCTGTAGCTATGCCAATCTTGTATTTTGAGTTATTTACGTTTAAAATATTTAAATATTTTTATTGAAATTTACAAATTTATTTTATAATACAACAAGTAAATATGCTGGTTAATGATAAAATACATGAAGAGAAACTGCCCATTAGCAATACTCTAGTAGTCAATCTAAACAAGATTGTCTCGAGGCCATCTTCTTTTCAGACGCTTCGGAGAGTTATCAGGGATCGAAGATGAAGCTAGGATAGAAGCCAGTGGGTTAGAGTGGGAAAGGAGTTTTTCATGGAATGATTCATACCTGGTTCGAGCCAAACCACTGATATAGGGAACATTAAGGTCTTGGTGGATGAGCTTATTCGTGACAAAGTAAGAAGCGTTGAGGATTTTGCGAAGGATTTTGGATTGTAAGGATTGGATACGAGAGGAATTAGATGGTTTGGTAGAGACCCATAGCTCAATTCCGTAGGCCCAGATAGGTATTATAATAGTCATGTAGATGTGCATTTTGTAGTTAAGAGGAAGGTTTGACCATGTTGAAGTGTAGAAGCAGTCGAAAACGGCGAGCGGTTTCTTGTCGTTTTAGTCTTGTATGAGGATTCCTAGTTAGATGTTTGTCAAGATGGAATCCTAGGTATCTGATCTGCTCAACAGGAGCTTGTTGAGCGTTATTAAAGGATTCTATAGGGCAGGATGTCATAGGTTTACGACGAAGGGTAAAGGTTATTGGATGGGATTTTTTGGAATTTATTTTTATTCTCCAGTTCTGACACTATACTTCTAGGTTTTTGATGTGCACTTGAAGAATATGAGAGGCAATAAATTATCATTATTCCCTGATAACACGCAGTTGTCATCAGCGTAGGTAGAAAGAAAAGTGTTAGGGTGGGTTGGGATATCAGCGGTATAGACTATGTAAAGAATGGGTCCAAGGATACTGTCTTGAGGAACACCAGCAGACTGAGTAAAAATGGATGAGTAGGAACTATTGTGATTTATTTTGAAGGATCTGTTGAAGAGGTAGGATTGAATAATAAGGGTGTATGCAAGAGGGAGGAATTTACGGAGTTTGCACAACCGTTCTGGGTACCAGACTCGGCCAAAGCCTATTCTACGTTGAGAAAGGCTCCCGTGCAGTACAACCCGTACTCCAAAGCAGAAGAGATAACCTCCACTACACAATGACATTGTTGGTTAGTGGAGTTGGATATTCAGAATCCGAACTGATGAATATGGATGATTTGATTAGAATAGAGGATGGGGTATATACTATTTTGAAAATAATTGCTATCCTGAATCACGCTTTTAAAGTACTTCAGTTATCTTTTGATGAAATTGGATGGCGGATTTAGATAAAACTAAATTATTATAAAACAAGCGTGGCGATATATTTATTTCGTAAAAAAGCTGTCTTTTAGTACCTCTTGGAAATCAATGTATCACAATTAATTCATACATACTTTAATCCGGTAAATGTGTCCCTAAGATACTAAAACAAATTATTAATATTGTATTAAATAATCATGGCCGGTAACGACATATAAAAGTGCAATATTTCTATATAGTGCAAGGTGTATCATCAAGCTGTCAGAATATCCAAGCAATTTATCAAGCAATACTATAATCATACGGGTAGCGAAGCTGATTGCACAAGCCATCTTGGGCTATAGCTAACAGGATAATGTTAGGGTACTCAAAGTTCATCAACAATTCTTCTCCTCACTTAAGTATAAATTATAACCATTATTCTACACTATTCTTTAGCGTCTATCGATAGTATTTATAAAAGAACAATAATAATCAATTTCATAACAAATTCAATAGCAGTCGTGACGGTCAACAAACAGATAGAATAGTTCCATGACAATAGAATGAGACCTAAATATTTCAGTTGTCTTTTAAATGTACCCGACACTGCTACTTTAAATATATATTAAATGAATAAAACTAGAAAAATCAGAGAAGAAATATGTTATGAATTAGAAATACCATAAACAGGGATGCATATAATGGCTAAGTATTGCAACCGCTCAGGTAAGCACAACATATGGATTTCTGAATCGTAAGAAGTTGGACTGTCAGAAATACATCTAGTAAATATGAGATAATATTAAACTAAGTCATGATACACATGTAGGGAAACTACCAAGCTCTCTAAACTGGTAAACTAAAAAAAAAAACTATGCTAAGCCGGAAGGTCCTGGAGCCATCTTCTTTTCAAACGCTTCGGAGAATTATCAGGGATTGTATAGGAAGCAATGATTAAAACTAGTAGGTTAGAGTGGGAATAGAGTTATCCATGAAAGGAATGGTACCGAGTCTGGCCAGTGACGGCAACGAGTGAACATCTCTTCTCTGTATCTCTTTCAACCAGTCAGATCCATTTCAGTGCTTGTTTTTTTTTTTTTTTCACTCTTTCTGTTCTTTAATTTTTGTTAATCGTTATATATATATTTATATATATATATATATATATATATATATATATATATATATATATATATATATATATATATATATATATATAACATTTTAGAAGTAAACACGCACGACAAACATTTACTTCGTAAAAAACAGTTAGATAGACGAGTGTTGTATTGGTGCGTCGACTAATCCTACCGCGGTAGGAATTAACTACGTAAACATACGGAACTGTTTATCAATATTCACGCTGTGAGTACCAGTTATTTTATATTATTTCGTTTTTTTTTTATTATATAATTTAAAAAATGGTTCTCTGCACATTATGTGATTATGCCATCACACGTGATGATAAACACAATTTAGTTTGCAGCAAGTGTCGGGTCGTTTTTCACGGCAAATGTTGCAAGTTATTAGAAAGAGAAATTGAGTCTATTAAAAGTAATAAAAAGCCCTGGTTTTGCCCGAAATGCGACGAAGGAAAAAAATCTCAGTCGGTCAGTGAAAAACCAACTCCTAAAAGTTGTCAAGAGGAAGCGAAAGAGCCAACCATGGCTGATATTATGATAGCTGTTTCCGGCCTAGGTTCTCAAGTAAAAGAAGAAATAAAAGGCATCAAGGATTCACTAGAAAAGTACGGGGAGCTAAGCTTCGAACTAAATGAGAGGCTCTCAAAAATTGAAAACCATCTCGAAGGCCAATCTAAATATATAGAAGAACTTACTTCGGAGAATAAAGCCTTAAAAAAGAAAGTGAGTGAACTTGAAATAAGACTTAATAAGACTGAGCAGGGACTTCTGTGCAAGTCCTTAGAAATTCGGGGCATCCCAGTTCGCCCGGGGGAAACCCCGGCGGCTCTGGTGACTAGTGTAGCGGCCGGCCTAGCAATGAAGATTTCCCCGGAAGATCTCGACATCGTGGAACGGCGCCGACCTAAGCCGGGTGACCAAAGGCCACCTCCTTTCATCGTCCGCTTTGTAAGGCAAACTACTAGAGACGAGTTGGTAAAACAACGAAAGGTGAGGCGGGACTTCACCACGCTTGATATAGGATGGGAAGCTAATGATAGCCACCGAATATATCTCGGTGAAGAAATGTCTGCAACCAATAAACACCTTTAAGACGATGGACATCCAGTGGTCTGCATCGATCGAGCGCAAGATCTGGAGGTCTTCGACTGACATCTAGGCTTCCGTCAACCCCCTGGCTATGAATGGCTTTTCTCTTTGATCTCCATCTCTTATCTTCCGCTGTATATCTTATTTATTATAACATATCTTTTTATTTTCATTTTGTTTCAATGTTAAATTGTCACTTTTTTTCTCAGCTATTCCTCACATTTTAATTCTATTAATTTCACTTGACATTTATTTTTCAGATATTTTGAAATTCACTATTGTCTTAGCTACATCGTTTTCCTACAATCTGTATTCCTTCCCCTCCCATTCCTATGTCTAGTATCCTAAACATCTGTCACGTTAATTCCCAATCCTTGCCCGCTCATTATGATGAATTCCTCCAATATTTTACAAGCAATTTTTATCATATCATCGCAGTCTCTGAAACCTGGTTGAAACCCTATATCCCCTCCTCTGCTGTCTCCCTACCTGAATATTCCTTCATACGTCATGACCGAATAGGGCGTACAGGTGGAGGCGTTGGTATTTACGTCCATAATAGCTTAAAATCCCGCATATTAGAGGTCTCATCCCCGTCCGAACTACCACATATCGAATTTCTTTTCTTGGAAATCACATGTAACACCCATCCTCTCCTTATTGCAGTAGTGTACCGCCCTCCTCTCGTTCCTTTTGACACTCTATTTGAAACAACCCTCTACAATTATATCCCTCTCTACAACAATATCATAATTTCCGGCGACCTTAATACCAATATTCTTTCCGATTCCAATGATAAATAGTACCTAGAAAACCTTTTCTTTTCCCTCAACCTCTACATTGTTCCTTTCTCCCCGACACATCATACACGATGTTCCGACACTTGGTTAGATGTTCACATCATAGATTCAGCACAGAACCTTCTCTCCTTCTCTCAATTACCAGTACCATTCCTATCCTCCCATGACTTAATTCAGATATCATACAATATTCCTACTCCAGAAATCCTTCCAAAAATCATAACTTTCCGTAAAATCCATTCCCTCACCCGTGAAGACATCCTACCCGATCTTGAAACACTGAATTGGGATTATATCTATTCCTGTTCCTCCATTGACGCCATGGTCGACATCCTCACTTCCAACCTGATCACCGTCCTTGACAAACATGCTCCCCTCAAAACCCGTACCTTCCGCCGCCCATCTGCTCCTTGGATGTGTCAAGAAATAAGAGAACTACAAAGAAAGTGTGAGGCTGCCCGTAGGCGCTTTAGGCGCACAAGACAACCAGATGACTACGAAGCGTTTAGGATCCTCCGGAACTTGACACAAACAACAGTTAGGCGAGCGAAGTCCAACTATTTTCAAGAATCCCTGTCCTCTGCTCCTGATCCTAAATCCAAGTGGCAACTTCTTAGTAAACTTTCCCTCTGTAAATCATTTACCTCTTCAGTCTTTCCTGTATCACCCAATGAACTAAATTCTTATTTCTTAAACGACTCCTCCAACATTTCGCCATCCTTTTCTCATAACTTATCCCTTTCACCATCATTCGATTCTGACAATTTTTATTTATCCTACATTTCACCCACAGACCTCATATCTTCCATAATGAAATCCCGTACTACTTCCTTAGGTTTCGATGGAATTCCAGTAAAACTGCTAAAATTATGCCTTCCAGAAATCCTGCCAGTCCTTCTTTTCATCTACAATTTTTCCCTCCAAAATTCAGTTTTCCCTGCTTCCTGGAAACAAGCTTTGGTCCATCCTATAAACAAAATCTCCAGCCCATCTTCCCCTAAAGACTACCGACCTATATCCATCCTATCGAACCTTTCTAAACCTCTTGAACGGATTGTACAATCCCAGGTATCCAGTTTTCTTGAAAAAACCAACCAACTTAACCCTTACCAATCCGGCTTCCGACCTGGCTACTCTACGCAATCCGCCCTGACCAAAATCACAAATGATATTTATACTGCTATAGATGAAAAAAAATTAACTGTCCTGATACTTTTAGATTTTAGCAAAGCTTTTGACTCCCCCCGATCCTTTTCTCTAAATTAAAATCATTATCCTTTTCCAACAGTTCTGTTCAATGGTTTCAATCCTTTCTTTCCAACCGCACTCAAGCGGTTGTCATTCCTAATCAACCCCATCTAATTTCCTTGCCCTGTCCTCAGGCGTGGCCCAAGGCTCGAGTATTCCTCCCTTTTTGTTCAATACCTACATCAATGACCTTCCTGATTCAATCCATTACTCTTCCTACCACCTATATGCTGATGACCTCCAAATCTATTTTTCCTTCCCTCCTTCCGAGTTATCTGTAGCATTTGCCAGTATTCAGGAAGACCTAGATGGGATCAGTGCCTGGGCAAACCTGAATAACTTAAGGATTAATCCTACAAAAACTCAGGCCATCCTTGTTGGTTCCAAATACCTCCTCCGATCTATCACCACCCTTCCTCCGCTTTTGCTAAATGATCACCCTATTGTTTTTAGTTCCTCTGTTAAAAATCTTGGCATCATCATCGACCAAAACCTGTCCTGGAAACCCCAAATTGCCCAAATTTCCCGTCGATCGATTAGTACCTTAAAATTATTCCACCGATCCCGCCACCACTATCTACCCGTAAACTCCTAGTCTCATCACTCATTTTCCCCCACTTTGACTATAGTTGTGTGGCATTTGGCGGCCTCTCGAAGTTGCTCGAGGACAGATTAAGAAGAATTATGAATTGCTTTTTAAGATTTGTGTTCGGCACCTCGAGACGGTCTCATGTATCCCACCTCTACGACGAGTTAAAGTGGTTAACCCCTAACCTTCGAAGACAATATTTCCTTGGATCATTCCTTTATCAAATCATTAACTCCCACCACCCATTTTACGTCTACAGCCTTCTGGTATTTAAATCCTCAACCCATCACCAGGAAACAAGATCCCGTCTGTCTGACCTCCAAACTCCTTTCCACAGAACCAAAAAATACGATTGCTCCTTTTTAGCCCGTTCCACTGCCTTATGGAATACTCTCCCGTCAAACATCCGACATGCTCCTTCCCTACCATCATTCAAATCCCTCCTCTTTCAATATTTACTTTCTCTCCAGTCCGATGTAAGCTAATTTTTAATTTTTATTATGCCTATTTATGTGAGGTGATTTGTTTATATACTTTAATGAGATGTAAAAGATATATTTTAGGTTGATTATTATTTATTTATTTTTGAATATGTACATAGAGATGTCACAATGACCTTTTATTTATTTTTTTTCTTCTTTTTTTTTGTTATTTAAATGTAGTTATATATTGTTTTAGGCCAGATATAAATTATTATTTTGACCATTAATGTTATTCTGAAGGGACATTGTCCCAGAATAAAGTTTATTTTCTATTCTATTCTATTCTACCTGGTTCGAGCCAAGCCAGCAACATATGGAACATTAGTGTCTTTGTGGGTTCGTTACTTATCTCTACAAATTAAGGAGCATTGAGAAATTAACAAAGGATTTTGTATTGTAAGAATTGAATAGGAGAATAATTGGATGGATTAGAAGAGCTCCAAAGCACGACTTTGGAAGAAACAAATTACATGATCAGGTGTATTTGTTTATATTATACATTTATTACAAATAATCTACTTTTTGTGATAATGTACATTACATAAAGCAAGTAAACACTCACTCATGTAGTCACTGCTGTGTGTCATGACTATGATTATGCTCCTGACATCTATAATGTAATTCCGCTTATTGTCTGAAAATGGAATTCTGCTAGGTTAAGAAAAATTCGTCCACTAATTGGTTGAAAGGAAAAATATTCTTTAAAGCCTTTAGAATATTTTTTTCCAATATCTTAAAAACTGTACATCTCCTGGAATATTAAATTCCATGAAAACAAAATCATCCTTGTCTGACGAGTATCAGACAAGATTCTTAGTAAATACCAAGTATAGTAAAACATGTTAGGTTTCGTATCCTTGTTTTGAGTGGAACAAACTATTTCTCCCGGCATGTTATTATACATATGACAGAATAAAATTAATACCTTTATTAAATAAGGACATATTATTTATTTTACATACAAAGACTGGAAAGAATTGGCTGATAAATAAATTATATCTCGTACAGCTACTCTTATCACAGAGGTTATATATTAAAGCAAAATGAAATATTAACGAACGAAACCGGGAATTACAGGCAATTTAATTACAAAATAAAAGTTATATAATTATTGTATACATTTATATTATTTTTAGAAATTTATGTAACTATTTAAACTAAACAAACAAGCTCAATTATCATGAAGTAATAAAACAAATGAAATAAATAAACGTATATTTTTTATTCTTGTATCAAATGAATATTGATAGGGAAAAAAAACGCTTAGAAAAGTAGTCATTGGTAAACTTGGTAAAGCCTTAAGTCGGCATAACGAGAGAAGACATGGGAGTGCCTCAAGATTCCTGAGATGTATCTAATGAAGGAATTCATGAGACCTTCGGTATATATTATACATTACCTATATACATATTATCTGTTGTAGAATAAATTAATAAAAAAAAAAAAGGAAAGAAAAAACTCATGGTGCACTAACACTCATCAGAACATATATCCGATTAAAGGTGGAAAATGTAGAGTCAAAAATGTTACAATGGCTCAATCCATTGAAATCGTCGAATTTGCGGCTCAAATTTTTTCAAATTATTCTCTATTTTAAAACGTAGATAAAAAAAAAAATTACTGATTAATACTTTTAGTTTGGTAGCCATTTTAAGTCAGCTTCGCGGCTCAAGAAAACACCAATGCGACAAACTAATTTAATGGGTGTGCCAACGTTTCGGCGTACATTGTCGACCTTCATCATGCACTGTTGGCACTGTGTGTAGACCTTCACCAGTGTGACTTTATGAGATACTCTATCGGGGTCAGCCCTGGCGAAGACCCACAATGTAGGCCGAAACGTCAGCGCACAAATAAAATGAGTTAGTCATATTGGAGTGTTTTCATGGTGACGGCACCCACAACCAAATTCACTCTAAATTTTACAAGTTCAATTTGACTCTTTATAGGAACAAATAAAGGTTATATTTTCTACATTTGCTCCAGAACTTTTTCTTTAAGTTCAAATCAAACCAACAAGGACCTGATCTATGTTGAAAAATATATTTGTTAATAATATTAGTGCTATTCCTAAATGCATTTTTCTACAATTTAGCAAGATTTATTTTATTTTTTATTAAATATGTGGCCTAGGGATCTACTTACTTAAATAAACATCGAATTTCCACCGCTGGATAGTTTCTTCACAAGCCTTTTCACGCCCTTCATTATAATTCAAAACTTTTAATTATTGTATTTATGTTAATATAAAGTTGTAAAATTCAATAAAACATAAATAAAATTAAAAAAAAAAGCTATTTTCATCTAAGAAATAGTTAGTGTCTTTGGTTTAAAACTTGATGGGTTGACACGACTCGAATCCAGATCAAATAAATTTTGATCCCACTGTGGATAAAATAGATTGGCTACTAAAAAAGACACGATTGATAAAATAGTTAATTTAAATGTTAAAATGAGTTGTCAAAAGTATAGATAGAGAAACCATAAAAATTTAATTTTTTTACAGATACTTGTAACGTTGTAAGGAGTGAAAGTGAAATAAATTAATAAACTCCTTTAGAAAACGACCAAGTTTTTATCTTACATAGATTGACAACCTTTAAAAGGGATACGTAAAGGGGATGAAAATACAAAACACTAATAAAATCGATGAGTTTAAAGATACTACATAAATGTCTTACTAGTATCTTTCTAGGAATATATTGTATTCATGAAACATTATATTTATATATAGAAATCTGGTTTGTGTACCAACGTCAATCGAGATTTCCGGTTTATGGAATGAATGTGGAAAAAAAAACCTTAATAACATTCAACACATTTAAATAATTATTTGATATGGTGGCTACTCTATAACTTGCATAATTAACTTTCAAATACGATAATTTATAAGCACCACATACTATCTCGGCGTTCTACCGTAGGCTATTTCCAGCCTTTGCTGATGACATAAGTGTGTTGCAAGAAGCTTAAATCCTTTCAAAAACATGAATGTCCTTCGTTAAATCCATGTATAATCGAACTCTCGAAGTTATCTGAGAATCGAAATTATTCGGAGATCTAATAGAAATATCTATACATATTAACACGTATTAATAATCATTGGAGATCAGAAACGCTTTATTAAGCCACCTCACTGACATAATTGCAAATTTTTTTCACTATTTTAGTCCTTAAAATGAAAATAAATATTATATTTTCAAAGATTAATCGCTGAAATAGCTATATTTCATTTTCTTGCAGGAGAAGATAAATTGATTTTTGTAAATACCTAATATGCTTTTTTAAATGAACTAAATCGATAAATAGATGAAATCTCATCTACAACCATAAAAAGAACAATAATATTAATATACACTTCCCAATAAAAATTAAAGAATCATAGAAATCTAAACGAATTTTTCACTAGAATAGTGGTACGGGTTTTGGTGTTGGCTAAAATACTTTGACACGTGGACCCTTTAGTATTTCTTGTCTATCCATTACGTATCGTGATCAAAGCATGGTCATAATGATGTTATAGGGTTTATTTCCTTTCTAATCACCCTCTTTTAATTTTAGAGGGTGTTTAGAAACGTAACTGGTTTTATTTTCTCGCTTCTGTAGGAGGAGGTAGGAGTGATCGATTTTAAATCCAGCCCAAGCGTCAATAGGTTTATATATAATTGATAGATTCTTGCAGGATAAGAGTAGACCAATGCAGTAAAGCTCAATATAAACCACGCACCACTTCTTGGAGTCTCAAGTTCGAGATGCCAGGTAATTCATTTGCTGTTGGAAACCTCTGCCGCAGACGTAAATGTCCACACAACATACTTCTCATTACCCATCGGCACAACCACATAAAACAGGAATTAGTGGAACTTCTAGAAAGGAAAAACTATTAATTTTTTCAAGAAGTCTTTACCTTGATACCGATGGGTCAACAATATTTGTGGACATCTTAGCATTTAGTGCCGCAGAAAAGGAGGCACTGACAAAAGATCCAAGAAGAGTAACAGACCATTTATACAAAATTTATTCTCTGCCTTATACAAAATTTATTTTCATGCGGAGTACGGCGAAAGTGCATTCAAAGTTCCTAAGCAGGGTAACCAGCCTATTAGCTGAGCTTATTATACGAGAGCATATTTGGAAAAGTATGGAGTTGAAAGGAACCAGTTCCAGAACATGGCGGGAACTATAATTTCGGACTCGCTGGGAATCTTGCACCACTATATATATTAAGATTAGGCTTGATTTGTAAATTTCTATGTACAATTTTCATATAAGTATTATGGATATATACTTTTATTTGGCAGTATCTCTTTTTTTGTTTCTCTAAAATTGCCTTCAGGAATCTATTCTACGCTGTGTATTCATTGCAAAACAGAAAAGGGGGTATGGAGACCCTCCTGGGGCAGACCCAGCCTATTTAAAGAGAGTACCCGAATCGGGGAAAAACCTGGCGGCCCACCTCACTGCACGGAAATTGGCCTAGGAACAGTACGAATCTCTTATGTACTGAGCCTGAGACCCTTCATGGGTTGTAAAGGTACAGGTTTTTTTTTTTATTAGAACTTTTACTGTATTGCTTCATAGATTCTTCCATTTCCTGTATTAAGTTCTCGATTAAATATTATAGGGTTTTCTGGTTTCATAAGAAAAATATGATGTTATATGTTTCCTCTTCAATCATGGCAATCAATCTTAATTACTTTATAGGTACAACATAGTTAGATGGTGCTAAGGCAAAGTTTTGGTTAATCACATTTATTAACAAATCTCAATACTACGTTTATAACTTACATTAACATAATCATGTGAACTTTGCTATGAATTTTCTTTTGTTATTTATTTACATACTATAAATAAGAATACTAGAATAGATAGGTAAGAATATAGAATAGAAAGGTATAAACAAATCGCGTAAAAGATTTGAACCTCTATTGAATGCGGTTAAAGATGCAAATAACAATATAATTGCGGATCCTTCTGAGATATTAAATAAATTTAAACAACACTTTGACGGCATCTTAAATACGGAAAATAATAATCAATCTCCTCTCTCTGAATATCACAGCGCTGAACCATGGATAGACGCACCGAGTAAAGAGGAAGTCGAAATGGCGATAGGAAAATTAAAACGTTATAAGGCCGCAGGAAATGATAATATCACGAGTGAATTAATCAAGGCGTGTGGAGAAGCGGGCGTTTCCAAAATACATATTTTAGTTAAAAAGATCTGGGAAACTGAAAAAATGCCCGAAGAATGGAAAGAATCAATACTTATTCCGATTCACAAAAAAGGACCGAGGTCGGATTGTAACAACTATCGTGGGATCTCTCTTCTCCCAGTATGCTATAAAATATTCTCGTCAATTCTAACTAGTCGAATCACGGAATACGCTGAGGAAATTATCGGAGATTACCAATGTGGTTTTAGGCGGAATCGCTCGACTATTGACCAAATATTTTCCTTACGTCAAATATTAGAGAAAAAATTGGAATACAACGGTGTAGTCCATCAACTTTATATCGATTTTAAAAAGGCTTATGATTCAATAGACCGTCAGAAGCTATATAACATCATGATTGAACAGGGAATACCTAAAAAGTTAGTCAACCTAGTAGAGATGTGTTTGTCGGAAACATTCCATAAAGTTAGAATCGGTCATAATTACTCCGAGAGATTTGAGGTGCGATCGGGTTTGAAACAGGGTGACTCCCTTTCACCTGTGTTATTTAATATAGCTTTAGGATATGTCATAGAAAAAGTGATGTATACCGAGAAAGGCTTAAATATGGGTGACAAGATTCCGGTTTTGGGGTATGCCGATGATCTGGTACTGCTAGGTGAAGACACGGATACCATACAACTAAATACAAGTGTGTTAATAAAAACCGGTAAAGAAATAGGACTCGAATTAAATACCGATAAGACGAAGTATATGATCAGTAGCAGAAACGGTGTCGATCTTGGTGATATTGATGTATCAGGTCATACTTTTGAACACGTAGAGAAATTCAAGTATTTAGGTTCGATTATAACTAGAAAAAATGAAATCCAGGAAGAAATAAAGTCCCGGTTAAAGGTGGGAAATGCGCGTTATCATTCAGTTTCTAAGTTACTTAGTTCGCGGCTTCTATCTAAAAACTTAAAGATTAGAATTTATAAAACTATTATTCTTCCGACGGTTCTTTACGGATGTGAAACGTGGCCGCTTACTTTAAAGGATGAACAGCGGCTTAAGGTTTTCGAAAATAAGGTATTGCGTAAAATATTTGGTCCAAAGAGGGATGAGGCCACTGGAGAGTTTAGAAGGTTGCATAACGCGGAATTGCGGAGTTTGTACCCTGTGAATATAATTGAGTTGATAGCATCGCGGAGACTCAAATGGGCGCGTAAAGTTGTTGGGCTTAGTGAGGAACGGATTCCGAGAAAGTTGGTATTCGCTGAACCGACTGGTAGGCGTCCGAAAGGTAGGCCGAAGCGTCGATGGGAGGATTGCATTAAGGCTGATCTCGGGGGCTTGGGCTTGACCGGTGAACATTGGACGAGTCTATGCAGGCGAAGTTTGGTGGTATCGGCATCGAACCTTCGGGTTCGGTAGGCCTATTATTATTATTATATTATTATATTATTAAATAAGAATAAGAAGATTAGTGTGCACGTGTTATTTCTCTCATAATATGAAAAGGTCATTTTTCAGAATACAGTAAGTAGCTTGATAATTGATGGTTAAATATCTCTAGATATTATGTATTCAGGCAAAATGCGTCGCCACAATTGTATGAGTCATTTTAAAGCTAATAATAATAACTCTTTCATTTATTTTGTTGTTGTTTACGTACTATTCCGTTGTATTTAATAACAAAGATAATAAAATGTAATTTCAGCAGTGCGTTCTGATGAAATTAAAAATTGTTAAATTTAAATAAGATTTAAAGAGGAGCGGCGTGGTCTAGTGGATAGAGCAATATTCTACAGTTCTCCAGGTCCCAGGTTTTAACCTCGGCTGTGACAGAATATAATTTATTCTTATATTTCAGTGGTGAGGCGATCCTGGGGTATGGAGACCATTCTAGGGCACTCTAAACCTCTATGAAGTGGGTGCCCAAAATGGGGGCAGAGTGTGATCTTGGCTTAATCAATTAATTAAACTCTACGAATCTTTATGTGTGATGGGCCCATGACCATTCAGGGGTTGTAAATGTCTAGGTTTTTTTTTTTTCTTCTTTTTTACTAAGATTTATTTGCTTATAACTAGGACCATAAAATTAGCTGAAGATATTTGTTTATAATACAACCAAGTAGCTAATCCTGACGCTATTACCTTCCTATATAGGAACTATTTTTCAACAAAAGCAGATATATATATTTTTTGTAATAATATTTTACTTGTTTAACTGAAAATTGCAGATGAGGTGCGGAGCCAGTGCACGGGCAGAGTGGCAGACCCGCAACAGTGCGATGCCTACACGGACTGTATCAACGGCACGCCGGAACCCGCAGTCTGCCCGGACGGCCTAGTTTTTTCCCCGGAGGCTAAAGGATACCCCTGTCTCTATCCCCAGGAGGTAGATTGTACTGGGAGACCTATTATCCGTAAGTAGTGAATTGCTTAGTTTGTATAATATGCTTGTATTTTTATCCATATTGAACTCTTTCCATCCTAAAATAAAAGTTCCAGGAATCCTAAAATTAAATATTCCAAAAAAATTACAGGTATATAGGCAACCTTTCCATACTCTCTGAATAGAATTTTAAATCCTTAGAATTTACAAATTCAGGAAACCAATTCCATTAATCTCTTTATAAAAAAAAATCGTTGTGCTGCTTCTCCTATGTCAAGCTTTTGTCCAGAACATATGCTGTTATTTTGGCAAAGATGTGAGGCAATGGCATAACGCTGATTTTTTTCAGCCGTCGATTAATGAATGTGGAACTCATCTTTCGAGGTTTTTCATATTTCCAATCGTTTTAAGGTGATCATCGACCGACAACTGGCTTCCATCGAGTTTTCCTGCAAGTTGTCGAACAGTAGCTGTGGGATTTTCTTCTAGTAGAGCTCACGGAACGTCATCATCTAAGAAATAAGTCCTGCGACTACCTTCCACGCTAAAATCTCTGTCTCAATTTTTAATGTTACCTTCCTATATATAAAATATATAGTAAGGCAAAGTATTGCGATCTCTAAAATCTTTGAATTCCAATTTTCACCGGAAATACACGTTTCAGGATCACCTGAGTCCAAATAACCAAGCCACTCAAAAATGTGTGAATGTCTCTGTTTGTGGTAAGTAGCAAAAAAAAAAAATGGAAAAGCAGTACAACTGAAACTTCGGTTTAAAGAACAACTATACAGTGCTTGGCAAACATTTTCTTCTGTAGAGAATTAATAAGTGTTTACATTCATACAAATGAATGATACAACAAACATTGTTATTTGAATGTTGTTAATGTTTTTAAGTTACTATATTAAATAGTGTATCTTGATGTTAATTACTAATTGTTGATGTATTTTAGTGAGTCCTGATGATGGGGAAGGCCCCCGAAACGTAGACTCGTTAAAGTTTTACTGTGATAAACTTTTTTTGGAGAAATAGAAACCTACTAATTTATTAATATCATTTGCAATCTTCCTTTAAACCTGTTTTTATTAAGATAGTAATAATATATTAGGCATTACTACGAATGGTACCCAGTCTATCCCATAATGTCTTCATTTGATTCCTTAATTCAGGAAAGGAACTATTTATTATTAATTATTTATTTACTATCATAAATATTTGAATATATAATATAATTATATATTTTTTCTTTATTATTAATAATAATAATAAGAATTGTTAATCGGAAGAATACAAATTGATAGTAAATAATTATATTGTTCCTTAATCTTCCAAAAAAGTTTATTAAACAAAAACATCAAAACGAATCAACATTTGAGGGGCCTTCCCCGTCATCAGGACTCATTAAAATACATTAACAAATTATCATTAAACATTATAAAATAACTGCTTTATATATTAATTAAAAAATATTACATACAATTATATTTACCTGGAAGCCATGTCAAAATTATAATATTATCCATTGTTAATTAAAATTTTGTCAATAATAATATTTATCACCACCTTAGATTTTCACGATTCTCCAGCCACGTAAGTCTATATGCCTTTTACCCAATGTTCAATAGTTAATTAAATTGCTAACACACTAACCTAAATATAATCTCTGGCCCACCAAAATTTAAATGTACGGTTTTTTGTAATATAAATTATTTTTCATAAATATTCATTTTTTATCATTTCTATCTAGGTCTGGTTTTCATTCAATCAGTCTTTACCATTTCATATAGTCACTATTTCAAAAGGAGTAATCATTTAGGCATTAAGTTAAAGTTTATTACCCAAATCATATATATGAGACGTTGATTTCCAAAAGGTACTAAAGGACATTTTTTACGAAATTGATTTTTTTACATATTTGTATTCTCACCATTTAGTTTTATCTAAATATTCTATTTGATGTTATCTAATGAACTCTCAAGTCCTTAAAAACCGCGATTTAGAAATACGGTCATTTTCTTAATGTACTAATTACGCATTTATTTTCGTTCGAAATCATTAAAAAAAAATTCATTTTATAACTTTAATATGATGTTATTATTATAGTAAAAAAATAGTTCTAAATTTTAATGCAAAAAGACCCAAATTAGCTGATTTAATAATATAGTAATGAGAGATTTTCGCGCTTCCTGTAAAATTTGTTAAAATGGATATAGTACCTTTTGGAAATCAACGTCTCATATGTCTTTCGAAGTTGATGCTAAAGTAGACAATTTTTGTATAAATTTGTTTCTTCGGGCAGTTGAAATTTAATTCATATGGTTATAAAATATTATTGATACCGGAATTTTATTAATTGTATTTGATAGGTCTATTTCAAGATAAAAATTTCCCTGGATCGTGATGTATCTTGCATAAATTACATTAAAATAATGCGAATTCGTAGATTCGAAAAATAAGAATTTTTAAGGAACTAGCAATTAAATAAACATTTACAAGCACTTTTTTGCTTGGAATCGATATTTATTAATTCAAATCAGAACGGTTTGTCAATTATTTTCAAAACCATTTATATTGTTGAGTCGAAGTTGATTGAGGGGGCAGTCATCGAAACACATTAATTAAGTAAAACGTAATTTATCGTGTCTTATATTTTTATGTATAGTAAATTTAATTTATTGTGTCTTGTATGCATTTATATTGTTATTGAATATTCTTCGCGTATTTTGAATAGGGTTTCGGTCATCCGATCACATTGGTTAGTTGGTTGTTATATTTTATCGGCACGATTCATCTCGGTCATCAGAGCCAGACACTCATTTTTAGAAATCAATTTTAGGTTAAATAATGAACAATAATTTTACTTAAAAACAAATAACAAAAAATAGTTGAAAACAATTAACTATAAGAATAATCACTAGTAAGAATGTAAGAATCCTTAACTAATGTAACAGCATTAATAAAGGATAAATATATATCAGGTTAAATAAAAATAAAAATAAAAATAAATAAATAAATACAAATAAAAAAAAAAAAAAAAAAAAAAAATATATATATATATATATATATATATATATATATATATATATGTGTGTGTTTAAATAAGGTTAAAAATAAAATTAATTAATTAATAATAATTTTAAAAATAATAATAATAATAGTAAAATAAAATTTTCAAATCTGCTTGTAAAAGTCCATTTCAGTAAGAAAGTACAACAATTCGTCAATTCTATTTTTATCGTTCCCCAAAGCATCCGAGACATTGAGTGGTATTCCCTTTTTGGTTCAATTTTCTTGTGTAGAAGAAAATAGGGGCATTCTTCGAAAATGTGAGTAATTGTTAAGGTTCCCCTTCTACCGATCACATTGTGTCATCGTTTCGCACAAACGCAATGTTACAAATTGATTATTTATAAGTATGTGAACACTTAATTCTTTCTCTCCTTAAGAGTTAGTACAAGAGGGGGTACGACCATCAATGCCTCATTATATGCGACCTTATGTGAATTAATGATTTGGCAAAAATATTCACTTCATTTCAAGAATACAAGGTTAAAGAATGTTTGCAATGATTGAAGTAATTTTAAAAGAAAATATTTTTTTGTAAATAAACTGAAGACATTTTTGTCGTTTTTTCGGTTCGAGTACTCTATATTATTTCAAAATGCAAGAGCAGGCTCAGAATTATTAGAATAACTAATTAATTTAAGAAAATTGCTATCAAGAGGGAAAAAGGAAAGAAAGGTACTCAGTTGAGTTGGTGAATCTTGAAAATAATTTTATACCAATCTTCAGATTAGTGCCACGTATGCAGAAAATAACTCGACATGTTTTGACCTTCCTGGAAAACAATACTGCTTAATAGTCTGTTTAATTTATTTGTTCATGATCATCATGATGTTCATGATGTTGTTTTTTCCATTTAAGTCATTTCAATGTTATGAATATAAGGATAAACAAATATGATATATACTTCTCCATCTTCATTCATGTAATGAATATATTTTTAAGATTTGTCCTTGGCACACCGAAGAGGTCTCACGTGACCCATTTATACAGTGAGTTAAAGTGGCTCTTTCCTCTCAACCCGCAGACAATATTTCCTAGAATCAAATCTTTACCAAACCATCAACTCCCAGCCAGCTACCTCCCTACATCTACAGAATTCTGCAATTTAAATGGTCAGTTCACTTCCTCCAAACAAGATAGCGCCATTCCCACCTTTATATTCCTATCCATATAACATCAAGTTTTGATCATTCATTTCTTGTCCGCTCTACTACTCTCTGGAATTCCATACCTACTCATTTTCCGCCATGCTTCTTCCCTACCATCATTCAAGTCCCAGCTGTTCGAGTACCTATTGTCATCTCCAACAGACGCTCCACTAGCCTGATATTTCAAATCAAATATCTATTAAAAAAGAAAATTTATTATCTATTGTTCATATTTCTAAATGGATCAATTATTATGAATCAGTTTCAATGTTAATTTTTGTTCAACATATCAGAAGTTATTTATTTATTTTACTCTTTTGTTTTATTGTATCCTTTTTTTCTTTTTACATTCTTTTAAATAAGAATTAATTATAATCCTTTGGTCTTGGCGAGACACATTGTACATCGTAATTGTATATATTATATTGTTCTTAAGGGACTCAGTCCCAGAATAAAAATTATTTTTCTATTCTATTCTATTCTAATTTAAATTAGCATTTTTCTTGTTTGGTTAAGCAAGCCTATGATGTTTTTGATGTTTTTTTGTTTACGTAATAATCTCTATCTCGAGTTTCACTGAACATTTCTACACCAGTGTAAGTGTGTGTGGTAAGTCTAGTACGAAAACTAAAAGTCTTACGATTCACCGTATTTTGGTTAAAAACACAAATAAATGCTTTCTCTATCTTTGGAAATAACGTAGTTACAAGAGTATTTATGGTAAAATTTCAATTATTTTTTCTCTTTTTTATAATTATTCGCAATATTTTGGTTGGAAAACACTGGTAAAATTTTTCTCTATCTTCAAAAATAACTGAGTTATTGTATTAAACCACTTTTAATCGCGGATGTCAACGTATTGGTGTTAGGATCATCATTGCATGGACAAGTATTTTTGTGGTGCATTTAAAATAAAAAATGGTCCTGTAGTTTCGGAGTGCCGCGGACGCCGTACGGCGGACAAACGGATTTTTTTATTCGTTATTCGGATTCTACGCATCTTGAAGCGTCCTCAAATTTTGAGAGGGGATTTTTTTTTTTTTTTGGTCGATTACGAAGGTTCATTATTGAAAATAATAAACCAAAAATATGGAGCCGGATAAGCTAGCTTTCATCAGAACCTGTTCGTGTAAGTAAATTTTCGTTTAACTCGGTTCGGTCCCCTGGAGCTCGGTGGGAGTTCTTGATAATGAGAAACAACTTCAGCCGATTCGGTTTGATTTTATTTCGGGATAATCATTGTAAAGAAATCCACTAACATATTTCATAGAGTATAGTCTTCTTGCCCAATAGAATCGGAGAAGGGCGTCTGAAACAAAAACCATACAGAGGAACCGAACGAGCAGCCACTGGAGCCGAAATTTGGCCTTCAATTATCAGTTTCCTTCTTCCCAGGAGCTAATTTAGAAAATTATCAAAAAGGCTGTGAAGGATCTTTGATTATTATTAGGTACAACCTACTATTATATGATGAACCGTAGGACATGAGATGAAAATAATCAGTACCTGGTCTGATTCATAGAAATGTTATTGAGGATTTCACTATTTAAAAAAACATCCTGGTCCTGAAGATTTCCTTTTTGCTTCCAGATTAAACCCTTTTTAAATATTCACCACTAAGAAAATGTTTGTTTTTTTAATTACAGATATAATTAACAATAAGAATCTGTAAAATTTCATTGAAATATAATTCTGATCAGCTTATTGCTTGATAAAGATGCAATCTCAAATATATTCAATTCCCAGTAAAACGTTTTTTAAATACCTCTCATCACCAAGGCTGTGTTTATCTCGCTGACATCCACCGCCCTTGAAGAAGCAGTCTGCCCACTTCATGTGTAGAAACCTGATGAATCCGTCTAACATCCGTGATTCTTTCTTATTGCCTCCTTGGCTAAGAATGTTGATAGGTGAGACGTAATTAATACTCTCAAATGCAGAGAGAAGCTGAGTCATTGTATGTAAAAGAAGGAATATAGCGAATCACATCTTACTCAAGATAATATATCTTAAGTCGAATGTACAAATATATTTAAAACATCAATATCTTAATCACGTTATTTAACCACTTTATTCAAGGTTTTTTACTCTTAAAAAAATCATTACAAATTGAATCATAGATAAGTAAGACTAACAAGGCATATTTCTTCAAGATAATACATGCTAATGAAATAAAAGTCATTTGAGGCTGGATTTCCACTAGGAATCACTTTAGGCAGTATTTCGTTTTTAATAGAACATAAATATGTTTAATAGATGAGGAAAATGTTTGGGGATGTGGCCATCAAAACAATTCACACTAATAAGCAATACTTATTGTAATTGTGTGCCGACGTTTTACTTAGAAACGACAAACAATGGGGATAAAAAAATTTAAAGTAATATAATATTAAGCTAACAATTATATTTGAGGATATATAACTAAAAAAATTATAAATAGGGAATGAGGGAAAAATAAATAAATAAGTGGTGAAAAGAGAGAATAATCACTTTTTTCACTACTTATTTCTTTTTACTTAATTTTATGCTTGCTTCCATATTTTATTACTGTCATCTTATTATCATTTTAATTTTATGTTTGTTCCCTTTATTGTATTACTGTCATCATATTATTCTACCTAACTTATTTTCTAATTGCATTGGTTGTTATCTAATTTCTATTAGCCCTAATGAAGGCCCACAATTAGGGATTGCAATCCGGTGTCATTTTCAATCCGGCCGGATCCGGTCGAATTTTCATCAATATAAGACTTGTTTTAGCATTCTCAAACAATTTAATATTAATGTAATCACAATGCCCATCTCAGTTATTTACGCAAGATTAATTATATTAGATTTTATTAAGTTACTTTGGAAACAATTTCAGTGTTTGAAAGGCCTCTATTGTTGCATTAATTTATTTTGCAATTTTTGTGCTTGTTTATTGTATAACAAAGGTGATTAAAATAAAATTAATAAATTAATTGAACTATCTGAGAAAGTGATATCTATAGGAAGACGTGAGCAGTAATGTATCTCAATCATTCTAGAATTCAGTAGATTTTTACGCAGTGCTTCATGAAATACAGTATTTGTAACCGTATCATGAGTGAGCAATTTCTCTAAAACAAATTTTAGGGTTGTTTCAGAAGTTAACAGGGTCGATCTCTTCTGCAAACGACTTCTACAGTCAAATTATAGGATGCTATAACTCGCGTATATCCAAGAAAATAATAACTGTTTACTTACATTTAGGGGAAACACCGGCAAAAGAGAAACACATTTATTGTCTTGCCCGAGGCGAACGAATAATACTGAACTGGACCGATGTAATTTGGAATCGAACGACTCACGAGCACACATGCACTCCAAATGTAACTCATTTAAGATACCTAATCATTAAACTGCACTATTTATTGCCAAAAATGGCTATAATCGGATCCGGTTACTGGATCCGGCATATTAGGACCGGATACGGTAAGCGTTTGATGATGCCGGATCCGCCGGATTAACCGATCCATTTTTCCGGATTGCAATCCACAATGTAGGCCGAAAAGTCGGCACACAATTAAAATAATTATTACTTATAATTCCTCGCGCGGATCTCATTACCGCGTATGGGGAGCGTCCCACGGGTGGCGGATGTGGGGATGGTCGGTGGAATTTCCTCGGAAGATCCTCCCGGCTAAGTCCGATGGACTCGCTGACCAACAATGAGAGCGGCCCTCCAGGCTTGCTGGAGGGTGTGACGTAGGTTCGAACGCCCTACTCACATATTTTAGTTCACAAAATACCACAAACAGTCATGGATTCCTCTGAGGTAAAACGCCCACTATCCGGAAGTAAACTAGTCCCCCGTTCGGGTCTCCGGGTGGGGACTGCTTCGGAGGAATCTAGGCGCAAGATGAAAAGTAGAAATCTAACAATAGGGACGTGGAACGTTAGAAGTTTAAATACGGCAGGTGGGTTAAAGTCGGTCGCGAATGAAGTTAAGGGGTACCATTTAGATATCGTTGCATTACAAGAGGTTCGCTGGCCAGGGGAGGGTTCGTTAACAGAAGGAAAGTACACGTCGATGGGAGGATTGCATTAAGGCTGATCTCGGGGGCTTGGGCTTGACCGGTGAACATTGGACGAGTCTGTGCAGGCGAAGTTTGGTGGTATCGGCATCGAACCTTCGGGTTCGGTAAGCCTATTATTATTATTATTATTATTACTTATAAGTGTGAATTGTTTTGATGACCGCATCCTCAACCATCTTCCCCATCTAATATTCTCAACGGTCAACTTAACTCCAACATTATAAATATATTTAATATTTTTAATCGACTGTGTTCCGACTTAAAATTATTTTCTTTTAGTTTATGTTTGATGCCCGTAAGCAACTAGTGTTTCAATATATTTCCTCCGTTGGCCAGTTTCTGCTTGCTTGTATGTTGAGTATTAATTTCAAAGTCAGAGTAATTATAATAAAAATTTACTGAAACTAATTATAGTTCTTTCATGCAAAAACATAAGTTCTATATTTCCTGTAAAAAAAAATAATATGAACATTTTTACTTTTAAAAGAAAATGTAAATCAAAATATTTAGATTCCCAAATCCAGTTCTTTGTGTTTTATGGATTTTTAATGTTAATCGCAAAGCCTTATTCACCAAGATAGTTTCATAATTGTATTCCATTGCATCGAGTTAATATTTTACCTGGAAATTTCAATATTTCATTGCACTTTTTTTCATGAATTCCACTTTTTTCTTCTTCTTTTTTTTTAGATATTTTTTTTTTGTATCCTTTATAACGTTTCTATTGGTACGTTTTTTTTTCAACACCTTGGATCTTTCCCCCACCTATATACGATAAGACTTGCTTTTGTCCAACTATTGTTTTCATTTATCAAGTGATTATTATTTAAATAGTTTACATTTTACTTTTACTCACTATATAAGTAAGTAGTCCTATGAAACTGAAATTTCATATTTATGAAAAATATACGCCCGAGATCTTACAGCAACTTTTTGATCAAAATCGGATGACCAGAAAAGCCACTTTATATCATGCATTTTGCACCTTTTTTTCGATTTTCTCAAAAACGGTCCCGACAATTTTGATTAAACTCGCTATATCGATGTAAAATTTAATAGGTTTTAATATCATGTAGTTTTCATTCTGATTAAAATAGTCTGAAAGGGCTTAAATGCCGATATTTTAATTATGTAGTTTCTATAAAAAATAACCATATTATCTTGTTAGCATTGATAAATAACAGCTAAATATGTAAGTTGTGCGAATTTGAAAAACAACTAAAGGAGAAAACAGAAAACATATTTTTTAATGAATTTTTTCGTTTTTGAACACAGGAACAGTAAAATACACGTGTGATATACCGTTGGAAAGCTTAAGATCTTAGAAAAATATTATCTCATACACGAGCTTTCTAAAAGTTAATAGAGAGTGATGAAAAGCCGATCAAACTAACTGATTATTTTAGATCATAATATAATAGAATTTTTAATAAAACACATGTTTCTATAGAAATTCCATTTAATTAATTCTTTAATGGTTTCACTCATTTTATCTCTTACTGTACTTGAAAATTCTTTAATCAATTTTAAAAACGGAGGTAAGTGAAAGTCGTGTGTTGCCCGCACCAGATTTTTTTTTAATCTCTAACTGTATTTGAAAATTCTTTCATTGATTTTAAAAATGGAGGTAAGTGAAAGTCGTGTGTTGCCCGCACTAGATTTTTTTACTTTCACTTATTATATATAGTAAGGGAAAGTATTGCGATCATGAAAAATTTCGAATTCCAGTTTTCAACGGAAATTCACATTTTATGGTCCCCTGAGTCCAAATAACCAAGTCCCGCAAAAATGTCTATGTGTGTGTGTGTGTGTTTGTGTGTGTGTGTGTGTGTGTGTGTGTATGTGTGTGTCCGTGTGTGGTAACTCCCGGGCGGAAACGCTAAGTCCGATGAAACTGAAATTTTATATTTAAGACAATTATATGCCCGAGACGTTACAAAACCTTTTTCATCAAAATGAGCTTACCAGAAGAGCCACTTTATACCATGCATTTTGCACCTTTTTTCGATTTTCTCGAAAAAGGTTCCGACGATGTTGATTAAACTCGCTATTTCAATGTAAAATTTAATAGGCTTTAACTTCGTGTAAGTTTCATTCTGATTAAAATGGTCCGACACGGCTTAAATGCCGATATTTTAAATTTTCTTCCTCTAAATTACCTTTAATTTTGTATATAAAAATAACTATATTATCTTGTTACCACTGATTAAAAACAGGTAAATATATAAATTGAATGAATTCGATACCCAACTAAAGGAGAAAACAGAAAAAAATATTTTTTAATGCAATTTTTCGTTTTTGAACATAAGAACAGTAATATACATGTATGACATACCGTTGGAAAGCTAAACATTTAAAAAAAAAATATTATCTCATGCATACTATTTTAAAAATTAACGGAGAGTGATGAAAAGTAGATAAAACAAACTGATTGTCGTAGCTAATAATATAATAGATTATTTAATAAAACACATGTTTCTATTAAAATCAAATTTAAATAATTCGTCACAATTTATTTAATATAAATTACGATATTACTTTTAAATCGGTGCATAACTTCTAAAAAAGCGTTTAATCATAAAACAAAAAATATGGTGCGTGTAACGCACGACGTTCATTACCTTAGTTGTTAAAATCAATTTAAGAACTATTAAATAACCCTTGTTAAGTTCAATAATCATTTATGTTTATGAATTATTTGTCACTTTTCGTTAAAATAAAATAAAATGTTTTATAAAATCTTTAGCTTTCCAACGATATATTAATATTAATATTCTTATGTTCGGAAAAACAAATATTTATGTACTTTTCTTCTTTACTTATTTATCATATTCGTTCAACTTGTATATTTACGCTTTTCTTTTTTAATCAATACTAACAAGATGAAATAGTTAATTTTCTCTAATGGACAAAATTACAGGTATTTTAGATGAGAATTTATTTCTATAATTCTGCTTTTAAGCCTTCTCAGAGTATTCCAATCAGAATGAACCGAAATTTAATTAAAGCCCGTTAAATTTTACATTTATAAAGCGAGTTTAATCAAAATCGTTTAAGTCGTTTTCCAGAAAATAGTAAAAAAGTGCAAAATAAATGATATAAAGAGGGTCTTAGGTTTCCTCCGATATATGGTTCGCCGATTATGATAAAAACGTTGTTGAAGCACCCGAGACATACGCTTGTCTTAAATATTAAATTTCAGTATACTACGACTTTTCAATTTGGTGCTAGACTTGCCACACACAAAGAGATTTTTCAGAGACAGAGTTTGTCATTTGAACGAGTATTTCTGGTGAAACTCGAATTCGAACATTTTACGATCGCAGTACTTTCCCTTAATATATATTTCGTATATAGGTAAGTGAAATTAAAAATGCAGATCAATGTTAATGGGGGATCACTTGTAGCTGGGAGGCTAGCGTAACTGCCTCCCATGCCAAAGATCACGGGTTCAAACCCGCAGGTGGTCCTAGGATTTTTTAATGGGAGTAAAAAATCCTTAGTTATGCCGTCCTTCGGAGGGGACGTTAAAAGGTGGTCCTGAGCCTGTGCGATGTCAGGTACTCGTTAAAGATCCCTATCCTAATAAAACCTGGATAGGCAAAATTTAGGACTCCCACTGTAGCATCGTCCGATTAGCCATAGTAGCATAAAGTGACGTTAAATAAATAAACAACAATGTTAATGGGAAGAATCTGGCAAAATGTATTAATTTATGGATGTAAACACATTAATTCCTCTGAATCAATAATTCATTCTCCCTCCACTTATTTTTATCCATATCTCGTTTGTTGGCTGAAACTTTTATTTTTCTTTAAAAGCTTTTCTGTAAAATTTCACGCTATTACCAGTAGTAAACGCCATTACCTATATACTATTACAAGCAATTACCTCATTTTTTTTTTATCCTTGGTACCTTAGTTCTGGAACGATCAGAAATGCCCTAAAGAAAAACGTGCCAAGTTAGCATCTAATTGTTGGTTTAAATGCCACTTGTAAATCGTGATGGTGACATAACGGACACAAAAGTTCCCCCCTCATGACTAATGGTACAGCCTTTGAAGACCCCTCACCTTAACCTTTTTAACATAAAGCTGCAAAAGGAGAGAGTTTCAGTCTGAGCCAATCCATGAAATCTTCACACTTCTACTAAGAGTATTCCGTTAGCCAACTAAAAAAACGTTAAGTCTGTCCAAACGCTTACAAAAAATCCTTTCACTCTTTCTCGAAACGTCTTTGGTTAAGCGAGCTTATTTGAAAAAGCAATTCCTTTGATTTATTTGCTTTAAAAATTAACTTCACTCGCTATAGAATAAAGAATCATAAATGCCTATGAATGTCTTTAAACTATTCGATTACCAAAATTGTTTTCTACATTTGCGAGGAGGGGTCGAACGAAAAAGGAAACACGAAAAGTCCTATGAAACTGAAATTTCATATTTAAGACATCTGTAAGCCCGAAAGGTTACAGCAACATTTTCATCGACATCAGCTAACCAGAAGAGCCACTTTATACCATGCATTTTGTACCTTTTTACGAATTCCTCAAAAACGGTTCCAACAATTTTGATTAAATACATGTGTTGATGTAAAATTTAATGGGCTTTAATATCATGTAAGTTTCATTTTGATTGAAATAGTCTGACAGAGCTTAAATGCAGGTATTTTAAAACGTCTTCCTCTAAAGTACCTTTAATTGTGTACATAATCTTTTTAACATAGTTAAACAACGGCTAAATATGAAAGTTGAGCGAATTTGATGAACAACCAAAAGAGAAAAGTGCAAACATATTTTTTTTCATGCAATTTTTTTTTTTCGAACACAAGAATAGTAATATAGATGTATAATTATTCTATAATATACCGTTGGATGGCTAAGGTTTTAGAAAAAATATTATCTGATACACGGAATTGTAAAGGGTAACGGAGAGTGATGAAAAGCTGATAAAACTAATTGATTTTTACTTTCACTTACTATATATAGTAAGGAAAGTATTGCGATCGTGAAAATTTTCGAATTCCAGTTTTCAACGGAAATACACGTTTTAGGGTCCCCTGAGTCCAAATAACCAAGTCCCGCAAAAAGGTCTGTGTGTGTGTGTGGTAACTCCCGGGCGGAAACGGTAAGTCCTATGAAACTGAAATTTCATATTTAAGACAACTATACGCCCGAGACGTGACAAAACTTTTTTCATCAAAATGAGCTTACCAGAAGAGGCACTTTATACCATGCATTTTGCACCTTTTTTCGATTTTCTCGAAAACGGTTCCGACGATTTTGATTAAACTCGCTATACCAATGTAAAATTTAATGGGCTTTAATATCATGTAGGTTTTATTTGGATAAAAATGGTCTGACAGGGCTTAAATGCCGATATTTTCTTCCCCTAAAGTACCTTAAATTTTTTAGATTCAATAATAATAACTAGATTATCTTGTTAACGCTGATGAAAAACAGGTAAATATATGAATTGAATAAATTCGATACCCAACTAAAGGAGAAAACAGAAAAAAAATATTTTTAATGAAATTTTTCGTTTTTGAACATAACAGCAGTAAAATACATGTATGATATACCGTTGGAAAGCTAAAGATTTTAGAAAAAATATCATCTCATACACAAGCTTTTAGAAGTTAATAGAGAGTGATGAGAAAAACATAAAACTAACTGATTATTTTAGATAATAATATAATAGATTTTTTAATAAACACATGTTTCTATATAAATTCAATTTGATTAATTCCTTAATAGTTTCACGTATTTTTATCTCTAACTGTATTTGAAAATTCTTTCATTGATTTTAAAAATCGAGGTAAGTGAAAGTCGTGTGTTGCCCGCACCAGATTTTTGTAGATAAAAATATAATAGATTATTTAATAAAACACATGTTTCTATTGAAATCCAATTTAATTAATTCTTTAACAATTTATTTTTATCTCTAGATTTATTTAAAAATTCTTCAATTGATTTCAACAACGAAGGTAAGTGAAAGTCGTGTGTTGAGCGCACCAGATTTCTTTTATTATTCCGCTTTGAAATTTTGACACCTAACTTATTTTTCTACCTTCACTAGAACCAAAGATACTAAATAAAATGTGTTTTTCGCCTGTAAACTGTCCGATTTTTTACGCGACTCTTGGGGAGTGTCCAACTCTACTTACTATTTTGCGGAGTCTAATGGTTTACTGTCTAGTTTTAATTTAAAAAATTCATCAAAATCAGTGGGATATATTTGAGATTCTCTCCTCGCTAGTTTGTTTGTTTATTTATTTAACGTCACTTTATGCTACTATGGCTAATCGGACGATGCTACAGTGGGAGTCCTAAATTTTGCCTATCCAAGTTTTATTAGGATAGGGATCTTTAACGAGTACCTGACATCGCACAGGCTCGGGACCACCTTTTAACGTCCCCTCCAATGGACGGCGTAACTAAGGATTTTTTACTCCCATTTAAAAATCCTAGGACCACCTGCGGGTTTGAACCCGTGACCTTTAGTATGGGAGGCTGTTACGCGAGCCACCCAGCTACAAGTGATCCCTCTCCTCGCTAGTAATTTAATTTATAATATAACTTTTAAGTATATTTCAAAGGGATTAGGATGGAGAGAAGGAGTTGTATAAGCCAGGTAGTATTTCAATCTGTAAATGCATCATTAATATTTTGTTTCATTGACACTTAATATCGCTATGCCCTTCAGCTAATGTCCTACATGTTCAACCTCTTAAAATCAAATTCTTCTTTGCCAGAACAATCCATCCTGTACTTTACATGGCCCATTGTTGCCAATTGCGAATAATTTCAATCACAAATATCATGATGAGGAATAGTAATTCTAATGAAGATCTAATGATGCTCTACTTGATAGCAGAAAAGGAATGAACTGAGGGTAAAACAAATAATCAATTAACATTTAAATAATTTAATACAGGAGAAAATAGAAATGCAAACTTTCTTTCGTATCCAAATAACATTGATGAGATATTAAGCTCTCTTACTTTTCCAGTACCTAAGTTGTAAGTACTACAATATGAACTATAAACGTAGTATGGTCTTATAAAGAAATAATTATTTCTTATTTATTTATTAGTTTTTATTATTTTCTTTTTCTGTTCTTGTGTTTTCAATTTTACTCATTATTTAGTTGTTTTTGTCCTTATCTGTTAATATCAAACACATACACCGTATCTTGTGTATCAACCTTGATGACGACCCTTAATATGGATTTTTTTTTTATTCTTTTATGACCGCCACACGTATCATGTCATCCTTCAGTAATATCTGTTTTTAATTAATTGATTAAAAAAAAAATTATATTTAAAAAGAGTTGAGAGCAGGGTGGTCTTGTGGATAGAGCATAGTCTAATGTTCTCCGGGACCTGGGTTCAAATCCGGCTGTGGCAAAATATTATTTATTCTGTTAATTCAGTCGGGGGGCGACCCTAAGCTATGAAGACCCTCCTGGGGCAGACCCAACCTCTATAAAGTGGGTACCCCAAAAAATTGGGGAATACCTGGCAGCTGAGCATGATCAAGACCTAATCACCTCATTGAACGGCCGTTGGCCTAGAAACAGTACAAATCTCTATATGTACTGAGCCCAAGACCCTTCATGGATTGTAGTGGTACAGGTTTTTTTTTTATAAAAAGAGTAGAATAGAATAGAAAAAAAAATATACTGGGAATGGATCCCTTAAGAATAACAGTTATGTATATATAGAAAATTGAAATATTCTGAGAAGAGTCCTCCATTTATGGATGCTAATTTGGTTTATCACTCCAAAGTACTCATGCTAATGAAAAAGGACAGTGTTAACTTGTTCTGACGAGTAACCTGTTCCAGTGAAGTTAAGAAAGTATAGTATAGCTTCACTTTGTTGGAACATAAATTAATCCTTTCATTCATTTCTGCTTTCTACTTCCTCTGGAGTTCCACAAGGCTTCCACTTAAGACCATTCCTGTTCAACCTGTTTATCAATGATATCTGACCCTCTCTAATAAATACAAACTTTCTTTTGTTTGCAGATGATCTTAAAATTTTCAACAGAGTTAAATCTGTATCGTACTAAAATAAACAAGATAGTTTTATAGTGTCATAATTATGCCATGTCTCTGAACATTGATAAATGTAACGTTATTTCATTTACCAAATTAAAAACACTGCTTTCCATATTCTCTTAATAGTAAAGTTCTTACTAGGTTAACATACCCACTTTTTTCTACTGCTGTAACTACCTCTAATTACCTATGTCATTCCCCTGTTACTAGACTATCAACAAGGAAATAAAATATGTCATCTTATTGATTTATTTAATGTTAATTTGACAAATTAAAAAAAAACAGTTATCTATAATTGTAGCAAACAATTCTGAACTATAATTAAGATTTGTTTTTATCTAAGTATAATGCTAAAATTGTATATTTATTTTTGTTGATGCTCATTGTATTCTTATTTTTATTTATCCTTAATAAGCAATAGAAAATAACAAATATGATAATAAATAGAAACAATCCTTAATATCCTTTGTGTTTCATCTAAAATGGATGTTGCTCCAGTCAATAAATAAATAAACAATAGGAAATAAATTTTAACCTTCGTAGAGGGAATCAAACACACACACCGTGATCACTGAATTTCATACATGGTCACCACAATATAGCTCATTTATTGTTTAGCAATATATTCATCATGAAATCCAAGGAACGGATTTAGTATTGGTATATGAGACGAGAATCATAATTGTTCTTTTTTTTTTTTTTTTTCTTTTTTTAATGAATTTATTTTATGTATTTCAGAGACACCACAGCCAACTGCAGACTGCCCAAGACAATTTGGGCTCTTCAGGTTGGGTGATGCCTATAACTGTGGTCAATACATGAATTGTGTTAACGGGCAAGGATATGTGTTTAATTGCCCAGAGGGTCTTGCATTTAATGAAGAGACTTTGCAATGTGACTGGCCTGATCTGGTACCAACATGCAATGCTGAGGGTATATATATATATAACATATATGTATTTGTATGATTGTGAGAAATGGGTCTTTAATTTGATAATATTTGCTGAGATTTTAACCAATCTATTATTATTAATCATAAAATATTTGTGTGTATTGTACTTTGATATCTGTAATGTCTTTGTGATGCATAAAGGAAATTCTTTAATTTCTTTTATGCATTACAGAGACATCACAGCCAACTGCTGACTGCCCAAGAAAATTTGGGCTCTTCAGGCTGGGAGATGCCAACAACTGTGGTCAATACATGAATTGTTTCCATGGTCAAGGAATTGTATTTAATTGTCCAGAGGGTCTTGCATTTAATGAAGAAACTTCCCAATGTGACTGGCCAGATCTGGTTCCAACATGTAATGCTGAGGGTATAAATACATATGTATATATTTATTTATTACTGATAGTAAGCAATAAGTCTTTGATTTGATTATATTTGTTGACATGTTAATCAATCCATTTTTATTAATCATTAGATATTTATTTCTCTAATTCACAATTTCATCATAATTAGCAAATGACCTAATCATTGGAATAAAGCTCAACATATTTCTAGTTTTACTTTATATTCTTAAAGTTTTAATTTTGACTAATAATTATTCAAAATTCAATTATAATTTTAATTATTTAAGACTAATTACAACTTTTTGTGGGAGTAATGGGTGGTATTTATGAAATTGATGGATTTATAAGTGATGAGAAGTGAATAAATTTAAAATTCTAATTTCTGATGAAATAATTGCCCACATGTCATCCTTCACAAATTTCACCTTCACCCTGCTAGACTAAAATTATTTTTTATAATTATTGTATATATTCTACAGAGACAAAAATTTATTTTGCAATTGAATTTTATTTTTTATTTTTCTTATGTATCTTTGTATGGAGGTGTATTCAGCCATCACAAAAAAGTGATTTGCTCTCTTACGAGTACCTTCATTTCACATATCGACTTCCCTGGGAACCATCCTATGTGGTCTTTGTAAGAAAATTGAGGTCTACGATTAGACTTTTTACCAATTACCAAACTTCATAATAACTTCTGGACTGTGTATATTCTCCCATTCTGCAGATCTTACCACACCACTTGTGCTGTTTTTTTTTCTAGTATTTGTCTCAGTAACTCAACATTAAATTCTTCTTTAATTCTGTCATTTCTTATACAGTCTATTCTTGTTTTTCCATTCACTGTTGAAAGATCCTTCATTTCACAGTGGTTATTCTGTTTTTATGTCAGACTAGTGCCATCCTGGAAGGTATACTGCTTCATGTATACCTTGATTTAAAATCCTTTCCAACTTCTCTCTTCCCCACAATGGTGTTATGTATCTGGGAGTAAATAATGTTTGCTTTCCTAGCCTATATTATAGACTATAGCCCTGTTATAGACTATTTCATCCACACACAACAGTACTTGGACTTGGCCATGATTCATATTTCATTATCCCACTATGGATTAAGTACACAGGCCATTCTTTTCCAGATTTTATGTATATATTTCATCCATAAAATTTATGATTCAATTTGATGAAATGAAGCAATTAGCTTGAACAGTCCACCTTCTTTACTCCTTGTTCTAACCCAAAAGTTCTGGATTCCAACCCATTTATCCTGACAATTCCTTAAGAGTTTTAATATACTGATCCCAAAAGCATTTATGATGTCTCTGGGAGGATTCTTTTCCCTCTTGGGAGATGTTCTCAAGTAAGAAATTTCCATAGCACTATAGCTCATGCCTTGGGACTCAGACAAATGCAGCTTAAGTATGAAGCATGAACTTGTTTCCGTTTCTAACCCAATTTTTTCCCATCCGTATCCAAAAGATAATATGTGTACTGTTTGTCTGTCTGCCTTGATTGTATCTTGTGCATCCTCGAGCATTGGTTCTAGTTCCTTAGTTCTTTCAAGGGAGAGTTCAACTTCCTTCCTCCACGTTGTTTCATCCTAGCCGGTGCCTTTAGCTGAATCTATTCTGAGGGAGGTGCTTGGCTACTAATTTGTTCCTAAAGTGACTTCTCAATCCGTCTAATATAACAGTTTCTTCCAAGAGTACAGTACCATTCTAAAAATTAATATAATAAAAAAATTTCAATTTTTTTTTCAAATGACAGAAAAAAATTATTTGTACACTGAGGGAACTATACTGAAGCTAAAGTAAAGGCACTAGTGGTAGTTTTAATATTAGCATTCTGAAAAACAAAAAAAGAAAGAAAAAAATGAATTTTCTAATACACGCAAAACTAAGCCTGTACACTGAAATTTTACATTTAGGTAGTTTTAGTGCAATACTTCCAGTATCAATATTTTATCCCAAAACATAATATATATAAATTTCTTATGAAGTTACTTCCTAAGAATTTTTATTAAGGAGGTTTGTTCTATTAATAATAATTATTTTTGTGAGGAGAAGTTAATTCAGGGTGCAGTCATCAAAACACTTAATTTGGCAGAAACTTAGTTTATTGTGACAGCCCTTTGGCCTAAGTTATAGGTTGATTATATAAAATATAGATTAAAGGAGGGATATAAAAAAAATAACGTTGCCTTTAATCATCTAAAGGAATAAACAAACAGAAATATTTTTAACATAAAAAACTATGTAATTTTTTTCCCCTTTTTGAAGGAATTCACTTAGATTCATGGAATATTCCAAAAGAAAATAATTCAGAGCTGATCTCAGCACAAGATTGATTCTAGAATCAAACATCTCCTATGTCTATTACTACTATTACTATTGGTTTTACCATTACTATTGTTACATTACTATGGTTTTACCATTACTTTTGGTGCATTACCTCTAACATTTTTAATTAAAATAAAATATTTAAAATTCGGTTTTCTTTTGTTTGCCTTAACCAGTTACCTAATCAGCCAATCTGGTCTCAGTGAAAACTTGACACTATTAGTTCTTTTATGAAACCTTGCTTTATCTATAATTCATTAACTCAGTTGAAAATTAAAAGGTAAATTTATAACTTATATTATAGGAATAATTTTTTTTCAATACTTTAATTTATTTCATGGAGAAGTCAGTTGAGATCATCAAATAAAACTCACTAATTATATATTTTTTTTTCTTTGAGTGCCTTTTCTTATCTTATTAGTGTGTTTGATTTGATAATCCCATCCCTGACCAACTTCTCCCTTATATACGAGTATTCTCTATGGTCAACTATAACTCCATCTTTAATTTATTTCATTGAGATGTTTCATTTATTTAACATTGAACAAAAAGAACAAAATTCTTAATTGACTATTTTAGATTGTAAAAATTGATATTGATTTAAATCAATAAAAGAATTTTTTAGCTATTAGCATTTGGAAATTTTTAAAAATATTCATTGACTTTGTTATTTCAGTTTTATTCTTTGATAAAAAATTCTGAATTTTCTACAATCTCAAGGTGTATATTTATATATATATATATATATATATATATATATATATATATATATATATATATATATATATATATATATATATATTTCTGAAACCTTTAGTGTCAATATAAGAGAAAAATAAAATAAATGTATACACATCTTTAGAATTGATAAACTCCAAAAACTTGTTCTACCCATAAGCTAGATGCCTGCAGAGTAGTTGGGGGGATGTGGCTGAGTTTCAATCCAATGACCATAAATTGCTTAATTATTCCCAGTTTCTGATGCATTGCATTAATATGTTTTTAACACAATTCGGTATTGATGTTTCTTCAGAATTAAAGAAGCTGTAGTATATCAATCCAAACTGTGACCGTCACTTTTACTTTCACTTACTATTTACTATAATTTATATTTATATATTACTATATATATTATATATTTATATATATATATATATATATATATATATATATATATATATATATATATTATATATATATATATATATAGTAAGGAAAGTATTGCGACCGTGAAAATTTTCGAGTTCCAGTTTTCAACGGAAATACACATTTTACGGTCCCCTGAGTCCAAATAACCAAGTCCTGCAAAAAGGTCTGGTGTGTGTGTGTGTGTGTATGTGGTAACTCCCGGGCGGAAACAGTAAGTCCTATGAAACTGAAATTTCATATTTAAGACAAATATACGCCCAAGACGCTACAAAAACTTTTTCTTCAAAATGAGCTTACCAGAAGAGCCACTTTATACCATGCATTTTGCAACTTTTTTTGATTTTCTTGAGAACTGTTCCGACGATTTTGATTAAACTCGCTATATCGATGTAAAATTTAATGGGCTTTAATATCATGTAGTTTTCATTCTGATTAAAATTGTCTGACAGGGCTTAAATGCCGATATTTAAAATTTTCTTCACCTAAACTACCTTTAATTTTGTAGATTCTATAAAAATCACCTAATTATCTTGTTAGCATTGATAAATAACAGCTAAATATGTAAGTTGTGCGAATTTAAAAAACAACTAAAGGAGAAATACAGAAAAAATATTTTTGGTTTTTGAACATAGAGTAATATAGAGCAGTAATATATATGTATGATATACCGTTGGAAAGCTAAAGATTTTAGATAAAATATTATCTCATACTCAAGCTTATAAAAGTTAATAGAGAGTGATAAAAAGCCGATAAAACTAACTGATTGTTTTAGATAATAATATAATAGATTTTTTAATAAAACACATGTTTCTATAGAAATTTAATTTAATTAATTCTTTAATAGTTTCACAATTTTTTATTTCTGACTGTCTTTTAAAATTCTTTAATTGATTTTAACAATGGAGGTAAGTGAAAGTCGTGTGTTGCCCGCACCAGATTTTTTTTTAATTAGTTGGGGGCTTTGGAACATTTTGTGTTGCTTCTCTTTTATTGAGCCACTGTCCAGAATGTTTACTCTTATCTTCAAATATCCAATTTTTATCACAAGTAACAATTCTGGACAGAAAAGGGTCTTTGTATTTCAGCAATGAAATGTAGCACAAACTTCATACGGTTATTTTTTTGGCAGTCCTTTAATGTGTTTGGAACCAAACTTTTAAGCTTTTTTACCTTTCCAATCACCTTGAGGGGATCATCGATGGTCGATTTGCTAAGGTTGATCTAAGCTAGATTTGCGAGTTCTCAAACAGTTATTCTGGGTTTTTTTTCCTCCTAAGCTTGCAGAACATGAGTTAGATGTTCTCCAGTTAGATGGAAGGGTAGATTGGAAGAATGTATGGATGGTAGGGTGCTATCGGAGAAGGATGCGATGGACCTGGCAGGGACGGAGGGTTCTGCTGAGGCAGGAGTTTGGTTGAAGGAAGCTTCATATTAAAAACATTCCTGAGAAAAAAAAAGTAATTATTTAAGATGGGTTTCTATTTTTATAAGACAATTGCACTTAATTGTTTTATGTCTTACATAATTGTACAAAGTATATACAACACTCTATTTAGAGTCATAGTTTTGAGTTTAAAATTTTATTCATCCCCATTTCTTTTGAAAATGTAAAAATATATAGATCTACCAATTATTCTAATCAAGGCTGCATGATTACTAAATTCCTTCAAAGAAACAGACCCTTACCACGACCAACTGCTTCCCTTGGTTTCTTTCAAACCATAATAATCCCTATAAGTATCAGGTATTTTTGACTGAGGATGATCTTTAAAAATGTTATAAGTCATCAAGATTAAAAAAAAGTTGTTTTGTAAAGGAAAAATAATAAAATCAATTTTTTATCTTTAACATTTATCAATTTTAGACAGCCACTGTTCACTTCTATAGTTTATTATTTCATCTCTCACACAAGATACATATCCACAGGTTCTAACCTTTTTTAAATTCTATTGTAAATTGTTTATTGTTATGTAACATAAAAAAAAAAATAAATAAAATGTTTGCTATTAGTTAGTTAGTTTGAGTCATAAACTTATGTTGAGAATTGGTGAGAATAAAAACTGTTGAATCTTGTAAACAACAAGGTATTATGTTTTTCAATTTCATTTGGTACTGCAAAATTGTCGACTTTTACATATCAATCAGATATTATTTACAATGATATAATATACCATTATCTGGATAGTGATTTTGTTTTATGTAAACCTCTTTTGAAGACTTATTAGTTAAAAAGAAATATAGAAGGGGTCACCAGTGGTTTAGTTGCTAGCATAACATACTTCTATGCTTAAGATCACAGGTTCAAACCTGGCAGTTGGTCTTTGGATTTTTTAGTTAGAGTAAAAAATCCTAAGTTATGCTGTCCTTCGGAGGGGTGATCCTGAGTCTGTGCAATGTCAGGTACTCGTTAAAAGAATCCTTTCTAATTAAAACTTGGTAGGCAATATTTAGGACTCCCATTGTAGCATCTTCCGATTAAACTTAGTAGCATAAGTGACGTTAAGCGAATAAACCATCAAAGAAATATAATTAGTAGTATTAATATAAAATGTTTATTAAATAAAGACAAATTTAAATTCCTAATCCTTTTTTCATACACTGTTTATGAATAAAATTAAGAACTACACTAAGAGATATGTGTAGATAGATTATTTCAATTTACAGAAAGCATAAAAAACAATTAAATAGATAAAGATGTATACAATAGGTTTATAGTCAATAAAATTTGTGTTTATTATTGTTGAAAAAAATAAAAAATAAGGAGAATAAATAGTCCAATCAAAGATCCTTTCACGTATCTTTATGGCAGGTGGATTCAGAAGGTACAATCGAAAAAATCATTAGCATATGGTATTAAGTGGCTTTCTAGGCATTGTCTTAATTACTATTTTATTTTTTTAATGAATTAATCTTTATGAATTTGAAAATGACTCTGTAAACATTTAACCCTTTGCACTCGAGTGGTGCCTCTCAGGTACCATTGGATATGATGCGACAACTCAAGTGGGGCCTCTCAGGAGGCTGCAAGTCGGATGATAATGGAGTTTATTTAGATTATTTATTACTGTCACACTTCCACCGGCAAGCCAAGGATGTATCATGAAGATTCTTCTACAAAATATCATACAAAGCAAAAATATATTGTGTAATGTTGACAAATATCTTTTGTTGAACCCTGAATATACAGTGAGTGGCAAAATAATTCAGAATTTACTAACATCTCTAAAATTAACTCCTTTTTTTTTTTTTTAATTATATTTCAGTTTTCTTTTTTTAGCTAAATCCTAAGTATGGTTTCCTTCTAACCATTCTCACCCATTTCTCATTAAAAAAATATTCCATTTTCACCTTCCGAACATTAAATGTTTATTTTTGTCACTAATAGGACAAACTTTTTTTTCCTACGTTAGGCATCAGTTCCATGTGAAAGATTTATTTACTATATAAAAGAATGTTGAGGATCAGTAATAATATAAACATTTAAAACCAGTAAACAAAAGGATATTCTGATTGCCAAATAATTTTGTCAATGAATGATCTGGTAATTCTACTTTATTGATCATATTTTATTTTAAAAATATATTTTGCGGTTATCTAGCTATGAATTTTGCTTTATGGAAATTTTTTTCCAATGATTTATTAGTTATGATGTGTCTGAAACTATTTTAAGCCAACTGTAAAATATTAATGAAATAAGCAAAAATGGCTAACTTCTCTCGAGTTGCTGGTCTGCTTCAGAAAAAAAAAAAAAAAAAAAAAAAAACCTCAAGTGCAAAGGGTTAATAGATTGGAGGTTCAGCTACTAATGTTTTGAGATTTTCTGCTCCAGTTCTGTTTATCATTTTCAATGTTCTTTAATTTTATAATTATAAATATTAATTTATTCATGTAGCAAATTAAGTTTTTCTGTAATATTAGTTCCATCATTCTACAGAATAGGTAGCAAAAGCATTTGGAAAATAAATCTACTTTGGATATTTTACACTTGGAATGATAAGATTACCTGCATTTTTTAATAATTAATTTTAGATAAGATATTATCCAATGACTACCCAAAATCCAAATGCTATAAATCACATAAATATGAATGATTCTGATGTCTTGATTCCATTGTTACTTCCATTTATTATTATTATTATTATTATTTTTAATATATAGTATTCACATATAAATGACTATAATACCTAATGTTCTCTACTTTTAGGTTTCCTTGGATTTTCCTGCCCTGTAACCTACCATCCGGTTCTTGGGTTTCCGGGTGGTAATTCATACCATAGATCTCCTTCTGATTGCCAAGCATTCTTTGTGTGTGAGAAAGATCGACCTAGACTATTTAGATGTCCAGAAGGAAAAGCATTTAATGAAGAGATTTCAGCCTGTGATGGCATTGAGAATGTTACCGGATGGTATGTCTAATAATTTAATTATAATTACTATAAAAATTGAGAATCTTAAAATAACTCAAATAAGTTTTCCGGAACTAAGTAGGTGTTATAAATTGTTAGAAAGATATTCATGATAGAAACTTCTATTATTTTATTTTCAATTAAAAATATTTTTATTTTTTATTTTTACAGTTATGTTCCTGACAGTGCTCGAAGTTATACTGGAGATTACAATCAAATACGTCTTGCTAATTAAATAACATACATACATGTACATATACATACATATATTTCTATTTGTGTGTGTGTATATAACATTAATCTTTTTTCTTTTTTTTATTCTTTTTTTTTACTCTTAAAGCTAGTATATGTAAATATTAATGTGTTTAAACATTTTTATTATCAATGATAGCAATTTCTAAAAAAAATAATTAACTAAGAGTTAACTTAGTATAAAAATCTGATTTTTTTGTATGATTTAAAAATATAAGTATATACTAATAAGATTAAATAATTAAATATTCTTCAAATATATAGTAATTAAAATTTAAAATAATGAATTTTATAATATTAAATTAAATTACCTGATAAGCATCCATGCTGTTCCAACATTGATTGTATCTCATTAGAAGAATATTAACTAATCAAGAAAAGAATATTTAAGCCTGTTAATACATTAAACATAGTAAAGTAGTCTAGAAATATCATCTTGTAATTTTATATTACAACCTAAAATATCTTTTACCTCATCATTGGTAAAATTTAGCCAAAATTTCATTTAATAAAAGGAATATTTCATTAAAAAGTACAGATTGTCACATTCCAGGCATCAGAGGCATCTCTTTTTCTATTTTAAGGATCCATTTTCTTTCCTGAACAAAGTCGTCAGTATTGCAGTATGCTACGTGACTATTGTACCAATATTACTGCTTTTGTTCTCCTCATGTTCAGGATTCTGTTTTAGATTAAACTTTTCTTAACAGTTCTTAAAGCTATTTAGACTCCATTGAGATAGTTGTAAATCAGAGCCATGATATTTTGTGTTCTCTTGTGTTGATAAGAGTAAGTAGATAGAATTTAACTGAAAAGAATAAGCATGCCAACAATATTATAGTCTTAATGGTCTCAGATATTGCAAAGGTATTGGTAAAGTTGGATCTATTAGTCATTTTATTACAGATATTTGATAGTTATTAATCCAGTCATAATGGACCAGGCATAAATGTTTGTATTGTAACTAGACAACTTTGGGATCTATTTAGTCGAATATAGTGGCCTATTTTGGATGAGGGGGAACTTTTGCTTTTTAAGAGAGAAATTTTGTTTTGTAGGTATGGAGGGAGAAGGTTTAATGTAATTTCCAACTTCTATTTACCTAAGTATGCTCCTTATGTTAAAGTAACTCAGCAGTACTGGTACCTTAGCTATTTTAACTAGCCTTTATCTTTTTCTTTTTTTCTCAGTCGTCATTATGGGGTGATGGAGGAGAAACCTTTCCTTATTTCCTTTCCTTCCCATGTATTTGCATCTAATTGAGTGGGAAGTGTGAGATAATACAAACTCTACCTTTTACACAACCCCAACATAACTTGATTAAGGGTGGTGTACCATATACATATAGAGTAGTATATATACATATAGAGTAGTACCTGATATATACATTGTATTCTTTAATGTTTGGATCATCCACACATTGTAACCGTAGTAGTATATTTAATGCATAGGACATATCTATTGATCTGGTAAGCCCTTGTCATAGCTAGAGTCTCAAGTGTGTCTCAGCCTAATTCGCATTTTACAGAGGTTTGAATAAATCTAACTGCATAAATTTCCAACTGCTTTTATTTTCTTAAATATTTGAACCAAAGAAAAATGTAAAATATTTTCTATTCTGTCACTTCCTTGCAGTTTTATAAACAAACAGGTATGGGAATATTAACTTTTAAAATAAAAATCTCTTTCAAAATTGTCAAAGGTAACACTAAGAACCATCATTTTTTTCACTGAATATAGCTATGACAGGGCTACATACTTTTTGTTTGAAATATTGCTTTTTTTCTTCTTCTTTTTTCTTAATCTCAGCTGGAACTCATTATTAACATACGTTTTTAGATAATGTTATTTTATTATATTCTTACAAACTATTACCTCATTTTGATTGTTCGGAATCATGGAAATTACAAACAACCATCTGTCACAAATACAAACGTCAGAGATGAGGTTTCTCAGAAGAAAAAAAAATAGGTAAAAGCTGGAAGAGACCAGAATTGTCCAAGCACTAGTTAAGCCAGCCAAGTATTAATAAAGGTGAAATACTGAGAAGTTGGACATCTCCTATAAATGGAACCAATTAGAATTGCTAGTGAAACATACCGAGCCAAATTTTACAGGAAGCAAGGAACGAGTCAACCAAGAATTAAGTAGGAGGATAAGGTTAAGAAGGACTTCCAGAATAGAGGGCTTCAGTAGAATAAAACAAGACTAGTAGAGCTGGAGATTGCTCATTAGACTTCCTCCTAACACTCCATAAAGCACTAAAAAAAGCAGAGGTAATGGTGAAGATTATCAAATCGTTTTGTTTTAATCATTTATCTACATTAGAGGTAGAACCAGCAGCCAATATAAAAACCAGCAAAATTTATCACAAAAGTAATCTTGACCTAGAAGTAGTTATCTTGTTATTTACTTAAACATCAAATAAGATAATGCTTACAATAACAACGTCACAAAAAAAATCCTTCATTATGACCGCTTTTTTTTGTTTTTTTTATATTTCTTTACTTAATGAATGTTAATAAGGATCCGCCTCTTACTGCTACACATCCCTTTAGTGCAACCAAAAATATAACATTTTCAAATGATTTTATTACTACAGTAAATTAGTACAGTAGGTTTGAATAAAGAAAACCGAACTTGAATATCAATAGTACATTATCCTCCCCTCAATAATTGATACAAAATTCCCATATCTCATGCAGGGTTTTGTTTGGAGGAGGATTAGAAGTAGAGAAAACTGATTTTTTAGACGTTTTTCATGAATATCACAAAAACTATTATTTTTATCTGAAATATAGTAATAAACACTGCAAAGGGCTTTAAACTTTTTATTTAGAGTGCTTCCATTGGGAAGCATGTGCTTCATGCCTTTTTATCTTTCATTCCAATTTACTTGTTGTATTCCATTATACAGTTGTACATTCCAATAAATAAATAAAAAACTTACAAAAAAAAAAAAAACTTTTTATAATATTGATTTAATACACTTTTTTGCTCAGATAAAGGGTTACCGAGATGTTTGAGAGGTAAAATTGGCGTGATTATTAATATATAAAATTAATTTTATCTCTGAAATATAACTTTAACTATTTATCTGAGTGCAACAATGTATACAACCACTATTCTATTATCTAAAAGTTCTTTAAGTTAGTTTGATACTAAGTTTTAAAGTTCTTTAGCTTTATTATTACAATATCTGCAATAAGCATAATAGTTTTTGAGATATTCATGAAAAACCTATAAAAAATAGTTGTTCTCTACTTCTCTTCCTCCTTCCAATATTTAAGACAGCTTAACGCTAAAGATGTTACAGTAACTTTTCTATCAAAATTAGCGAATCAGAAGAACGTCTTTATACCATAAACTTTGCATCTTTTTACGATTTTCTCAAAAACGGCTTCTAACCTTTAATTTTGAAGATTCGAAAAAATAATCTAACCATCTAAACCATTGTTAGCATTCATAAAAACATATGTAAGATGTCGTACATATATATTTAAACAATATTCAAATATATGTAAAATGTCAATACCACATTGTTTAAACCTATTTAATTTATTTTAAAAATAGTTAATTCTAAATAAAAGAAAACCGATCGGCTTGCTGGGCGCCCAGCGGCGTGGTGTCCCTCATAATAATAAATTGATACGTATATAAATATGCGGTTATATAAATCATTTTAACGATTAAAAGTTACAATAAAAGGTTTATTTGAAAATAAAGTATCTAATAAATGATGAAATTATTTTTCAAAGAAAAAATATTGGATTTTAGCGAATAACAGCAAAATTATTGATCATAGAAGAAAATGTATATTTTCCTTATTTAACTACAACAACCTAAGTAAGAGAATGACTCAATGAAATATAGTCTTAGATAGGTAATAACAGAGTTATGAATCAAAACCTGAAAACTTGGAAAATAAAGTTAAAGTTGGGGTGGAGGAGGTTAGCACAAGGGGGACGGATGGAGGCTTTTGGGAGGATGTTACTTTTAATGAGTTCAACCAACTGCCAAACATTTAGCTTGTCTCTAATTTCTTCCAACATAAGGACCTTTTTTGAACTTCATTGCTGTCAGTAGCAGTGTTCCGGAGTTCATCGAGCATATGGTCACAGCCTGTACTGATTACAGGCAATGAAGAACATTTATTCTAGGAAAATAATATCCTATAGGCAGTAGCCATCAGAGCAACTGAAACATCTATAGTGAAAATGTTAAGAGGTTTTTAATAAATTAGCAAAATATAAGGACTACAACGAAGCCATGTCTCTCTAGATTTACCGGACATATAACTGTATAAATTTAATTGTAAAAAAAAAATTGTTGTTGTTTGTTCATTTAACCTCACTTTTATGGTGCTTTGGCTAATCGGACGATGCTAGTGTGGGAGTTATATCTTTTCTCTGTCCAGATTTAATTTAGGATAGGTATCTTTAACGAGTAACTGACATGACAACGGTTTGGAACCACCTTTTTACGTCATCTCGAAAGAAAGACAATGAATTTTATACCCATTAAGAACTCCCAGAGCCACCTGGTAGGTTTGAATCCGCGACATTGGGCATAGAAGGCTGTTATGTTAGCCTCTACGCCGTTGGTGATTTCCCAGTAAAAATATTTTATCGACATTTACTACTAAAATAATATTTAGAGCTTTCTACTTATCTTATCCAAGTTTTGTCCATTAAAGTTTTAATCACTCCAAGTCCCTCTCCAAAGTTACTCTATTTCTTATTCAAAGAACTTATTAATGTTTCTAATTAAACATTTAAATACAGAGGAACGCACTAAATGATTTTCTATATTCAAAAAGCTTATAATTTATGTTGATAATCATTAGTATTCAAGGGGCCAGGAATAAGCTCTCTGATAAAGAAAAAAATAATTTTGTATTAGTTATTTTATCGATTCAAACAGTGATTGGTCAACTGATGTATAATAATTCATTGAGACTTCATGAAAAATAAAAATAATCGATACGATAGAATATTAATAATGATTGTGCGTGAATGCTTTCCATGAACGTCCTGTTTCCAAAAAAACTTGTTTGCAATTCAGAAAAAAAGTTTTATGAAGTGAGCCTCAAGGATACGTTTGTCGAATTATATAAGTATGTTACGCAATATATATTACGTAATATGTAATTAGTTGAACATCCGATTGGCTAGTAAACTTCTTCTTTCTCAATTAAAAGCCATATATGCTGTTCTTTTATCTATTTTAACTGAGAACTAAACACTAAAAAGAACTAAAAGGTACAATCGATTAGAAAAATTGTAACATTTTAATTTGGCTTTTTGTAATTTAGTAATGAAATCATAATCATTAACTGAGATGTGATATAGATTATTAACATAACCGGTCATTAACAATCTTTGATCTGATGCAGTAATTGCAAGCACTCCACGTCCTTGAGTGTTTCCATCAATGGAGTGATGTTTGGAACCGTGCCATCTCAGCTTCATGAGCGTAGTGGAATGTGGAAGTAGCGGTATGCAGTCATAAAAAAAAAAAATTGAGATTTGCGTACGAATTCCACATCATTACACTGATATCCAACTGGCAATCGAACCGATTTGGGTACGAGTGTCATTTCTGCTGTACTTTAAAACATTTGGTACGTGACTCAAAACATGTATTTTTTCTCGAGTTCTGCTCGATTTTTTTGTCTGTTTTTTTTTTTTTTTTTTTTAAATTGCGTTCTCTAGTTTTGGTTTACTTGTCTTGATTTAGTAATTAAGAAAACACTTCTTATTTCAATTTAGAGCTGAGTAGACAAAATTCACAAGTGAAGATGCACGTATTCTTTAAGGATGATTTAGATCTTTTATTGTATGTTAATGCAAAACGAAAAAAACAAAACAACTACAGCCTTTTCAACCTTCTGGAGTTACCTGACATGTAGGATGAGGGATTATTGAGAGAGGCTTGTCATTTTGTGACGATTAGCTTTAAATGACCACTCTGTACCATTTCAGGTACAAACTTTTTAACTTGCTATATAAAGGTGAACTATGAACAATGGATCTTTATAACATCATCTCCTAAAGATAAAAACGAATTCTAGCTCACATTAAATTATGAATTCACTTGTTATATGATCACTCTTTAATAGTCATCTTAAACCATACATTTCAAGGTCTTTGCGTCAATGAAACATGATAATCAAACTATTATTTATTTTCTGTTTTATGCATAAAACGTTTTTATATAGTTATTTTCCTATTAAAATTAGTTTATGAATATTTATAATAATTTTGTTAATTGTTAATAATGATAGGCCTACCTAACAAGAAAGCTCGATGCCGATACCACCAAATGCTCCATACACGTCCATAAAACGTCCAATGATTAGTGTTCAAGCCTAAGCCCCCGAGATTAGACTTTACACAATCCTCCCATCGACGCTTCGGCCTACGTCTCGAACGCCTCTCTCACCAGTCGGTTCAGAGCATACCAATTTTTAGGAATTCGTTCTTCGCAGAGCTCAACAACTTTACTTGCCCATTTGTGCCTCCGCGAGGCTATCAACTCAATCATACTCACAAGGTACAAGCTCCAAAAATTTTGTTAATTATTAATAGCAAAGCTTTTCTTTAGGATGTCCAATACATACAACTACATTTCATTATTACACCTAAATGTATAATAATAATAATAATATATATTATTCTTTATCTCTGGCTCGGCAGACCGCGGATGCCCTCGGCCGCATGGTATAGTTTCTTAAGATACCTCACCGCGATTCTGGATGACATTCCAGAGTTGAGCCATCACTCCCGACGCCTCTTTTTGTGTGTAGCCACCAGCTGGCTGACTGGTCTGACATAACCGAAGGGGACTGTGAGTGAATCCCCTTTTAATTATATGCTTGAAAAAGATCTCGCGGGAATAGGTTTCGAACTCCGTCGCATGGTAGACTAGCACGCTAGCCACACAACCACAGGCTTCCCCCTAATAATATATTAGATTACCATAAAATTACTATTAATTTTTATATTTGATTGATTAATTTATGAGGGTTTATATGAAACATTTAAATGAGATTTTAGTACGGCCTTTTGTTTATAAGTCTTTTACCGCTTAATTGGTACCAAGAAACATTTCTGACTTATACTTTGGGGAGTTGTTAATTTTATTTCAGAGGGAAATGAATATTTCCTTTTTTAAGTATATTTCATGAGATTGTTTTTAAAAATAAACCTCAAATCTACCAAATAATTTTTTTCATTGACGACAGATCTTCTAAAAGTCTTAAAAAGTCAATGTATATATATGACATATGGTTCGATATAGTTTGGTTTGCTCTTATCAGTTGATTGAAATACTAAGAATTACAAACCCTTTTGTTCTGGTAACCAAATGATCAGGATTTTGAAGTGAAGAACTTCATGTATATGATTTATTCTTTATTCTAAAACGTCATATACCAGATACATATATCAAACCAATAACTATCATCCACTGAGTGTAACAGGCAAATGTTTAACTTTGTTCAATTTAAGTTTGTTTGGAGACAGCGCTGACACATCAGAAGATTGCTACAGCGCTTGACGGCAAACAGTCTTAAGTGCTTTTGAACTAATGGGAAAGAGTAGCTGTTTGAGAGTGGGTATCTATTTCCTAAGTTTATTTAAAATATAAAATGGTTTGTTGCATATACATTTCGCAATTATTTGTTAAATATTATGGGGTACAAAAAGAAACTACTATTTATTTATTGGAATTTACAACTGTATAACAAGTAATACAACAAGTAAATTTGAATGAAACATAAAAAAGGCATGAAACACATGTAGAGAAGCTTCCCAATGGAAGAACTTTAAAACTATTCTAAACTAGAAGGTCCCGGGGCCATCTCCTTTTCAGACGCCTCGGAGGATAGTCAGGAATTGAAGAGGAAGAAAGGATTGAAACGAAAGGATTAGGGTGGGAATGGAGTTTGTCATGGAAGGATTGATACCTCGTACGGGCCAAATCAGCAACATATGGGACATTAAGGTCTTTATGGATGAGTTTGTTGGTGACAAAGTAAGGAGCATTGAGGATTTTACGAAGGATTTTCGACTGAAGGGATTGGATACGAGAAGAATTCGATGGTTTAGTAGAGCCCCAGAGCTCAACTCCGTAAGTCCATATTGGTCTTATGATAGTCATGTAGATGAGTCTTTTGTAGTTAAGTGGAAGATTAGAACGTTTGTCTAGTAAGTGTTGAAGTAGTCGAAAACGTCGTGCAGCTTCTTGTCGTTTCAGTCTTGTATGAGGATTCCAAGTGAGGCGTTTGTCAAGGTGCTGAAAACTACTTTTAAGATATATTTCTAATATATTTTTAAGGCGGAGTTGTAAGCCTTTGTGATCTTATTTTTATCTTTTGACCACCCATTTTTGTCGGCTACCGCTGGGGGAAGCCAGAGGTTTTGGTCAGGTAAATACATTTTGAACTTTCACTGACAAAGGCTTATTAATATAATAATTATCCAATGATGAATCTACGCCCCTCAGTAACCTCAATACATAACAATACTTAGATGATCATTCTGGGATAACCAGATCTTTGAAGTATATTTTGTTTTCTTATTTGAAATAATTGACCTTCTCATGTTATAACGGAAGAATTACATAATCAACGAAAAGAGGAATATTTTCAAGATAAAAAATATTTATGGAAATAAAGTACTATTACAGTTGATTAATATATCTTTTAAACATTATTGGTAAAGTTAAGCAATAAATAAAATTAAAACCACTTTAATTCTGAAGAGAATGACACTATTTTAAGGTCCTTTATAAGTCCACCAAGGTCCATTTATTAGCTTTTAAAAGTTTCAAAACGTTTATCAATGAGCATGTTTTGTTTTAATACTAGATTTGTATTAAAAGAAAAAACATCTGGTCCACTCATTTAGTAATATTGTAGTAAATTTACTACTCAAAATAGAATCTTTGGTATGGAAACTTTAGAAAAAGATACAGCGATGTTTTCGAATCTATTTAAATATTGTTTTCTAAAAAGTTATTTAAGGGGTAAATTGGATTCCTCTCCTTGAAAGGTACTGATGCCATAATTTGATTAGACGATGCTTTAAGGGGTTTTTCAAGTAAAAGCCTCATTCGACGATTATCGGATTATCCGCTTGTATTTGTGTGAGATATTCTCAGTTTCGCATGATGAGTAGACATAAACTGTGACAAGGTCGATTGTCATTACGTCCGCATTTGGAACTAAATAGCCAGTTAAGACCCTCTGCATAAAATGCAAAGTGTGCTAATCAAAGAGAAGATTAAGCATTCCAGAAAGACGATCATAGTAGTCCGATCGAATATTGTGAAGTAGTTTTGTTAAATCCGTGAACTCAAAGCGTATACAACAAAAAAAAGCTGTTGTTGATGTTTTTTGAAGTGAAAACTTCTTTAGGCGCGTCATGCGATTTTTCCAGGAGTAGAAGCTAACCATGTTAACGTCACCAACATGCTCTAGACTGGCACATGCGCTCTGTGTATACCAGTCAATTACAGATTCGGTAACAATATCAAATTCTGTGAACGTTATAGATAACACGGCTGGAATACCGGCAAAAAAATATCGATATTTATAATACTTTATTTTAGTATTTAATTGAATTAAAATCACTGTCAAATAAATGAGTGAAGACATGGTAGAAAAAATAACCTCTTGCTGTATATAAAGTTAATATAATAAATATTGGTAAAATTCTTTAAAATATCCTTATTTTTGTATTAATAATGATCATTTGTAAAACTTAATTGGCTATTAACCGTGCAGGCTATGGCGATCGGTGCAAAGCTCACTGCAAAAAGGAAGCCTCGGGATTTGTTTTACAGTCCAAACTATTGGGTTGATGCAAAATTAATGCAGGTTTTTAGTAGGTATTGTAAATACGCCATATCTTTACTTTAACCATATATATTTAATCAAAATAATTTCCATCTGAATCAATGCACTTTTGCCAACGTTCAACAAGCTTTCTTATTCCACCAGAAAAAAAATCCGAATCCCTGGACTCAATGAAATCACGAAAAGAATTTTCAATGTCGTCCTGGTTTTGAAAATTTTTCTCCCTCAAAAAGTTGTCCAGATGCCTGAAAAAGTGGAAGTCTGTAGGAGAGAGGTCAGGTGAATAAGGCGGATGTTGGAGAACTTCGTAGCCCAACTCGTGCAGTCGTCGAAGCGTTGGTTGTGCAACGTGTGGTCTGGCGTTATCGTGGAGCAGGATCGGCCCCTTCCGATTCATCAATGCTGGGCAAAGGCGTTGCAATTTTTGAGTTCCGAGTTTCGCCGCCATTTCTCGTGTGGTTTTGGTTGGGTCTTCTTCCACTTTTGACCTCAGCTGGTCGTTGTCCAGAGCAAGATGACGGCCCCGACCTTCCTTGTCTTCGAGGTCGAAATCTCCTCTGCGAAACTTCTGGAACCAACGCTGCACCGTGCACTCATTAATAGCCCCTGACCCCACACTTCATTAATATTACGAGCCGTTTGCGCAGCGCTGCGCCCTAATTTAAATTCGTAAAAATAAATTTGACGAAAATCGCACTTTGACATTTTCGATTCAAGACCTTTGAACACACTGAACAAAACGATTTTACTAAACAAATTCATGGTGAAAGAGAGGGTATTAGATAAGGTTTGTTTTGGTATAATAATGATCAATGTTAGGATTAGCTTTGTTTACACAATTGGGATTAAGATATTGCAATAGAGGAAACCTGCATTAATTTTGCATCAACCCAATATAACCTCCAAGCAACTATGTTAGGATTGCTTTTTAAGGAAATAATATTCACAGGAAATATTCATAAATACTATCTATACTCACTTAATTACTTTACTTCTGGTGTGGTATCCTTGGCGAACAAGTTATTGGTCCACTATTAAGAGCCTTGGTAGTGAGGAGACACGTGTTAACTTGTTCAAATACCTCAGTAGACTAAACAAAGTCGAGTTCTGAGGAGTGCAACTGTACAAGGCGTACCGGTATATTATGGTACAATTTTCTAAAATGGCCATTTTCTAGCTCATTAAGTCCAAGAAAACGGCCTGTCATGTAGATAATAAATGATCGTTTATGTATCAGATGAACAATCTTTCTACTTCACGGTGTTTGGGAGAAAGGGCTTAAGTCATAATTTTGATAAAAATGGTTTTTCAAATAAATTATATTTTGTTTAAGCTTGTAAAGATAATATGGTGATTCGTGAATAAATAAATACTTAGACAGGATTTTTAAAACTTTGGAAAATCGTCCTATAACCTACACTTTTTAAGGGGTGAGCCATTTTGTCTTATCATCAGTGCTTTAACAAAGTCCCTAAAAAAGTTCTGTGTGTGGTGAGTCTAGCGGAAAAAAAAACGAAAAGTCGTACGAAACTGAAAATTCATATTTAAGACAACTATAGGCTCGAGATGTTACAGCAACTATTTTTTAAAAATTGAAATCCGTTAACCAGAAGAGCCACTTTATACCATGCATTTTGCACCTTTTTGCAATTTTCTCAAAAACGGCTTAAGCGATTTTGCATAAACTCGCTATATTGATGTCAAATTTAATGGGCTTTAACATCATGTAGGTTTCATACTGACTGAAATAGTCCGACAGGATTTAAATTTTAAATTATCTTCCTCTAAACTACATTTAAGTTTGTACATTCCAAAAGATTAACCATATCATCTTAATGACTTTCATTAATGACGGCTAAATATACTAGTTGGACGAATTTGGTCTAATCTAATTATATTATTATCTACAACAATCAGTTTTAATGGCTTTTCATCACTGTCCATTAAATTTTACAACATTATGTGTGTCAGATAATATTTTTTCTACAATCTTTAGCTTTCCAACGGTACACAACAAAAAATCTGGTGCAGGCAACACACGACTTTCACTTACCTCCGTTTTTAGAATCGATTAAAGAATTTCTAAAAACAGTAAGAGATAAAAATGAATGAAACCATTAAAGAATAAGTTAAATGGAATTTCTATAGAAACATGTGTTTTATTAAAAAATCTATGATATTATCTAAAACAATCACTTAGTTTTATCGGCTTTTTATCACTCTCTATTAACTTTTACAAGCTCTTGTGTATTAGATAACATTTTTTTCTAAAATCTTTAGCTTTCCAACGGTATATTACACATGCATATTTACTGTTCTTATGTTCAAAAACAAAAAATTGCATTAAACAAATATTTTTTCAGTTTTCTCCTTTGGGACTTGGTTATTTGGACTCAGGGGACCCTAAAATGTGTATTTCCGTTGAAAACTGGAATTCGAAAATTTTCACGATCGCAATACTTTCCCTTACTATATAGAGTCAAAATATAATAGAAATGTCCGTTTTCAAGGTAAAGGATTTTTATTAAAAATACGATATGAAAACAGGATAATTTATTCGAAGTATTTACCTTATTTTTCTACACATTTTTCACAACGTGACACCAACTCTGAGCTTTAAAGTGAAACAAAATCTGAAAACGCACTTTTCACTTGATCATCATTTTCAAAAAGTTTTCCTTTGACGAAGTTGTCTAAATTCCTGAACAGGTGGTAATCTGTTGGAGACAAGTCGGGAGAATATGGTGGGTGCGGAAGAACTTCGTAGCCCAGTTCTTTCAATTTTTGCACGGTATGTTTTGAAACATCGGGTCTTGCTGCCGCTCAGTGAGATCATGAGGTACCCATGTATCGAGCTTTTTTACTTTCCCAATACACTTTAAATGTCTGGAAACGGTAGATGCACTTGCATTTAGTTGTGCTGAGAGTCCTTTAACTGTTTGGTAGGGGTTTCCTTCTACTGTATGTTTGAGGACATCGTTGTCTATAACGGACGGAGGTCTTCCTCGGGCCAAGTTTTCAAGTCGGTATCCCCAGCTGAAAACTTAGCAAACCAACGGCGAATGGTCCGTTCATTAACACTCCCTTCCCCAAACGCCATGCAAATATTTCTAGCTGCCTCAGCTGCTGAATGGCCGAGTTTAAACTAGTACAAAAATATTACTCGAAAATCGAGTGTTTCCATGTTCATATTTGGAGGTATAATAAAAAGTGGGTAATTGATTGGGAAGCTAATTTTTATAATACAAAGGTAGAGGATTAGTAACTGATTACTATAAATATGTAAACATTCGGAAGAAATCAACAGAGACCTGAAAAATCCCTTATGTATTTCAGAAACTATAAAAACGGACATTTCATGTGAAACAACCCAATATTAAAGCCCATTAAATTTTACATGGATATAGCTAGTTTAACCAAAATCGTTAGAGCCGTTTTTGAGAAAATAGTAAAAAGGTGCAAAATGCATGGTATAAAGTATCACTCTTGGTCAGCCGATTTGAGTGAAAAAGTTGCTGTAACATTTCGGGCGTATATTTGTCTTACAATAGTAGTATACATACTACTCTCAGTCTTAGAGTATCTGTTGTGGTGTAAGGAGCTTTGCCGTTTATCTCGTGACATCTGTTATACTTCTGTAGAACAATTGTACTTAACAACCTCACATAGTGACTATCCTCAATACGTAACTATACAGTGTAATATAGTTAATAAAAATTAACTTATTACTAAAGTTATAAATACTATAAGGAAATTAAAACTTCATATAGTCAGTTTCATTGAGTGGTAGTGGGGACAGTTTGTTTACGGAGTCTAATCCTATCGTTATTCCTATAAACACGCGATACAGTTTCGTATTATTGCCACTATTTTTGTTTTTGTTATTTTCTACTTCAGTATTATTTAAATAATTACAAGGAAAAAATGGCTAATTGCAAATTATGCTGTAAATCTGTCGGAAGAGACGAAAAAGCGAAAGTGATCTGCACAGTTTGTCAAAATATTTATCACACAAAATGTATCAGACTCGAAATAACCGACCCAGAGGCGTATAAAAAGTGGATATGCCTCGATTGTGAATCGACTTCGCGATTAACGCCATCCAACGAGCCTGCTACGATGATCAACCTGTTAATGGCGCTCACCGAGGAGGTTAAAGAGATGAAGGCTCGGCTTCGAGGTATCGATGAGTTAAAAGATATCAAACAAACCCTCGAAAAACAGTCCGAACTCTCCTTTGAAAATATGGAGAGGCTTCAAAAAATCGAAAACCTTCTTGAAGAGCAAAAAAAACCAAGTAGAGAGGTTAACTCTAGAAAATAATTCGTTAAAAGAAAAAATTTTCGTTTTGGAAAACCGCCTAAATACCTCGGAACAAAACCAATTAAAAAACACAATCGAAATTAGAGGGATCCCGGAAAAGCCGGGTGAGACCGTCACTGCCACCATAGTCGGCGTCGGCGCAGCACTGGGCGTAAAGCTGGGCCCGGAAGATCTGGACCACGCTGTACGCCTCAGGCCCAAGGAAGCGGGAGCCGCGGGGACCATCATCGCGCGGTTTGTCCGGCAAGCGGTGAAAGATGACTTGATTCGGCAGAGAAGAATTAAAAGGGATCTTTCTACGCGCCATCTGGGCTGGAACGGAAATAACAACCATCCTATCTACCTTAGCGAGGCGATGACACCCACTAACAGGCATCTTTACTGGCTGGCCAGGCAGAAAAAGGTGTCGTCCAAAATAAAGTATGTATGGTTTAGTGGGGGGCGTGTCAGATGTAGGAAGTCCGATGGTTATCCGGCGGTAATTGTAAATAAACCGTCCGACTTAGATATATTCATTTGAAATCTGATTCCAAGTCACTACAATATTGTAATAATTTTATCATATTCGTTTAAAAAAGATATGATATTTCTGTTTATTTTTGATTTATTCTGTCTAAAAGGTATAAATGCCATTTATTTTTCAACTTTGATTATTTTTACTTTTTATTTACAGTTTTGTTATAGCTATATTTTATTTACACTATTATTTTTCAACTATCGATATCTAAATGTTTTATTTCCATGTAATTTATTTTTTTCTACAACTTCAAGTAAAAATTTTCATATTTTCTCACAAATTATAAATGCCATTTATTTCTTAATTTGGATTAATTTTTATCTACAATGTGTTTACGGCTATATTTTATTTACATTATTCTTTTTTAACTATGGTTGTCAAATTTTTTTATCTGCGTATAATTTATTTTTTTCCAAAACTTTAAGTCAAAATTTTATTATTTTCTCACCAATTATAAATGCCATTTATTTTTCAATCTTGATTATTTTTACTTTTTATTTACAGTGTTGTTATAGCTGTATTTTATTTACACTATTATTTTTCAACTATCGCTATCTAATTGTTTTATCTCCATATAATTCATTTTATTCTAAAACTTTAAGTCAAAATTTTATTATTTTCTCACAAATTATAAATGTCATTTATTTTTCAATCTTGATCATATTTACTTTTTATTTACAGTGTTGCTTTAGCTGTATTTTATTTAGACTATTATTTTTCAACTATCGCTATCTAATTGTCTTATCTCCATATAATTTTTTTTTTTCTAAAACTTCAAGTAAAAATTTTCATATTTTCCCACAAATTATAAATACCATTTATTTTTTAATCTGGATTATTTTTTATTTACAATGTGGTCACGGCTATATTTTACTTACGTTATTATTTTTTAACTATGGTTGTCTAAATTTTTTATCTGCGTGTAATTTATTTTTTTACAAAACTTCAAGTAAAAATTTTCATTTTTTCTCACCAATTATAAATTCCATTTATTTTTTAATTTGGATTACTTTTTATTTACAGTGTTGTTATAACTATATTTTATTTACATTCTTCTTTTTTAACTATCGTTCTCTATATGTTTTATCTCTTAATATTACGTACGTCATAATAATTCGCTTAAATCTATTCCTTATTTTCCAATCCTGTCACAATGATTCCAATTCCCACCTCCACAGTAATGACTAATATCCTCATCTCCTGTCACGTCAATGCTCAATCCCTCATTGCTCACTACGATGAATTCCAACAGTATTTTACAGACAATTTTTATCACATTATAGCTATCTCTGAAACTTGGTTGAAACCTTTCATTCCTTCCTCACAAGTATCCCTTACCAATTATTCCTTCCTTCGCCATGATAGATCTGATCGCAGGGGTGGTGGGGTGGGGCTGTATATACATGACTCTCTCAAGGCTAAAATCCTTCTCCAATCCTCTTCTCCTGATCAACCTCATATTGAGTACCTCTTTGTGGAAATCACAACTGCCTCATCTCCTCTCCTGTATGGTGTTGTATACCGAGCTCCTCATATTCCTTTCGACAGCCTGTTCGAAACATCACTTGTCCAACTTGTCTCCAGTTACTCCAGCATTATCATCTCCGGAGATTTCAACATTAATATGATTTCAGAATCATCCGATAAATCCTTCTTTCTGAACCTACTGTTTTCCCTAAATCTATACCTTGTTCCTTACTTTCCCACCCATCATACTCAATTCGCCAACACCTGGCTGGACCTTCACATAACAGACTCATCTCTTAAGGTCCTTTCATCCTCCCAGCATCCGGTCCCATTTCTCTCATCGCATGACCTCATAGAGATTTCATACAATTTACCAGTAAAATCTTTCTCCCCTAAAGTAGTCTCCTATCGCAATTTAAACCTCCTTTCTTTCGAATCCCTTCAATCAGATTTGGACTCTCTCGACTGGAATACCATATATTCCTTTCATTCCATCGATCCTATGGTTTCCTCTCTTACCTCAAACCTGAAAACTGTACTAGATACGCATGCTCCCCTACAAACCCGAACCTTACGCCGTCCCACTGCTCCTTGGTTGACTCCCGAACTCAGAGATATGATGAAAAGAAGAGAAGCAGCGAGACGTAAATTTCGCCGTACTCGCTTTCCTGGTGACTATATATGTTTTAAAGTTCTCCGTAATGAAACCCAAGAAGCAGTGAGGCGTGCTAAGTCCCTCCACATCCGTAGAGCAATTTCCGATGCTCCAGATTCTAAATCAAAATGGAAAATACTCCGAAGATCCTCCCAGACTCCACAAGCCGCATTTCCATTCCTGTCACACCAGAGGATCTCAATAATCACTTCGTATCCCTATCTTCTGGCTCATCTTCCACTATCGATTTCGAACACCATAAATTCAATCCAGAAAGTTTTTTCTTCTCTCATGTTACATATGACGAATTAATAACAGCTATCCTTAAATCCCATACAAATGATTACGGACCAGACAACATTCCAGTAAAATTAATAAAATCCTGTCTTCCAGTCATATTACCGATCCTATATCATATTTACAACTTTTCCTTAGAAAACTCCATTTTCCCTGTATCTTGGAAAACCGCCTTAGTTCGGCCACTAAATAAAATTCCTAATCCATCCTTACCATCCGATTTCCGTCCCATTTCTCTACTTTCAAACCTTTCCAAACCATTGGAACGCATAGTTCAAAATCAATTATCAAATTTTCTGGAAGAACGTTCCCTTATTAACCCTCTCCAATCCGGCTTCCGACCAGGCTATTCAACACAATCTGCTCTCCTAAAAATAATCCACGACCTACAATCCGCTATCAAACATCAAAAAATAACCATCCTGATCCTTCTAGACTTTTCCAAAGCATTTGATACAGTTGACCACAAAATTCTTCTTACCAAACTAAAAAACCTCCCATTATCCAAAAGTGCTTTGAGCTGGTTTAAATCCTTCCTTTCCGACCGATCACAGTATGTGGTAGTTCCAGGCCAACCTCCATCCAAGACTTTGCCTCTATCCTGTGGTGTTCCTCAAGGTTCATCACTATCTCCCACCCTCTTTGCCATTTACGTCAATGATCTTCCCCATCATATATATCACTCCCAATACCATATGTACGCAGATGACATCCAAATTTACCTATCCTTTCCTCCTTCGGACCTATTACAAGCGACTGAAAAACTTCAAGAAGATCTGAACAGAATTAGTTATTGGGCAGCAGCCAACAAGCTTAAGTTAAATGCAGAGAAGACAAAAGCGATTGTAATAGGTTCCAATCCCCTCCTTAAAACCCTTCCTCCAATCCCAACACTGTTCCTCAATAAGAATCCAATACAGTTTCACCAAACCGTTAAAAACCTCGGAATCATCCTAGATCAAACTCTTTCCTGGAAAAACCATGTCTCTAAAATCTCTCGACGCACCATATCCACTTTAAAACTCCTAAATCACCTTCGCCACCTACTTCCATTCGAAACCCGTAGGCTTCTTGTTTGTTCCTTATCTTTCCCCCACTTTGACTACTGCTGTTCGGTGTATGGGGGTGTCTCTGGAGACCTCGAAGCAAAACTTAAACGATTATATAACTGCTTCATTCGCTTTATCTTTGGGATATCCAGGGACACTTCTGTTACCAGATTCTACGAAGAGTTAAAGTGGCTTTACCCTTCCTACCGTTGTAAATACTTCCTGGCAACCTTCCTCTTCCAAGTTCTCCAATCCCGCCGCCCATCGTACATCTCAGATATGTTATCATTCAAATCCTCCATTCATTCCCGTAACACTCGTTCACGGCCTTCAGACCTGTATATGGCACCTCATCGAACCGCAGCTTTCGACAGATCCTTCCTAATCCGCTCCTCTTTCGTATGGAATTCCATTCCTTCACATATTCGACATTCTGATACTCTTCAAACCTTCAAATCCCGTCTATTCGATCACTTCCTCTCTATTCAATTTTCAAAGAATACTAAATAGATTTGCCAATTCAATTTAAATTAGTTAAATAAAACATATAGAAACAATTAATTAAATATAATATCTTATATTATGGTGCACTTATATATTTAACTTTATTATTTCATTAATTTTACATCAATACAGTAAAGCACTATTAATTAAAATTTTATGTGTATGCACATATCTTTCTGTTCTATCTTTTGTCTAGTTTTGTTATTAATTATTATTATTAGAAGCTACCTTTTAATTTATCACTATTGTTCACTTTTTATTTTATTTTTATTTCTATTATTATTTGTTTGTTTCATGTTTGTACTCTAAGACACTAAAGTTCTTTTTGTATGTTTTGTAAAATTATTCAAAAGGGACTTGTCCCAGAATAAATAAAGAATTTATTATTTATTTATTATTTATTTAAATATGAAATTTCAGTTACGTACGACTTTTTCTTTTTGTGCTGAACTTACCAAACACACAAACCTTTTGCCTTTTTGCAAGGCTTGGTTATTTAGACTCATAATTGATTTGTCCTTAATATATATTTTATATAAAAGTAAGTGAAAGTAATAAAAAAAATTATTTTTATCAGTTTAACAAAACAAATTATGAATACATTTTATTGTAATCATGCATATTTAATTCTATGATAAAAAATTCTCATATTTTTATAGTTTAGGTCGAATATGTTTGTCTATTTAATTCATTATCTCGGCTAACTTGTCTTTAACTGAATGTGTGAATAACTATGAAGACATGTTGTACGTAATGATGTTCAGTCATTACATTGTATCTGGTTATTTCCTCATTGTCACTTGAGATGGGCCATGAATACCTACCTATCTTTTAAGTATCATTGAGAGATGCTTTCTCATATACCATCCAAGTTTGAACTTACAGATAAGTTCTATCTACATAGCATTATTATTTACTAATAGTAAATACATAGCATTACTATTATATATACGTAGTGTGTATAAAATTGTATTTTATGTGTATAGCAGCTACTTCCTAGGTACAGATACAGAAGCCCATTTTCCTATCAATGTTGCAATATCCCATTAATCTCTTTTTTCTGCATCTGGGTCATTTAAATGACAAGAACGAAAGCATCACTGTCAAAAGTTAAGATAAAGCTTTACTAAAACGAATGTAAGGAATGATTATTATATGATTATTTTTTAATTTGAGATCGGATTCATTTCAAAAAAGTAATTCAAACGATAAGTTGTTCATTCGCAAATATGGTAAAGGTATCACGTTCACGAAAATATTCTATACTATTAATTTCCACAGCTCCGTATTTTAGAAATTTTTTTGTTTTGTTTTTTAAATCTTTAATAAGTTATCGATAAAACTTTCAAGAAATTTAATGCTCTTTCAAATTGGAAATTACAAGATTTTACAGAAAAATGCACTATCAGAAAAGATAAAAATTTAGATTTTTAAGAGAAGGTCTATACATTCAATTGTAACAGAAATTTAAAATTAAAGCATGACTTTCTTTACTTTTCTTTCTTTTTTTTTTTTTTAATGAGGATATAGGATCTTATGTTGTATGAGTGATGGAAGTTATTTAATATTTTAACGGATTCTTATATTTTTACTGTACAAAACTATAACTCAACTGAAGGATAATTTTAATGAAGACTGAAAACAGAGTTTTAAAGTAGAACGAGCTACCTGGCATTCTATTCGAATAAGGAAAGAACAGACTATGTTGATGAGGAGCAGGTTTCAAGCCCATAATTACATCCAAGGGACCAGGCGAGAATCAAGGATAAGCTCAAACCTTAGACATCTACTATATTTAGTTACCAAAGGTAATTGTGTGATGAAAAAAAAAAGTTAGCGACATAGTTTTTCTTTGATGCAATTAAGCTAGATTGAGTATTAATAATTAATAGGTATAAATGTTGGCAAGACTTTATTTTATTTTACTTTCCATTTGTTATTTATGTTTACTTATTTTATTTTTTTACTCTGTACATATAAAATGAATGACTTTTTTTTAGCTAGTCTATGATTTTTATAGACTTTACTTACTGTTCTAAATAGTGGCAGATTGTATTAAAAAAAACATTAATGATATTTGTTCTAAAATATTTCTTATTAGGGCGAACAAACGCTTCCTTGTGAGCTAAGGCAAAATATAACAAAAGCTAACAAGGCTAGTGCATCCTAAGTCGTTTATGACTACACACACACACAGACACACATTCATATACATATATATATATATATATATATATATATATATATATATATATATGAATTAGATCAGCTGATGCGCCAAGTGATAACAGTCGCACTTCAATTCGTCTCTGTGATTTTTGGCTTTTCAGAAGGTTTTCAATTTATTACTGTCCCGAAAATTTCACCAGCTTTTTAGAGATCAACAGCAGTAGAATTTGGAGTATTATTTCGGTAAGCAGTGTTATTTTTTTACTGTAAAAAGTGAATACAGGGTCAATAGGCTCGACACAAAGGGTCGTTTTTTTTTCTCATATCAGCTGATTGCTGGTATCGGGAATACATATATATTACTTATTTCCTATTCCCATTCTTATTCAACTATCTTTATATATAACATGCGATATTTTCATCAAGTGATGTCTTCCAAAATTCAAGTAAAAGATCAAGATTTCGTCTCCCACTAAACAAAGACCCCGTCGTGATAACAATAATAAATTAACTACACAAGCGAGCCCTTCAGGCAACACATTGAAATCTGAACCCCAGCATAGCACATCGTCTCAGGGAATGACAGACGAATCTCCTTTTTTTACTCCATATCCGTTTCAGATCCTCCAAAAGAAGACATGGAATCTGCCCCTACACCCAGGGACCCACCACCTCCCTCCATATTTGTCAAAAATATCAAAAATTTTGACTGCTATGTGCACAACTAAATAAATTAACGAATCCTGGATGCTACTCGTGCATGAGTAGAACCAACGACACAAAAATATCCCCGGACAATGCCGAAACCTACAGAAAAATTGTTAAATATCTTACCGACATCAAACCTGATTTTCATACTTATCAGTTCTTCAAAATACCGCAATACATGACATACCGTACTGACCACCCAGACGGCAAAGCTCATGCCGGTTCTGCTGTCATTGTCCACCAATCCCTCTCTCATCATTTACTCCCACTTCCTGCCTATGATTTCCTACAAGCCACAGCCATAGTAATCAAAACTTTTTCTTTTCCGGTAACCCTTACATCAGCATATTGCCCTCCCAAACATTCTATTTCCAACACCGAATTTGTATCCTTCCGGAATTCCTTAGGAAATCATTTCATTCTGGGTGCAGACTTAAACGCCAAGCACCAACAATGGGGTTCCAGAACAACGAATTCTCGTGGGCGAAATTTGCTGTCTGCACTCGACTCCCGACGTTTTAACCTCCTTCCTCCTGACTCTCCTACCTACTGGCCAATATCCTAACCGCAATCCTGACATCCTTAACTTCTTCATTCACAGCGGATTAGGCTCCATCAACTTATCTGTAACTCGACTTGATGAACTATCCTCAGACCATAGTCCACTAATCCTAAAACTATCTCTCACTCCAATTCCAAAACCCATCCCAACGTCATTCATCCGAGGCCCTGTCAACTGGAACCTTTTTCGCCAAATCCTAACCAATAATATTGACCTCAGAGTGACCCTCAAAACCCCAGATGATCATGACCATGCCGTAAACTCCTTTACCACCGCCATTCAGGAAGCTGTCTGGTCTATCTCCTTTCCTATGCACACCAATATAAATCCTCAGCAAAACAATGTACCGCAACCCATCATAGACCTTATCCACATCAAACATACAGCTAGATCGGGCAGCGCACCCGACACCCAACAGATCGCCGCTCCTACAACTTTCATTGTAGGAAATTGAAGCGGGAGTCGGTGATCTTACGTTCCCAGTCCTTTAATTCCTACCTCTTTTTTATGTCAGCTCGTGACAATTCCCTGTGGAATGTCACCAAAAAGATACTAAAATCCCATCCAGTTTCCCATCTTCTCCGGCGTGGTGATGACTCCTGGGCTGCGTCTGATGAAGATAAAGCCGAGGAATTTGCCACACATCTCTCCAAAGTATTCACTCCTTACCCGGAATCCCACATCGATCATACCGCAACAGTGCAAGATTTCCTAATGTCACCAATTCCACTTTCCTTACCTCCTAAAGCTATTAATCCCTCTGAGGTCAAATATCTTATCCGAAAACTTACCCTCCGTAAATCTCCTGGACACGATCTCCTTACTCCCCAGATCCTATATATCTACAACTGCATCCTTTCGCACCACCTTTTTTCCTCTGTTATGGAAACATTCCACTATTATTCTTTTCCTAAAACCTGGCAAACCTTCCAATATTACTTCGTCTTTCAGACCAATTAGTCTACTCCCCATCCTCTCAAAAGTCTTCGAAAAGCTCCTTCTTAAACGAATCTTACCCTCGATAGAATCTCAAAATTTTCCTTCCCATCAGTTCGGATTCCGTCCTCCTCATTCCACAGTTCAACATGGACTCCGAGTTGTAGACTACATTTCCTCAGCTCTTGAATGCAAAGAGTATTGTTCTGGTACGTTTCTGGACATAGCGCAAGCTTTTGACCGGGAATGGCACACTGGATTACTCTTCAAGCTGAAAACACATTTACCCCAGTCTCTATATCTCATCCTAGGATCCTATCTATCAAACCGTTCCTTCCGAGTTCGCTGTGGTGAAAATTTTTCTAACTTTCATCCCGTTGAGGCCGGTGTTCCTCAAGGCAGCGTTTTGGGACCCGTCCTCTACATCTTTTACATCGCCGATATCCCTACTGATCCCGATACCTTTCTGGCAACATTTGCTGATGACACCACCATATTATCATCAAATTCCGATCCTGAAGCAGCATCACTGAATCTCCAAAGGCACCTTTCTCTTATCGAAGACTGGTGTAATGCTTGGCGTATTAAGGTGAACGAAAGCAAATGCACACACGTCACCTTCACCCTTCGTCGCAAATTCTGTCCAATGGTTCATTTCAATTCCATACCGCTTCCTTCCTCAGACACAGTCCGGTATCTTGGCTTTTTACTTGACAAAAGATTGACATGGAACCCACATACAAGACTTAAAAGACAAGAACTCAACCGACGACTCGGACAGTTATACCGACTACTCAACCGAAAATCTAAGCTTACAGTTGACAACAAATTATTAATCTACAAGACGATACTGAAGCATATCTGGACCTACGGACTTGAACTGTGGGGGACAGCTAAACGTTCTAACATCAAACGCATTCAATCCTTTCAATCCAAAGTCCTCCGAATAATAGTAAATGTTCCTTATTATGTCACCAACTATACCTTACACCACGACCTTAATGTTCCATTTATTTTAGACTTGATTCATTCCGATTTTCCAAATTCCATCAGAACCTCATCCATTATCCTAATCCTCTAGCACAATCCCTATCCAGCTCCACTCATCTATACAACCCTCCTAGAAGGTTGAAACGGCAGTGGCCCCGAGACATATTGCAAATATCTCTTCTGGAGTTCTGACACTGGTCAGATTCTCCTCTTATGTGCGGTGTGTTTGCGGCTATGGCGCCCTCACTCAGCTTCCACCAGTGATGCGGCTGAGAGGGAGGCGCTGGGATCCCCCGGATTCTGCTTGCCCTCCACAAGTGGGGGGAGGCGGACTCTGGCGGTGGTTCCCCAACAAATTGTAATTATTGTATATATGTATGAGTGTGTTCATGTTTTGTTTATTTATTTGTTAACCTAGTATTATTTGTTAACCCACCCTAATATAGACAGACTTAAGTTATTTCGGACAGCTGCTTACCATCCCACTGCTGCAATACCCGTATTGCCTAACAGGCAGGGCAGGGAGTTACATAAAATAAAAATAAAAATAGTTAACCTAGTATTTATTTAATTTATAAATTTTGTTATTATATACCTTTATTGATTTTAGTTTCATTTTATGTAATTTGACTTTTCTTTTGTTTATATTGTAAATATTGTATGAATGTTATCATGTAGCAATATTATTATTGTCCATTGCGACAAACTGTAATACATTGGAATAAATAAATATATTAATTAATAATAACTTATATGAATTGGAAAATTAATGGATTCCCTGAAAATAGCCTGAGTAGATACGTTGGAAAAAATAAAAACGCTGCAAATTATTACATAATGTTTTATTATTTCCAAATAACTATAATACCGTTAACTGTTTGAAAAGCTGTATAAAGGCAATTAAGTAATATGAAAATGAATAAGTAATCCTAAGGAAAACTCTATAAATCTGCTAGTTCTTAACCTATTTCAATGATTATTTTTTTCATTTTTTAGAAAGTTTAATTATCTATGAAATAACACTAAACTTTTGGTTTTTATTTATTAAATAATTAGGATCGCCTACGCTGATACGGCACTATAGGGTGAAGCCAAAGAAGAAGATGACTTAATTAGGAGAAACGGATTTTTAAAAATAATTATTCGCGTTTTTTGTTAATAAACACTAATAATTTTTTCTCTATCTTCAAAAATAACTGAGTTATTGAATTAAATCACTTTAGATCGGCCGTCATTTGAAAAATAACCAGCTGATATCGACGTCTAGGAGTTATAATCATCGTTGCATTCCCTAGTATTTTTGTAGCGAATTTTCAAAAGAATTAGTCCATGAGTTCGGAGAATTTTTTTTTTTTATTCGTTTATAGTGTTCTACCCATCTTGAAACGTAAGCCCTCAAATTTTGAGGGGGATGGGAGAGGAGGTAATTTTGTTGGGATCGATTACAAAAGTTAATTAGTTGAAAATAATAAACAAAAAATAAACTGTTGAGTGAAGAAAAATATAGATCTAGTTCATCGTCAAAGAATAGGCCAAAAATTCTTTTTTAGAATTTGGACTCTAAAACGTGTATTTTTGTTGTAAACTTGAAGTCGAAAATTTTCACGATCGCAATACTTTCCCTTATTATATATTTCATAAATAGGTAAGTGATTGTAAAAATCTTGTGAATAAAAATAATCTTAAATGAGTGTACCTAAGCTATTGTTATTTCTTTTAGACAGGGCAGAGTAGAACAAAAATATTATTAGAACTATTCTTAATAATGTTAATTTACATTTAATATTATATATGTAACCTCTTTCGATATAAAATCTGAAGAAACTATTGAAATAAAAAGTTTTTAAAATTACTCTATACATAGACTTCGCAATTAAGAGACGAATAGGTAAGGAAATGTAATTCACACAAAGAATTTTTTTCTTATGTAATAAATTAATAAAGATCAATAGAAATTTTGCGAAGAAAAAAAATTAAAACGATCAAATTATAATTTCGATCAACAAAAATAAAATAAATTTCTCGCCAAAACCTTCAATAGCAAGACCTTATATAACGAGTCAAAAACTTACGTAACTGGGTCAATATACGGGAATCGTCTATTCTAGTATCGTTTTTTCTCTAAAAAATTATTAAAATTAAAACATGTTTTCACACAAAAGTAGGCAACCATTGCATATGAAACATTGCAAATGACCAAGGTGAAAAAATTTAAGTTTTTTTCCTGAAATTTAAAATATTCATCTGAGATATAATCGCTGAGGAATGTATATTTTATTGGTATTAATAATGAATCGATCGTTTAGGGTAAAAAAAAATCGCATCCCGTTTTCTTATATTAAATATCTAAATAATAGCCGACTTAATTCACAAACTAGTTCACTTACCAGCCTTAATGACTATTCATTTTTATTTACTTTCACTTTCTATAAAAGTAAGAGGGGAAAGTATTGCGATCGTGAAAATTTTCGAATTCTAGTTTTTAACGGTTTACACGTTTAGGGTCCCCTGAGTCCAAATAACCAAGTCCCGCAAAAAGGTCGGTGTGTGTGTGAAACGAAAGTTGGGAACGAAAAGTCCTATGAAACTGAAATTTCATATTTAAGCCAAGTATACGCCCGAGTTGTTACAGAAACTTTTTATCAAAATCGGCTAACTAGAAGAGCTACATTTTTTTTTAAACTCGCTATATCGATGTAAAATTTAATGTGCTTTAATATCATTTAGGTTTCATTTGCATTAAAATGGTTTGACAGGGCTTAAATGCCTATATTTTAAATTTTCTTTCCCTAAAGTACCTTTAATTTTGTTGATTATATAAAAATAATTATATCATCTTTTACCACTGATGAAAAACAGGTAAATATATAAATTGAATGAATTCGATACCCAACTAAAAGAGAAAACAGAAAAAATATTTTTTTAATGCAATTTTTTGTTTTTAAACATAAAGAGCAGTAATATACATGTATGATATACCGTTGGAAAGCTAAAGATTTTAGAAAAAATATTATCTTGTACTCAACCATTTAAAAGTTTATAGAGAGTGGTGAAAAGAAGATAAAACTAAATGATTATTTTAGATAATAATATAATAGATTTTTTAATAAAACACACGTTTCTATATAAATTCGATTTAATTAATTCTTTAAACTAATTTCATCTCTAACGGTATTTAAAAATTCTCAAATTGATTTTAACAAGGGTGGTAAGTGAAAGTCGTGTGTTGCGCCCACCAGATTTTATCTCTTACTGTATTTGAAAATTCTTTAATCGATTCTAAAAAAAGAGGTAAAAGGAAAGTCGTGTGCTGCCCACAACAGATTTTTATTAATACTTTTAAACTTTCCAGGTAAACACTTAGTAAAATACCCGTTACTAACAACTAAGCATATTAGCTCACATTATGCGTATTCGTATTTGTAATATTATTAAAGGATCCTCAAAATATTATTTCCTAATAATATAAAGTTACTTGGAATATTTTAAAATTTATAAGAATAAAATAATTTTAAAAAATGTCAATACAGGGTGTTTAACAAATGTTTCGTCATGTATTCTCATGAAAATAGCCTGGTCAGGCTATTCCTTCAACAGTTATTGAATTTGAAATATCTATTTATCTGAAGTGTCATTGATGTTGCACCACCAGATGCTTAAAAGAAGATGTTTACCATTTGAGGTAATTTTTGAAACAAGTTGAAAAATGAAAATAATTCGAAACCGTCAAAACAAAAACTTCATCATTAAAACCTCTCCTGCGGTAAGATAAGATGTAGAGATATATGTAACAGATAACACGGCAAGTACCTACTGCCTTACGTCAGAATCCTTGAGCTATCATTATGCCGCAATATGGATATGATTTCATATCTGGATTACAGAGCAGTATTAAGAAAAGCTTAATTTTTTTTTTAATCATTTGCTTTTGTATCCACATCTGTCGCTCAGCAGCCAGTCACAATACGAGGATGTCGTACGAGCTCTTTTCTTTGCTTTGATCAAATCTCTAATGTATTGTGGGTAGTTTGGTTAAGTACTACCCGCTGGGGGAGCGATAAAGACCTAGCATATTCTTGGATAATCTTCGTGAAGACTTAAATACTTTCCTCGATATCATTGCCAAATTTTAATGCTATGGAATGGAAAGAATTGATTCAAATGAGCTTTCTAACAATAACAATTTATATTTCTTTGGATTAGTATAGAGGGCTTTTCCTTTTGAGGTGTTTATTTAAAAAGGACCAAATGTATAAGAGAATGTTTAGAGTAAAGATCTGAACTAAACTTAACTGTGAAATGTATAGTCTACAATCCTGTAGTGACGGAGTCTTGTAGGTCCAGAGATTTAAGGCTAGACTAGATGTAAACCAATAAGTCGGTGTGTCTGGTGAAATGGTATCTATGAAAGGTTAGGGATAACTAATTAAAGATTTCTTCTTCTTGGAATGCCTTATCAAGGCCCACGTACCTGATACTGTTATAATTTGTTATGTTGAAGTTTATAATTTTTAATTTAAACTCTTTATTTTAAATAAAATCAGCGCTACATTCGACTACAAAACTATTCTCGAACAAGATCAAATGATAGTCTAACCTCTACAAATCACATGTAAAACTGTTACATTCGGTTATTACCTGGGAATCTCGCAAACACAAGCAAAACATTATTACATATGCTTAGCATTGGTTAGTCACCTCCAGCTATGAAACGTCTTACCAGTTGTTGAAAAGAGACCTTTAAAGTCAAAATACACTGCTCCACAAAAAAAGTGGTGCATTTTGGAAAATCATTATATTTTTTTCACTGTGAAATATAATGTTCATTGCATCAAAATTTATATAAAATAGTATTCTTTTGCGATAATTTAGAATAAAATTAAGAATAAGAAACAAAAAATAAAGATTTATTAGGAAAGAGAGAAGCTTAACGATAAATATATTTTTAAAAAAATTGTTTTTCACAGTTGAATTCAACTTTCAATAACGGGTATTGCTTCCTCTTGCTTGAATTACTAATAACCGTCGAACTAGTGACCAGTGCGTAGAGCGATCCAACGTTTCCGTGACACTGGACTCTACACACGCAGGCCAGGTCCAGGTCGCCCAAGAAGTCACTCTCCAGTCACGGAAGTTCAATGTAACTCGCATCTTGTGCCACAGCATCTGACTATCGCAGTCTCGGTCTCTCTCTTCCTCTGCTACGGTCCAACTTTCCCTCGAGCAACCCCTTAACATGAAGGGTCCTTCTCACTCATCCTCGCCACATGTCCAGCCCATCTCAGTCAGTTAAGCTTCATCCAGGAAATCATATCAGGTCCCCCCAACATTTCGTGCTCTTCTCTGTTGATACTTCTCCGTAGAACCATTCTTTAAATGATCACGATGTCCTTTTCCTTGGTCATCGATGCGGTTCATGTTTTGAGGCTTACGCCAACATTGGTCTAATCAGGGTCTTATACAACATGATTTAGCCTGGATAGAATGAGCTTCTGAGAATGAGATTTCTCCGCAATCCAAAATAGCATCTATTGGCATTGACATTATTTTTATTTTTATTTTTTTTTTGTTTCGAGGGACACATCATTAGAAGCGCTTTTAACGCTTCCTAGATAAATCCAATTATCTAATTTTTGATATTTGTAAGTGCCCATCTCTACAAACCCCTTGGTTCCATTGTTTGTAGGTTCACCGTTCCCTTATATATTTAGTTTCTCATTCATTGATGCATTGTACCATCTCCTCAGCCGCCTCCATCAATGATAAAAATGGTTCCTGCTCTACTGAAAAAAAAAAATCCGACAATGCCTAAGTCATCTGCATAGCTTAACAATGTTTCGCTATATGATTAACAGTAAAACTTGAATAGTATTTAACAACCTTTGTTAAAGTTAGTTATAAAATAATTATAAATATATTTATTAATGATTATTTTTTTCTAAAGCCAGCCATCCAAACTTCTATCAAGCCTGATTTATTTGTTGTTTTTTTTCTGATATTTAAGTCTAGACGAGAATTTGGGCAGTTACGTAATATTTTTTGGTTGTTATATAACGGAGCGTCAGAGATTAAGTTCTACAATCTTATCGATTTTGAATTTCCTGAAAATGTAGATTACTCAGAATACAAATCTAAAAAAAAAAGAAAGAAAAGTGAGATTTTATTTGAGAGTGATTTGTTATCGCACTTTGGTCAAACAAGTAAGAATCATACTCGATTAGAAGAACACGAAAGAATAGACAAACTATTGAACAAAAATAGATGATAAACTTGTATTCACAAGCTGGACGATGCTATTAGTCGATGATTTTTAAAATGGCAACACTTAAAAATGTTTTATTCAATTTATTTTTTAAGATAAAGAAAAAATATGTAGATTTTTTCTATTATAATCATAAAAAAATAAAAGAAAAAAATCAAATTTAACTCATATATACGCCCATAACACAGTTATTTTTGAAGATAGAGAAAAATAAGTACAGTGTTTTAGGAGCAGTTTTTAACCGTAATTAGTTTAAAAAGAAACTGTAGAGTTGTTCTGGAGGAAATCAAACCCTCAAAGGCCAGAAACCGAAGAGTGTGAGGAACATTAAGAACAAAAAAGGAGGGTTGTCTCGGATGACAAAGAGATTTTATAAGTATGGCGTGGGTACTTCATAGAACAATTTAATGAGCGGTAGCTCACAGGGACTCACGAGGTAGGTAGTGATAGACTAGAAGACGGTCTAATAGAGAAAGATGAGGTAGAGATTTCATTTTTCTCTGAACTAAAATCTGGAAAAGCAGCAGGGCGAGATCAAGCAACCCCTGAATTCATCAAGTATGGAGGTAATGAACTCGTGAAAGTACTACAAAATTTCTTCAAAACTATATAGAATGAGAATAAGATACCTAAGGATTGGGAATTTAACATCACCCCAAATCAGAGAAGCGGAAGTCAAAGTTAGTGTTCCAACTATAGACCCATTTGCCTCTCTCCGGTACTGTTTAAGATCTATACCAGTACACTGTAGAAAAAATTAAACCACATAGTGAAACCGTTCCTGCAAGAAGAACAAAGTGCGTTTAGGCCAGGAGACAAATACAGGACCTCATTTTCAATCTCAGAAACATAACAGAAAAGGCATGGTACCGTAACAGGAGCATGTATCTTGCTTTTCTGACCGTAGCCTTCGATTCGTTCCCCAGAGAAGAAATCTGGAAAGCCCTGAGAGCAAAAAGTGCTCCTCCTAGACAAATCGAGGTCATTAAATCAACGTATCAGGAACTTATGGGAATGGTCCGCCTGAATGGCCAGGAATCCAAGAAATTCAAGATGAAAATGGGAGTCAAGCAGAGAGACTCACTTATTCAGTAGGGACTCTTTGTCATCTATATGGATGAAATTGCCGCTTGCTGTAAAAGGCGAACTCCCCGAACCCGTTTGGGCCAATGGAATTTACTCCCGGTTGTTGTCCAGTTCCTGCTTTCAGCGGATGATATAGTTCTTATCGCAGATACTTTGGATAGACTGAAGTTTGTTGAGCAAGCAGTTACTGAGTGGTACGAGTAGTTGGAAACGCAGAAAGTCGAGCAAGAGGCCCAAAGGTAGACCCAGAAGTTCTTACCTGGGCCACATCGAAGGCTTTGAAAGACGGAGATAAACTACCGCCGGCGAGATGAAGAACGGACAGGGGACCGAGACGCCTGGAGCAATCGGCTGGGGATACCCCAATGCTAACAGACAGAAGGGGAGAAGATAAAATATAATTAAAACAAAAATAATAGTTTTAGGTCATAGCGAGGTACATTGAAACGGTGCTGCTGCCGTTCGAAAATATCGTATTTTACGTTTCCTGAATGGAACTTCCTGGGGCACAGATAGGCTTACGTTACTAAAACTAGGACAATCTTTAGTGGAGTCTAACTAGATTATGGATGTTATATTTATGGTTCTGCTCGTGATCGTATCCTATGAAGCTAGATGCCGTCTGCCATTCTGGATCTGTATTGCAACGGGGGCGTTTTGAACTAGTCCTAGTCTAAGTCTGTGTTCAGAAGCAGGAATAACCCTCCTATAATTTAGAAGGAAAAAATTAGCTATAAATTATGTCTCCAAACTTCTTCCTCAAAACGACATCCCTGCTCATAAATACATTTTAAACCGAAATTTTCCAAAATCTTTGAAAAAAACAATTCAACCCTCCCCTTAGCTGAGAGAATCCATTCAGCTATTAGATCTCTTAAACAAATTCCATTACATAAACATAAAACTAACAATCCTCCATGGACACACAAACTTCCAAAAACTTGGATACATTTTTTTCGATTGTCAAAAAACAATACTTCACCCTCTGAGTACAGAACTAAATTCTCGCTCCTCCTCCAGAATCTACCGGAACCCTTTCTTATTTACACCGATGGATCTAAATCAAACGAATCCACAACAGCTTCGTTTTGTTGCACAAAATTCAACCGACAAATTAAAACTTCTACATAAAATTATGTAGCATATTTACCGCAGAATTGCATGCAATAGCTCTCCACTTTTCGATGTCAATTACCTTAACGACAATAACAATAATCACCGATTCTTTGAGTTCATTAAACGGTCTAAAAAATCTGTACCCTACCCATCCCCATCATCCACAAGAGCCGTAATTACCTAAATACGCTTGATAATCTGGGAAAATCGGTATACTTGATATGAGTGCGAGCCACATCGGCATTAAAGATAACGAGCTCGCTGACGCAGCGGCCAAACAGACACTTGCACTCCCGGGCCGGGGTGCGCCATCTTAACGTCGCAGGAAATAAGTCTTCCCCTCAAGAAGGAAGTAGCAGCCAGCTGGCAATCCATGTGGAATGATAGCCAACCAAGCAAACTCAAAACTATTAAAAAATCTGCAAAACCTTGGGCCACATCTAATCGATCTAACCGTAGAGATAAAGTAATTATTGCTAGGCTTAGAATAGGATATACGAATCTAACCCATGCCTATCTCATCAGCAAACAGCCACCCCCAAAATGCCAACACTGCAATAATATGCTAACGGTCAAACATATTTTTCAAGAATGCCCCTTTTACATTTCGAGTTTGACTACAGTGGGACGTACTTCAGACATTTTAATTAGTCAGGTGATGATATAGCCAAAATATCAAAAATACTTATATTTTTAAAAATAAATAAAATTTAGCACTTATCGTAATTAGTATTATATATCTGCAGTGATTAATGGTGATATTTTTCATTTTTATATTAATTTTTTTTTTTGTGTGTTTATTTATTTATTGTATTTTCCTTAAATATTTATGACAATTATTTTCATTTTACTATTTTTTCTTTTTTATATTTTATTTCTATTTATACGGTTTCTTTTTTAATATTACCTTAGCGATTAAAGATGCACAGACGTTGATGACCTTGAGTTTTACGCCTAAAGCCCAAAAACAAATTATAAATATATAGTTATAAATGTTTATTTATGATTTGAAAGTTTCGAAAAATTGTTAGATGATTTATTCGTGATTCAAAATGAACAGATAGTTATTATTCGTTATATAGGTATTATCTATAAATACATTTTTACCAATTCTGTATATTTATATATGTGTACTGAACAGAAACTAATATGATATTCAATAATTAAGCTATTCAAGATATAAGACGAGTTAAATAAAATGTTTTAAGTCTGTACGAGAATATTGTAAACATGTGTAAAATGGATGCCAAAAAGTTGAACTTCTGCTGAGTCAATTTGGGCAAAAACGTGCTGTAAAACGCGTGAGACCGTTTGGTTTCCTAATTTATTTATTTAACAGCACTTTGATGAAACTGAAACTTATCGGACGATGAAGTAGTGGGAATTCTAAATTTTTCCTATCCAGGTTTAATTGGGATAGGGATCTTTAAGTAGGATCTGACATAGTCCCTCTCGAGGGACACCATAACTAAGCGGTCTTGGGATCCATCTGCCAGGTGCGAACCCTAGTTCTTGTGGTAGAAAGCTGTTATACTAGCTACTCCACCACAGGTAAACCGTTTTGTAAGGCATACTATTTGTACTCATGAATCCTTAAAAAGGTATGTATTCTGTTTGGATTCACAATTGTTCTCCACATTTTGTGAGTATACGAGTATATATATTTGTTTATTTGTTGTTTATTTAACGTCACTTTGTGCTACCGTGGCTGATCGGACGATGCTACAGAGGGAGTTCTAATTTTGCCATCCAGGTTTAATTAGGATAGGGATCTTTAAAGAGTACCTGGCATCGCACAGGCTCGAGACCACTTTTTTACGTTTCCTCTGAAGGACGGCATAACAAACGTTTTTTACTCCCATTAAAATATCCAAGGACCACCGGCGGGTTTGAACCCGTAATCTTTTTCATCGAAGGTTGTTATGTTAGCCACGCAGCTACAGGTGATCCCAACAATATCAAGGTAAGAATAAATAGAAACCATTCTCAGTTTTCTTAAAACAAATAAAGAGATCTTTTTCTATTTCAAACCTTTTTTTTTTAGTGAAAAATGCAAGATATCCAAACAAAGAAGTATATTAATTAAATATAAACCCACTATTCTCATTAATTTCGGAGAAAATATTTAATTTGCTACCTATCCAAGCAAAAAAATAAGTAATATTTATTGAGCCTACAGCTTATATAGGGTGGAGCTGCTGGTGGAGCGAACCCGCTCGACAAGTAGGCCTTTTAGTCCTTTTTGCCAGCCACAGACAGCTGAAGTGGCCGCCCCAGTCCTAACCGTAGTCGGAGGATCAAGATTCGGTTCACATCACTCTCACACAAAATATATTATTCACTTAATTTGGTGGGATATATAGGGGTCCAGACCTATACATTACGCAAACGAGTGCTCTAGAATCATGGATCCACTTTTTTGACAATACCACGGGAGGTTGGAGTAAAATAATTAAAGTAAACCCCGTTCAGATCAACTCAGAACTAAGCGTTCATACTCTTGTCTTCTAAAGATCACATAATGTTATTTTTTTACTTTGTCTTCTTTTACATTCAATTATTAATACAGTATTGTGATCGCAGATATTTTTGAATTTGAGTTTTCCCCGAAAATACACGTCTTAGTATATCCTGAATCGAAACGACCAAGTCCCACAATAAGGTCCGTGTGTGGTAAGTCTAGCACGAAAACGAAAAGTTTTACGAAACTGAAATTTCATATTTGATAATACTATATGCCCGAGATGTTACAGCAACTTTTTCATCAAAATCAGCGAACGAGAATAGCCACTTAACACTAAGCAATTTGCAATTTTTCACGATTTTCACAGAAGCGGCTCTAGAGATTTTGATTAATCTCGCTATATCCATGCAAAATTTAATGGGATTTAATGTGATTCAGGTTTCATTCTCATTGAAATAGTCAGACAGGGCTTAAATAGCGATATTTGGATTTGTCTTCCTCTAAAATACCTCTAATTTTGTTGAGTCGAAAAAAATTTACCAAATCACCTTGTTATCTTTGATGAAAACCGGGTAAATATATATGTTGGACAAATTCGATATCCATCTAAAGGAGAAAAGAGCAAAACTATTTTTTATGTATTTTTTTTATCTCTCTCTACATAAGAACAGGAATATGGACGTATAATATCCCTGGTACTAATTGTACCAATTCAAAAATCTCTGGTTGTGGACTGTATGAAAAAAAAAATAAAAACTTTAAATTTAGATTTTGCATATAATAAGGGACCTCCAAGTAGTTTTACAAGTAAATTTAAGATAGACAGCAGCTTACCTAGTCGCCTTCTTCGTGTCTTCTCGAAGGGGCCCGCTCAGGCTCGGCAGTCTCCTCCAACGGCTCCTATATTTTATCTTGCAAAACTCACATCTAATTCTTAAATTGAGTCCCTCTATCGTCACCGGTAACCGAATATATCGTCACGCACTACAAAAATACAACCGGGACAAAATCTCAATTCAGACTGACGCTTGAGCAAAAACAAAATACAGTCTAATTAAACACCTGTGCCGTATCCACGGTTTAACCTAATTAAATTTAAATTAAAATAAATATTATTTTTTCAATTCGCGTACGCTCGAACAATCCCGATGGAAAGCTAACGATTTAAAAAAAAAAAATTATTATATTCTACACAAAGTTGTCAAAGGTAATTGAGAGAGATGGAAAGCAGATAGAACTACCTGATCGTTATAAGTTATAAAAAATAAAAAAAATTAATAAAACATAATTTTCTATCGAAACTCAATGTAATTAATTCTTTAACTTCTAACTGTATTCAAACATTCTTAAATTGATTTTTTTTTTTTTTTTTATTCATATTTTATTGAATTTTACAACTGTATTAACATAAATACAATAAGTAAAACTGTTGAATTAGAATAAAGGGCGTGAAAGGCTTGAGAAGAAACTACCCAGCGGTAGAACTTCGATGTTTATTTAAGTAAGTAGATCCCGAGGCCATCTTCTTTTCAATCGCCTAGGAGGGTTGTCAGGAATATGTGAGGTTGATAGGTTGCGGACAAGAGGGTTTATATGGGCTGGGAGTTTGGAATTAAAAGTGGTATATCTGGTACGAGAAAGGTCTGTAACAAATGGGATATTAAGGTCATTATGGATTATTTTATTTGTGACGAAATAAGGAGCATTTAGGATTTTGCGAAGGATTTTGGATAGTAAGGATTGGATACGGGAGGAATTAGATGGCTTCGTAGAGCCCCAAAGCTCGATTCCATATGTCCAGATGGGTCTGATGACAGTAATATAAATGAGCTTTTTGTAATGAATTGGAAGTTTTGAACGTTTGTCGAGTAAGTGTTGTAGTAATCGGTATCTACGGGCAGTCTCTTGTCGTTTTAGTCTCGTGTGAGGATTCCATGTAAGACGTTTATCAAGATGGAGTCCTAGTTATCGGATTTGTTTAACAGGTATGAGTGGGGTATTGTTAAAGGATACAGTGGGGCAGGAGGTCATCGGTTTGCGACGAAGGGTAAAGGTAATTTGGTGGGATTTATTAGGATTTATTTTAATCCTCCAGTTCTGACACATTTCTCAATGGCTGTGATGTGGGACTGAAGGGTTTGGGATGCAGCGGTTGGATCATTATGGACGGATAACACACAAGTGTCATCCGCGTAAGTTGTGAGGACAGTGCTTGGATGGAGTGGAATATCAGCTGTATATACCGTATAAAGGATGGGACCTAGGATACTACCCTGAGGTACACCTGCAGACTGAGAAAATGTGGAAGAATAGGAAAGATTATGATTTACTTTGAACGTTCTATCAGTAAGGTAGGAACGGATTATCAGGAAGTATGTAGCGGGAAGGAATTGACGGAGTTTATAAAGGAGTCCTGGGTGCCAGACTCGGTCGAACGCTTGTTCTACGTCGAGAAAAGCACCCGTGCAATACATTCCACGCTCCAATGTGGAGGATATAACATCCACCACACGGTGACATTGCTGAATTGTAGAATGGGATGTCCGAAATCCAAACTGATGATCAGGAATTACGTGATTCATTTCTAGGATCGGATACAGGCGTTTCAAAGTGAGTTTTTCTAGGATCTTTCCCATGATGGGCAAAAGGGAGATCGGACGGTATGAGGATGGATGTTCAGGAGGCTTTTGGGGTTTTGGGATCATTTTGATTATTGACAGTTTCCATGGTTCAGGGAAATAGGTGGTTCGGAGAGTAGCGTTAAATATATAAGTGAGGTAGAGGATTGCTTTTCGAGGTAGCTGTTTTAGGATATAGGATGTGATGAGATCATGACCAGGTGCTTTTTTAATACGTAATTGATGGATAACGAAATTGATTTTAACAACGGAAATAAGTAAAAATGGTGTGTAGAGCACTTAATGTGAGGAACATAATATTAATATATATAATATAAAAAGGAATATTTGACACAAGCCCTTGCTAATACACAGCACCAATTTAAGGATTAACCTGGAACAAACGAGCAAAGAAAATACCTCAGCTGGGAATTACTTAGAAATTTTTATTTTAAAATATGTCCGGTAGTATCAATAAATATTAATTAATACATTCGTTTAATAGATTATTTCTAATTAGCATTTGTTATTTGATTATTATTATGCTAGGGATATGACCTCCTGATTGCCGGGGCTGCCGAAAGTTGTTGGATACTTGGCCCTAAATGGGCGACCTTGTATATTATTTATGTTGTGTATTATTTGTGAGTTGTCACCAGCCAGCAATTGCTTACGTCCAGATACAATCACATTCGCCATTATGGACTGTGAATGAACTAAACTCACCGGTTAATTTGTTGAAAATTTCGAATTCCGCTTTTCACCGGAAATACACTTTTTAGGGTCCCCTGTGTCCAAATGACCAAGTCTGTGTGTGTGGTAAGTCTAGCGTAAAAATTAAAAGTCGTACGAAACTGAAATTTTATATTTAGGACAAGTATATTCGCTGGAGATGTTACAGAAAGTTTTTCATCAAAATCAGCTTACTAGAAGAGCCACTTTATACCATGTATGTTGGACCTTTATGCAATTTCCTCAAAAACGGCTCTAATGATTTTGATTAAACTCGCCATATCGATGTAGAATTGAATGGGCTTTAATTTGATGTAGGTTTCATTCTGATTGAAATAGTTTGAATGGGCTTAAATTGCGATATTATAAATTATCCTCTCCTAAAGTACCTTCAGTTTTAGAGATTTCAAAAAATTAGTGACATCATCTTGTTAGTATTGGTAAATAACGGCTAAATATGCAGATTGAGCGAATTTAATAAACAACTAAAGGAGAAAAGCTCAAAAATATTATTGTATTCAATTTTTGTGTTTTTGAACACAAGAATAGTAATTTAGATGTATAATATGCCGCTGGATAGCTAAAGATTTTAGAAAAAAAATATTATCTAATACACAAAATCGTAGAAATTAATGGAGAGAGATGAAAAGCCTAACTGATTGTTGTGAATAAAAATAAAGTAGATTATTTTATAAAACACACATTTCAATAGAAACTTTATGCAATTAATTCTTTGATCTGTTTTCATCTCCAAGTGTATTTAAAAATTCTTAAATTAATTTAAAAACGGAGGTAAGTGAAAGCGCGCCAGAATTCTTTAACTTGCAAACGTAATTTGAATGTCGATGGATTTTGTCAATCCTATTAATGATTATCGATAGTGTAAAATATTCAGGAGCCTTCAAAATAGTGAAGGTATTGTAATTATTTCTTATACCAATCGATTCCTCAATGCCAGACATAAATTTATGACTGAAACCGCTAAGTAAGATGACACTGGTTTATAGATCTAACAATTCAAATTCAATTGACAGATCATAATCTTTAGAGAATCAGTTCTTCAACACTCATGAAAAATGTTTTTTGTAATGTATATTTCATATTATATTTCACAATTTATTTTTTATATTCGTGAAAAGATGATGAAACTATATATATAAAAAAAGGAGTGCAGGACTCATTTAGTTTCTGGAATGTGGTTACATAACTTCTTGAGGAGCTTACGTAACTAAGGAGCTTAGAAGTACATGGCTAAAACGGCCTACGGGGTGCAAGTGAGGTACCATCAGCAAAAATATTTATATTTTGTTTGTTTTACTTAAGCACTCTCATCAACCCATTTTGGGTTTGATAAAGATTCGCATTATATTCAATAACGAAAATTGAAGGTATATAATTAATTAATACCTGTAACAAACTCTTCTTTGCGTTCAATAAAATGCTAATTTAATAATGTCCTTTAAACAAAACCGCTGCAAATTATTACACAATAGTTTAATTTCCAAATAACTATATTAGGGTATAACTGTTTATATGGCTGTTTATAGGCAACTAAATAATATGAAAAGCAATTAACGATTCAAATGAAAACGAAATATCACCGCAGCTAATTTCAAAACGCTATAAATCTGCTAGTTCTAAACCACTTTCAATGATTCATTTTATTGAAATATATAGATTTTTTTCTTTGTTTTTTTCTTTCTCACGCTATACATATTTTTCTCAAACTTCGAAAATAACTGAATTATAGGCATATTCATGGTTAAAATTTCAATTTTCTTTTCTCTTCTTTTTTCTCCTTTTTTTTAATTATTAGCGGGTTTTTTTTTTGTTGAAAACACTAGTAATTGTTTTTTTCTGTTTTTGGAAATATCGTAGTTACAAGCGTGTATATATAGGCGAGATTTACATTTTTTTTTTTTTTTTTTTTTTATCGCGCTTTACTGATTTTAAAACTATATACACACTTTTCTCTTTCTTAAAAAAAATAAAAAATAATTTATCAGCGTATTAATGTGTAAAATTTCAATTTTTTTTCTTTTCTCTCATTTATATATAATTATTCGCGGTTTTTTTGGTTTAAAACACTACAAATTTTTTCTGTCTCTTAAAAAAAAAATAGTTATTGAATAACATAATTTTTGATCGGCCGCCATTTTAAAAATAACCAGCTGATATCAACGTCCAAGTGTAACGATGATCATTGATGCATGGACTAGTATTTTTGTGGCGAATTTCAAAAAAATTGGTGCAGTAGTTGGCGGACGGCTTTATTTTTATTCATTATTCGGGTTCTACGTATTTTGAAACGTAAGCCCTTAATTTTTGAGGGCCGGAAAGAGGGTAATTTCTATTTTTTGGTCGATTACAAATCTTCATTATTGAAAATATTATAACCAATATCAAATCATGATAACATTATCGTGACAACCAAAACATCAAAAATAAAATTCGAGAATAAATTTAATAAGAAAAGAATAAAAAGAGTTGTTTGAGAGGTATTTTCACTTTTTTAAAGAAAAATTCATAATTTAAATACAATCCGTGTGAAACCGCACATAAGCTCACTCTTGTTTACTACGGATATCCAAGATTTATGTTATTCAAAAATACCCATTTTCCATATTTGATTTTGTAATTTTTCTTAATTCTTAGTGCACTTATCATTCTGTTTTGGGAAACTGGACACTTTATTTTATTCAAATCGATTTGTAATATCAAATAAACGGGGATTATTCCTTTTATTTAGCAGTTGTTTATTTTTTTATTTAACGCCACTTCATGCTACTATGACTAGGCGGACGATGATACAGTGGGAGTTCTAAATTTTGCCTATCCAGGTTTAATTAGGATAGAGATCTTTAACGAGCACCTGACATCGCTCAAGCTCGGGACCGCCTTTTAACGTCCCCTCCGAAGGACAGCATAACTAAGGATTTTTTACTCCCATTAAAAAATCATAGGACCACCTGAGGGTTTGAACCTGTAACCTTTGGCATAGGAGGCTGCAATGCTAGCCACCCTGCTACAGGTGATCTCTTTCATTCAGCAGTTGTGCCACATATTGTAAGGTGTTCTTAGACCTTATGTACATCGTATCGAGGCATTGGCTTTATAGCTTCTTCTAAACCTAGTTTGCATGTTACATGATTTTTTTTTTCGTAGACGTTGTCTGGCGATGTTTTTTGCAGTGACTGGGTAGAATAACCGGCGTGAGACCGAAAATCGCATATATATGGTTTCCTGTTCAGGCGTTGCGCAACGCGTCTCTTATGTTCAACGCTTTCTGAAACGCAACTTCATTCTTCCTCTCATTTTTAAGTAAAAAATAATTATTAGATTTTAAGACCATGAACTATTTAAGATAAAATAACATTTTTAAAGGTTTTATAAATTTTTAATAAGATTTTTAATGTTATTTTATTATAAGTCAGTAGGAGTATATACAGATTAGAATACTCCCTATATAGACTTACAACAAAAATTTAATGTTTAACATACACTGAGACAGAGATGTGAAATGTTTATGGTTTTTCATATATAACAATAATAAAAATAATTGGAATTTCCCAGCTTAATATTTAAAATAATAAATTTCTACTAGTTCGGAAAATATGTAATATATGTAAGATGTTTCAGGAAAAAATATTATAAATCAAAAGCCTAAAAAAGCAATAACAAACGAATTAAACGAAGCCAGATAATCATTTTTTTTTTCAATAATTATGTTGGTACCAGCTACTATATACAATTAAAATGAAATGGAAAAAATGAAATTGAAAATATATAGTTTTTTAAATAAAAGGTAAATATTAATTTAATAATAACATTAATTATCATGACTAATAAATTAATGATAGCAACAGGACTGTTGCATATTCTTTATAAATCTATTATCATGAGAATTAATATTGAACATTTTTATTTTTACATCAATTAATTTAACAAACCATTTAATGAATTAATTTGTACACATACACAGATTTATATATGTGATCATAATATATATATATATATATATATATATATATATATATATATATATATATATATATATATATATATATATAAAACCAGAATTTAGGTTCGGCTCGTCTCAGAAAGCGACAACTCGTTGCGTAACGCACCTACCGTTGCAACTCATCAACCAGTCTTAACTGGATACCTGCGATTTTTGGTGTCTCAACATTCATATCAAGTATTCATCAAACTGATGTCTATTGAAAAATTGTTGGATGAAGTCTAGGAGACAAAAATCGTTCAACATGGCAATTAGTATGGATTTGAGGAAACTTAACATACTTTTCCAATTCTAAATTCCAGCAACTATACTAACCAGATGAATTGATTTACTTTCCAACAGTGTCTTAATATATTGTTTATTATTTATGATATTGTCGTTTTACAAATTAAACTATTTTTACACCATAACTATTTCTGTAAACTTATGAAATTGTTCTTTTCCGATTCCCACCTTGAAAATTATTGTTAAAATGATTTACGTAACTCTTAAAACGATTGATTGAACATAAAAAGGCCCAACAAAAAAAAAAAATTAAAATAAAATTAAGTGGTTTGGAACCCTGGACTGATTCAACCTATTTGTATTGCTGATTATATAACTTTCTTTTCTGTTATATAATATGAGGGTCCTTGCGGAAATATACAATGAATGAGATACTTCATATAAATTTTGAAAAATTCAGAAGCTAGAATCAATCGTTTCACTCATAAACAAATAAGATAAATAGTAACAATTATTAATATAAAATATTTAGACACTACAATTTCTATAGAAATTATCTGCTATTGCCTGAGAGGGACGTATTAGGGTGTGGCAGACACTTCCTAGGGTATACCCAGCCTCTAGAAAGTGGGTACAAATGAATATGGCGGCTAAGTATGATGTAGACTTCAAGACCGTTGACAGTGAAACAGGAAGAATCTCTATAAGCATTAGTCGCCAAAGAGTTGTAGAGGTACAGGTTATTTGTGTTTTTCAGCCTTTTCTCTCAAAACTTGAAGTTGAACGCTTCATGAAATGCATTTAAATATAGATTAAAAACAAATCCGTCCGTGCGCGGCTTATTTATATATATATATATATATATATATATATATATATATATATATATATATATATATTTTTTTTTTTTTTTTAGATCTAGTACCTACGTTTTGGTTACCGGCATGATATTAGGGATTAGATCATTGCATAAAAAAAGAGCAAAAATATAAGTGTTCTGGAAAGTCTCTGGAATTAGAATGCAAAGGAATAAAAATGGTTTGAATGGAAACTCCATATATATTTGTATTTTACTATAATGACATAATTTGTAGTTTTGGGAATAATTAATCATTCTGCAGTTATATGCATCGTTTAGGTTAGTTATTTTTAATTGTTAACATGAAGACACTGGAAAGAACAATCTGTATTCCTTCCTCCTCTGAACACTCACCAACCAACAAATTTAAATCAGACCCATTCCTATCGTTTTAGCAGTGGCTAATGACTTAATAAATAGTTCAATATCTATATTATTCAGTCTATTTTATACACAATATCGTGTTGTTAACTATGACATGGAATGCTGTAAAACAAATGATTAAGCTTAAATCACAATATCCTCTAGAACCACTATTTTAAACAATGTGTGTATCATTAAGACCTGAAAGGAAAACAAAAAATATTTGCGAATCTTATTTATTTACCATATATCCTTTCATAACATAGGATATGATTAATATTATTCACTTTGTTATTTAGATTTAGGTCATAACTTCATATACAGTTTGTAGAATATTAGCTAATTACCTATTGTACTATTGTGATACATATAAAAATGAAACAATTATTAATCTATACTAATATTATAAACCTGAAGAGTTTGTTTGTTTTAACGCGCTAATCTCAGAATCTACTAATTCGAATTACAAAATTATTTTTGTTTTAGATAGCCCATTTACTGAGAAAGATTATAGGCTATATAACATCACGCTGCGACCAATAGGAGTGAAGAATCAATGGAAAATTTGATGGAAAATGGGGAATATTAGGAGAAAAAAAAAACATCGCATTCCAATGATTCCAAATGATTTACCTTTTAATTTTAAAATAATTCAATTTCCCGTTAATTTATCTTTTGTAACAATTAATAAATCACAGGTGTAAACATTTAAACACGTACAACCCTGAAGAATGGTCCCTCCCATTTTGCAATGGATAAATAAAGGCATAGAAGAAGCCCTTGAAAGATTACTAGTGCATCCAGCGCATATAGCAATCCTCTTTAGAATACCTCCGGGTAACAGAAGGACAAATGTGACATCTACACGATTTGTAAGCATTGTAAGATAAAAAAAAAAAAAAATTAAACACGTAGGTATCGATTTACGTCAAGATCGGGTTGCGGAGAAAATCAGTATGTTCTTCTGCCACAAGAAAATAAAACTAAAAATGTCATTTACACGGAAGTACTTTGAAATATATTCTTTTAAAAACTTCTTAATAGCGATCATAATAACAGAAATTGACGCAGACGAAGTCGCTTCAGAATATGTCAAAGAAAAGGTGACGTGTACCGAGAAAGGTTTAAATCTGGTTGATGAAATTCCGGTTCTGGGTAACGTCGATGATTTTGTACTGCTAGGGGAAGACAAGGAAACTATACAACTAAATACAAGTGTGTTATGCTAATTAAAACCGTTAAAAAAATAGGACTCGGAATAAATACCGATAAGAAAAAATATATGATTAGCAGCAGAGAAGGTGATATTGATTGATATTAGTGATATTGATATATCAGGCCATAATTTTGAACACGTAGAGAAATTTAAGTATTTTGGTTTAATGATGATGAGAAAAATAAATAAGTCCCGGTCAAAGGTAGGAAATGCGTGTTATTATTCAGTTGCGAATTTACATAGCTCTTTTTTAAAAACTTAAAGGTTAGAATTTATAAAACTATTATTCTCCCAACGGTCCTTTACGGATGTGAAACGTGGCCGCTTACATTAAAGGACGAACAACGGCTAAAAGTTTTCGAAAATAAGGTACTACAGGTAAAATATTTGGTCCAAAGAGAGAGCTACTGGGGAGTATAGAAGGTTGCAGAATGCCGATTTGCACAGCCTATATTTATATAAATCTGTATTATTATATAAGTCATGTTTTATTTCAAGAGTCATTTTTAACTTTAATGGTTAGTAACTTGAAGCATATACATTCATCACTTTAAATCATTTATTATTTCTTTTGATTTATTCGATTTAATTATCAGAACTACAATAATATTTTAATCATATTTAGAACTTTTATTAGCTGTATGTCAATATTTATAAAAGAAAGTACCACTTAATTTTCTGGCCATCGCAGTACCTAAAAAATGACTATAGTTGGGAAGCTAAATTTTTTCCTGGAGGTTCGTCTTAGTGTCTAGGTTTGCAAAAAGGCTGGGTTTGGAAATCTTCGACTTACAGGTGGTTGAAAGGTCTAACCAACACCTTTTGCAAAATTGGTTTTTGAATAACACAAAAACTAAACATATCCTAAAAAATTATAAATACTCATTTGAAACATCAAATTTCTAACAATCTGAACGTATAATCGTCTTAATCTGATATGTATTAGAAAAGGCACAAAGATTTTATAACAAATATATTTAAGCATATTGCTGTTGTTATCTATTCGTTTAACGTCACTTTTATGCTACTATGGCTAATCGTATGATGAATAAGTTTTGCCTATCCAAGTTTAGTTAGGGTAGAGATGTTTTACGAGTTCATGACATAGCAAAGGCTTGGGCAGCTAGTATAGAATATAAATTTAAAATGATAATAAATGGTGGAAATTCCATTTTATGTATTAAACTATAAATGTTACTTACCATGTATTTTAGTTAAAAACTTATTCCGAAAATATGCTTGGGCGATATGACTATTATACAACTAAACCTTAAGTCATGAGAGAGATTAGCAGCCATCGAAAGCATTTTACACAAGATGTCTTGGAATTTTCAACTGGAAGGCTAAAACTCTTCCGCTGTAATAAGAATATTTTTCTTCAGCATGGCTGATAAATCGTGAGTTCACTGTAGAAAGGTAATTTTGATTTTGAATGTTGTAGTGGGTTTAAGCGGGGCCATGGATGTATGGACACTGTAGTGTGTTATTATATTCATTTTGTGAGTTTATTACGTTGATACACGCATATAAATATTGTACTCCAATATTGGCCGTTATTTTAAACCTGATATGCATACAAGTAACAGACATATTGATTTCTTGACGTTTAGATGTACTTAATAAATAATCTCTTGTGACGACAGAGATGCTTCTTTTTAACAAGTTATTAATTTCATTACTACCTCTTGAATCTCGGCCTTTTTTAATTGCCGGTTTCAACACATTAACATCCTAAAATCAGAATTTGTTAACAAATTTTCTTTTTATGAAATTTAGTCTATCATAACTATGAAATCTTTGGCTTTAAACTAACTTTTCTGTGGACTTCTCCAGCTTGTAGTGACATTGGAAATAAGCCTTACCAATTATTAAAAAATCTATTTGCAATACTATAGTTATATATATATATATATATATATATATATATATATATATATAAGTTAAGATCGCTAGTATGACCGTATTAGGCTTAATACCCTTGTTGGTTGTAAACAAGACCCTTAATGTATATATTAAGACGGAATAAAGTCAGTTCTGTTTTCAGTCTATACGAGTGTGGTTCTTAATCCCCGTTCCTTCTATACTTAATAGCCGCGTACGTTAACTGGTGCCGAAACCCGTGTTCACGTGATCAAGATCTTAGTTCGTTTTTCTTTTGTTTATTTATTTGTTATTGTTATTGTTATCGTTTTTTCTTCTTTAATAATTTTTTTTTTAACTTTAAAAACTATTTTTTTTTATTTAAAAAAAAAAAAAAAAAAAAAAAAAAAAAAAAAGACTTAATTTTTTTTTCTTCACGTAATTTCGAGATGGCCGAAGCAGTAATAAGACCAGCCGTTCTGAACTTGCCGACGGAACCGGAAATAATACCTCCATTGCCAAGAGATACGCTCGCAGAGGCCCACGCGAACACCTTGGCTTGGATGAGGGTTCGGGCGGCCACTGCCCAGGACTTACGGAAGGCTGTCTCCGAGCTGGAGAGATTCGATGGAGAGGTCGGTGAACTAAATCACTTTTTGAAAGGTGGTGACCGACTGATGGCACGGATAGAGGTGAAGATTGCTGAGCGCTTGGTCGACCCGGGTGACGCTCAATCGATTAAAGCTGACCTCGTGTGCCGAGTAAAAAGGAGTGTGCTCAATCTTATCCAGGCTGACGAAGAAACTCCGTGGTTAGTGATAAAGGAGCGGTTGAAGAAGGATTATGGCGGTGGGAGATGGACGACCGAAGAAGATATTTTCCTCATGTTTCGAGAGGTAAAGCGGCCTCGTCAGAGTAACGGGCAATACGCGGGGGAGCTCCTAGCCCGCTATAATAAAATTACAGAAAAAATGAGGGAAGTGATTGACGTGCCTGGGGTGGAGGCAAGGATGGGGTTTTTGTCTACCATCTTAATGGTACAACTAGCCCGGGAAACGGGAAGAAAGGAAGGGCATCCGACAGACCGAACGTTTGTCGAGTGGGCCCAGGAAATGATTGATGCTAGTGCCCGGGAAGAAGAAGCGCGGATGGAGGTAGACGATCACGGCTGGAGCAGAGTGGCCTATCGCAAACCCAGAGTCATACAACCGGCTTGGAAAAGAAGAGATGCGGGGAACATAGAAGAGAGAGATTAGCGCCTGAGGGGAGAAGGCTAGGCTCTCGAAAACCGAGACCTAGCGGAAGAGAGAGGAGCGGAGGTGCCACGGGTGTGGGAAATCTGGACACCTTGTTGCACAATGTCCTCGAACCAAATGTTTCGAATGTGGTGGAGAGGGGCATATTGCGCGGCAGTGCCCGTACATGTTTAGGCGCCAGGAATCATCAAGGGTAGAACCCATGGAAGTTAACGCTCAGAACTTATGGCCAAGAAGTAGAGCGCTTTCTGAGTCGACTGGAACCTCGGGATCGTCTGAGACTGAGTGTGAGGAGGAGGTGAGATCAGGGACCAGCGGAGTCGAAGGAAGAAGGAACACCCGTCGGAGCGGACAACGGCGAGCGGCGACAAGAAGGAGAGAACGCGTTACGGCCTGAGGTGAGTGGCAGGAGTGGGGCGACCGCGCGTTAGTCAACAACAGCGTGAGGAGCGGGTGCGGCGGTCTGCCCATCATCCGAGTTGCTGGAGTGAGGTGCCTGGTGGACACAGGGAGCTCCAGCACTATCCTGAGTCGAGAGGCAGCGGAACATCTGTGCGGCGGCAGGGCGACACTTCAGATTCAGGTATGTGCTTGTAAACTAATCACTCTGGGTGGTCCTTGCGAAGTAGTTGGGGAAACGGTAATGGCGTTAGATAGGTGGGACACGGAAGGAGGCCGTTTACCGATACACATCGTGAAGGGGATGCCGCGCGAGTATGAAGGTATTATAGGTTGCGACCTTCTAGGGAAATTAGGAGCGAAAATCAGAACCGTGAGGGGACGGTGGAAAATAAGGATAGGAAAGAGGAGGTATAATTGCCAAGAGTTCGTGGAAAGCGGTAAAAGGATAGGGGCGGTCGATCGCACTGTGGATTGGAGGAAGGGATTAAGGGATGAATATGATGACATATTCTTTAGGGAAGGCGATATATTGGGAGTTACCGGAGTGACTGTCCATGAAATCCCTTTGAAACAAGAAATCGTGACATATGTGAAAGAGAGGAGGTACCCACAAGCGTTACGAGAGCACATCAGGGAGGAGATAGAGACTTTAAAGAAACAGGGTATTATCGTCAATAGTACCTCTCCATATAATAGTCCTCTGTGGGCGGTAAAACAGAAGAGTGCGCCTGGTGAAGAAAAGTACAGGGTGGTCATTGACTACAGAAAGCTTAATGAAAATACTGTTGACGAGCGGTATCCCATTCCTAGGTTTGAAGACATCTTGGATAGGCTGAGTGGGGCAACAGTGTTCAGCACACTTGACCTTAAAGCTGGATATCACCAGATTAGGATGCATCCTAGGGACCAGCACAAGACAGCTTTCACTTACGAGAGGGGTCATTACGAATTCACTAGGATGCCGTTCGGGTTGAAGAATGCACCTATCACAATCCAGCGGCTTATGGATGAGTTTCTGCGGGGTATCAACGAATCATTTTGCCAAGTGTATATGGACGACCTTCTTGTCTTCAGCAAGTCGGAAGAGTCGCACCAAGAACATTTGCGAAGGGTATTTGAACGGGTTCGTGAATTCGGGTTGAAATTGTCAAGAGAAAAGTCAAAAATAGGTATGGAGAAAATTAACTTTTTGGGGCACACCATCTCCAAGGAGGGAGTGAAACCGGACAAAAGTAAGGTAGAGGCGCTACAAAGAATGGCTATTCCCAGAGATGTAAGAGGAGTCCGACGATTGCTGGGATCATTAAATTACTATCGGCGATTCGTTCCGGAGATGGCAGAATACCTTGTTCCCCTTAACAATATGCTAAAGAAAGGAAAAGTGATCTTGACGCCTGAAATGGAAACTAACATTCAGCGATGTATGGCACGTCTGCAGGAGGAACCAGTTTTGGCGTTTCCTGATTTCTCGCGGGAATTTACCATTACTACTGACGCGAGCGAGTACGCGTTGGGGGCCGTATTATCGCAGGATGGGCTTGGTGGTGATAGACCTATAGCGTATGCTAGTAGGCGCCTTACTGACGCAGAATCACGATACAGCGCCTTAGAGAGGGAGCTTCTCGGGATCGTGTGGGCCGTAGACCATTTCAGACCATACGTCTACGGGAGACGATTTCGGATTCTTACCGACCATCGGCCGCTCCAATGGGTAGGAAAATTAAAAGAAACTTCTTCACGGATTACCAGATGGAAGGAGTTATTAAGCCAATATAATATTGACATAATCTACAAACCGGGGAAGGAGAATGTTGTGGCTGATTGGCTCTCCCGGGCGATAATGGTAAACGCGGTTGAGGAAGAGAAACAGGGAACATCCGCAGGCGTGGGACAATTTCTACAAGAAGAGACACCAGAAAGAGAAGTGGATCAAGCGACACCAACCGAGGAGGAGACCCAAGAAGAGGACAGTTCCACGGACGATCGCCCTGTAGAGATAGAGGAACAGGAGTCAATCATTAACGATAAGCGGCGCCAAATTATATGGATAACCAGGACCTCTGGGCCAACAAAGGTTGAGTACGAGCGATACGGAAAATGCTGCATCACAAGGATCTGGTCAACTCCGGGCTTAGGGAAGACCTGATTTGTCGTTCGCTCAAAGACGCGTCGAAACCAGGAATGCTTCACCACCTCTATGTTGGAAATGCGGTTGTTTGGGAGAAGATCAAGCGCCTTTGGAGAGATGAGCGGATCGGTATGGACCGGACTTTTATCCGTTGTACACTACGGGTAGAGACCCTGAAAGATGAGGAGAGCCAGCGAGAGGTAACGTTAGCTTACCATCAGGGTAAGACCAACCACCGGGGAATACAGGAAAGAAAATCTAAAATATTATCTAGATCATTATAACGCGATGATTAAAGAGGAAAAAATAATTAAAAAGTAATCTATATGGTCAAGCCACAACTTCTATGAGATGTGATTCCCTGATAACTCGGTTATTATTGATGATAGAGAAAAAAAATGTAGGGTGTTCTGGAATCAGGAAATTTTATTTGAATGAAAATCAAAAGAAAATAGTAACGCTGTCTCGTATAATTGCTTTTGGTTTATTTTTTTCCAAAATTAACCTTTGTAATCGACCAAAAAAAAAAACATTTCATATTTAAGACACCAATACAAGATGTTAAAGCGAATTTTTCATCAAAATCGAACGTGGAGAGCCACTTTATACCATACATTGTGCACATTTTTACGATTTTCTCAAAAACGGCTTTGTCGATATTTAAAGTTTTCTTTCTCCAAAGTACATTTAATTTTGCAGATTAAAAAAATAAATATCATATCATCTTGTAAGCATAGATAAAAAGCGGGTAAATATATAACCTGAAAGGATCCGATATGCAACTAAAGGTGAAAAAAGCAAAACTATTTATTTTAATGCAATTTTTGTGGTTTTGAATATACTAACAGTAATATAGATGTATAATATACCGTTGGAAAGCTAAAAAATTGTAAAAGTTAATGGAGAGAGATAAAACGCCGATAAAACAACAGGTGGTTCTTGTAGAAAAAATATAGTACAATATATTATTTAATTTAAAAAAAATTGAAACTTAACGTAATTAATTCTTTGAATTTTTTTCATCTCTGTATTTAAAAATTCTTAAATTGATTTTAACAACGAAGGTAAGTGAGCGCACCAAAGTTCTATTTATTTATTATCATACGTGGCATTTCAGTCAGATCGCAGAAATACAGACGACCTTTTTATAAAATAAATAAAATCGTCACATAATATTGTCAAAATAATTAAAAGTTCTGAACTGAGTATTTGAAGAAAATAATGCTTGTTACTTTCATTAACCTTTATAGGAAATATATAGTGAGGGAAATTATTGCGATCATGAACATTTTTGAATTCCAGTTTTCAATGGAAATACACGTGGTTGACCTGAAGAGCGACTTTATACAGGCATTTTAAGATTTTCTCAAAAACGGCCTCAACGATGTATTTGGTTCGAAAGCTTAAGCTTTTAGAATTTTTTTTTATTATTATACTTATACCTCATTATTATACGTAAAAATTTAATATTGTTGTATTATTTAATCTAAATCATGTCCTCAACAAAACTAAATAAAGTTTTTATTAATTTAACTTCTTTTTTTTCAACTTTAAGTTTATTAAATAGTTCTTAAATTGATTTTAACAGCCGCGGTAAGTGAAAGTTGTCCGCACCAGATTTTTTTTTTTTTTTTATCTGACCTGTCTATTCTTATTTAAACTTTCAGGTTCTTGAAATCAGAAGAGAAGCTAAGTATAGTATGATGAAATAGGAATTAAAATTCCCAGCTTTTAACCTTGCTGTTATTTATTATTTTTTATTTCGTTTCCACTGATCCAAAGAAAAGAAATGAAGAATGTCAGTACAATTTTTTTTTTAAGCTGCCTATGTTTCTGAAACATTAATTACTAATCTTATGTCGTTTCGATGAATACATTCATACACAAATATTGTGCCCAGGGGAAAGTTAGTGACCGATTTGAATTCCTAATAGACCAAGATCTTGTGTGAAAAAATCGTCATTTTAGTAAAGCTATAAATGACCATATTTCTAGATATAATCGTTTTGATAACTTCATTAAAATAACTGTCATGGAAAAAATTATATTTTATTTTCCAAAATCCTGAAAACTAATTTATAATTAGCGATTTGTTGCTTATTTATCGTCAGATTTATAATAAAAAGTTTATGACAAAACGTAAAGTAAATATTGTATATTTTTATAAACTATTTGATAATTATTTATGAATATATGGATCAAAATCACTAAGGTGGCAACTTTGCTTTCCTTGCAAATAAATGCCTAACTTCAGCTTTTCTTACAGAAATGATCATTTCTGAGTTTTTTACAGGATTCATATTAACTATACCTTATATATTTTACTTCAAAAGTAACAAATATTCATGATTATTTTAAAATATAGCTACAAAAATTCATTCCGGGAACCGCGTCCCAAGTTGTGCAATCTTCAGAAACCTGAACACTGATAACATACATACAATTAAATATATTTAACGGTCCTTCTTAATTATTGTCTTTCAATTTTATCTATTATAAAGTAAAAATGTGTATCGTTAAAGAAAGAAAATAAGACAGAAATAAATCATAATATAATGTTCTACAATTTAAGCATCATTTCAGTGAACGGAGTTTTGATTGGCCGAAAAAAATTATGTTTTTGAACATGGCTTGAAGATATTTATAGTAAAGTGTAGTGGAAGATGTAAAAAAAAGTGGCTGTTTAGAGATATCTTTACCAAAATAATTTAATATTGAGGAAAAAAAATGTATAGTTTATATATTGAATAGCTATGTGAAGTATTTTTCATTAACCAAGCCGGACATGGCGTAAAAGATAGCTGCCGGCTTGAAAAAAAGCGTTTTTATTTCAAAAAGTCATTCCGGAAGCGGTGATTTTGGAAAAGTTCCCGGGCATGACGGAGCATTCTTGAAACTACTATTTAATTAACCAAGTGATATCTGTAATAAATATTTGTTAATTAATTTAGTGTAAGTTGTGCTAACGTGGGTTTTAGCAATATGTAGTCACATGACGCTGAAAAATATAAAACGGGGTGAAGACAAATTCATACAGCTCCGTTTGTAGCAATTTTTTATTATTTTCATTAGTAAAATTTTGTAATTGACCAAAAAAAAAAAATAAATAAATAAAATTACCCCCCCTTCCCCGCCTCAAAAATTTGAATTACTAAAATTCGGTTCTCCTAATTAATAAATAAAAAAATACAATATTTTTTATCTTTGTGATATTGCATAGATTATTAAATTCTCTACAAAATAAAATAAAAAAATCATAGAAAACTGGTTCAGCGCTAGCAGAGATAAGCATTTAGAAATCAGCAGTAGTGATATGCCATTATCCTTTAAATTATTGCTTTTCATATTACTTAATTGCCTATCAACAGTGATATAAATAGTTATACCCTAATATTGTTATTTGGAAATTGGAAAAAACATTGTGTAATAATTTGCAGCGTTTTTTTAAACGTTTGTTTTTGCAATGTCTTAAGAGATTTAACAGGGTCAAAGAAATGCTCAAGTTATATTTTAGTTTTATTTTAAACCTCACAAAAACCTTATTTACTGACTTACTAATTCAAAAAGGTAATTCAATGAGTGGTACTCAATTCTATGCTATGCCGAGGTACATATTGTTTAAACAGAAGTTTTGTGATCATTTAACCTGATTTTAAATTTAATAGGTGCTAAGTATTTTCATCATAAAACTGAAGTCGAAATTTGCCAACTTAGTTATTTTGACCCATATATAAAAATTTTCATTTTAAAAGATGATTTAAAAGTTAAATTTTTCTTTATAACTCTCATTTACGTAAAAAATTATTGGATTTCGGAGCTATTTTCAATTAAATATCTTACCGAAACCAAAGGTTGAGAGTGAAAAAATTAAACGAGGCGGAATTAGCCGCCTACATGGACGAAGCTAATCGTATGGAATTAGGTGTTACGGACAATTTTAGTGCCTGGGAAGTTGTGACAGGAAGAAAAAGAAATAGCATAGCAGACAGGGATACTCGGAAACAACAGCGCACGGAGTCAGAGGTGCCCACTAGTAATAGTTTTGCAGTCCTCTCTAGTTTTAATAAAGAGCAAAGTAATTCATCATCTAACTCCAAACCACCTCCTATTTTTGTTACTGATGTACAAAATTATGCAGCTTTGGTCGCTTATCTTCAAACTAACACTAGCCCTAATTCATTTTTACTAAAAACAACTTATAAAGGAGTAAAGGTATATCCTCAAACTCCTGATGACTACAGAAAACTTGTTAGTTGTCTTAAGAACAGCGGAGCTGAATTCCATACATATCAGGTCCCTGATGACAAAAATCCAAGAATAGTTATTAAAGGTCTAAAACACAACATACACCGTTAAAAAAAGATCTTGAAAACCACGGATACCAGACCGTAGCAATTACCAACGTAATTTCACGGTTTAAGCAGCCATTACCAATGTTTTTTATTGATATCACTAAACATTCGTTCAATGAAAAGATTTTCGATATAAAAACAATATTCTATACCAAGGTAGTCATAGAGGAACCTAGAAGGAAAAGAATCCTCCCACAATGCATTAGATGCCAAAAATACGGTCACACCAAGACCTATTGCAAACCACGCACCATGGTGCGTAAGGTGTGGACAAGGGCATGAAAGTTCCAAAACCCGAGATACGATTGAAATACGATCGCGAAATGCGCGAATTGCCAAGGGGAACATCCCGCAAACTATCGTGGGTGCCACAACACTGAAGGATTTGAGATCACAAAGAAATCTGAGGAGCCATCAGCAAAAACGTATTCCACCTCCTCCATTAAATCCAAAAGAATACCCCACTCTTTCGAAATCAATCCCACCAAGCAGTTTTCATCAGCTGTTGCAAGCAGCAACAATCATCTCAACGGCAAGCTCCCGTGCAGCAGCAGGTATCAGCTCGTCACCAGATAGCAGTGAAACGAGCTACATCCTCGGGACTACAGTCTGACCAATCTACAGAAGGTATGAGGCGGGAAAATATTCAGCAGCCAACTTCAGCTGATTATATCCCACCACAATTGGACCAGCTACTAAGCGGTCTGAGTAATCTGACCCAGCCTCTTTTTAGCCTTCTACAGCAGCTCGTAACACAGGTAACACAAGCCATTTGCCCTCCTAATGGCCCGTAATCAGCTGACTGGGGGCTCTTTGTCCATCCGTCTTTGGAACGCGAACGGACTACTACAACATAGGACAGAATTGGACATATACTTACATGAAAAACGTATTGACATTGCACTGATCACAGAGACACACCTTACACCACGATCAAAATTTGGTATTTCAGGTTACTTGACATACAGAACAGACCATCCGGACAACACAGCACACGGCGGGACTGCTATCCTCATTAAGACACCACTCAAACATAACCTTTTACACTTACCAACTGCACCTGACATTCAAACTACTGGCATTACACTACACACAAAACACTACGTGATAAGTATAGCTTCGGTGTACTGTCATCCAAGATATGTACTGACATCTTCGGCGTTTCACAATTATTTTCAAACCTTAGGACGTTGCTTTATAGCAGGCGGCGATTTTAACGCAAAGCACCAATTTTGGGGGTCACGTCTTTGCATCCTTAGGGAAGAAATCTGAGGGCTGCCATCCACGAGCTTTCATTAGACACTATATCACTAGACACACCAACCTACTGGCCAACCTCGCAACGGAAAACACCGAACTTACTGGACTTATTTATGACCAAAGGACTACGTACCATACGTTACTCAATAAAAACGATCTCTGATCTTTACTCTGATCACTCTGCCCTACATTTGGTCGTTCTCGACGAACCATGCAATGCGCAAAGGGTGCCCACGTTTATAAATAGCGGATTGGACTACGATCTATACCGAGAATTTCTTGAAACAAATCTCTCAATACCCAAGTCCATCAAAACAGAAGCCGAATTAGAAGAGGCAGTGGAAATATTTACTAAATGTGTTCAAAGAGCAGCATGGTCATCATCTCAGAAGATAACATCGAGATTAGATCATTTGCCAAAATACCCTCAATACATAAGGGACTTGATCACAGCAAAGAGAAGAGCTCGTAAGGTGTGGCAGACTAACAGACTTCCTTCTGACAGACAAAACTTTAACAGACTGAACAACGAACTTAAACGACAAATATAAATATAATTCAAAAATTTCAATAGAACTAACTATGATGCCTTTTTAAACAACCTATCAACTGACGATGGAATCTTGTGGAAGGATATCAAGAAATTGTTGAAACATCGAAAGGTGTCAGCACCAGTGCGAAAAGTAGATGGTAGATGGGCCGTGTCAGATAGAGAAAAATCTGAAATTTTTGCTGATCATCTTTCCTCTGTTTTTTTACCACCTACTGACTACCCTAATACAGAACATGAAAACTTAGTTAAAAGTACACTGGACATTCCACTACAGCTGACACTACCTCCTACATCATTCACTCTTTCACAAGTCGCACAATAAATCAGACACTTAGCTAAAAGAAAAGCCCCTGGTTATGATTTAATAACTACCGAGGCGCTCCAACTGGTGCCCAAGAAAGTTCTAATGTTCCTCACGACAATATACAATTGCAATCTTAGGACAGCTAAATTCCCAGTACAGTGGAAATATTCAATCATAAAAATGATACACAAAAAAGACAAAGACATGTACAAACCCTCTTCTTATAGGCCTATTAGTCTCCTTCCCATATGTTCTAAACTTTTTGAAAAATTAATTTATAAAAGATTAGTTGACATATTGACTGAGCAAATAATAATACCTCACTATCAATTCGGTTTTCGCATGTCACACTCAACGACACGCCAATTACACAGAGTTACTGACTTCATTGCAGGGGCACTAGAAAAAAAGCAATACGCAACTGGAGTATTTTTGGATGTTGCCCAAGCGTTTGATAAAGTCTGGCACGAGGGGCTTCTCTTTAAACTCAAGAACGTACTACCTTACACGTACTATCTTATTATACACTCTTTTTTCTCTGATAGGTTTTTCTCTGTTCGGCAGGGCTCAGAAACTTTTCAATCCGACCAGTCTTGGCAGTAGTACCGCAAGGATCGATACTTGCTCCGCTGCTATACATTGTATACACCAATGACATTGTATACCAACTCACCCCACCACATTGACTGCAACTTACGCGGACGATACTGCAATTTTAACATCAAACGACGATCCTATACTGGCCTCACTGACTCTACAAAATCACTTAATGATACTACAAAATTGGTACAATCTATGGAAAATTCGTTTGAATCACGACAAATCAAAACACGTAACGTTCACACTACGACAAAACACTTACCCACCATTTTTTATCGACAACAACCAAATTCCTCAGACCAACTCTGTACATTACCTAGCACTGACACTCGATCGGATGACTTGGGGCCCACATGTCAAGATGAAAAGACAGACTCTTAACTACCGACTGAAATTACTATACTAACTTTTATCTAAATCTTCAAAATTAAAAATTAGACAGAAACTGAATACATACACATACCTTTTTAAGCCAAAATGGACTTATGCTTCACAGATTTTTGGTTCAGCAAAAAAGACTCACATACAAAAATTAGAATCATTTCAATCCAAAATTTTAAGACTCATAACGACAGCTCCTTGGTACGTAAGCAACAGAACCCTACATACGGACTTACAACAACCAACAGTTGACCAACATATACGAACACTCTATACTCGTATTCACAGTAAACTTAACGGACACGACAATAAACTGATTGTCAATAGCTGAAATGCCAGTCAGAAGAAGGCTAAAGAGAAGCTGGATGAGGGATATCCTCAGATAAAATAAAGCCATGGAAGGGATGCTGCTGGGCATTTACCTTCTTCATGCCTACCATGCCTGATCTCAATTTGTACAGCACATTTGCTGATTGTCAGATACATTCTGACAGGCGTGAATATAGATATAAAGAGAAAAAAAAATGTGGTAAATTTTAACCTGTATAAATAGAATCTAATCTTACTTGATCCCCGTCGCTTGGTAAGGAAATCATGAGGAAAAATCAATAAAACAAAAATATTGATGGCATTGGGGCATACTCTCAGATCTATCGAATTCGGATACCTGTATCCTTTGCAATCATCATTAGCCTGATAACATAGAAAGACAAAATAAAGTGCTAGAATTATTAGCTAAAATAAAAATAATGTTGTACGGAATCTTGTTAAGGTGTTTCCATTGTTCCAAAGTTAATACTACGAGATTTTTAAAAAAGAAAATAGTTTCTTTATTTTCTCACAAACTTACGGAACATAAAAATGATTTTTAAAGTTTTCATCATTTCTCTGCAATACAAATGTTCAAGGTTTATACATACACACACACACACACACACACATATATATATATATATATAGAGCTATGTATTTTGTTCTTACCTGCCGCATGTTTAACGGGGGTTTCATCAAGCTAGGGGGTGAGGACGTGGAATTGATACCAGAGTTAAAAACTCCCCCCCCCCCTCTCCTCTGGACAATTTTTCTTTGCATATGAAGAACGGCAATTACTATACTCGTTTCCCTCCACGTTTTTCTAAAAGCTTTCCTTTTTAGTTTTTTTAAAACAGATTTATATTCGTATCATCATCAATCTCGACGTTCTCACTCAATCAGATTTGTTACTGATACGTCTTGTCATGACATGAATTATCAACTATTTATTATATACAAGAAGGTTGTAACCAAAGTAATCAAATGTTTCCGAAAATATATAATTATAAATTGGGACAATTTTGAGCAGATGATTTATAAATTAAACGAAGAAATATATGGTAAAAAAAAAATAAATGAAAAAGCTTTACCAGCAGAATCTTGTTTGTGATGGAAACGTTGACTAATCAATATCAGCGTTGATGAGATCAAAATAATTTTAGATTAGATTGGCAGTTAATACTTAAATCCTAGTAGTTTTTTTTTATTTAAAAAGAAATTCTAGGACATCTAAAATTATATTTCTAAAAATAAATGTATGAATAAAAAGAAAGGGATCATTATAGCATAAAAATATTGATTGGTTGTTTGAGCATCCATATAAATAAATATTATTTCAATACCATATAACTAAAATACACACTAACAGGTGAATAGACCATTATGTATGACCATCAGGTACTCGTTAAAGATCCCTATCCTAATAAAACCTGGATAGGCAAAATTTAGGACTCCCACTGTAGCATCGTCCGATTAGCCATAGTAGCATAAAGTGACGTTAAAGAAATAAATAAAAATAGACCATTATGAATAAAATTGAAATGTAAAATTGATTTATATTTTCTCCCAATAATATCAGAGAAAGGAGCAATAAACTAATAATAATTTACAACAGTTAATTAGATTCGAAAAAAATCTTAAATCTTCTTGTTCTTTTTTCTAAACTATTTTTTTTTGCTTTCTTTATAGCATAATTTCAAAGAACAGTTTTTAATATCTATCATTTATCAGCAGATAATGGTATATGAATGGTTATCATGGTAATATTTCACAATAAAAAAAGTTGATCACTGGCTACAATATGTTGAAGAAAAAGTTACGTGACAAACAAAAGTTTCACAAAAAACAAAGTTCATGATAGCGACATGATATAATATCTATATTATTCGCCAAAGAACCGCAAATATTATGATGATGAAAACCAATCAAAGATAATAAAAAGAAAGAAAAGATAATCACTAAACAACTGTAAAATGTTCTTTTTATTCGGTTATTGAGATCCTGTTATACAACTGGTTTAAATATTACGTTACTAGGAAAGACAATAAGGGTGGATTTGGTTTCTTTAAAAAACCGCTAAGAGGTTTTGAATTTCATCAACGGACTTTTTATTTATATATTAAAATGTAGAAAGAGCATGATCAGCATTAATAACAAACAAACACTTAAAAAGTGTCATTATAATTAGTAAACCTAATTTTCTATTATCCAAGTGAATCAATCGGCCATTTAATATTCACATTGAATAAACATTCCCAGCCTATAATTTTTTTCTGAAGGAAGATTAGAGAAAATAACATGAGCATGAATTACCATCATTGTAAACGGTGCGTAACAAAAATATCTACCATAGCAAAAGACTAGGAAAAATACATTAATGGAGAATTGTTATGTATTGGTATAAGCTCATAGTTATAAGTTTTTGAATCTTTTGGACTCCACAGTTTGCGAAGTTTGCCTTCAAAAGTCTACTTTAGAATTCTAGGAACAAGAGTGAGGAAAATTGTCGATTGCCAACAAGGAGAAGAACAGTATGGCTTTACGAATCAGAGAAGCATGCATAATCTCATTTTCACGATGTGACCAACAACAGAAATGACTGTTGAGAAGGACAGCTTTTGACTGAGTGGAGAAATGAGACATAGAAGGACACTGTCTAAGTGGGGTGTAGACCGTGGAACAAACTTGGCAGTGATGAGTACCTATAAAAAGATGAGGAACGAGATCAGAACCAGAATCCTCATTTCAAAAGAATTTGGAACAGCACTGGCTATCCGACAGGCTAGCCTGAGTCCATTGCTTTTCTTCTTGGTTATCGACTTGGCACTAAGGAGAACCAAGCCTATATAAGGAAATTCCAGCTGGCGCACAGGAACCTGCACCTGCCAAATATTCACTGTCGACATCGTCTTTCTAGCTGCCAATGATCGAGACCTCCAACATAACATAAATGTCCTCCAAGAGCAATAAACCACCATAAATATGGAGATTGGTCCGAGAAAGACTAAATGCATCCAAATTGGAATGAAATCCCGACGGATAATGAGAGTAATAAAGGTTGGAGGAGAGAGATTAGATCAGATCACCAGTTTCAAATATCTGGGAGCTCATTTCAATAAGAGTGGCTATATAGACAAGTAAGTGGCCAAAGAATTGGAGCAGCAGGCAAGATGTTCTGAATGGTCAGGCGGGGTTTCCCTGGGGAGAAAAGAGGAGATAAAATGGACCAAGATAGTCCATAAATCGACATTCCTCCCTGTTCTATCGTACTCGTCAGAATCGTGGACCCTCACCTCAAAACACAGGAGTCAGATACAAGCGATGGAAATGAGGTATCTACGAAAAATAGAGAGGGAAACAAGGAAAGAATAAGGAACGCCACCATACGGGCTAATCTCGAAGTCAAACCGGCGGGAACCATACTGGAGGAGCAAAAACTAAGGTGGTTTGGACATTTTCTTAGGATGGATCTGGATAGAAGTGCCAGGAATACCTATGAGACCCGCAGGGAAGGAAAAAGGTCCAGAGGAAGGCCTCGCAGGACATTGTAAAGGAGGCATGCAGTAGGCGTGGAATAGATTGGAACAGGAGAGTAGAGTTGGTGCAGGAAAGAGACATTTGGGCCAGACTCGCTCCATTAAACGAGTTTATTACTTTTCAAGAAAACTAACTCTAGCATTGGCGTATGGTCATTTTTGACACATGTATTTTTTTCATATGTTTTTCCATAAACTCGCGATAACTCGTGTCACTTTAATTTATTTTTGTTTTGTAATTATAAAAAGTCCTTATAAAAAAGGTTCAAGCGCTATTAAACGAGTCACACAGGTATGAGTTGGCACGTGTAAGAAAAAACACACACAGCTGTTGTTGAACTTGACTGTAAAATAAAAGTGGACTGTAAAGAAATTATATTATTCTTAATAAACAAATAACCCTTCTTTTAACCTTCCTTATAGCTTATTATGTTCAATAATAAACTTTTGTAATAGGATAATAAAAATAAATAAATAACCCTCACATACTATCAGATTTTAGGTTTTAAGTTAGGTTGAACCGAAATAATAAGCAAATCAATTTCATAAATAAATAAACAAGGAAGAGTATACTTTTGTACATTAATTGTTGAAATTCTTCTTTCTTAAATTTAATTTGAAAATTAATATATTTTTACTTTCACTTACCTATATATGAAATATATAGTAAGGGAAAGTATTCCGGTCGTGAAAATTTTCGAATTCCAGTTTTCAACGGAAATACACGTTTTAGGGTCTCCTGAGTCCAAATGACCAAATCCCGCAAAAAGGTCTGTGTTCGTGTGTGAAAACTCTCGCGCGTAAACGAAAAGTCCTATAAAACTGAAATTTCACGCCCGAGATGTTACACAAACTTTTTTAACGAAATCGGCTAACCAGAAGAGCCACTTTATACCATGCATTTTGCACGATTTTCTCAAAAACGCCGCTAAGGATTTTAATTAAACTTAAATATCGGTGTAAAATTTGATAAGCTTTAATACGATGTAGGCTTTATTCTTATTGAAACATTCTGACAAGGCTTAAATACCGATATGTTAAATTTTCTTCTTCTAAAGTACCATTAATTTTATAGATTTGAAAAAAAATAGGTACATCAACTTGTCAGCATTGATAAATAACAGCTAAATATGAAAGTTGAGCGAATTTGATAAACAACTAAAGGAGAAAAGTGCAAAAATATGTTAAGGAAACAGGGCACTTAACATATCTTAAGTTATATGCCCTCTAGCAGTCAGGATCATTATCTAGAGCACAATGCCATCTAGTGGCAGCCAGAGGCAAGGGACTCCCTGCCAAAAATTGTATGTAATGGCGAGGTAAGTGAAAGTCGTGTGTTGTCCGCATTTTTTGGTATACCTATGATATGATAACATGATATGTCGTAAAAGATGTTTTTGTAAGAATTATATATAGGTGGAATAATCAGGAATCAGTCATTTTTTAAAAATTTTGATGAGCATAAACATGAGCATAAACTCATGTGCTTAAGCTCGGACATGGCTCAGTAATATCCTGATGATGGCTCACAAGCTTGAGCCGAAACGTTGGCAAAATTAAAAATTTTCAAAAAATGACTGATTCCTGATTATTCCACCTATAATAGTTTTTGTAAGAAATTATATGTTTTTTTTGTTTTTTGTTTTTTTCTTCTTCTTTTTGGCACTGATCTCTCCATACAGCCAGGAGCAGCACATCATTACTAAGTATTTACAGCAAGAGTTGCAATCAGGATTTTTAATTTCATCCTATATATATTTCTTTATTGCGTTAAGGACCTGTGTCACCCTTACTATTTCATCATATTTTCTTGTAGTCAGTAAATGTCCATACATATTTAATTTATTGCAAAAATCCAGAACTTTCTATCTCTTGGTCTCATACGCTGGGCACACCAGAATTATGTGCTGCAGAGTCTCATTTTTATCAGATTTGTCACTCTTGGACGAGGTAAGGACCCCAATGCGGTGCAGGTTTTTGTAAAAATTGTAAGTTGAAAAGTTAAAAATTAAAGAATATTTTCCAAACAAAATCGGTAAATATTTTAAAATATTTATCAGTAAATTTATCAGGACAATTTTTTTTTTTTTTTTTTTTTACAATTAGGAGAATCGGCCCATCCTGGTTTTTATCTGGCTGACCTTGTAATACAGTCGAATCTCTAAATCTTGTTTGATTTTATTTTACCTAGAAAATAAAAATAAAATAATAAATAGAGAAATTGTTTTCATTGTATATTATGTTGCAAAAAAACAAAAAAAAAAAAAAAACTTTTTTTATTTTATATACTATTTTAATTTTTATAGATTCAAAAATGTTTTATGACACAGACGCAGCGTCCTCTATCATTGAACAACGTTTCGTTTTTTGTTTTTTTTTAAATACGAACGAAAGTTAAATTATTTGGATATTGTTCAATCAATATTGTTTTTTATAAAAATCGGTCAAGGCGTTTCACAGGAACTCAAACACCGCGACATAAGATTTATATATATGTTATACATCTCTCTCTCTCTCTCTCTCTCTCTCTCTTATATATATATATATATATATATATATATATATATATATATATATATATATTATTTATTTATAAAGGTAGAAAACAGATGAGAAAAATACTTGATTCAAAGTTGTAACTTCTGATATATAAAAATGGAACATCATTCACAAAAATAACTCATGCTCGTCACACAAATAGGAATGGTATCAGGACATCCTGACGGTCAATGACATAGCGGAAGATGTGAATTCGCACTGCATCTATATGGATTATGCAAATCCTAACGGAGGAAAAGAGAAAAAAATCTCTACTCGAGTCTTTCCATCCATACAAATGTAGTTATTTACATATATCATCAGCGCTCCAATAGTATATTTATAGTCCAATAATATTTATTCGGAGTAATTATATTTTCACTTACGTTTATATAATATAGAGTTTTGATCGATTGAATACAAGTATTCAACGAAAATATACAATTTCATGTCTCCTGAATCCTGGAAACCAAGGATCACAAAATGTATTTTCACCTATGAAATGAAAACAGTTTTTATTCTGGGATCAAGTCTCTTTAGAATAATAAACAATCAACAAAAGAAATCCTTATGGTTTATACTTAAAAATAAAAATAAAAATAAATAAAATAAATATATATATATATATATATATATATATATATATATATATTTATATGAAAATAATCAAAGATGAAATATTCATTATATCTAGAAAACCTATGTGTATATATAAGAGTAGATTAAAATAAAAAGTTGACCGAAAATGAAATTTCATATTTGTTAACTTCTGATTTCCGATTAAGATATTAGAGCAACTTTTTTACGGACTAAGCGATATAAATATGTATAAATAAATATTAGTTATCAAGAAATTAAAGATAATCCAATTAAAGAGGAGATATGTTTTCCTATTTTTTAACGTATTGGTTCATTTTGAAAATCCCGTCACACAGTTGTTTTGATTGTAGAAACATAAGTTTGGTACAAAAATTGTTACTGACTTATAAGTGTAAAATTTCATCTAAACATTTTTGGGCTAATATTTACAGAGGAGACAGTAATCGTCTTTATCGAGACAATGTTTAGCATGAACTAAAAAAAAAAATAAAATTAATGTGATTCATGATTTACTACTGAAACACAAAAGTCGAAAACATGGATTTTTTTTAAATATTTACTATATGCCTAATGATATAAACAAACAAAAGATGAAATACGTAACAATCACCCTATTATAACATACGTTTTACATAATTTGTTGTGCTATAATACTCAATTTAATTACACTCTATGGTAAGAGTACTTTTGGTCTCTTAACGAAAAGTTTCTTGAAATCAGAAACATTTTTGGTCCTGAGCCGGTATAAAGAGAACTATAGAAAAATAAAGTGGGACTAACAATTAATTAAGTTTCTCAATATAAAAAGAGTTTTCCTTGAACAAAAAAACCTACCTAGTGCGCGCAACACGCGACTTTAAGTTACCTCCGTCAATAGAAACAATTTAAAAGTTTTTTAATACATTTAGAGATGAATATAAATTTTTAAAGAGTTAATTACGTTGATTTTGGATAGATATATGTGCTTCATTAAAAAATGTATATTATTATCTACAATAATCAGTTAGGTTTATCTTGATTTCATTACTCTCCTTTAACTATTAAAATTGTATGTATAAGATAATATTTTTTCTAAAATCTTTAGCTTATCAACAGTATATTAAACATCTATGTTACTTTTTTCATGTTCGAACATTAAAAATATGTTTGCTCTTGTCTAGTTTGTTTACATGTGAAATTTATATATTTATCCGTTTTTTATCAATGTTTAAAATATGATATGGTTATTTTTATAGAATCTCCAAAATTAAAGGTACATTAAACAAAAAAAAATTAAGATATCGGCATTTAAGCCCATTGAAATATAAATTATAGTTAGTTAAATCACAATCGTTAGAGCCGTTTTTGAGAAAATCGTAAAAAGGTGTAAAATGCATGGAATATTTATTATTATTTATTTTTAACATAAAGGCTTTTCAACCATAGGGGTTATTTTAGCCCTAAACTAATAATGCAGATACAATACAATAAAAGTAATAATACATAATACATACTTATATACTAATAATACATACATATATACTAATAATAATACATACATGATAAATAATAAAATACAATACAAACATTATACATAATATACGAAATAATACATACAATACGAAAATAATACATACAAATATACTAATCACAAAATACATATACATAATAATAAAAAAAAAACATAATACACTAAAACATACATAATACTAAAATACATGGAATAAAGTGGCTCTTCTGCTTAGCTAATTCTAATGAAAAGGTTGCTGTAACTTCTCAGACGTATAGTTGTCTTAAATTTAAAATTTTAGTTTCATACGGCATTTCGTTTTCGCGCTTGACTTACCACAAACACACACACACAGACCATTTTGCGAGACTTGGTCATTTGAACTCAAGAGAAACTAAAACGTTTATTTCCGGTGATAACTCGAATTCAAAATTTTTTACGATCACAATACTTTCCCTTAATACATATATTTCATATATAAGTAAGTGAAAGTAAAATAGTACATTTGACCATACTGAGAATCGAGCCTGCACTGAATGATAATAATTTCAAAAGGAATTTAACAAATGTAGTTTAATTAAGAATATGATTATGCCCGTACCATGTATCATTCCTTCCATGACAAACTCCATTCCCATTCTAATCCACTAATTTTAATCCTTGCTTCCTCTTCAATTTCTGATAATCCACCGAGGCATCTGAAGAGAAGATGGCCTCGAGACCTTGTTGTTTAGATTGATTTCTAGAGTGCTGGCAATGCCAAAAATTAAGAATATAATTCAGTTTATAAAGTCCATTGAATTTAAACTGTTCATTTTAATAATGATTAATTATTCATGTTCTAATCATCAATCAATCCGATAATGACAAATTCGGTTAGACACGGTTTATCATACAAATTAAATGATACTTTCTTCTGAATGTTTTTTTTTTTTTTTTACTGTTACATCATCCTATAGTTAAGTCGGAAATGTTAAGTGTCTAGTTAAATATAAGGAGGATACCTATATAATAGAGGAAGCAAGAGCTAGAAAAAAAACATAGACTCAAGATAATATATATTAAATACCTGGTTCCCTCAAGCACTGACTGAACAAACTTTCTAGTCTTCCCCTCTATTGATCGTTCATCCGGGACTTAATTACGGACACCATTATGTACACCGGGCTTATCATAGCTTCGCCTAATCCTACTATTCACTATATTATGCTATGCTAGTGTTTCCGATAGGATCCAAACATGAACTTTAAAAATAAAAAAATTAATATCCCGCCAATACGTCCAATTTTTAACTAAGAAAATTAACTAATCGTATATACAAAATAATATAGAAAATCCGAATAATGTTTTGCATGTAATATAGGGAAATAGTTAAATGATACTTACTGTCAATACATACTCACTTGGAAATTAGCTCAGTCTCAGTCACCAAATTTATGTCACTTATAAACATCATATAGATATGTGACCAGTGTTAGTTTCATCATTTTTCTCTCAGTTTCTTTTGATATTTCCGTGTAAACTTCACAAAAACGAGTTTTTGTCATTTTCGTAAATTCATATACAAAAAATGAATATCGTCAGTATCACGTCAAACTAACGAATGTGAAAATTGGTATTTTTCAGGAAAGCTAAAAAAAACCTATAATGGTAAGCCCAAAATTAAACTTTTTACAAAAAAGTCTTTTGCTCATGTAGTTTCCCGCGTTCCTGGTAGGTTTAGAGATTCGACGATTTGCCACAATCAACAGAAACAAAAAACAAACAAAAAAAAAAAAACACGAATTTTTCACATTCGTTAGTTTGACGTAGGAAGAACGATATGTTCTCAAGATCGAAATTAGTACAGCAAGTAGGGCTATGACTAAGCTATGGATAAGCAAATAATCAAGTGAGCCTCTTTTCTTTTATAGACTTTTAACTCCCTAAAAAGTACAATCCTTATTCGATCAAAATTTCAACAAGAAGTAGTGCAATGATAAGGCAGCACAAGAAAAATAAAATCAACTACCTTCCTTGTTACAGTGCGCAAAACGTTTCAGTTGATGTAAATTTTTTTGAATTCTTTTTTTTTTACCATTTTCTTGGATTCTTAGGTTATGTGTTGTAGGGACATAATTTATATAAAATACTCTCATCATCTTTCTAGTTTTTGTTTCGCTCTTAAATATGAAAAATTGCCGGAGTTAATATTTTTATATAATTTTAAATCCGGAACCAGCTTAGTCTCAAAAATCAAATTTATATCTCTTAAACTCATCGTATATATGGGTAATCTGAATAAGTTTCATAATTTGTTCACTCAGTCCCTTTTGAGATATTTTCGTGTAAACTTGGTACAAAACGAATTTATGCCAAAATTTAAAATTTATATACAAAAATTAACCATGTTCTCAAGATCGAAATTTTTACAGCAAGTAGGACTAAGACTAAACTCTCTTTTCTTTTATATACTTTTATCTCGCTAAAAGTCTCCTTTTTCATTAATTTTCGAGAATTTGTTTAATCACTTTCTTCACTTTAAGGTAATGAGTTGTGTGGACAAAAGATATAAAACATATCCTTATCTTAATGTTTGTTTTGTTTTGACTCGATATCTGCAAAATTACCAAAATTAGTGATATTTTCCTAACACATGTTTTCAGTCGCGAAGCTGACTTAAAACGACTGCCAAACTAAAAAAATTGCCAGAAAAAAAAAATGTATCCGCGGTTTTTTAATTCATGAAAGAATAGAGAATAACAGGTTAAAAAATTATTAAAATAAAAAAAGTTGAGCGGCAAAGTCATTTTCTATTCACCCGTATTCATTTTCTAATGGGTATACATGAAAAAATTATGATAGCTTAAGAAAAAAGGAGGGGTTGAATTATATGTTTATATCCACAACAAACATGCATATTATAAACGTCATAATTAAATTATACGAATAAATAAAGTAACGGACAAGCATTTATTATCGGATAAATTGGAAAAACTAAAAGAAATCTTGCCTAAGCCTTCAAAGACATCCCGTTACATAACTGTTCAAGGCATTACATAACGCTAAGTAAAGCTAGTATTCGTAAGTGGTTTTATGAATGATCATGTTTATAACAAAAATGGTACGTAACGCTGTTTCATTGACTAATTGAAATTTAAACATTTTTTTTTCTCAATATTTATACGCTATCGTCACTCTCAATCGAACTTCAACTTCTTATGTTAGATACAATAATTTAGGTAAATCACACATCTACATCATAACTCTTATTTTCAAGAAAAAAAAATTAAACGTGTAAATAGTTGATTGTCAAATCATTTCATAGTTTTTATTTGTACATGGAATTCAGAGTCTCAACTTTTATCAAGGTTTGAAGATAATTCAATTATACTATTAGGACAGCTGTTTGGGACCCATGTGAAGCAGTCACACTTCAGGTCAGTCTGAAAGTTTTTTATTATTTTAAAGTGTTTTGTGAAAATATATTTATTATTTTATGCGATTTGGACTATTTGAGGGCGCGTGTTCCAATTATACATTGGAAGTTGATGAACTCATCAGAAGTTGGGCAACTAAACGCCTTTATAGGTGCTGAGAGCTTTTGGCTCTGTAGCCATGTTAGAAAAAACCAATACGTCTTCAGTTTCCCCTAACGATATGAGACCAGTAAACCGAAATGAAAAAGTAATGGAAAATAAGCCAAAACATAGTAACGGAACACAACCTTAACCCTATCGAAACAAGTTACGCTAAAGCTACCGCTACCGAAAGATTTTCCAAACGTAAAAATGCAATCATCTTACACACCCATCCAGGCATCAAACAAAAAGAATACGTTCTGAAAATTGCATCCCTAATCGATCCTAAATTTATCCGCTATACATCCAGAATCTCAAACTCCCGATTTTGTATCCATTTTAGCAACAAAGAAGCTGTCGATAGTATTTTAAAGAACCATAAATCTATAGTCATTGATAATAAAGAAATTAACATAAAGCGCCTAGTGAACCCCGCCAAACGAATAATAATTTCGAATGCATGTCCATCCATACCGCACGAAACTATAGAAAAAGAACTTAAAAGCCTAGGCTTAAAATTAGTATCAGCCATGCATTTTCTCAGAGCCGGGTACCAAGATCCAAGATTAGCCCACGTACTAAGTTTTAGACGACAGGTCTATATTCCACCTGAAGACCTAAGCAAGCTCCCATCGTCATTACTAATAAAGCATGACAGTGTTCCTTACCGAATTTTTTTCAGTGAGGACATTGTAACTTGTTTTATTTGTAAGCAACCGGGCCACATTTCTACTGATTGCCCTGAGTGCGAAAATAACGGTGATATCCCTGAGTCTCAAATCAACCAAAAAGAAAATGAACTAATTAATTTTAATAATGAAACAAACAGCGTTAGTAAAAAAGAAAACATCAATAATTTTATATTAGATACGCCAAACGATATTATTCCCAATAGGAATTTCACAGTAGAGCCAACGCCAGCCAGTTGCCATGACAACGCTATCACAGTGAAGAAGCTCCCCGGGAGCCAGGTTATAACTGAAGGTATTGTTACAGGGAAACAACCTACCGAAACAACAGTTGGAATCGATAGTAATAACTTGATATTGGTACCTACTGTGGTTTCTGGCGTCAAACGGTGTCATTCCACCACTACTCCTTCAGCTGTATCCACAACTGAGTTAAACCTAACGTTGGATCCCCAAGAAGATTCCGAAAATACAATTGATTTGAATGAATTTCCACCCATGGTAGCTATCCAAAGTCTCAGTAAAAAAACAAAGAAATTAAAAAAGTCTGAGATCAATTCTACGAGTAACTTTGAAGGCGCCCGAAAGGTTATCGAAGAAAATAGCGAGAAATATCTAATATCTTTTGATGAGATGACCAAAATTATTGAACTATCGTCTACCAATAAAAACGTTGGGGCATTAGTTGGCGAATTTACTAGTAATACAGAAGGCCTTAGGGCCATGCTGACGGATACTAAATCACTAATACATGATCGCCGTACAAAATTAAAAATATCTAAATTGTTAAAAAAACAGTGGGACACAATAGAAAGTGCGATAAACACTGATGAAAGTACTGACAACTAATCGATGGAGAGACTCTTAAACATCAACTAATTTTATAAAATTTTACTTTATGACAATTAATAGTAAGAACTCGGTAATTGTGCAGTGGAACTGCAATGGTTTCTACAAATATTATGAATATTTTAGAATACTTTTTTCCGAAGAAAATCCTATTTGTTTTTGTTTACAAGAGACACATTTTTTAGAATCGCAGGCAGTAAATTTAAAAAACTTTAATATTTATCGAAAAGATAGAACTGATTGTAAGCATGCCTGGGAAGGAGTAGCAATAATGGTAAAAACAGATGTATTTTCAGAACCAATTAACATCAAATCATCTTCAGAAGTTGATGCCGCTAAAATATACAGACCAGAACCCATTACAATCTGCAATATTTACATACCACCAATCGAATTTCACATGCAGGACTACAATAATAGTTGATCAACTTCCAAGACCTATCATCCTGGTTGGAGATCTGAACGGACACAGCACACTGTGGGGCTCCACTCTATCCGACTACCAAAATAGAGGGAAGGAAATAGAAACGTTTATGGACAACAATAACTTCTTAGTATTAGTTAACGATGGCTCCCAGGCTTATTTCTGCGCTATTGATTTGTCATTCGTAGACGTAAAACTCCTTTACAAAGTTCATTGGCGGATTGAAGCGATCATTGAATGGAAGCGATCACTTCCCGATTACAATAAAGTTCGACGGTGATGTGAATACAAATTCAAAAGGTATTTCTAGATGGTCTGAGAGAAGAAACCGCCATGAAGAAGTCGTCCTAGCCAGACTACGCTGCGGCCATACCGCCATTACCCATACTTACCTCCTGAAGGGACTCTACCCTCCGGGACCTCCAGGACTTGCAAGAGTCCGCTGACAGTGGATAAGTAACAGGCTAGACCTCTCTCTTGGTGACAGTGAGGACAGAGTTAGGTTACTCAAGTTTTTAAAAAAATGTGGAGTGTATAATCATATATAGTTTATTAACAATGTCAAAGAGAAAAAAACAAAACTAATGTTATATTGACCACATAATGTATGTATTGTAATATGCTAATGACCCTTAGTGGGTAGATGCATTTAAACAATAAATAAATAAATAAATTATACTATTACCTTCAGATCACTTGCTTCAAGAGAACATTTTTAAGGATGTTCACTAGAATGACTAACTATGCAATCCATTTAGCTCTTCGTATTTGAATAAATATAAACTTAAAACATGTTTTTACAAAGGCGATAGTATATTGTATGCTTGTGCACATTCACGCAAGATGCAACTAATTGTCCAATTTAAAATTTAACATCTTACTATACAGACCGTACTCAAAACTAAACCATCAAACTGTCCACGAATCCAATCCTTACAATCCAAAATCCTTAACGCTCCTTACTTCGTCGAAAATAAAATCATCCACAAAGACCTTAATGTTTCATATGACCTTAATGCTGATTTGGCTCGTACCAGGTGTCACTACTTCCATGAAAAACTCTAATCTACTAGATCCAATCTTGCTTCCTCTTCAATTCCTGACAATCTGCCGACTTGTCTGAAAAGAAGATGGCCTCATGACCTTGTTTTGATTCACTACTAGAGTGCTGCCAATGGGCAGTTCTCTTCATGTTTTTTCATGTATTTTATCATTGAGCAGCATATTTACTTGTTGTATTATAATATACAGTTGTAAATTTCAATGAAATAAAATGACTATATTTTTCTGATTTACTAGAACAGGTAAAATAGGACATAAAATAAAAAAAGTCTGAGAAACATTTAAGTTATTTTGTGGGTGGAAGGAAACTACAAATTGATCTACAAAAAAATGTAGATTATGTAATTCAAAATATAATTTCGTAAAATCTAAGCTGGTAGAGCATGCTTTTGAGTACTTATGAGTACTTTATACACTGGATTAAATGGAAGTGAAATCAAGAAAATGTAGCTGCTCTAAAGATGTTTTATTGTTATTATAGTTCTTAGATTGATTTTAACAACGGAGGTAAGTGAAAACCGTGTGTTTTGCGAGAAACCAGAATTTCAAGTTTCATAGTATGAACTTAAATTGATTTTAACAGCTGAAGTAAGTGAAAGTAGTGTGTTGCCCGCACCAGGTTTTTCATATTTATTTCTATAAAAGTAAATCTCAATAATATAAATTGTATTTTCTAATTGCGTGGACACCGCTATCAGTTAGGCTGTTAAGCTCTACTATTTGAATTGCATCTTATTTTTTATAAGATGGCTTCATCTTGTAATTCTATAGTTATTTTTATCAAATTGTGGCTATTTAAGAATAAAATATGTAATACTAAACATCCAATATGTGATACTTTCTTCTCAAATAAATAAACTCATTTATTTAGATTTTCTAAGCCATGGGATCGTAGGAGCCATGATCGCCCCCTTCGCTATCTTATGGTTTGTTACCTGATACAAATGCAATATCTTTAATGTGAATGATGAAGGATAGCAACTTTCTTTCGGCGTGCAGTATTAGAAGAGTAATTTATTTTAGCAACCAATAAAACTGTTATTTAAGCTATTTTTATTTATTCGTAATAAAAGAAAGCTGCCGAAACAGAAATGTAGTAATGGTCCGCTTCATATTTGTGAATCGCGAGCCCGTCGAACTTGGGGTTCCAGTAGTACCTCACGGTCCCACGGCACGAGTTGTCCGCCTTTTCGATGCATTGGACGACGACGACGATCTTGTAAGAGGGCCAGTATAGAGCGTTGACAGCCCTCAGCAGCTCTATGCTCAAGTACTTGCAGAGGACGGCAAAATCGTCGAAGTCGTACTCTATTATCTTTTCGAAGAGTGGATTGGTTTTCTGTAAGAAAAAGAATATAAAACAATATAATCTAGTATTAATATTCCTGTAATGATCATGTTTTCATCTAAAAGCATTCATAGATATTGTTGTATAGTGATAGACTGCTCTCTATTTAATTATCAGTTACATAGCGACGCAGTTAAAGATTTCATACCAACTTTGCCCTACGGTAGTGAAAGCTGAATGGCCCTTAACAGGCATAAAAATAGAATAAGCACGGCTAAAATGAAATATCTAAGTGGCAGGAAAGACAAGAAGAGATTGCATATGAAACGAAGAATTAGAGAAGAGTTAAATTTTTAGCCATAGGGACAAATACTCGAAAAAAGACGGCTTAAGTGGTTTGGTTATGTCTGCAGAATGGGGAAATAAAGAGAACGCAGAAGCTTCAATGATGCCCAACCAACAGAATAAAGGTCTAGGGGTAAATCTGAACTATCTGTTAAAGACTGTATTTCCAGTCTTGGAAGATCGCGAGGAAACTCGGTGTGAAAGCTGAAGGTACTCCCAAGAGACCGAGATGTCTGGTTGCAATGGCTGGATGTGCCTCCACGCTAAAAAGCATAAAGAGGAAGGAACCCTTAAGGCCGCGCAACACGAGGAGAAAACAGGTAGGAGTAGGTGAGATGAAATATCGAAAAAACGAGGTCTTGTGAAAGATCACTGAAGTAGCGGGAAAGGGGGAAGGGGGAAGGCTTATTTAAAACAAAAATTTGGATAATGACATCAAATATTACTTTTTGAAAAATCCTAAATGCAATATATCTCAATAAAGATTTTTGTTTCTAAATGAACAGTAGTAATAGTGATATGAGACCATATCCATACCATATATACAGAGAATAATGAAAAAGTCAAATTACATAAAATATAATATAAATACAAAAAACAAAACAAAAGAAAAACAACCTGTAATTGAGATACATACTAAGTGAGAAATAAATTAACATCATACACACAATCATAACTATTTACAATCTGCTAAAGGAACCCTAGACTGGGCTTTTCTCTCCACTTAGTTATAATATCATTAAATATTATTTTTTAAATAAGATAACAAACAAAACAAAAAAAACTAAATGATAAAGTTATATCAAAACAAACAAGTGTAATATAAACATCATGAAAACATGTTTTTTTGTACTGTAGAAACTCCATTCAAAGAAAGTAAACATTATTTATAATAAAAGGTAAAAAAAATAAATGATGAAGTAATATAGAAAATTCGGCTACTGAATATTTATTATAATACGTTGAAAGTATGTGAGAGTGTATGATAACTCTCACCAAATATCAAGAATTTCACCTTAACTACACCTATTGTCTTTATTGTCTTTTAACTTTGTATATTTCAATTAATCCTCAATCAGCCGGTCTATCTGAAAACTCAATTTGTTCTGCCCGGGAAATCAGTAGATCATATCTATTGTTTTTCCCAATCAGAGAGAATTTTATAAAAATTTTAGTCATCAGATGAAGTTTTGTAGGAAACAAATCAAACATGAACTTTAAAAGTGCGATATAATTACAGATATATTATTTTTGGAAGTATTAATTACAATGTCGGTACCTAAAGATTATTTAGGCATAACTTAAAAAATATAATAAATAAAATCGACCCATGAGGAAACACATAATCCATTAACATTAGACTAAGACCATCTTTAGATAACTACCTAATCCTTCATTAAAATTTTTTAGAAGCTAGAATTATTGCTAACCAAGTCTATTTTAGAACCAGTCACAAATTCCATACATTGCAAACTATTATTTTCAGAAAATTAATAAAACTACATAATATGGAAACGTCAAACATCTAATGATTTCATAAAAGATTTCCCGTATATCAGTGATGAGAAAAAAATATGAATCACTAAATACAAATTTAATTCAGGAACTTTAAAAACAATGAATATCATAAATTTTACAATTACTGATAATGGCACAATTTATTTGAATTTACTTAATCCAAGTGTTTCGATAGCTGCACCTCCAATAAATTTCTTAATTCATACTATGGTCAACCAACTTTTCATAATTATGGATTTGATAAGTTTAATTTACATTTATTTTAAATGTAAATGTAAAAAAATTATATGCGTCAAAATTTGGAACATAATTAAAATCTAGTCAGTGTCTATGGAAATAGCTGTTTTAAATAACCTAAAAATATCAATTATTATAACTCATGTATAATAGTGACAAAAATTATAGGTTTTTTGTCACTCTTTATATTTATAATATTTCTAAAGTTTCTATTTCTAAAATCTTGGGCTTACAAATGGTAAATTGTACACCTGTATTTAATGAAATATGTTTTCAACGTTGGAAAATACTTCTTTTATATACATATATATTGTAATGTATTGAGGATAATGAGGGGAGTAAGTTAGGATTGGATAATTGTTTTATTAATTATATAAATATTAATAAGCTTTGTCGGCAAAAGTCAAGAAGCATTTTCCAAACCCTCTCGGATTGTCTGTGGACTTGGGCTGTCTATCGGCTGCTCCCTGCGGTACATTCTAGAACCAAGCTAGTAGCCTGGACTTCCCATATTAGCCCTCTCCGAGGTGACGAGGATGAGAAAGGAGATTCGAACTGCAGACTTATTCAAGCCACGTGAAGTCGAGTTCCATCCTCAAGAAGAAGCAATGTCCGTCGTGGGTCAGAGAGAGCAGCTGGAGATCTAAGGGCCTATATGGGGCGCCTAAGACTTATTGCACCTTCGCCAGCCGACTAAGTGTTTTAAAGGTATCTCGTTAATTGTAACATTGTATGGCAAGTTTAACTATAATGTCCCTCAGTATTCTCAGACATATTGTAAATAGATTGAATATGTTTAAGTTAATTTAAATAACAATGTCATATATTGATATCTGTCTAATTTAATCTTACTCTGCATACCAACTACTGCGATAGGTAAACACGAAACCTTTGGAAAGGAAATCCAATGGTATCATTAAATATAATCTATATATCCATTAGAAGTTTAAATACGGCAGGTGGGTTAAAGTCGGTCGCGAATGAAGTTAAGGGGTACCATTTAGATATCGTTGCATTACAAGAGGTTCGCTGGCCAGGGGAGGGTTCGTTAACAGAAGGAAAGTATACTATTTGTTACGGGGGGAACGTTAATTATTGTTTAGGTACCGGGTTTCTGATTAGGAATAGATTTCTTTCCGCATTACGGGAAGTACAGTTCTTTAGTGAAAGAATATCGGTTGCTATATTTCAGGGTCGTTGGTCTAAAATCGCGTTTATAAACATTCATTCTCCCACCGAAGATAGTGATGATGAAGTAAAATGCGAATTTTATGATAAACTAGAGTCGGTTTACGATAAGTTACCGCGAAATTACATTAAAATAATACTAGGTGACGCGAACGCAAAGGTTGGAAGGGAAGAAGCATATCGTCCTACAATCGGTAAAGAAAGTTTGCACGAATATAGTAATGATAATGGGACCCGACTAATAAACTTTGCCAATTCGAAAAACCTAATAATCAAAAGTACTACGTTTAAACATAAGGACATTCATAAGTATACGTGGACATCGCCGGATGGACAAACTCGGAATCAAATAGATCATGTTTTAGTACAAAACAGATGGCAAAGTAGCATAATTAACGTGAGATCGTATCGTGGTGCAGAATGCGGTTCTGATCATGAATTAGTATTCGCGAAACTTCGACAAAAACTAAATACAAAAAAGAGAACACCGAACTATATTTATCCCGAGAATTTTGATGTTGTTAAATTGAACAACCCCGAAATTAGAAAACAATTCGCGATAGAAGTAAAAAATAGGTTCGATATTTTGGAATCTTCAGACGAGGAACACGAAGATGTAAACAAATTATGGGAAGGGATCAGGGATAATATTAAAGAGGTCGGTAACTTATGTCTTGGGAAAATCGAAAATAAAAAGAATAAACCTTGGTTCGACAGGGATTGTCAAAATATGTGCGAAAAAATAAATACCGCTAAACTGAATTTCTTAAATAATCCAAGCGATAATAATGTGGCTTACTTTCGGTTAGTAAAATTCGAAACTTCAAAATTCTTAAAAAATAAGAAAAGAGAGTATCTTAAAGGCAAAATAATAGAAATAGAAAAACACAGAAGCGAAAATAACGTAAGAGAGATGTACAAAGGTATAAACAAATCGCGTAAAAGATTTGAACCTCTATTGAATGGGGTTAAAGATGCGAATAACAACATAATTGCGGATCCGACTGAGATATTAAATAAATTTAAACAACACTTTGACGGCATTCTAAATACGGAAAATAATAATCAATCTCCTCCCTCTGAATACCAGAGCGCTGAACCATGGGTAGACGCACCGAGTAAAGAGGAAGTTGAAATGGCGATAGGAAAATTAAAACGGTATAAAGCTGCAGGAAATGATAATATCACGAGTGAATTAATAAAAGCGTGTGGAGAAGCGGGCGTTTCCAAATTACATGTTTTAGTTAAAAAGATCTGGGAAAATGAAAAAATACCCAAAGAATGGAAAGAATCAATACTTATTCCGATTCACAAAAAAGGACCGAGGACGGATTGTAACAACTATCGTGGGATCTCTCTTCTCCCAGTATGCTATAAAATTTTCTCGTCAATACTAACTAGCCGAATCACGGAATACGCTGAGGAAATTATCGGAGACTACCAATGTGGTTTTAGGCGGAATCGCTCAACTATTGATCAAATATTTTCCTTACGTCAAATATTAGAGAAGCAGCTGGAATACAACGGTGTAGTCTATCAACTTTATATAGATTTTAAAAAGGCTTATGATTCCATAGACCGTCAGAAGCTATATAACATCATGATTGAACAGGGGATACCTAAAAAGTTAGTAAACCTAGTAGAGATGTGTTTGTCGGAAACATTTCATAAAGTTAGAATCGGTCATAATTACTCCGAGAGATTTGAGGTGCGATCGGGTTTGAAACAGGGTGACTCCGTTTCACCTGTTTTGTTTAATATAGCCTTAGAATATGTTATAGAAAAGGTGATGTGTACCGAGAAAGGCTTAAATATGGGTGACAAGATTCCGGTTTTTCTCGAAGTAAATACCGATAAGACGAAATATATGATTAGTTGCAGAAATGGTGGCGATCTTGATGATATTAATATTTCAGGTCATACTTTTGAACACGTAGAGAAATTCAAGTATTTAGGTTCAATGATAACAAGAAAAAATGAAATCCAGGAAGAAATAAAGTCCCGGTTAAAGGTGGGAAATGCGTGTTATTATTCAGTTGCTAAATTACTTAGCTCGTGGCTTCTGTCTAAAAACTTAAAGGTTAGAATTTATAAAACTATTATTCTTCCAACGGTTCTTTACGGATGCGAAACATGGCCGCTCACTTTGAAGGATGAACAACGGCTTAAGGTTTTCGAGAATAAGGTACTGCGTAAAATATTTGGTCCGAAAAGAGATGAGGCCACAGGGGAGTTTAGAAGGTTGCACAACGCGGAATTGCGGAGTTTGTACCCTGTGAATATAATTGAGTTGATAGCATCGCGGAGACTCAAATGGGCGCGTAAAGTTGTTGGGCTTAGTGAGGAACGGATTCCGAGAAAGTTGGTATTCGCTGAACCGACTGGTAGGCATCCGAAAGGTAGGCCGAAGCGTCGATGGGAGGATTGCATTAAGGCTGATCTCGGGGGCTTGGGCTTGACCGGTGAACATTGGACGAGTCTATGCAGAGTCTATGCAGGCGAAGTTTGGTGGTATCGGCATCGAACCTTCGGGTTCGGTAAGCCTATTATTATTATTATATCCATTAAAGTATCAATTAAGCTAGTTTTGAAGGTACCGCTGCCTTAGAAAAGCAGCCGGTCAAAACATAGCTATATATATATATATATATATATATATATATATATATATATATATATATATATATATATATATATATACTACAAGACGACAAATGTCCATACGATGGTAACACACAATTTTCAACACCTACTATTCGACTGCAAAAAATTAGACAACATTCGAGCAAAACTAATACAGGACGTTATAGTAGAGCAAGAAACAGAACAGAGACTAATGAAAAAATTTAAGAAGTATTTTATAAATTTCGTTAACAAAATAGTCTTCAAACAACTTAATACTGAATGTAGGAAGGCAGTTCAGTCTTTGTAATTCTTGTTGTGCTAAATTCATTTTGTTTGTAATTATATATTTAGCTACTTTATTCTAATTTTGAAAAATATTGAAATGTGTAATTAACATTATTTTTAAACTATTTCCTTTTGTTAGTAATTTTTCGATTGATGTTAAATTAATTTTATTAATTATAGATTTTAGATTAATAGATTATTATTTAGATAAATTCTGACAGGCGTGAATATAGATATAAAGAGAAAAAAAAAATTTTTATTTTTTATTTTTCTATATATTTAATGTTTAAAATGAAGATCAAAATAATGTAAACTTAATAATTTGTGAAATATAACAAAGATTACGTGTAGTGTGCCTAAGAACAGGCATGGAACATGTATATAAAAATCAATAAACTATCCTTCTTTGGGGTTACCATAGGAGAAAAAGATTTTAAAACAAATTTAAAAAAAAAAAAAATATATATATATATAATGAAAAATAATACGTGATGGTCAATAATTCAAAATAAATAAAATATTTTACAGAAAGAAATTTTGAAAATTCAGCATTGACGTCCAACCAGTATATCCAATATTTATGGCCTTATACACTAATAAAGGTTTATTAAAATATTTAGAACCGCTTTAAGGAAAATGTGAAAATGAGTAAAATTTAAAATGGAATTATTGGTAATTTGATTTTAGTGAAAAATTTGCTGTAAGATCCATGCTTTACGAACTACCCGAATAAAGAATAAAAAAAAATCCGTTTGTCCGCCGTCCGCCGTCCGCGGCATTTCTCCGAAACTACTAGACCATTTTTTTTTAAATTCGACACAAATATAATAGGGCATTCAACGATGATCCTAACACTTCGACGTTGATATCAGCTGGTTAGTTTTAAATTGGCGGCCGATTAAAAGGATTTTATTCAATAACTCAGTTATTTTTGAAGATAGAAAAAAAAATTATGAGTGTTTTTTAACCAAAAAAACGCGAATAATCATATAAAAGAGAAAAAAGTAAAGATAAAAAATAGAAATTTTTCACATAAATACGCTCATAACTCAGTTATTTTTGACGATAGAGAAAAGTATGTATATAGTTTTAGAATCAGTAAAGCGCGATAAACACAAAAAAAAAAAGGAAAAAGGAAAAAAAAATTTAAATCTCGCTTATATATACGCTTGTAACTACGTTATTTTCGAGGATAGAAAAAAAATGCATTATTGTTTTTGAACCAAAAAAACGCGAATAATTATATAAAAGATAAAAAAATTGATATTTTTCACATAAATACGCTTATACCTCAGATATTTTTGAAGATAGAGAAAAGTGTGTATAGAGTTTTTGAATTTTGAAAATGATAATTTATGATTGGATTGTGTATAAATTACCTCCTTGAGTATATTTAGAACTGGTTTGAGCTGGAATAGGTACTTGGGGCTGAGATGGTAGGTGTTGGGCGGAGGAAGGCGGACTTCTACCTTGCTTGGTCTGGCGAATGGAGTCGCTCCTTTCTTCTTCACAAGCGCCGTCCCACTCGCCTGGTGTTGGGCGGTATTCCCCCCGGGATCCATTCCGTCGCAAACTTCTTACCTAGGTAGATACTCACCAAGGCCGCTAAAAAAAAAAAACTGTTGCCAAAGCTTTGGTGTGATCCATACAAACATCTACTAATAAAAACGAATTAGCAAAACTTGCGGAAAAAAATAAAACATGTGTTTATTTCATTACGTTGGAAAGGCTATGGCTTTTTCGGCTGGTTTACTAGTTATGTTTTTGTAAGGTTATTGTTTATCGAATGATTAAATATTATTCATTTGTTAATTCTGAAAATCTTACACCGCTTGATTCTAGTTTATTAATTGTATTCAAGTAATATAAAGGAATAAAGAAACATTTTGCAACAATGGCTTATTTAATCATCCAAATAAAAACTTATGTTTGTTCTAAAAAAAAAACACTGATTGTGGCGGGACAATGATCTTATAAATCTTTAACACGCCGATAAAGAACATATTGACCGACCTTATTTTCTGATCTGACTACTACAAAAACAGACCACAGTGATTTGTTTATATATTTAACGTCACGTTTTGCTATAGTAGCTAATCGGATGATGATGCAGTAGGAGTCCGAAATTTTGCCTATCCGGGTTTAATTAGGATAAGGATATTTAAGGTGTACCTGGCAGACGCACAGGCTTGGGGCCATCTTTTTAAGAACAGCATAAATTTTACTCTCATTAAAAAATCCTAGGACCACCCGCAGGTTTGAATCCACGACCTTGAGCATAGAAAGCTGTTAAGCTTGTCACTACACCAGAGACGACCCTTAACATTTGTAGAAGCACTAGCAATCATTAGACTAAATGTTTATGCATTTAACGTCACTTTTTTCTACAGTGGCTAATCGGACGATGCTACAGTGGGAGTCCAAAATTTTGTCTATCCAGTATTAATTAGGATAGGGGTTTTTAACGAGTACCTGACATCGCACAGGCTCGGGTCACCTTTTTACGGCGTCTCCGAATTACGGCATAACTAAGGATTTTCTACTCCCATTAAAAATTCATAGGGTCATCTGCCGGGTTTGCACACTTGAAACGTTAGACATATAAGGTATAGAACATATAGGATGTATGCGATAATGTTACCCCTTTATACTAAATGTTAAAATGAGTTAGGAATGGTGCTAAAGGTATGTTTTTACAAAATGACAAGCCCGTAAATGGAAGAAAACCATGCCTATTTCAAGTTCTAAAGTAATCATGGTAGCTCAAAGAAATATTCCTGGGAAGTGTTTAGGACAGTCAACAGATATTACAAGAATAAGAAAAGGCTAACATTTGCTTAGAAATAGACCAAATTAATATGAAATATTAATATGCAATTATATAGATGAAAAATTAAAGTTCAGTCAATCATAGTGACTGCCAATAGAAGTGAAAACGTTTTTTAAATTCGCAATTTGCACTAAAATTGCTTTGGAAAGAAGAGTTTGTAAAAGTAGATTCTATTGATAATGCATGTTTTGTTATTATTGTTTCATTTAATTGTAAAACATCATCACCTTGTAGAGATACATCATCTTGAATTATGCCATCGCAATCTGAATGTGGCAGTATGCAGACTGCATGATTTGATGGTACACATAGCAAATTGTTTTTGATGGAACTGCCATTTGTATCATGGAAATTCGGACATTTATGCGTATGCTTTATAACTCTTTTAAAAGATTGATGTATCAGTAAGAATTAAATTAGTCGTTCTTTTTTTTATTTTGTCTTTGTCGTTGAATTTTTTGCCTGTGTTGATATTGACGTCCCTTAATTTTCTCTGCATCTTAATTTAAGGCATTATGATTGGAATTATTCTCTGTTTTAGAATATTAATCCATTTCTGAAAAATTACAATGGATGATTTTTTATCTTATATCCATACCGCCGCTATTTTTTTTTTTTTTCTAAATGACGCTTAATTGTTTCTTTCTCCTCAACCTTTATTGTTAATTTGTTTGTTGGTGTAGAAATTTGTATGTTATTTTGGGATGTAAGTTGGTGTGTAACACAGGTAAATGTTCAACACAGAGACAACCTCAGTTTCCCTTCCAAGCGAAAAAAACAAAAAACATATATTTTAATTAGTAATAAAATATACATTGTGCTTAATTGAAACCTATATAATTAAAATTAATTTAATTTTTAAATGCCATATTTATATGCTAATATGATCAAGATATTCTTTTCGATTTCTTTTTACTACGATTTAAATACTGACAGTAAGATCATCATGATTTTGCTTCGTAAGTTCAATTTTGTTTATGCAAAGTAATGTTTTAATAATATTTACAAATATCAATATTTTGGTTTCAAGAGAATTAATGTATTCATGATATTAACTTTATATAAACAGTAAGAGGTAAGTTCTAGGACATAGTTTATCTACCATATCTTTACTAATTTCATTTGCTACTGATTTTATTTATTTAACGACACTTTATTCTACTGTGGCTGGCTAATCGGACGATGCTACAGTGGAAGTCCTTAATTTTGCAAATTATTTTAATCCAAATGAATTCTGAAATCACGATTATAAATATCGATATTTTTGTACCGATATTACACTGGGATCGATAACGTTCAAAGACATTGATATAGATATCCTATCTCTAGTGGTCAGGCCTTACGCTTGCGCCAGCCTAGAGCACGTTGGTGACCTAGAACCGTCAGCATGGTAGCAAAATTAAAGCTTTTATCCCTGCCAAAAATCGCATGGCGTGCCTAAAGATGTTTTAACTTCAAAATATATTTAATTTTTAATACCTCTATAATAACCACAACTCAATAAACTGAACCGTAATAATGTGTGAACAGTGATAAGACTCATATTCAGAAAAAATGATGTAAAAAAGACCTATAAAACTATTTGCGAAACTTATAAATTTATTTATAGACATTAAAAAGCAGGATAAATATTTATTTTTCATAAAACAGCGCCGCCTATTTTTTTTTTTTTTTATTGTATTTTGTTTTATAGATAAATTATCCAAATCAGCAAAAATTCATTTTTCGCGATGTTTACACGGAAATATCTCAAAAGGAACCGAGTGAAAAATTATGAAACTAATACAGATTACCTATCTATACGATGAGTTATAAGTGATATAAGTTTGGTCTTTGAGACTAAGCTGGTTCCGGAGTTATAAAATTCTCTTAGCTGTTGAAATAACGTTTTCTTTAAAAAGTATTAACTCAGGTAATTTTGCAAATTTAAGAGCGAAACAAAAACAAGAATGGTGATGAGAGTATTTTATATAATTTTGACCCTTACAACACATTACCTAAGCAGCCAAGAAAATGGGTAAAAAAATACGAAAATTTACATCAACTGAAATCTTACACCTTAGCGCGCTCTGACAAGGGTGGTTAGATATGATTTCGTGTTCGAAGCTGATCTAAGATGGCTGCAACACTAAAATTATTAGGTCGAATTTTTTTTTTTTTATTTATGGCTTTAAATTCTCAGAAGAATAGAGAATAAGTGGTAAAAAAATCACGAAAATCAAAAATGTCGAGCGGCAAAATTAATGTAAATTGGACGATTTTAATGGATTGGCCCATATTCTTTTTTTTTTTTTTTTTTTTTTTTTTTACAATCTTTAAACCAATCGAGAGAGAATAACAAAATTAAAAACAAGTATTTTTTTTTTTGGAATAGAATTAAAATAAATTTCACTCGAAATTTACCACAACGTAAATTCTGCTGCCCGTAGCACATGTTCCGTTGCCCCTCCTTGTTCCGGGACCCTGCTGAATCTTCCGCCTTAATAAACGTAGACATTGCGAAGATTTTTGCTGTTTGCAACCTTAACAAAAAATTCTATACACAGCAAAAAAAAAATACAAAAAGTTGCTGAGAATCATTCTTTCTAGAACTGAAAATGCTGTTCAACGTTTTATTTTTTGGCATAGCAAAGTTCAGAAAATCTGGCTAATGACACTTTGGTTTTGATTGAATAATTTAACAAATTAAAAATGATTAAAGTAAAAGGTTCGAGCTTAAATGCCAGATTCAACTCCAAACCGAAAAAAATAGAAAAATAAAATAAAAAAGTATCTTAAAACATACTTGCATAGAAAAACGTTACTAATAAATTCAGAATCTTTGCAATGTATTCATGTTTCTACTTTTAAAGTTATTTACACGTTGAGTGATCAGCGTTTTCAATTTTGAACTTTTACATACCTGTCTATATGAACTAAGGCGATGTGATTTCCAATAGGTACTATAGACCTTTTAGGAATTTCACTGATAACGTAAAAACCATACATTCAATTGTTATTGAACCAATTTACTTAATTATTTTTGTATGAAAATCTAGTTTTTTTTTCCTACATTAATTTTTATGTTATTGACAGAAATATTTGAGTATGATTTGGAATTAAATAAAATAAAACAAAACCTCAGACGATGCTACAGTGGGAGTCCTACGTTTTGGCAATCCAGGTTTAATTGGGATAGGGATCTTTAACGAGTACTTGACATCGCACAGACTTGGGACCACCCTTTTACGCCCCCATCGAATAACAGCATAACTAAGGATATTTTACTCCTATCAACAAATTCAAGAGCTACCTACAGTTTTGAACCCGTGACCTTAGGGAATAGAAGGCTGCTATACTAGCCACTATACTACCGGTGACCTGTCCAATTTCGAACATATCGAAGTAACAAATTTAGTGAATAATGTCCCGAATATCGTATATTTAATAACATTAGAGGATAACAAAGAAACGAATAAAATAAAAAAGACAAATTAAAGATTATTATCACTGTGAATTATTAGGTATGATAGTATACAAAATAAGTAATGATGACAAACAGATAAGACAATTTTGGAATACCAATCAAAACCCCTTGTCTAATCCCAATGTAAATTAATAAGAATAGAAAGACTTGTTTTAAAGGTTATTTAGGGATATGAAAAAATCTCCTAATTATTTTGAGCCGACCTACTAATATTCTCTAGTTTTTTAACTCACATTTCATGCCAATCTTCATATCGCTGTTGTAAAAAATTGAGGTAATTTTAAAATCCCAACATTGTAAACCCAAAATATTGATAAACTATAAAAAATAATTGTTTATGGGAAAATAAATAAAGCCTAATAGTACATCTTTAAAAATAATTACATAACGTCTTATTATTCCCATTTAAATTGAAATGTACATAAAATATCCACCTCCAGTGCTAGAAATACGGTGAAGTGTGAAGGGGGATATTTTTATAATTTCTCTTAAAAAAAAATAAAAACAGCAACATTCATTTTTATAATATATAATGCGATATAAATCCAATAAAAATTATATCTGTCAAAACTGATGCATCATATTTTTTCACTATAATTAATTCATGAGCAAGCGTTCCCAGATTTAATGTCCCCGTCTTTTCTTATAACGAGTTTTTTTCTCAACCGTGCGTACCAACGTCATTCTAAAATAAACGGCCACTTTCAAAGTTATAAAAAACAAGAAAAAAAAAGAAGAAAATTTCAAGTTTCTGAAAACCAGTCTAGATCCTTATATAAGTGCCACGGCAGTCCAAGAATGCAAAATTGATTTAGTTTGCAAGTTTTAAGGTTTTTAGAATTTCCAAAACTAAAAACCCTTCTATAAATGTCACATGAAATAAAAATTCATTTTCTCTAATTTTTTTTTTTTTTTTTTTTTTTTTTTTTTTTTTTATCATTATCTGGTAGTCTAGTGACATCAGCATTTATCTTTGAAATAATTAAAACACGCGTTTTTTTGTTCATAAGAAGGTTTATTATGTCATTATAAATGATATCTAAAAATTAACATCTCTATACTTTTTTTTTCAAGGATGCTGTTGGGATGGAAGAACATCTGCTTAGTTGTATATATGAAAATTAGCAGTACTGAAACTAGTGTAAAAACGGCAGCAACTGCAAAATCCTATATACGCGTGTGTGACCACGTGGGTTGCTGCGTGCGTGCGAGCATGTGTGTGTGCAAGAGTGCGTGTATGTGTGTGTGTGTGTGTGTGTGTGTGTGTGTGTGTGTGTGTGGCGCGCGCGCGTACGCGCTACTTAAGTTGTAGATATTCATAGTTTAATATTTAAAAATTATGTTGTTCTTTCTTTACAGAAAGCTGAGCAAAGTCTAAACCACTTTAGAGGACTACCAATGCATACCCTGAGGAAACTTAACTGGATAATTTTTTATATTTCACATTCATAAAATAAATTAACAATAAAAGGTGAAACAATTCAATTTAATCAATGGCCAGGGTTATTAACCCCCTCCCCCTTTAAATGACTTGTTTTCTTGTTTGAATAACAACTAAAATGTTTTTGCCTACCACCATCTTGCCGCCCTTCTTTGGAAGAGCATTCCAATGAGTGAATATTTTCTGTAATATTTAGGTTTAACTTATAATTTAACAATGACCAACAATAAGATTTATAGTGAACAAAGCAAAATTTTGCTCTTATTGACTTCAAATTAGGTGTTGTTAGAAGAAAAACAATTTCGAAAAATTATCCCCAATATCTACTTATCTATTTGCAAATGTTTGTTAGTTCTTACATGTAACTGTATAATAATTTCAACATCTCTCCAGGATTATAGATTATTTCATATTATCAGAGATTATTGGCGGTTTGAACAATTTTTCACCATTAACTATTACGAAAAGGTTGTAAAACTGAATCTGATTTGATAGGATAATGAAAAGTTACAGAAGAAGAAAAAAAAAAAAAGAATATATATACATAATATATAAAATATATACATAAACAATGCTCACGAGTATTGGACTTAAGCTAAACTAAATGTTTAGTTCTTGGAGAAAAGGAAAACATATTATGTAATATCAGTACCACTTCAGGATAGGATGCAGAAAAAAAGCATAATCTAAAGATCGAACAATCTATACTCGAACTGTAAGATTTCTAAAAAAATCTGAAAAATAATAATTAATCACCTTACCATTTATCATATCTTAAAAACGTTTTATTCCAATGGCTCTAAAAAGGTCCATTCAGGCGCTACTTAATACATACTTGTAATAATTAAATATAAATAAAAATATTTATTCTAAACAAAAAAGATGAAATAAAAATGACATTCAATGAGCATTATCTTTTTTAAACACTTACCCTGTAGCAATCAATTAAAGAATATTAAGATTCTCTTTCTGTTTGTTATGATAAAAAATATTAACACTTTAGAATGTTTTAAATGTTCATAATATCTAAACAATTATTTCATTTTTTTTTTTTTTTTGCTTTTTGTTGTATTTGAACATCTTAAAAATCCATACAAATTAAACAATATTAAATTGTATAATATGGGCTACAAAACCATTCATAGTAAACATAAACTTCCATACATATATTACACAGATTATAACATATTGCAGAAGAATGGATTAAGGAAAAATGTTAAGTAAGAAAAAGTTAAATCATTGGAACAGAAAAGAACTTTGATATTGTAATCACATGAGTCCCCACGCAAGCACCCCAGAAATCAATTTATCTGAAGCTTATATGTCATATATAGTTTTATTTTTTTAAATTTGTAGGACAAAAAGAAGACAAGGAAAAATATTGTGTTCTTTCTTACAAGAGAAGAATTATGTAAAATATTAATTTCATTACTAGCCACTCCAGATTTTTTAATATTAACATTTAGAATCTGTACTTTATATTATATATTCCAGACCCTCTTTCATAATTCGGCCTCAGTGCCTCCAGTTTATGTAGAATAGGACTTGTGAAAATGATAAAATGGCAATATGAAAAATAGTCGAGTGTGATATACAGAAGAAGGCTCAGTGGACAATAAAAAGATATCTTGCCTATAAGAATAAGGGGTACGAACATAGTACAAGCAGTGGATAATTAGAGTAACAAGAAGCTGATGTGCAGGCCAATGACATATGTCAGTAGTAATGGATGAAAGCAATTACCTTAAAACTTAATATTTAAAAACAAAAACGAAGAATAACTGTATTTTTTACCCTCTTAAAATTACAGATATAAAACTAATTTCTGTTTTTTTAAACTAATTAATTTTTAAACCTCTTGAAAAACTATATGAAATGTCAAATGCCTGAATGTCATTAAATTTTAATAATTAGAAGAATTCAGGTTGAATTTATAATTCAAATAAATTTATGAGTATTAAGGCTTAACAAAATTTTAATTTATACAACATTATAAAAAACATTTGTTGAATAAAATTTGAGAAAAATATAGTAAGTTAAAAAGTCTAGGCATTAATATTCCATTCATTCACAAACAAATAATAAAAACTTAGTTTCTTTATGCCAATGTGATTTGCTAATAAAAAGTATTATCAAAAATACCATTATCATAAATTAAAAAAAAAAATAAGTATAATATTTTCTAAATATATTATTAAAAAACTTCTCAAAGATGAGTTAAAAAATAATTTAACCATAGCTTTGGCCCCAATATAAAAGCACATTTATACAAATGTTGTTGATGTAAAATTATTTAATTATATCCCAAATTGTACTCACCTCAATTAGATGTTCTTTTTCTACTGTTTATGAAATTACTTGCTGGAACTTTTTATTTCAAAAACATATCTCAATAACTGTGGATGTAATTAGTTGACCGTTGAGAATTACTGGAAGGAATTAGTCGGTGGCGGTCATAAATGAAACAACTAAATAGTTTCAACTATTTATTGTTTGCCAACGTTTCGACCCCCTTGTGGGTCATCATCAGGGCGCATGGTGGGAGATGGAAACTGAGTAGTTTCCATTCTCCCACCATGCGCCCTGATGATGACCCACAAGGGGGTCGAAACGTTGGCAAACAATAAAATAGTTGAAACTATTTAGTTGTTTCATTTAATGACCGCCACCCGGACTAATTCCTTCCAGATATCTCAATAAGATGAATATTTCAACTTTTTGCTAAATCTGCTTCTTTTTTTTTAATATGCGCTTAAAAAAATTAAAAAAATAATATATATTTTTTTTTTAAATAAATAAAGAAGAAGAAGAAAAGAAAACATATTACATATGACAAGGTGGTCATATTAAATAAGTATTTGACAAATCAAACTATACCATCCACACAATCTTTCTGCTGTGAACCTTAATTACCCCTAATGGTTCATTTATTTCTTGATTATTACAAGACTTCCTTTGTTATATCTATTCCTTTATTAATGTCCTCCATGAAAAATAATTTAAAACCATGAAATTAACTTCCAAGTAGCTAGCTAGCCTTTATCAGAATTTATTTTAAATTCTGAAAGAAGCTATCTTTATGCAGTATAATGATCTTATACAAAAATATTTCTTTTTTCAAAAACAAGTTTTTAATTATGATTCATTCACAGAGGAGATTTTTTTGTAAGAATAAACATTTTTAAAGCATACATTTTTTTATACTACAGTGGAATATAAAGGATATAGAGTGCTCATCTTTCTTATTCATAACCGTTTATAAAAGATCAATTCATCTGTCAACATTTTGTTAAAATTAATTTTTTGTTAAGCTTCAGATTTTTTATATTTTGAATATTATAACAAAATACCATCCACCTAATGTTAATTAATTCCTGGTTCTGAGTTTTTCGATTCCATTAACATAACTACAGTGAAATTTAAAATAAATGTAGTTATTCAACAAATAATATCATAGGTAGAAATGTTCTGGAGTCATACTTAAATTAAACTTACTTTATTTTTGCTGGCATTTTGACTCAAACATATGAGGGCATCAGTGAGCAATGTCAAGCATCGATTGCATAGTTTTATCCTAAAAAGCATAGTCTATGATTGACATTGATGCACTGATGATAACTCACATGTTTGAGCCGAAACATGCAAAAATAAACTATTTGTAACACGACTGACGCTCGATCATTTCTACCTATAATTTTAACAGTCGACTATATATCCTCAATATATGTTCGATAAATATTAGGCCGTTCTACAAAAGAAATCTTGGATATATTTTTTTAAACAATTTATTTAATTTCCAGTCATCACAATGTTTCAGCCTCTAGGCCATTCTCAAGCTTCTGTAATCAATTAAAGTTTTATTGCATTTATGCATTTTCAACATCTGATATCAACACATAATAAATTATTTTTAATAATTATGTCACCTACCATGCATATCCATGTTACATATCAATTCATTTCACCGCTTATCAGCAACGTCGTCATAATTTTTAAAAATATTCATTTTTCAAAAAAAACCTGATATACAAAACAAACTTTAAAAAATTTAAAAAAATTATATCTTCAGATTTTTCTAAAAGTAGATAAACCTTCATTACCATAAATCAGATATATTGAAATTAGTTATCCTTGACTTTTTCTCCATAAACAAACATTTATTGTACCAAGGTTCACTGAATTCACTTGCATTTTTCCCTTACAGTCTCAGCAAAGGTTTTCTTAACTAATGATGTTTTCTAGGATTTAAGACAGTGTATGAGCTTCTCATTTCTAAGTGAATGAGGTTGAAGAGTTTCCATTAATGGTCAGGCATATCTGGTTTACTTATTTTTCACACTATCAATTTATCTAATTTTTATGAAACCCCTAATGTACTCCCTGTGTCAAAATATAATTAGGAAATGTCTGTTAAAAATAAAATAAATAGTTGAAGTAAAGCTTTGCTCATCTCAATTTGACAAGTAAAAGAGATAAAACTCATGTCTTGACAGCAAAATGGAAAATGTACCAAAAGAAAGTTAGTTTGATGAGGAAATAGATGTTTAATGAATTATATAAGATCATACCCAATATTAAGAAGGATGGTGGGTTCTAAGCAAAAAAATCTGGTGCACACATCACACGATTTTCACTTACCTCCTGTTAGAATCAATTTTAGAATGTTCAAAGATAAAAAATAAATCAAAGAGGTAAAAATAAATTGTTGAAAAAATAATTAAATTAAGTTTCAATAGAAACATATGTTTTATTAAATAATCAATTATATTTTTATCTTCAACAATCAGTAAGTTTCATCAGCTTTTCATTACTCTCCATTAACTTTTATAATTCCGTGTATTAGATAATATTTTTTCTAAAACTATTAGCTATCCAACGGTATATTATACATCTATATTACTATTCTTGTGTTCAAAATATTGCATAAAAAAGAATAAAAATATATATGCACTTTTATCCATTAGTTAATTATCAAATTCGTTCAACTTCATATAGTTCAGTATAGTATAGTTCATGTTATTTTTTAGCAATGTTCATCTGATGATGTGCTTAACACATTAAAGGTACTTTAGGGGAAGAAAATTTAAAATATCGGCATTAAAGCCCAATCAGACGCTCTTAAAATATGAAATTTCAGTTGTATAGATTAGACTTATCACATACACATACAGACCTTTTTCTGTTACTTGGTTATTTGGAGTGAGGAGACCCTAAAACGTGTATTTCCGTTGAAAACTGGAATTCGAAAATTTTCACGATCACAATACTTTACCTTCCTATATATTTCATATCTAGGTTAGTGAAAGTAAAAAATGATAATATTGGATGATAGGTTCGCCCTCTGTATATTTGTAAATAGTGTCAACTTAACAAATTAAATTGATTCCGTTGTTAAGATTTCTAAATAATCTTGAATACTGAACAGGAATCATCAAATTTCAAATCGGAAACGGATGTTCTTCGTTCATTTTTTCGCTGCCACAGTAGCGGTTCCTGTATTCAACACTGTATTGATCACTACATACAACACATTATTAGGATGAAGCATTAAAAATATCTTTGTCATACTTCTTAGTTGAACTTCATGAGCAGCACGGGTCACCACTACCTTTATAAGATTGGCATTTTTATTTAGTTGGACCATCAGTATTAAACCTACGATTGCATCAGTAACCCTAACCCGAAAAACTTGTTTTTGAGATCTAATAGCCAGGAGAAGGAAAAACCAGAATTACACCCTGATCCATCGTTCTTTGTTATACTTCCTTATTTTCGTCGAACTTGCATATTGGGAATCCCCTCCAAACGTGGTAAAACGATTAACTTCTCTTGGTGTGACTGTTTCACGGCAAATTCCACTATTTGAAGAAAGCTTTCTTCAATGCGTATATGAAATTAATTACAAATGATATTACAATACGCATCCAGGCGATTCAACAAAGCAAAGTTTGCTGTCGAGTGTGCTATTGTTCTTGTAAATTGCTAAAATTGTATATTTAAGTAAATTTCGATTGAACTCAAAATTAATATTGAAAGTTGATACCAAGAAGGCCAGTGAAGACAAATATTCTTTAAATATTTATTTACTTTAACTTCTCCTAACATATTTATATATAAAGCTACAAACGATACAGAGTAGGCAACATTAGAGAACAGTGCATTATTTCTCACTATTTTAAAAAAATGAGACAACTTTAACAAACTCCTTTTTCTTTCCCTTTAAGGTCTATTTTAAGACGGCAAAATCCAACAAAACATAAATCACCTTCGTTAAGATTTATAATTTTTTGATATTCGTTTTAACCGTTTGGATTTATTACTTGCTCTCTTGGGCTATATCTCTTTTATTTTTCTTAAAACATCATACAATTAGGCTATATTTTGGATTATAGAAGTTGCTTCAATTTCACCCACTAAAGCAGGAAACACCATCTACTGTTTACTTAATAAGGAAAATACGATCTATATTTCAACTTTATAGGAAATTAACTATTTATTAAGTCATACTGGGCTTTCACGTTTAAAAGTAGGTATATACAATATTTTAAAACATAATTATATACAAATGTTACAGTTTACTGTTCAGACAATAGAGGTGTTATATCTTGAAAAATATCATGTAGCTCTGATTCGTTGGTATGCTTTTTTTTTTTTTTTTTTTTTCGTAGGCGTTAACCACTTGGGTCATTTTCGCCTTAAATCACTTTGACAAAGGGATTAAATATTATAGTCTATTGTACAAGTCGGTCTGTCGTAGGAAGTCAAAAAGTTTTGCAGTTGTCTGTATGTTGTCTTGTAAAACGGTTGGTAAGTCAGTGTCAATTGCAATTTGTGCTCTGTGATTATCATAAGCCCTACACTCTGTCAAAATGAAATTGGTTGGTATGCTTTATACATCTGGTTATTGTAAATAAACAGCGTTAATGGCACCCAAAAGCCTATTCGTGTTACGTGTTGTCTTTAAAATTTTATATTAAAAAATAGTTTTCACTATGTTGTCTATTAAAGCAAAAGGCTATGGTTACAGAAAAATAACTATATTTGTTAAGTTTTTTATATCGTTATTTTTGTTACTAGAAGATTTCATTTCTTATATTTGTATTTTTTATTTTTATTTATGTTTTAATTGTATTATCTTTCATTAATTCTTGGTCTAATATAGATCCTTTATTATTTCAGAGTTAATGTTATTTTAAGAATACTAAGTATTAGTACAATGTTACTATTTATTTTTGTTTTATTTAATTTTTTTTTTTTTGTTTCTTTTTTAATTTGGATTCTGTTATCAACTCATATATTTCTCATTTTTTTCTAACATAAATTAGCTTCTGAAGATTGTTTTTATTTTATTTATACACATATATATACAAATTCATCAATTATTGTAAATAGTAGTTAATCATGTTCATCTTGTCTGTTGGCCAGACATATTGTATATTTATACTGTACAAAGCTGTTATCCTAAAGGGACCCAGTCCCAGAATAAAAATTATTTCTATCTATCTATATTTTATAAATTCGTTTCTATACAAACATATATTTATTAAATGCTAACGCAGTACCCGCTTCACCGAGTGCAATTTGGATGAGTTATTGTCATTTATGTTCAAAAATAAACTTTTAGGAAAGAATTCTCTTAATGATGGGGGGAACCAAAATGACGTTACCATTTTATATATAGAGATTATCTCCAAAAAGGTACAAAAAAACAACATGAACAAATTAAGATATTTTTCTTCATCTTATTTTCGAATATCTGATTTTTTTTTTTACAAAGATTGTATTTAGATCCAATCATATTCCATTTTAAGCATGCTCCAATGACAATTAATAGTTATAGAAGACGCTTACATAACATTATTTGTTATCGATATGTTTATGTCGAATATATACATCGATAAATAGCAAATGTCAAAACGTAATTAACATGCTAATAACTCGTGTCATAGGCAGAGTCAGCTGATGTTGCAAACACCTCATCAGGTTTACTTATGTACATCTTAAAATTATAAATATGTAGATAAAAATGTTTTCCTGATAAATTAATATTTTCGTGGTTTATAATAGACTTTTACAATATAATTAAAAAACTGGAAGTAATGACAATGCATTTCATAACCCAACTACACCGTTAATGGTTTAATATCCTCAATAACTCTTAATCTTACAGGTAAGTACACATTTTAGCCAGTGGGAAAGTTGAAATTAATTTGTGGTTCGGAGAGAAATTTGAACATTATGAACGTTCCAAGCTCCATCAAAAAGTTATTAACTTCACATTGGAGGGTACACATGCCAGTAACGTTCGAGGATACAAGATAAAAACTATATGCTATATAAACTTCGTGGTTTGTTTATTCATAATAGAAATAAGCATATTAAGTGGAGGAACGATATGAACATTTGAATTTTCCCATTTATCTGAGTTGAACCTTTACCAACTTACCAACTTTACTGAGATTTGGATATGCTTTACATATATGTCTTAAATATAATATCTTATAAGAAGGAACCCAAGTTATTTTGTACCTGGATGTTTTGTGAGGCATTTCATGTGACGAGCTGCATATTAGATATCATGGTCAAAGAAAAACAAGGCAACTCTTATATGGAAGAGAATAAATTAATCTTTTAAGTCCTCGAATTGACGTTGAGAACGTGACTGATTTAAAATAAAAATTGCTCTTAATAAAACGCCAATCTCAGATGAACAGTAGAAATTGCATAATAATAATAATAATAGGCTTACCGAACCCGAAGGTTCGATGCCGATACCACCAAACTTCGCCTGCACAGACTCGTCCAATGTTCACCGGTCAAGCCCAAGCCCCCGAGATCAGCCTTAATGCAATCCTCCCATCGACGCTTCGGCCTACCTTTCGGACGCCTACCAGTCGGTTCAGCGAATACCTACTTTCTCGGAATCCGTTCCTCACTAAGCCCAACAACTTTACGCGCCCATTTGAGTCTCCGCGATGCTATCAACTCAATTATATTCACAGGGTACAAACTCCGCAATTCCGCGTTGTGCAACCTTCTAAACTCCCCAGTGGCCTCATCTCTCTTCGGACCAAATATTTTACGCAGTACCTTATTCTCGAAAACCTTAAGCCGTCGTTCATCCTTCAAAGTAAGCGGCCACGTTTCGCATCCGTAAAGAACCGTCGAAAGAATAATAGTTTTATAAATTCTAACCTTTAAGTTTTTAGATAGAAGCCGCGAACTAAGTAACTTAGCAACTGAATAATAACACGCATTTCCCACCTTTAACCGGGACTTTATTTCTTCCTGGATTTCATTTTTTCTTGTTATCATTGAACCGAAATACTTGAATTTCTCTACGTGTTCAAAAGTATGCCCTGATATATTAATATCACCAAAATCGCCCCCGTTTCTGCTACTAATCATATATTTCGTCTTATCGGTATTTATTTCGAGTCCTATTTCTTTACCGGTTTTTATTAACACGCTTGTATTTAGCTGTATGGTTTCCGTGTCTTCACCTAGCAGTACCAAATCATCGGCATACCCCAAAACCGGAATCTTGCCACCCATATTTAAGCCTTTCTCGGTACACATCACCTTTTCTATAACATATTCTAAGGCTATATTAAACAAAACAGGTGAAAGGGAGTCACCCTGTTTCAAACCTGATCGCACCTCAAATTTCTCGGATTAATTATGACCGATTCTAACTTTATGAAATGTTTCCGACAAATACATCTCTACTAGGTTAACTAACTTTTTAGGTATCCCCTGTTCAATCATGATGTTATATAGCTTCTGACGGTCTATGGAATCATAAGCCTTTTTAAAATCTATATAAAGTTGATGGACTACACCGTTGTATTCCAGCTTCTTCTCTAATATTTGACGTAAGGAAAATATTTGATTAATAGTCGAGCGATTCCGCCTAAAACCACATTAGAAATTGCATAAGAAAAAAAAATCGAATTTTAATTGCATTGTGGTAAAATAAACAGTTTCGCTAGTTCGGTTGAGGAAAATATTATTGATTGCTTAATGTTTCTTTTCATTAGAACAATATTCCAATTGTTCTCTCTTCGAATGGTCTAATCCTAAAAAGCACCAGAGAGGGCACAGAAGAGCTTGGCCTGGACCTAAAGAATCTAAAATTAGCGCAGAAAGCAGTTCTGCAGGATACCTGCAGAATTGTGAGAAAAGTTTTAAATAAGTAAAAATTCTACTTTCCCTTGACTTTTTCTCGAGAAGTAGATGATGTTCCAGTTATCTTAGAGGAAGAAAATAAAAAAATAAAATAATAATAATAATAATAACTTAAGAAGCGTAAGCAGCTAACACAGCCGCGCCTCTAGCGAAAAAAACTTAGATATTCACCCCGGCGTGAATGTGTTAAGAAACAAAAAGTAAAGATTTATTCGGAAAAAAGAGAAAAGTAATGAAAATTTATAATACAAAAAAAAATTTTCTCTGTTTAATTCAACTTTCAATAACGGGTATTGCTTCCTCTTCATGGAATTACTGCCTGGAGCCTTGCAGACATGCTTCTAATAAGGTTTGCTACAAGATGTTGTGAGATTTCCTTCAATGCTTCTAAGTTCTTAGCTCCTGTAAGTTTTCAGAAGGGTTAATTCTTCTTCTCACACGTCAGCCAAGTTGATCCCTGAGATGATGAATAGGATTTAAGTCAGGGCTACGAGCTGACCATCATAAAGTCTGAATTCGTGTATCATCAAGATATTGCTGAATACAGTTTGCAGCATATGGTCGTGCAGGTATAAAAATAATTTTTTTTCCAAAAAATGGAGCAAAAGGTATAACATATTATTCAAGAATCTCTGTTATGTACTTTTATGCCACTTTCTTTTGTGGAGCAGTGTATTACTGAGCTAGGAAATAACCCTTCTTTGAAAATTTATATTAAATAAAGACTGCGGGTAAGATCGAAATTTCTACAATGATTATTGCAATGACAAGACTATACAAGAAAAAAATAAGCATGAGACTTCTTTTTAACTTTTTTTTTGTTCTCCTCTAACTCGTCTTTGAAGGCTATACGGGGTTTCTCGGGCCAGAGGTGAGGGCGGGGGATAAATGCTGAAATAAAAGCCCCCACAGGACCGAGTCTCGAACTCATAATTGTTTGGTTTTCAAATTATTTGGTCCTCTGTGTTGCTAGGCAACGCGCGTTTAAAGCAACGCGCGCTAACACGCTCAGCTACCCGACTTCTTTTTAACTTTCCTTATTAGAGCACGCTTCAGTTTATAGTTACAGTAAATGTAAATTTTAGTGGATTTATAAAATATTATTATTATAAAATAATTTTCTTGGCAACTTGTAACGGGTTATGTGTAAGATACACGAATGTATATTTTATCATTATCCTTACAGTTCTTTTTTTTTTTCCTAAAATATAAAAAATTATAGTTAATATATCTCAACTACATGTTGTTTTGCTTTGATTTTGTTTTTTATTATTATTTTTTGTATATATATATATATATATATATATATATATATAATATAATAATAATAATAATGTGTTTTATTGATTAAATTTACATACATTAATTTACTATACATATATATATTGCACACTATGCATAGACTTTAGTCCATCTGCAGAATAGCGCGCCTTAACAAAATATTCTTTACAAATATTATATAAATAATAATTATAACATAAAACTAACTGAACATTTTTTTCCCCATTTTCCTCCCTTTATTTAAATATTGAATTCTGATATAAGTATATATCTATATTTCCAGGCCCTTAAATGATAATTATACAATGCTACCAAATCTTCACCGTTTAGGTAATTTATGTATTCCTGTCTGGACAATAATGCCCCGCCAAGCCAACGCATCCTTATTTCTGATAACACAGAGCAGACCCCTCCATAATGGTACATATCCTCTATGACTTTATTATTGCATAATCTACAATAATGTAGTTCTTCCGCCCTTGTAACATTACAATTAAGGTACAGAAGCTGTCCTCTTGTTTTAATTATTGATTTGATGAGTCCCAGGCCGTATCTACCGGAGATATAACTGTTCTCTCCTAAACCATAATTTAATTCTTTATACAGTTGATGGTGAATAGATTTGTTGACTTTAACCAGTAAACAATTTCTAAAGTCTTCTCTTATATATTCCATTAACCCTTTAAAACATTGCTTCTTTCCATCTACTAAATAATCACTATAATATATATATATATATATATATATATATATATATATATATATATATATAATTTTATATTATATAAACTTTATATATTTATTTTATATTTATGTAATTTGACTTGATCATTATTTTCTGTATATATTGGATGGATGTGGTCTCGTATCACTATTACTACTGTTCATTTAGAAACAAATTGTAATATATCAAAATAAATAAAAAACATTATGTCATTTTCCTCTTTCTGCATTACGTTTTACAGATTTGTATATAATTTATAAAATCTAAAGCTTTTCAACAATATATAATACATCTATATTTGTATTATTTTGTTCGGAAAAAAAATTATATAAAAAATATCTTTGCTCTTTTTCCCTTTAGTTAGTTATTTAAATTTTCTTGGGCTAGCTATACTTATTTATTAGCTTCATGAATATGTTTTCACTTCTAATTTTCTGTAATTAGTACTCCATGTGTAACAACAGAGTTGAGCAGAATAACTTAATGTGGCACGAATTAACTTTAATTAATTATTCCATTGTAAGACAAAGATTATAATAAAAACTCTGATGCTCTTAATACACGACTTTCAGTTACCTCCGTTGTTAAAATCAATTCAAGACCTTTTAGATAAAGCAAGAATTGAAAGAAAAACGTTAAAAAATTAAATTGTGTTTTGACATGTGTTTCAGATTAAATAATATAAAAATATAAATTGTTATCTAAATTAATAAACTAATTCCGTACTTCGTTCCACCTACTTTCCTGCCTCCTGGAAATTATCCATCGTCAAAATGATACCCAAGCCTAAGAAACCGCCTGAAAATCCATCTTCTTACCGTCCCATCTCACTTCTACCAATCATGGGTAAAATATTGGAAAAACTTATCCTAAAACGCCTGTACCCCATCCTTGATACTAATTCCATAATTCCTGATCATCAGTTTGGATTCAGGACGTCCCACTCCACTATCCAGCAATGTCATCGTGTGGTGGACGTTGTCTCGTCTACATTGGAGCGTGGCTTGTATTGTACTGGAGCCTTCCTTGACGTGGAACAGGCCTTCGACCGAGTCAGGCACCCGGGATTGCTTCACAAGCTCCGCCAATTCCTTCCCCTACATACTTCCTTATTATCCAGTCCTACCTCACTGGCAGATCCTTCAAAATCAATCATAATAATTCATTTTCGTCCATTTTTAGTCAGTCTGCTGGTGTTCCTCAAGGTAGTATCCTAGGACCCATCCTTTACACAGTTTATACAGCTGATATCCCAACCCATCCTAACACCTTCCTTTCTACCTATGCTGATGACACTTGTGTGTTATCAGTCAATACTGATCCAACTATTGCCTCTCAAACTCTCCAATCCCACCTCAGAGACCTTGAAGTATGGTGTCAGAACTGGAGAATTAAAATAAATTCCAACAAATCCAACCAAATTACATTTATCCTTCGTCGTAAACCTATGACTTCCTGCCCTACTGTCTCCTTCAATAATACTCCTCTTGTCCCGGTTGAACAGATCCGATATCTAGGACTGCACCTTGACAAACGACTCACTTGGAATCCTCATACAAGACTGAAACGACAAGAAGCTGCACGACGTTTTCGACTACTTCAACACTTACTAGACAAACGTTCTAATCTTCCACTTAACTACAAAAGACTCATCTACATGACTATCATAAGACCAATATGGACTTACGGAATTGAGCTCTGGGGCTCTACTAAACCATCGAATTCTTCTCGTATCCAATCCCTTCAGTCCAAAATCCTTCGTAAAATCCTCAATGCTCCTTACTTTGTCACCAACAAACTCATCCATAAAGACCTTAATATCCCATATGTTGCTGATTTGGCCCGTACGAGGTATCAATCCTTCCATGACAAACTCCATTCCCACCCTAATCCTTTCGTTTCAATCCTTTCTTCCTCTTCAATTCCTGACAATCCTCCGAGGCGTCTGAAAAGGAGATGGCCCCGGGACCTTCTAGTTTAGAATATTTTTAGAGTTCTTCCATTGGGAAGCTTCTCTACATGTGTTTCATGCCTTTTTTATGTTTCATTCAAATTTACTTGTTGTATTACTTGTTATACAGTTGTAAATTCCAATAAATAAATATATAAAAAAAAAAAAAAAAATTAATAAACTAAGTTAATCCCTTTTTCGTCTTTCTGTATTACGTTGTAAAGCTTTGTGTATAAAACCACATGTTTTCTAAAATCTTGGCTCTTCGACGGTATATTATACATATTAGTATTCGTGTGTTCGGGCACAAAAAAAAAAACAAACATAAAAAATACGTTTGCTCTTTTCTTCGGTAGTTATCAAATTCGTCCAACTTGTATTTGCTTTATCCGTTTTTTAAACATTAGGGTACTTTAGAATAAGACAATTTAAAATATCGGTATTTGAGCACTTCCAGGCTATTTCAGTCATATATGATATAAAAACCCGTTTAATTTTCATCGATTCGGCGAGTTTAATCAGATTCGTCAGAGCGATTAGAGAAAATCGTAAAAAGGAGGAATATGAATGGTATAAAATGGCTCCTCTATAAGCCGATTTTGCTAAAAAAAAGTTGCTCTAGCATCTAGCACATAGTGTTGTCTTAAATATGAAATTTCAGTTTCGTAAGACTTTTCGTTTTTGTGCTAGAGTTACCACACACACACACACACACACACACATACACGGACACAGACATTTATGCCCGAAATGTTTTTTTTTTGGATTCAGGAGACTCTAAAGGTCGAAAAATTTTACGGTCGCAATACTTTCCCATACAATTAGTTCAAATATAGGTGATATATATATGTGTATATTTATACGTACAGTATTGTGATCGTTATTCACTGTACGGAAATTAAAAAAGGATAGTTTCTACTGTCACAATCACAAAATAGATTTTTAAATGTTACTAATTAAAATAATAAAAACAAAATTAAGAAGGTTAGGATGCTAAAATGTCCCAACAAGAACCCAACGAAGGAAGGACGACGACAAGGTTTAGGGCGATTATGATCGATTTGCGGAAATTTGTGGAATAAAATAATTTATTAGGTGTTAAAATAATACTACATAAATTAAAAAGAAATCATTTTCAGGTGTTTTTAGGCATAACTCACAGTCCCAATTCTATCTAAAATATGTGTAGACTAGCTCTATGTAGAAAAAAAAAAATAACAAAGAATACTTAGCTGACATTAAGTAATTAATGTTGCATTATATTTAAAAATATGTTAGCCTAAATGGAAATATTTCCAACATCAAACATTTAAAGCCTCTTTCACTTACTATAAATAGTAAGGGGAAGTATTGCGATCGTGAAAATTTTCGAATTCCAGTTTTCAACGGAAATACACGTTTTAGGGTCCCCTGAGTCCAAATAACCAAGTCCCGCAAAAAGGTCTGTGTGTGTCTGTGTGTGTGTGTGTGTGTGGTAACTCCCGGGCGGAAACAGTAAGTCCTATGAAACTGAAATTTCAGATTTAAGACAACTATACGCCCGAGACGTGACAAAACTTTTTTCATCAAAATGAGCTTACCAGAAGAGGCACTTTATACCATGCATTTTGCACCTTTTTTCGATTTTCTCGAAAACAGTTCCGACGATTTTCGATAACTGGCTATATCGATGTAAAATTTAGTAGGCTTTAATATCATGTAGGTTTTATTTGGATAAAAATGATCTGACAGGGCTTAAATGCCGATATTTTAAATTTTGTAGATTCAATAATACTAACTAGATTATCTTGTTAACGCTGATGAAAAACAGGTAAATATATAAATTCGATACCCAACTAAAGGAGAAAACAGAAACAATATTTTTTTAATGCAATTTTTCGTTTTTGAACATAAGAGCAGTAATATACGTGTATGATATACCGTTGGAAAGCTAAAGATTTTAGAAAAAATATCATCTCATACACAAGCTTTTAAAAGTTAATAGAGAGTGATGAAACGAACATAAAACTAACCGATATTTTTAGATAATAATATAATAGATTTTTTAATAAAACACATGTTTCTATATAAATTCAATTTGATTAATTCCTCAATAATTTCACGTATTTTTATCTCTAACTGTATTTGAAAATTCTTTCATTGATTTTAAAAATGTAGGTAAGTGAAAGTCGTGTGTTGCCCGCACCAGATTTTTTTTACTTTCACTTAAGTGTATATGGAATATATAGTAAGGGAAAGTATTGCGATCGTATAAATTTTCGAATCCGAGTTTTTATCGAAAGTACACATTTCAGGTTCTCCTGATTGTAACTGACCAAGTCTCGCAAAAAGGTCACACAGACTACCTCTAAAACGACAAGTTGTATAAAACTGAAATTTCATATTTTAGGAGCATATATGTCTGAGATGTTACAGCAACATTTTTAAGAAAATCGGCAAACTAGGATTGGACTTTTTACCAAGGATTTTCCAAATTTTTACAATTTTCTCAAAAACGACTCTAACGATATTGATGAACTCGCTATATCGATGTAAAATGCAATGAGCTTTATTATGAAGCTTTTAAAATAATGTGAATGGCTGGTAAATAGAATTGAAATTATGGTTTTTGAAATTTTAATTGAAATAAAGTGACTTGGCTTAAATAACGATATTTCAAATTCTCCCTCTCAAGTTTCGATATTTCAAATTCTTTCTCTCAATACCTTTTACTTTCACTTACATATATATGAAATATATAGTAAGGGAAAGAACTGCATCGTGAAAATTTTCGAATTCCAGTTTTCAACAGAAATACGTTTTAGGGTTCCTGGAGTCTAAATAACCAAATCCCGCAAAAAGAGCTGGCTGTGTGCGTGTGTGGCAACTCCCGGGAAAACGTCCCATGAAACTGAAATTCATATTTAATTCAACTATACCCCCGAGATGTTATAGAAACTTTTTCATCAAAATTAGCTGACCGAAAGATCTACTTTGTACCATGCATTTTGCACCTTTTTACGATTTTCTTAAAAACGGCTCTAACGATTTTTATTAAACTCTATATATCGATGTAAAATTTGATGTTCTTTAATATCATGTAGACTTGTTTCTGATCGAAATAATCTTACAGGGCTTAAATGCCGATATTTTAAAATTTTGGAACATCATCTTATTATAATTGATAAATAACGGGTAAATATGCAAGTTGAGCGAATTTGATAAGCAACTAAAAGAGAAAAATACAAACATATTTCTTTTATGCATTTTTTGTGTTTTTTAATACAAGAATAGCTACATAGATGTATAATATACCGTAGGGTAGATAAAGAATTTTAAAAAAATATTATCTAATACACGGAATCTTAAAGTTTAATGGAGAGTGATGAAAAACCAATAAAACTAACTGATTATTGTAAATAAAAATATAATAGATTATTTAATAAAACGGAGACCCCGTGGCTGAGTGGCTAGCGCGCAAGCCTGCCACGCTTAAGTTGTGAGTTCGAACTGTTCAGTCCCAGGACTTTTTCAAGCATACAAATAAATGGGGATTCACTCATAATCTCCCCCGGGTATGTGGGACCCGTAAGCCAGTTGATGGCTACTCACAAAAATAGGCGTAGGGGGTGATGACCATACCCTATAAAATGCCATCGAGTATCACGGTGTGGAAAATATAAACCATACCGCGCGGTATCCATGGCCTGTCGCGCCAACCGAAAAAAAATAATAAAACACATTTTTTTATTGTAATTCAAAATAATTAATGTTTTAACAATTTATTAGTATCTTTAAATGCATTTAAAAATTCTTAAATCGATTTTAACAAGGGAGGTAAGTGAAAGTCGTGTTTTGTCTGCACCAGATTTTTTAATTTTGTAGATTCGAAAAAATTAAACATATCATCTTATTAGCATTGATAAAAAATGGCTTAATATACGATTAATAAATAAACATAGATTGTATTGGATTACACTAAATTTTATGAATAGTTTATTAAAATATATAATTATTTTGCAACATTAAACTGATTATTATTATAAGGCAAATCAGCGTGGTCTAGTAACAGTGCATTGACTCTTGCACTGCAATCAATTTTCCCGAACACAGTTAAGTCAGCAGTACGACCTTACAAGTACCGGTGCCGTCTCGTCTAAAATTATTTTCACCCTTTTTAGTTACAGTTTCAACAATGTCACAGTAGTAAATAGTCTCTTAAAGGAGAACAAAAACATTTTACGTCTATAAAGTATAACGAATTATATCACCGTGTTAATTTTTATATCCTAGGTAAGAATAGATTTATTGAATTTTTTTAATTTTTTTTATTACCATAACAAGGTTATTATTTCCGTGTTAATTTTTATGTCCTAGGTTAGAAGAGATTTATTGTTGTTTTTTTTTTTGTTACCTTGACAAGGTTATTATTATTTTATAAATTTGCTCATTCCTTTCAATGATATTAAAACATTTTGATTTGTTTTCTGAGATAGGATATATGTGCTTTAATATACAGCTATGGTAATTAATAAGCGCGTGTGATTTTAGGTGTTTCATTGTAATAAATAGCCGTAATGTGTATTGATATATTTATGTTGTTCAGATATAAAACATACCTATGTGTAACAAATTTTCAAAATTTATTTTAATGATCTTATATCGTTGATGTGTTTAAAATATAGTTTTCATAAATAATTGAATTCATCAACCTAATAATAAAATATGCCCAATTAGAACACATAATTAAAAAATCTGGTGCGTACAACACACGACTTTCACTTACCTTCGTTGTTAAAATCAATTTAAAAATTTTCAAACACACCCTCCGTCAACTTTTACGATTTCGTGTGTAAATTAATGTTTTTTTTTTTAATACTTAGCTTGCCAACGGTATATTATACATGTCTATTACTGTTCCAATTTTCAAAAACACAAAAATTGCATGAAAAAATACTTTTGGCTTTTTCTCCTTTAGTTATTTATGAAAATGTGTATTTTTACCAGTTTTTTAGCAATGCTCATCAGATGATATGGTTATTTTTATAGAATCAGCAAAATTGAAGGTACTTTAAAAGAAGAAAATTAAAAATATCGGCATTTAAGCCATGTCATAATATTTCAATCAGAATGAAACCTACATCATATTAAAGCCCATTAAATTGTACATCCATATAGCGAGTTTAATCAAAATCCTTGGATCCCGTTTTGAGAAAATCGTTAAAAGGTCCAAAATTCATGGTATAAAGTGGTTCTTTTGGTTAGCTGATTTTGATGAAAAAGTTGCTGTACCTCGGGCGTACAGTTGTCTTAAATATGAAATCTCAGTTTCTTACGACTTTTAGTTTTTGCGCCAGACTTACCACATACGGGCACATATACCTTTTTGTGGGACATTTGGACCAGGGGAACCTTAAACATTATTTCCATTGAAAAATCTAATTCAAAATTTTTCACTATCGCAATACTTCCCCTTACTATATATTTCATATCTAGGTTATTGAAAGTAAAAATATTTAAAGATTGTTAATGAATTTTGATCGGAGTTTTAACTATTTGTAAATTTATAAAACAATGTAGTTTAATTAGTAGTAATTACTATTATAGTAATTTCACCACTTTATTTACTTTTACATACTCGAAATATACTTTTAAAAATAATTGCTGTACATAAATTACATACATAAATTATGGATCTTAAATACGAAATTTTAGGGAACGATTATATACGAATTCCCTTTTCAATCACTTACCTAATACCCGCACACACATACATACAAACCATTTGGTCAATAATTAGTTTCAGATTGCATAATATTAAGTACTGTTTATGATGAAAGAAATTTTTTGTTCTTGCAAGAAATTAAACTAAAATAGTTTTCTTTTTTCTTCTCCAGTGTAGTTGACATTTTGGAAAAATATATTTCAAATTAACGATTTTAAATGAATATAATTTTAAATGATTATAAAATCGAAATAAAAAATACGCAATCAGTAAAATACTAAACGCAAAGGGGGTTCTTGTCACAGAAACTTTTCTGCGTAAAATCAGACTACAATTATACGCGTATTTTAGTAAAAGAGGCCAAGACAAGATAACTTGATGTAGCGCCATCAAAAATATTTATTTATATTAAATTTTTAATAGGAAAGTTAACTTCCATTAATACACCTCAAGGTAATTAGGTAACACATTAAAATATTTCATCAAGTATTACCAAGATTAATCCAATGGCGATCCTTTACTATGGTTAGTTTTATTCAATTTATTTTTTAAAAAAAAGTAATATATCACTTAATTGTTTATCACTTTAATCGTAAATTAATTTTCGTTCGCATAATCGAAGCAGTTTAAGGCACATGCTTTCACTCCAAGATATTAATAAACGAAATTTCACTAGATATTTCTCTTCCGCTCTAATGCTTAGCATATCACTCCACCATGATCCTCATCTCACTGCTTTTTAATCAGACATTGAAATAATTTTATTTCCTAATAAATTCTGATCATGTAATGTTTTTAAAATCATTTTCTCGCATCCGAAGGTATGTATCATCAAAAGCAGTGTAACTTATCTTTACATATTTTATCTTACCTAATTGATGAGATTATCGAATTTATTCGTCCAGGTTATAACTAAGAAATCTTACTTATTAGGCAATGAGTGCTGATATCACTAATTAAATAACCGAACCAGTAATACTTATACAAATACGTGAGTTGACCATTAAGTAATTGATAAGGAAATTTCATCATTTCGCAATTATATGAATGGCATTCTAGAAAATTTTACAAGAAGCTCGACAATCTCTCGTTACTACATTATTAAACCAACTAATTTGATTCTTTTCGCATTAAGATCTAGAATTGATTTTACTATATTAAACTTATGAAATGAAATGTTTTAGTATGGTTTGGATCGAAACTAAATGTGTAATTAGTACCTTTAGAAAATAACTACATTTCTAAATTGTGTTTTTTGAGGACTTGAGAGGTTATTGGATAAAATCGAGTAGTTGAAACTAAATTATAATAATACAAATATTTCAAAATATCGATTTCGTAAAAAATTGCCTTAGTACCTTTTAGAAAACAACTTTGATCTCTCATTTGATGTGATGATATTCCCGATTTCTGAACGATGTTAAGTTGTATGATAATATAATATCTAATCACTAAAAAGTTGAGGATTTTAATTAATTCGTGCATAAAACGTACAAAATTATTTCTACTAAATAATTTCTCTAATATATTTCGAATTATTTTAACGACGAATTGTCATATTCTCCCTTTTTCGTTAAAAAAAAAAATAGTATTAATTAATAATTAAATGCTTTTTTAAAAATCTATCCTTTTTTATGTTTCAATGTTTATTATAATTATTGTTCTTTTGGTACAGCAGATGTGAGATCTTTCATTGCTATTAAACATAAATCGCAATAAATCTTTCGATTAATTATATGGATCATTTATTTTTAAAGTGGTCTGGGTCGATTCAAACTTAAGTAAAGATCTTTATTAGTCATATGTCAATTAATTATTGGTTCGGAATATTTTTTTTTTTTTTTTTTTATCAGTTTTTGTACTTCTCGAATTAATATTATAATTGTTTTGTTATTTTATTATACGAAATTGTTATGATTTTTTAAATTTTATTTATTATTATTTTATATATATATATATATAAGCCCATAACTCACTTATTTTTGAAGATAGAGAAAAATGTTTATATTTTAGAATCAGTAAAGCTCGATAATCACAGAAAAAAAAAATCTGTATCTGTATATCCAAATCACAAATTATAATCGACTTAATTCCCCAATGCTCGGTTATTATTGAAGATAGAGAAAAAAGAAAATATTATCGAGTTCAAGACACAAAGATGACGATCAAAAAAAGAAAACTCCAATTTAATTTAGTGTTTTTTTTTTTATTTATTTATTTTTTTTGATAGAGAATTAAATTCCCTATAAAACCATAAAAGAATAATTGAAATCTATTAAGAATTATCAGAGATATTTTTTATTTATTTATTGAGATATATTACAATTTGTTAAAATGAACAATAATAATAGTGATATAAGAACACATTCATACAATATATACAGAAAATAATGATAATAGTCAAATTACATATAATAGAAAATAAATAAATTCATATATATACAATAAAATAATAATAAATAAAATTTAAAAAATCATAACAACAACGTATAAAGAATTAAATTATGATTTAGGGGAGAACAGTTATTTCTCTGGTAGATACGGACTGGGACTCATCAAATCAATAATTAAAATAAGAGGACAACAAACAACAACCTGTAGTTGAGATAAATAAAATTTGGCAAATAAATAAACATCATACAAACAATCATAACTATATACAATATATACAACTGCTAAAGGGACACCAGACCGCGTTTTTCCCTCCACTTGTGGAGAAAAAAGAGGAATCCAAGAGATCCCAGCGCCTCTATCTCAGCCGCATCACTGGTGTGAGCCAGTGGAGGCTGAGTTAGGGCGCTGTAGCCACAAACTTACCGTACATGAGTGGAGGATCTCACCAGAGTCAGAACTCCAATTTAAATGTTTACAATACGATCAGAGATATAGCGTTTTGAAATGTGCAGTAGTGATAGGCCATTTTCCTTTGATTAATTTATCGCTCTTTCAATTAATCATATTAGTTAATTTCCTGTGAACAGCTATATAGTACATTAACATGGTTATTCTGATAATAAACCATTTTTTAATAACTTGGAGCGGTTTTTTTTGTTTGTTTTTTTGTGGAATGTTTTACAAAAGTGTGTTTATAGCAACTTCATATGCTACATCATCGACTGTTTCTCAATAGTTTTCTATAATAAAATATTGCATACAGTGTTTTACATTGCTTAATCGATTATATTGAAATTAGTAACCTAAATTAGTCCAGTTTATTTGTTTTTAATGTTAAACGGTTCCTTATTGTATTCGGTTTATTACTATTTAATATTTCATATGAACTTTTTTTATATACGTTTTAAAATTTTAATTTAGTTTTTCATGGGAGTCTCATTTAGTTTACAGTGGAACATCTGTTTTCATGAAATGATCTTTAAAGTACGAAATAATACGAATAATAATGACAAACTGTTGTGGATTTATAACACTTTTCCATTTGTTTTAACAATTTACGTACAATTTGGTAATACTATTTTTTCTGAAGTCTTTATTAATGTATGGAAGATTTTAACCAGTACGATAATGTATGGGGGCAACACTGAACAACCACTATCTCCCTGATCACAATATTATAAACAACATATGTTCATAAGTTTACTCGCTTATAACAACATTCGTTAACTTACACGACTTATTTATTATATATTAATTTTCCTAAAATCTTGCGTCTTGATTACAGAAAATTTAATTTTCCCTTCCCAAAAAAAACTTTATAGAATTGTATCTTACTTATAAACTTTTAGGAAAGAATGTCCTAAATGATAATGAAAACCATATTATGATTCATCTCTTAGATTAGAAGGAGCTCCCGGAAACCAAGAAAAAAAAACACGTTATCATCTTGTATATACAGAAACAACCGATATTTTACTCACGAATTTTAAATTTATTAAAACAAACTAAATTTATAGGATTTTTTTCGACTAATTATTATCTGAATACAAAAATTAATTATTCACAAACAAAATTCTTTAATGGTTTTTAAAGAATCTGGTGCCACGCATCACACAACATTCATTTACATCTCTACTTATAATAAATTGTATAAGTACATATTAAGTTGTAAAAGTATTATTTTTGTTGTTTTTTTTTCTGCAAATTTTATATAGTTTCTGATTCTGCCTCACTATCAATTAATTTAACAAAAATTTAAGCTTTTCGATTTCACATAAACAACGTAAACTAACGTAAATGTTTGTTTCAGCATGAAAACATATTTTTCCTCGAAAATGGAAAATAGTGTAGGTTGTGCAGTAAAAATAAAACAGCAACAACTCCTTTTCAGCTTGCCAGAAGAGTGTTCTGTTTTCAGTGGAGAAGGGACAGCCATCCTAAAGGCTCTCCATTGGATTACTGGATCAGAAACAAAAAACTGGATCATTGCTACAGACTCTAGGAGTGTATTGGAAGCCCTTGGAAATACGTCGTGGCCCACTAATTCCATCATCAGGGAAATATTGAACGCTTGGTGGGAACTTAAAAATAAAGGCATAATCGTAGTCTTTATCTGGGTTCCAGCACATTATGGTATTCCGGGCAAGGAAGAAGCAGACAGAGCCGCCAGCTTGGCCAGACAAGGCAACAGATCTGAAAGCACGGTACTGGAAGAACTCACAGTAGAAGACTGGATCAGGAAATTGAGGAAAAATCTCTTCAAAACCTGGTAAACAACGTGGATAACAGGACAATATAAACTGTTGGATATAAAAAGAGACACCAAAACATGGACCACGAGCACGAGGATTTCTAGAAAAGAGGAAATCATTTTATGCCGGCTCCGTATAGGACATTGTCAGTTTACCCACGTTTACCTTATGAGAAATCTGCATGCACCCACCTGCGAATATTGTGATAATTTTCCACCAACTATTCAGCATCTATTATTAGATTGTCCCTTTTCGAAACATCAAGACGTAATATTAAACTAACAAGAACCCTAAAAGATATATTGAATGATGATGATGACAAGGTGAAAAAGTTACTGAATTATTTAAAAGAAATCAAGTATTACAACCAAATATAGAAAACTACAGTTGCCAATGACCCTGTAGGGTAGAGGCAAATAACAAAATAAAATGAAAATAAATTATTTTAAATCAATAAAATTAAAAATACTTTAGAAAAAGAATTTCGACATGTAAGCCTTCCCAAACTATTGAGTAGGTTTCATCATCTGATATGAAATACCATTTAATTATATTAATAAATTTATATTGATTGAGCCTGTTTTGAGAAAATAAAATAAAGAGCACACTTTTTATGCACAATGGTCTTGGCAGCGTGTCGTTCTGATGAAAAAGATAATGTAACATCTGTAAAGTACACAGGGTGTCCCATGAATGTCCAGTCGTATTATGGAAACAGATTCTAGACCTCAACTGGAAAAAAAATAAAAATAATATGACTCATAGTCTAATTCTCAAGGTTTAAGCAGGAAAATCAAATTTTGAATTTTTTGCTGCTATCCGTGGTTTTCATCGGAAAAACTCAAATATATCTATCTACTTGATGTGCCTGCACAGAAAAACAGGTGGTACCACATAAAAGAAGAGAACATTTTCTAGTTGGTTAAGAAGTCAGACCTTCAAAATAAAAAAGTAATTGTCATAAAACTTCATGCAGAATTTATTTTAAAGAAATTTACAACTGTTTTATACAATAAAATACATTAAGTAAATGTGGAAATTAATCATATGGGTTCATACAGGAATGTGAAGAAACTACCCAGCGGTAGCACTTCAGTGCTTATTTAATAATGTAGGTCGCGAGGCCATCGTCTTTTAAGCCTAGGGAGATTATCGGGAATAGGCGGACGAGTTGGTTTGTGTGGGCTAGTAGTTTGGTATTAAAAGAGGTATATATGGTTCGGGTTAGGTCTGAGACGAATGCGATATTTCGGTCTTTATGGATTATTTTATTGGTGACAAATTACGGGGCATTTAGGTTCTTTCGGAGGATTTTGGATTGCAAGGATTGAATGCGAGAAGCATTGGAAGGTTTGGTGGATCCCCATAACTCAATCCTATATGTCCAAATAGGTCTAATGATGGATATATAAATTATTTTTTTGTGGTATGTGGAAAGTTTTGAACGTTTGTAAATGTGGTAGTAAACGGTATCTACCTACTGTTTCTTGTCGTTTAAGTCTAGTGTGAGGATTCCAAGTAAGACGTTTGTCTAGATGGAGTCCTAGGTACCGGATCTGTTTTACTGAGGTGAGCTAAATATTGCTAAAGGATATAGTGGACAGACATGAAGAAAATTAAATTTTAATATTCCTAAGAAAGCCGGACATTTCATGGATCTATTACTATTCTATTAGTAGGTTTTAAATTGTCGATATCTCAGGAAAACCTCTTCGTTTAATAGGTTTAATGGTGCAAAACAAGCCAAGCATTATTGGTCCAATCAAGGATGCGAATAGAGAAGAATTTTTAAAAAAATACCAAATAGAAAATGTGTGATGTGTACTTAAAATGTATCTTATAAATTCTCTTCGATTCTCCATGATTTTCATTGAACAGAAAAAAACTCAAAATTTGATTTTCCTCCCTAACCGTTGAGAATCGGACTTTGGGTCATATAAACTTTTTTGTTCCACTAGAGGTCCAGTTTCTGCTCCCACATAATGACGAGACATTAATGAGACACCCTATATATAGGTACTTATCGTACAAATGAAATTTCAGTTTAGAAAACATTTTGGTTTTTATATGGACCTACCATATACATAAACACCTACTCTTTCATGAAACCCGAAAACTCCTCGTCACCTCTCTAATATTTTCACACTATGACTACTGCTGCACGGTGAACGATAGAGTTTCTGTAGATCTCGAGGTAAAAATAAAACGCTTAATTAATTGTTCTGTCCGATTATTCTTCGGAGTCCTTAGGTACACCTCCCTAAGTATCCCAATTCTATGGCGAGTTGAAGAGGCTTTACGCTTCCGATCTTTGCAAGTATATCCTTGCGTCATTCCTTTACCAAGTTATCTAATCCCGCCATCCATCATACATTTTTCACCTACAGTTCAAATCCTCTATCCATCCCCGCTGTTCACGTTCCATACCTTCCGATTTATACACTACGGCCCACTGAACTGCACATTTCGACAGATCCTTTCTCATTCGATCCTCAACCTAGGAATCTAGGATGAATCTACTGGTATATAGTACATGAATTCCCTTCCATCCGTCACTCCAACTCTCTTTCTTCCTTCAAATCCCGCATATTTAATCACTTAATGAATATCCAGGCTCAATAGGATTGTAAATATATATTTTTTTATTTGTTGTTTTTTTATCATTTAAATATGTCTATTTTATATCAGTAATTATTAATTTGTTTCTATGTATTTAATTTATTCTAAGAATCCAAAGCATATTTTGTACATTGTGTATATTTTATGTCCCAGGATAATAAACAATTTATTTATTATTATTAGATATTGTTAGTTCTGGACTCTGGTTGTCTAAAACCTGAAAACTCGGATTAGAAAATTCTTCCAGGATACTCATGGATGCACTTTCCCTGGCTTTGTATTATTTTAATGGTTTTTTTTTTAATTGATGAAAAGTGGAAGTAACAAATTTATATAATTCTTAACACGCTTCTAAAATACCTGAATAAAGAGATGCATAAGTTTAAACTGCCTTTGTGTACTTCACCTTATTTAAATGATTGAGTATGGAAAGTGTGTGTAGTACGTAATCCCAACAATTGTTATATCAGTTCATTAGCAATGGCTTATTATTATTCATCTGATTACATCTAAGATATAGAATTTCATTTTAAAAATTAATCTTCTACGTGCCGAAGACTTAGCGGTTTAGCAAGGTCAATATTTCCATTTTTCCTTTCCTAGAAATCATCTGGATGACCACGTTACATCAGAGCAAATGTAAACACATTGGGGAAAAAATCTTATAAAACTTTTATCTTATTTTTTTCTAATAAACCAACATTGATGTCATTTATTTAAAATTAGATCCTGTCAGCTACTTGAAAGTGTAATTTACACATAGACATAAGAATAGTTATTGACACAAGAAAGAATCTATTCTTGAATTTGATCTAATCCAGGATAATGATTAAAATATTTATTACAGATTTCTTTTTAGCATCCGGTTAAACTAGTCTTTTCTCTAGGCTAACGGTATATTATACATCTATATTACTGTTATTATGTTAAAAAATCTGGTGTGTGCAACACACGACTTTCACTCATCTCCGTTTTTAGAATCGATTGAAGAATTTTCAAATACAGTAAAAAATAAAGTGAAACCATTAAAGAATTAATTAAATCGAATTTCTTTAGAAACATGTGTTTTAATAAAAAATCTATTATATTATTATCCAATACATCATTATCGGCTTTTCATCAGTCTCTATTAACTTTTAAAAGCTGATGTATGAGATAATATTTTTTCTAAAATCTTTAGCTTTCCAACGGCAAATAGCTTTCCTTAAGTTAAAAACAAAAAATTGCATTAAACAAATATTTTTTCAGTTTTCTGCTTTAGTTGTTTTTCAAAGTCGCTCAACATGCATATTTAGCTGTTTTTATCAATGCTAACAAGATAATATGATTATTTTTATATAATCTACAAAGTGAAAGGTACTTTAGAGGAACAAAACTTAAAATATCGGCATTTAAGCCCTGTCAGACTACTTTTATCAGAATGAAACCTACATGATATTAAAGCCCGTTAAATTTTAAATCGATATATTGAGTTTAATTAAAACCGTTGGAGCCGTTTTTGAAAAAATCATAAAAACGTGCAATATGCATGGTATAAATTGGCTCCTCTGGTTAGCCGATATTGATGAAAAAGTTTTTGTAACACCTCGGAGGTGCAGTTGTTTTAAAATGAAACTTCAGTTCCATAGCACTTTTCTTTTCCGCCCGGGTGTTACCACACACGGACTCACACACACACAGACCTTTTTGCCGGACTTGGTTATTTGGACTTAGAGGACCCTGAAACGTGTATTTCCATTGAAAACTGGAACTAAAAAATGTTCACGATCGCAATGCTTTCCCTTTATAGTAAGTTAAAGTAAAAACAAAAAAAATGCATTAAAAAATATTTTTTGTTCTTTTCTCTTATACATGGTAATCAAATACATTCAACTTGTATACTTAGCGGTTTTTTATCAATGCTATTAAGATGATATTTTAACTATTTTCTAATCTACAAAATAAAAAGTGCTTTCAAGAAAGACAATTATAACTCGTCATTTAAGTACTATCAGATGATTTCAGACAAAATGAAACCTGCATGATATTAGAGGCCATTAAATTTTATCTCAGGCATATAAGCTTTTAAAATATGAAATTTCAGTTTGATAAAACATCGTATTCGAGTTACCACACACTAACCCACACGCACTCAGAGACCCTTTTGTAGTATTATGTCATTTGGACTCAAGGAACCCTAAAACATTGATTTCTATTGAGAACTGGAATTAAAAAATTTTCACGATCGCAATACTTTTTCTTAGGATATATTTCATATATAGGTGAGTAAGGAAGTAATGAAAATGAGAAATTTTGAGGTTTTACTTTGTTACAAAAACGATAAATTTTCAAATATTAGTCAATCCATTCGAAATTGTCTTGACCTCGACGCTCAACATTTTTTATTTTAATGATTTTTTTACCAATTCTTCTGTATCTTTTCCTGAATATAAAAATATTGGTAAAATATTTTCTTGATTATTACTTTTAGTTTTGCAGCCGTTTTAAGTCACCTTAGCGGATGAAAACCTGTGTTGTAAAAATCTCTCTAAACCTGGTAATTTTGTAGATATTAATTCAAAACAAAATCTAACAATATAATAAGGATATGCTTTATATTTTTGTCCTCTCATCTCATTATCTTTTATAGCGAAGACAGTGGTTGGAAAATTCTCGAAAAATTAACAAAAAACGAGACTTTCAACTAATATTATTTGTTTCATATGTATAATAATTCTGAGATTGTATGAAGTCCTTGCCTTTAATAGCTAAGAAAATGGTGCAGGTTCTCGGGTCTCTTCATTTAAAAGATACTTTAAACAATAACAGTTTTTCTTTATAAAAAAAGACAAAAGTGAGCGTGCCCAACAATATATTCGACAATTTTTAATAGCTTCTTGGTTGGTTGTTGTTATATTTTATTGGCACAAAACATCTCGGTTATCAGTGCCAGACACTCATTTTAGAAAATCAATTTAAGGTCAAACAATGTACAATAATTTTACTTAAAAACAAATAACAACAAATAGTTAAAAACAATTAACAATAAGAATAATCAATAGTAAGAATAAATATAACAGCATTAATCAAAGATAAATATATATCAGGTTAACTAAATAAAAAAAATAAATAAAAATATATACATATAAAATATATAAATATATATATATATATATATATATATATATATATATATATATATTGTATATATATATATATATATATATATAAGTTTGTGTTGTACTTAGGTTTCAGTCAATGAATAAACAATTTTATCTATGCGACGTTTCGAGAATTTATTGTTCTCATAATCATGCCTTAACAGTGGAAAAAAACAAAAACAGAACATTAATATTATTATACAATAATTAATATATGATGTTATTGTTAGAGATATAAAAAAGAGTACATTAAACAATGAATAATCATACAGTAGGTACATAGATTTAAATTTAATAAATTTAAATTAGGATTTACATTAAAGATATTATTATAAAATTACAATTTTGGACAAAATTTTATTAAAATTTAAAAAAATAAAATAAACGTCTTAAAAATAATACGAAATAAAACGAAAACAACTCAACAATAGGAGGGAGAATACCCCAGACACCTGACGTCATCATAAATTCCTGGAAAATCTTCCATACTTGAACTACTCCTTTTTTATTTTTTCATTGTTCTTTCAAAGCTTGTAGGCTAAACATGCCTAATTAAGACACTATTTTGTCCAAAATTGTAAGTAATTTTATAATAATATCTTTAATGTAAATCCTAATTTAAAATATCTATGTACCTACTGTATGATTATTCATTGTTTAATGTACTCTTTTTTATATCTCTAACAATAACATCATATATTAATTATTGTATAATAATATCAATGTTCTGTTTTTGTTTTTTTCCACTGTTACGGCATGATTATGAGAACAATAAATTCTCGAAACGTCGCATAGATAAAATTGTTTATTCATTGACTGAAACCTAAGAACAACACAAACTTATATTATCAACAGTCGAGAACTGATCAAACAATATATATATATATATGTATATATGTATGTATGTATGTATATATAAATAAAGTTTAAAAAATAAATGAATGAATAAAAATAAAATTAATTAATTAATTTAAAAATTAGTAATAATTTTAAAAATAATAATAATAATATTAAAATAAAATTTTCAAATCTGCTTGTAAAGTCCATTTCAGTAAGAAAGCACAACAATTCGTCAATTCTATTTATATCGTTCCCCAAAGCAACCGCGACATTGAATGGTATTCCCTTTTTTGTATTGGTATATCCAATTTTCTTGTGTAGAAGGGACATTCTTCGAAAATGTGAGTAATTGTCAGGGTTCCCCTACAATGCTGACATCTTGGGGGCAACTCCTTAGATATTAAGTGCCCATGGGTTTATTACGTTGTATGTCCGATTTTCAGGCGGACCAGGACCACCTCCTCTCTGCGGTTAAAGCGATTTGAGGTTTTCCAAGATTTTGGCTCTCTCTTAATAGCTTTCAGCTTGCTTGGATAGCTGTTGTTTCACCCCATTTTTTAAAAACATTTTCAATTAGATATAGGGCGCGCTTGCTTTGATGGTGTTAGCAGTGCTTTGTCACGACCAGGGAGAGTGGGAGCCTCTTTGGCTGCCTTATCTGACATTTCATTTCCCATTATTCCCATATGGCCCGGTATCCAGACATAATGAATTAATTTTCCGTCTTCAGCCATTGATTTGGTTAGTTCCAGGATTCTAAAATTCTTGGATTACTGGAATGCATATTGTCAAGTGCTTTTAGAGCGCTCAATGAATCTGAGGCTATGATGACATTTTCTATTGGGAGAGTTCTAGAATAATCTAAAGCCATTGCGATCGCATTCACTTCAGCTGGATAGACAGAGCAAAATTGATGAATTTTCGACTTGTAGGTGCTTAGGTGTAGGTTAATAGCTTCTTTAGCAATGACTAAGTACCTTTGAGTGCCAATTGAACTTTAATATTCCAATCCTAATCTACTTCCTTTAATATCTCTACATAAATTCAGATAAGTGAAATGACAATTCATATCCCGTTTTTAATTATATATCGTAACTCATAATTTCATAACACGTGTTGAAGTAAATTAATTCAATATTTATACACGTCTTCAATGGCGTGGTGGTTAAAATGGAATAATATAGACTGTGTGGGATACTAACCCTTGACTTCAAAAAAGTGATGAAAGGGTAGAATTAATATAAAATCGCACGATGTCATTTACATTTTAAAACATATTGATACATATTAAAAATCTGATGCTTGCAACACAAAGCATCGCCTTTCCTCCCTTGTTAAAATCAATTCTATCATCTTTAAATACTATTAAAGTTGAAGTTTCAACATTTATTGGAGGTTCAATAATGTAGCACATGAAATTATAATTTTTTACGATCCCTTAACTTTATACGCTTTTTGTAACTTGCTCTTATCTTTCACAACTTTTTATGTTAGACATAATTTTTTCTAAAATCGTCAGCTCTCCAACGGCACATTATACGATTCTTATTTCCGTAAAAATAAAATTAAACTTGAAAAAGATTCATGTTGTTTTCTCCTTCAATTGGTTGTCAAATTCTTTCACACACACACACACACACATATATATATATATAATAATAATAATAATAATAATTCTTTATTTATTCTGGGACAAGTCCTTTCAGAATAACATAACAGGAAATAAAAAGGTGGACTTAAGACTAGAGTCTTAGAGTAAAATGACTGAAAAACAGAAAAGAATTAAACTAATAACATGAACTAATAAAATAACTTAAAAGCTAAATTGTAATAAAAATGTACAAGCCAGAAAAATAAAAGTATGTTAACATGAGAAACAAAAAATTATATAAAAAAAAAAAAAAAAAATTAATCAGATAAAAGAAAAATATATACATATATATATATATACACACATAAACACACACATATATATATATACATATATATATATACATATATACATACATATATATACACATATAAACACATACTCATACACACGTACATACATACACACATATATACACACATACACACACCAGCATATGCATGTATTTATATATATATATATATATATATATATATATATATATATATATATATTTATTTATTTTATTTTTTATTTTTTTTAATGCTAAAGACATTTAGTTCTTTTGAAGCAAAAATAATAATAAACATAAATCTCTATTATGTTAAAATCGTTTCTATTTTACACCATTCAGCGAGTTTAATCAAAATCGTTAAAGTCCTCATTTAGGAAATCGTTAAAAGGTAAAATGCATGATATAAAGTGACACCTCTAGTTAGTCGTTTCTTTGATATACTACATCGAACCCAGTCTTATATTCGCCTTAAAATAAAATATCAGATTGGTACGTTTTCGTATTTGAGCTTGACTTATCACAGATACGTACAGAGATTTTATGAAACGTGTATTTTCATCGAAAAAAATAAATTTTAAAATTTTCAGGATCGCAAAAGTATTGTCCTTTCAAATGAAACATTTTTAGATTTCTCTCTCTATCTGTCTTAAAACAATCAAATTGAAAAAGAAACAATGAGTTAAAAAAAAAAAGAATAACAGTTTTCTTTATTGAAGGAATTAGTCCGGGTGGCGGTCATTAAATGAAACAACTGAATAGTTTCAACTATTTTATTGTTTGCCAACGTTTCAACCCCCATTGTGGGTCATCATCAGGGCTAAAAAGATACAAAAAGGATACATTTAAAATAAGATTACAAATACTATTTTTAAAAAATTAACAATGTCAATATTATAACATAAAAGGAAATAGATGTGTATAGAAATCAATTAATTAAATTACAATGATAAAGGTATACTAATGAGAGCTATACAGACCAGATAATGACTAAAGATAATGTACAAATATATAAGAAAAAATTACATGAAATACAAAACATTAAAAAATGGAGTACAGTGGAGATACGTACCGTCTGGTAGGTGAGTGGAAACTGGGTACATTTTGGTAATATGGAATATAGGCAGGTAGATAGGAAAGTACGTACAAAAGGTTGGGTAAAATTATTTTACTATTTTATATCAACTATATGATCTGTCAATGATTGTTACTTATTATTATTTTTTGTCATAATATTTTCACTTGGTTAATTTTAATGTCTTAATATATGTACAATAATTATTAAAACGTTGGTAGGGAGGTAGTCAGTTTTACTATATATAGTTTATACATTATTATTCTTACTATTGTATTATATTGTTGTAACTTCAACAATCTTGTTAAAACATCTTCTAATACCGTTGTGATGTTATTAATATTGTAGGTTTAATCTGAACACTTCCTTTTATGTTAATATTACAATTTTACTCATTGTTGTCAGATCCCGTCTAGAAATATGGTACGTATATTCCATTTTACCCAACCTTTTGTACGTACTTTCCTATCTACCTGCCTATATTCCATATTACCAAAATGTACCCAGTTTCCACTCACCTACCAGACGGTACGTATCTCCACTGTACTCCATTTTTTAATGTTTTGTATTTCATGTAATTTTTTCTTATATATTTGTACATTATCTTTAGTCATTATCTGGTCTGTATAGCTCTCATTAGTATACCTTTATCATTGTAATTTAATTAATTGATTTCTATACACATCTATTTCCTTTTATGTTATAATATTGACATTGTTAATTTTTTTAAAATAGTATTTGTAATCTTATTTTAAATGTATCCTTTTTGTATCTTTTTAGCCCTGATGATGACCCACAATGGGGGTTGAAACGTTGGCAAACAATAAAATAGTTGAAACTATTCAGTTGTTTCATTTAATGACCGCCACCCGGACTAATTCCTTCAATAATTCTCAACGGTCAACTAATTATATCCACAATAATAACAGTTTTCATGTTTTGTTTGTGCCTTTAAGCCGTGTTGAACTAATTTAACTTGTTGAAGGACGATTAGGCCATTTGCAGAACACCAACCAATGCATTGTAAAAATATCTTGCTTAATTCAGTTCATTTTCGAATTCCACTTTTCACCGTAAATATACGTTTTAGGTTCCCCTGAGTTCCGCAAAAAGGTCTTTGTGTGTGTGTGTGTGTGTCTGTATGTGATAAGTCTAGCTCAAAAAATGAAATTCGTACGAAACTGAAATTTCATACATAAGACAACTATACGCCCGAGATGTCACAGCAAATTTTTCATCAAAATCAGCTAACCAGAAGAACCACTTTATACCATGCATTTTGATTTAACTCGCTATATCGATGTAAAATTTAATACGCTTTAATTCCGATATATTTAATATTCTTCTTCTGATGTACATTTAATTTTGTAGATTTAAAAAAAAAATAGGCACATTATCTTGTTAGCATTGATAAATAACAGCTAAATATGAAAGTTAAGAGAATTTGATAAACAACTAAAAGAATTGTTTCTCTCATTGTTTCTTTTTCAAGTGCAACAATATTATTTTATGCAATTATGTATAATATATCATTGGATAGCTAAAGATTTTAGAAAAAATATTATCTCATGCACGGAAATGTAAATGTTTAGGGAGAGTGATGAAAAGCCGATTTAGCTAACTGATTTTTAATAGATTACACAATAAAACAAATGTTTCTACTGAAATTCAATTTAATTAATTCTATAACAATTTATTTTTATCTCTAAATTTATTTAAAAATTCTTGAATTGGTTTTAACAACGGAAGTAAGCGAAAGTCGTGTGTCACGTACAACAGATTTTGAAATTTGGATTATTCATTAATTCTTAATATGTCAGCAAATTACAATCTGCTTCTTTTGTTTATGTATTACGTAATTTTTTCAAGCGTTTCTATTTATAATGAAAACAAACAACCTGGTATAAGGATTATACGAACTGGATATTTTAGGGGGGAAATGTGCAATTTTAATACAATGAATGATTTCGATGTCACCAACATATATTTTTTTTGGATGGCATTTAAGGGTTTCAAATTGACCTTAGCTTCCTAAAAAGAAAATTTGTTGTTTAGGTATTTAGACGAATCGAGGAAAACATGTTGTAGGGTAGAGAATAAGAAGAAAAAAAAACATCTCAACCTCTGAAAAAAAAGAAAGTAATCTAGCATTTATGGCATAGAAAGGCCACTATCACTAGCTCCACTATTGTTTTTTATAATCATCCTAACCCCAAACAGACCCTCATTATAAAGTTAAAATAATGACTTGATTGCTCTTTCATACTAGAATTTCTTGTTAAAATAAAATAGATCCGATGGGTTTATACCCGTTTCGATTATCTATATATTATTTCTGCATCGACTACTTCCGTCGTTGGAATTTCATATTATCCAAATAATAAAATTCACAACCATACATAAAGTTATTATAATACATATAAAATAATATATATTTTTAACAACAACTACGTAATAACATTTAGTTTTTTTCATTAGAGTTCGTGATGGCAGAGATGATGAGATCAAATAATGACTAAATTATTATAAAGTGTAAGTGACGTATATAAGTAAAGTTGTTGCGATATAAATGACCTATATTTATTCAATATGGAAAATTTTGTAAATACTATTGAAATGCAAATATTTTATAAACAAATTTAGAATATGCTATGGATAATTATTCAATTATAAATTTTAAAAATTAATTATTTTATTGTAAAAATGATTCTAATATTAAATTGTTGTTTGGTTTTAATTAGTTGATCTGAAGACGAAGCATTAAAAACCTCAAAATGTTATTAAGGATTTGTTAATATAAAAATAAAAAAAGAAGGGAAAGTTCCAATTTTTTATCCATAATAAGTTTACTCTTCAATATCAGTAATTGATATTAAATTTATTATAATATATATAAAATAATATATTTTTAACATCAATTACGTTATAATATTTAGTTTTTTCATTAGAGTTCGTGATCGCAGAGATGATTGGAGGATTTTATTGTTTATATAGGAAGGGGAAAGCTTCTATGAATGAGGGGAAAAGTCAAAGAGCTTAAATTAAACTTTAGCCTAAAATGCCTAATAGAACTTTTTTAATATATGCACACCCGATGTTTTGCTATAGCAGGTCTAAGTACATATTAACTCTAAATGAATTAATTCCAGAATATATTAGATATGTGAGTATTTGATAGATACAATAAAAATCTAATTAAGTAAGCCACCCATTCAATCTTAAGATTAGGATACAATTTAAAACGAAAAAAAAATTATAAGTTAAGTATAAACAATTTTTTTTTTTACATAAACAACAGACAAAACATGTCTGTCTTCAAAGATTTTTCTTTAAAGCAATGGTTCTCAACGGTTTTAGAAAAGGAAATAATGTACAAGTCCCAAAATTTAAAATAAGCTAGACACAGGCACAAATAACCGTCTGCGACCAGCGAAACGTTGTACTCTGTGAATGACAAAAATTTAATAATACAATATAAGTAACTATTAGTTATCTCGGGCAGTTTAATGTGTCTTAACAGTGCGTGAGTAACTTGGATCTTTTTTTTTTATTTTCCAGGCTTTATAGCATTTTTATTTTATTTTAGATGAAAAACTTTTATTTCTTTTTCTATTGGAAAAATAAATACTTCAAAATTTGAGAAAAATATATTTTAAGATTACGTAGATTACATTTCAGATCAGGAAAAACGGATTACTAGAAATGGTTGTACTCTGTATATATATATATTATGATGTTTTTCGGGGGAGCCCGTGGCAGGATGGTTAACGCGCTAACCTGCCACGCTGAAGATGTGAGTTCGAATCCCAGTCCCAGGGGATTTTTTTCAAGCACCCAAATAAATGGGGATTCTCTCACAATCTCCCCCGGGTATGTGGGACCCGTCAGCTAATTGATAGCCACCCCCAAAAATAGGCGTAGGGAGTGATGACCCTACCCTATAAAATGTCATCAAGTATCGCGGTGTGGAATATAAACCCATACCGCGCGGCCAAGGGTGTCCAAGGCCTGTCGAGCCAACCGAAAAAAAAAAAGAAAAAAAATGCGCCAGTTTAGAGCATGTTGGTAACGTTACCATGGTTACGAAATCAAAGCTCTTACCGGTGCCAAAAATCGCTTAACGTGCCTAAAGTTTTCACTTAAAAAATCAAAGAACTCCTGCCTCATCCACCGCATAGTTCAGACCTCGCAGCGTCGGATTACAACTCGTTTCGGTCCATGGCCATTATTCTTCAAGGGAAAAAATAAAATAAAAAAGTTGAAATTTCGGTCCAAGAGTCCTTTGACAGCCATTCCAAAAAATCAGTAATTGGCTGGCAGATGGCTAATGACGGTAGATAACAATGGACTATACTTTGAGAATATTTAACATCAAAGAAATAATAATACAAATATTTGGTTGAAAAACGGTCTTTTTTTTATACACCCTATTGGATATTAAATTTCTATCTATTCTTTGTAATCATACAGATATTTTTGGTTTAAATTTAAATTATTTTTATTTTAATTTAAATTATTTTAGTTTTCAAGTGTCAGAAAACTAAATATTAATACCTTCCACATAACTACAAAACGCTCATTTACATGAAAACCATAAGGCCTATCTGGACTTAAGGAATTGAGCTTTGGGGTTCTACTAAACCATCCAATTCTTCTCGTATCCAATCCCCACAGTCCAAAATCCTTCGAAAAATCTTTAACGCTCCTTACTTTGCCACGAATAAAATCATTCATAAAAACCTTAATGTTCCATGTGTTGGTGATTTGGCCCGTACCATGTATCATTCCTTCCATGACAAACTCCATTCCCACTTTTTCAAACCTTGCTTCCTCTTCAATTCCTGCTAATCCACGTCTGAAGAGAAGATGTTCTCGGGACCTTCTTGTTTATATTGACTGTTAGGGTGCTGCCAATGGGAACTTTCTTTATGTTCTTCATGTACACTATCATTTAGTAGCATATTTACTTGTAGTATCATAATATACAGTTGTAAATTCAATAAAAATGTATTTAAAAAAATATTAATGCATATAGACCATAACATTTGATTTGATATCAAACATTTTAAAAATCGAAAATATTTTAGATATAAAGAAACATTTCCAAAGGTTCTAGAAATATGCCGAATAATTTAAGCCATCAAATTTGAAAATCGATTGAGTATTCCGCCTAAAAAATGGCTACGTACCTTGAAAATGACCAGATTAAAAATATCTTTTCTTAAGTCATTGTGATCAAATTGTTTTAAAACACCGAAAAATCGCAAGTGTTTTGAGTCGTCAAACCCTTTTGCGAGACTTGGTCATTTGGACTCAGGTGAACCTAAAATTTGTTTTAGGTCGAGCTCAACACGTTCAACACTCGAATTCGAAATGATCACGATCGCAATACTTTCTCTAGTAAGTGAAAGTTAAATATAAATAATAATTGTATGGACAAGCGGTTTTCAAATTTTTATCATAAAAAACTGCCAAGATCACAACTAAGCCGAGCTGAGCATAGTTGTGTTATGTAACACAAGCTTTCATGAACCAAAGCATAGGCGATAAGTCGATTAATAAATGAAGGATTCAAGGCAAGGATATTATATATTCATAAGATTCTGGTAATGTTTATTTTTTATATATTGAAAAAGAAGAATTTAAATTAAGAAAAAGGAGGCTTCCGAAGGAAAATTAGAAGTCTATTCGTTAGTGGTTTCGATTCGGCAGGGTCTAATGCTTTGAAATTCAAGTATCTATCGGAATATTATCTAAATCCTTTCGGATTGGTCCATCAGGAAAGTAATTGACGATAAGGAGAAGTCAAAAAGATGAAATGATCGGACGACGGAAGGTATCGACTGAAGGGTCGGCGTGGTGGGGAGGGCAGGCGATAAAGGGAGAGAGCCGGGAGTGTTGCGGCTCAGTCATGAACGGTACAGCGCTAGCAACCAGGGTCAGGACTGTCTCTTGGCAGGAGGACGAGGAACCCGGCACGCCGAAGACTCCAAGAACATCAACCACACCAGGTAAAGCTATTTCTTCCATCATCATACCAAGGGTGCTACTACTTCCTTCGATGGGTTCTTAGCCCTTGGGAAAAAAAAAGAAAAGAATCTTCCTACCTAAAATTTTCGACCATACAAGAACCGGAACAGATTCCCCTTACACTCACCTAGTCAAAATAGGAAAATCTATAATTTTCTAAATTAGAGGTTAAGGAAATAATAATTTAAATCAATCATGGAACAATGTTTTATAAATATCATTTTTAATGGTTATTGTATATGAGACATTCTAAGGAAAGATTGTGAACCATATATAATGTTTTTAATTTGAATTGTTATTAAAATTGAAAGCAATGAATTACCTTAATTTAGTATTGGAAAACAAGCTGAGAAGACATTTCAGCCTAAGATAGTTTATATGTGGAATACATACATACATACATATATATATATATATATATATATGTTTGTGTGTGTGTGTATATGTATGTATGTGTATGTGTGTGTGTGTGTGTGTGTGTGTGTGTGTGTGTGTGTGTATGTGTTTGGAATATGCTAGATTATCTTTTAATTTATAAAAGATATGTTAACAGGATCCCTGAAAATGGGTTAGGGGCGAATTTTTTCAGTGAAAAAATGGATCACAATTATTTAAAAAACCTAAAATTAACAATTTTAATTATTTTATACACATTGTATACATCTATATGTATAGAATCGTCATACGAAATTAACTCTTTCACGTTTTAATTTTAATAAGATATTTGCAATGATTTGATTGTTGTCATTCTGTAAGCTTGACATCTTGAAAAACATAATCGAGATCTTATATGATCAATTAATAAGATTAAACTATATTAATTGATACACGTTTATGACGTGTTTTTATCAAAATTAAATCACGTGTCTTTATCGAAATTACACCTGATTCAAAATAAAACTGCCAGTTTTAAAGTTTATTATAAATCATTCTACAATATTATTTTTGCTCAAAACCTGACATAAAAGCGAACCACCTTTAAAAAATACAAATATTGTCCAAAAGGTTAATTATTTGTACATGCATTGACCTTTCTGTTAACTTTTCATCACCTGTTAACTTCAAGGCTAAGTTGTTTCATACGAAAAATACGGATTCAACCATACATAAATGTTAGAACTATTTAAACTATTATTATTCAATGAAGATATATTTATTATTAATAAAAAAGATGAGGGCAAATAAAACATATTTAAATATTTTACAAGGCAGAAAGGCAGCAAAGCATTTTAGTTTATTATAGTGCTAATATATTTGAATCATAGAATTTCATTTATCTAATATTGGTATGATTACTTATATTATTACAAATATTTTAAATTAATTTGATGTAGTTTATAGGTAAAAGATTCTAATTGCCGTTCCGCAAAGTTTATATTAAATTATTCCAAACCAGGCTTAGTTCTAAAATTTTAAAGGTCTTGCTACAGTAGCTTGCTATATCTTTACTAAATGATTCAAAAACCAATTATAATATATAATTTATTATATTAATGTACGTTTAATTTGAGAACATGATTAACTATAAACATCAATTTTTTTTTTATATAGAATGTAAATTAATTTTCAATTTATTGCTAAAAAAAATTAACTTTTAATATCACGATGAAATAATAAACTCCTCCCTACTATAAATTACCGGAAAGTCACTTCTAAGGATAAAATTTAGATATTTTTTTAAATTATTTAAAATAAATATTATTTTTATCACATTTTACAATAAAATTTAGCCTTTTTAAATTTTTGCTAAAGTTTCTATAGTTTTTATACATTAGCTGAAATATATACAGTTTTAAGTCAATCCTTCATTGCCGTAAATGAGATACATAACTTTACTCAAGAGTGCCACTAACCACTAACCTTAGGAACAAGCATGGAATTCCTAGAGAAACCTTGAAACTTTTTCCTAAGAGTTCAGTTTTTAAAAAGGATTCGTTAGGATAACTGACAAGAAAAGATAATTTGGCTTGCCTTCTTCCAGTTAAGAATCTTTAAGTAGCATTTTTCATTATTAATTCATTAACTTCATCATTATAATTTTCCATTCAAAATGTTGTTGATATGCACCATTACAATGGTGAGGATTGTTGCAAATGATGTCAAAAATTTTCATCAGCCCCATTATATTTTTTTCATAATCCATAATAATATATATACATAAATTTTGGCACCCTTTCTGTGCCTTCCTCTTATCTCTCATCAAAAAAAAAAAAATTAAACAATTTAAATGTTTAGTATTTTCTTAATAAATTTTCATAATATTCTATCCTATATTTACAGTCGCGTTTCTCATATTTATTATTTTATTTATAACAGATTCACTACTACTCAATGAAGCATATTAAGAACGTTTTGAAAATGAAATTCAATCCAATTGAGGATGAGAGAATCTCTCGCGTTTTTTACTTGGACTAAATATACCTTTAATATTCAAATGAGCTTTTTCGTCTCTACGTTATGTATAGCGTACAAAAAATAATAACATGGAGCAATAAACAGCTTACGAAATTAAATAAAAATCCAAATTAACATATTGCATACTTGTTTTGACTTACTGTATTAATTTACAAGTTAAGTTAAGTAGATGTTAATAATTATTAGTCCTATTTTATCTAAAATAAACGCGTTTTTCTTATTTCGTTCAACTCCTTTCTAATTATGATAGAGTCAATAATTGATCATTGTTATTTTTTATAAATCTCATAATCAGAAAAAAAAATTCATACAAATGATTTAGAGGAAAATCGAAAATATTCACAATCGCAATATTTTTCTTACTTTATATTTCTATATAGGTAAATGAAAGTAATAAAATAAAATGTTTAGTTCTGACATGATTAATTATTTTATTTGTTTAACATTAATCATGAAATAATAATAGTAAAATATTTTCTGCACATAAATACATCGAGGAAATAGCAGCTTATCTAATCATCAATATTGAGATAAATATTGAATACCTTGGTGTTTTGGAAATGACAAAAGATCAAAAATAATATCCCTAGAAAAATGAAAGTACACACTTGACATACATTGTTATATGTGTAATGTATAATATCAGAATTCCTATGACATCATTCATCAAGTATGAGGAAAAATGTAAAGTAAAAAAAAAATCTTAAGAAAAACAAAGTTTTTAAATTAATAAATGAAAGAAAAGCAATATAATTTAATAATGTAATTGAGAAAATCAAAATTGTGAAAAATTTTGAGAAAAAAAAGGAGTTATCCTATTGTTGCCTTGCTAAAACCACAGTTTTTCAGGATTGAAAAAAAATTAATAATTTAGATTAACTAGCTCTTTGATAGTTTTTTATTTTTTTGATGGTAAATGTTGCAAAATGGAGACAATATGAAATTAAATTATATAAATCCTTCTAAGACAAATGACTTTACATTTCAGCTTTCTTAAAAGTGATTCAATATAATAATCATCCTAGAAATGACATTAATTTGTGCTCAGTATATGAATTTATTTTTTCAAATATCCGTAATAATTTGATTTCGTATATATTTAAGCTAAAGATTTTGTTTGAAGCGCTAATAAGAAAATATGCTGAATTGAAAATAATTTGTGTGGAATTCCTTACTAGTAGGCGTATAACACACGCGCGACCAAGGAGGAAAAATCATGCAATCTGAATAAACAGGAATTTACTCGCATTCCAAAATGATTTCCAAATAATTTACTTTATTTTAAACAATCCGATTTCCCGTAGTTTTATTTGCCGTAACAATAGTAATCAAATGGAAATTTAAACTCGTAATATCGATCAAATCAATATGCTTCACACGGATAACTATATTCGCATGTCAAGATCGGGTTGCGGAAATCGTATGTTCTCGCCACAAGAAAATAAAACTAAAAATATCATTTACGCAGAAGTACTTTTCAATATATTCTTTTTAAAACTTCTTAATAGCGATCATAATAACAGAAATTGACGTAGACGAAGTCACGGACAACAGCTAGTATAATTATATGATTATATAATTATTTTTTTATAGTTTTGCAACCTATATTTGGCAATAAATATAAATTTTTAAAATGTAGTATTTTTCAAAGTTGATTATTGAATAATTATGGATACGTTTTCAGAGATAGGCCATTACAGTAAATTTCGACGATGGACAATAGGCCATTACTGATCTTTGTTCTCTTCTACACCTTCCGCCATCTCAACGTCTCTTGTCCACTTGCCCTCAAACACCTGATTTAATTGTCCGCTCACAGAAAATGCAGACGACCTCCGCATACCTTCAAAGTTTAATTGATTAATTTTATAAATGAATGAAGCGCATATATAAAGCCAAAGAGGTGTTAAATGTATTATGCATAACACATCTTTGACATATTCTAGCCAATTACAACACAAAAATTAAATGTAACTTTTAAATAAAAAAATATATACTACAAAAGTGTAATATGTATTTTTTTAACCGTTACATAACTTTAACCCTTGAAATTCAACATGAATACTAAGCATACCAGTCAAATCAAAGTGCCGAAATTGCAAATTTATAGTTTCTTACAAGAGTTCCCATTGAGAAATACTTCAATTTTTTTATCCCAAACCTCTTTTATGTTCCCTTACCAGTCTTAACATGTCAGAGAGTGAGCAAAAACAAGAGTTTATTTAGGTATGGTAATTTCTAAAATGATTCACTCTAGATATATTGTAAACAAATAAAAATATATTTATGCAAAAGATTATGTAAACGGATAAAAGGGCAGTGAATGAATTTTGACCTTGCGACGGACTGGTCTTACGTAACATAACCAAGTTCTTGGTGCAACTCAGGTGGCATAGCTGATATCCAGCCACTGCAAAGAGGTGTATATATGTGTAATATGTACACACACACACACACACACACACACACACACACATATATATATAATATAAGTTTTCTAACGGTCTTGAGGTTCTGTTCATTAATATTCAACTATGTTTTAGTGGTATTTTATATATAATAAGTAAAGACTATAATAAAAAATAATGCAGATATTATAAATGATAATGACGTTAACAGTATTATTATAAAGCAATGCTTCCCAACTACTTGTCTTTGGACGATGTCCAGGGTGTCCGTGAGATGCCATTAAGAAAATTGTACTAAATTAGCTTATTGAAAAATATTTGAGCAATAATCACTTGCTTATTTCGCGAAAAAAAAAATAAATTAACTGTAACTGATGGTAAATAGACACTTTTATTGTGTTAATACATTTCAAAAATCACAGAGAACAATATTTTCCGACTTGTAGTCTTTCATAGAGCTTACGTATCGTAGATACTATCTTGGATTATCATTAACAATTTGTTTTAATTACGATCCATTACTTCAATAACAAGTGGTCCACTATTACTTGGATGCTCCTTAAAATTAAGATAATTTGCAATACGTACTATTTTACATCAATTTTAAGAAATATTTAGAATTCGTTTTTAGAATTGGAGGCTGTTATTACACTTTACCACTATTTTATTAAAATTCACGACGGATTTTATTGTTGGATTTCTTTTCCTAAGGTATCATGTTTATCAACTCATCATTGGGATAAGGTGACATAAAGGGGAATAAAGTAATTAACTTAAAATACACATTTATTTATGAAATCGTACATATTATTATACATCAAAATGCACAGTGAGGCATTATCATTATCGAGAATACTGAGGTTTGATCGGGTTTACCACATAATATAACATAAAGGTACCTTTGGACATAACTGAAAAATTCTTCCCTGGCTTGACCCCCAACTTCCTCCATCCGTGGCTGGACTTCCGCTTCCTATCCTGTTCGGGCTAAAACACCCCAGGTACTCCGCTGTCCCTCCTCTAGGAGTTGAGAGGTGTATTTTTTGTATAGCCTGTCTAAGAAACGTTCATGCTTGTAGCCCGGGAGCTGTTCTATTTGAAATAATTCAAAATTATTTCTATTCCTCCCAGTATTCTCGATACATAGCAATAAATAGTGGTAAAGCATAATAACAGCTTACAATTCTATATTAGACTTTGACCTTTTCCTTAAATTGTCTACACCGAACAGATGTTTCTTTTTTTTTTTTACAGGATTATTTTTGCATTTAAATCTAGATTTTATTTTTTATTTTTAAACTATTTTATGGTATATGAATGAAATTAAATATGAACCAATAATGTGTGTATATATATATATATATATATATATATATATATATATATATATATATATATATATATATATATATATATATATATATATTATACCGATTTTTTTTAATAAAAAAAAAATCTTTGTCTTTGTACTGAAAGGATGAAGGAGTCCGCGAAGTTTTAATGTTGGGGACAAATGTTCTAAAGGAAAACTTTTATCTAGAAAGCGAACCCACAGAATTTTACATTATGGAATTCACAACATTTCTATTGAAAAATATGTGCTTTAGGTTTCTCCGAAATCGCACTTGGGCTCGCCCAGTTGAGGGTTTTTCCCGTAGCCCTGGAGTTCCCCTTATACTATCACTGGAAAGCTAGATGTGACGTCTGTTTAACACCGGTTCCCCAACGGTAAAGCATTTCCAAATTCCTCTGCCGAGTTCTACACCGATTCCACTCCTAATCTATCAACTTACCCACCTGTCAGCATAGCTTGAATATCTCAGGGCTTCTGGCTTAGCACATAATTGATGTTCGAAACGTTTTAGAGTGTATTCGGAGATGATAGCCGAAAAGTTTTAAATAGTTCTTATAGGTACTATTGTTCTGTTATTTAATCAATGTAAAAATATAATAATAAAAAAATATTTAGCACTTACGTGTAATAAGATAAATGTATGTGCTCTAGCTAAAACATAAAAATATTACTTTATCAAATTTAACCTAGTTTTATACCGTATAATTATACAAAAGATTGAGAATAGAAGATAATTTAATATTTCATATAGAGTTTAATTTTTAAAAATAAAAAAGCATTCTTAGAACATGTATATTTTAAAAATATGTATTTATAACCAAACTTCAAAACAATCAATTGGTAACTATAAATCAATTCTAGTTTTTAAAGATGTTTTCTTAAGTACTTTTTCATTCTTTAATTCACTTAAAGATATTTGTAAAATTACCAAAAACTTTGTAAAAAAAAAAAAAATCTGATAGGCGCAATACGAAAATTTCACTTACTTCCGTTCTTAAAATTAATTAAGAATTTTTTTAATTTATAGATCAAAGAATTAATTACATAAAGTTTTAAACAATCAGTTTGTTTTATCGGCTTTTCATCACTCTCCGTTAACTTTTAGAATATTATGTAAAATAATGTTTTTCCCAAATCATTAGCTTTCCAACGGTATATTATAAAAAATAAATCAACAATTCATTAAATTACTATAAAAAATAATAATGACATCATGAATGTGATTTTTGGGAAAAATGTGATTTTTGGGAAAAAATGTGATTTTTTTAGTTATTTCTTAATTTATTATCCTACTGACCAAACTTGAACTTACAAGTCGCAGTTAAATCATTGTTAAATATTTTTCTTAATTATCTTATTGACTACTGTTATAATGAGTACTAAATGAGTTAATAATATATTAAAATTAACTAAAACTTATGTCTTTTGTTTAACGTTTTGTAATATGATAAATCTAGGGAGAGAAAGGCCAAAGTTTGTGCGTATCCAGAATAAAGGCGTTTTTCCTTCCATTGAAACTAACGTTAACGTAGGGACGTTAAAAGGTGGTCCCGACCTGTGATATGTCAGGTACTCGTTATAGATCCTATCCTAATTAAACCTGGATAGGCGAAATTAAATACTCCCACTGTAGCATCGTCCGATTAGCCACAGTAGTATAAAGATGCTCTTTTCGTTTATATTCCATAAAAATTTGCCAATTGTTTCTTAATCCTTATATCTTAATTATGATCACCCATAAAACACATTGCCGTATTCACATTATTATGATTTATCGTTATCGAATTTAGATATACGAAAAACATTATTAAAAATGTAATAAGTATAAGTAATTACGTTAAATTAGATAGGCTGATTATTGTCCGTTTAAAAATGTATGTCAAAACATGTAAACTTTTTTTATCCAAACAATAATTATTTCATTGCAGGTTTTAATTACTTTTAATCTCAGATCTAATTTTTAGGATACACCTAATGATAGCTTGTAGAGCTGAAACGTTGCATCATGTTAAGTTGATGAATAATCAACATATTTTATTAATATAACTATCCAACCTTTCTCAAATTTTACAACATGAAATTGCAAGAAATAATCACTATTAAATACATAACGACTCAATTAATTTTCAAATTAATATCTAAGAATGTAAAATTGTTATTTAGTCGAAGTCAATATATAATGAAATGAAAATGAACCAATAAATTTCTCAATTTGTTTGTTTGTTTATTCGTTTAATGTCACTTTATGCTAATATGGCTAATCGGACGATGCTACAGTGGGAGTCCTAAATTTTGCCTATCCAGGTTTTATTAGGATAGGGATCTTTAACGAGTACCTGACATCGCACAGGCTCGGGACCACCTTTTAACGTCCCCTCCAAAGGACGGCATAACTGAGGATTTTTTACTCCCATTAAAAAATCATGGGGCCAAATTTCTCAATTTTTATAATCGTCTATGAGGATATATTAAGTTAAAAATATACAGTAATTTTACAGTACGTTGCTCTACTCTATATATTGCTTAAATTTAGATAACTATAGTCCTTTACAGTTGCATTTGAAATTGATTGCCGTAATTCCTATTGTGTATCGCCGATAAATAATCATTGACAAACCTTCATCTTAATCTGAGATCTGATCAAACCTTGGGCATTGAGTGCAGCTGATACCACAGAGTCAGTCCTAAGGTTTGCCAAGGTGAACTAGTTATTAATGTCTTTCCTTCAAGCTAGTTCGTTCCACCTCCGTTGTTTTTATTTTAAATTGTCTTTACTTTATTTATTTTTTATATTATTTTTACATTTTTTCCTATTCCATTCAAATAATGGTGACGTCAAATGAAAATTAGTTACGTGCCTCCTCAGTTTACTTTTTCATGATAATTATTGAAATCCTATTCTCTAATCGAAAAAAAATTTTTTTTTGTTTTAATGGCGCCAAACGATTTTCAGAAAGCACTTATGAAGAGCACTTTATTTATCACGTCTTAATTTTCATAAAATAAAATAAAAAATCTGGTGCGGGCAACACAAGACTTTCACTTACCTCCGTTTTTAAAATCTATTAAAGGATTTTCAAATACAGTTAGAGATAAAAATGAGTGAAACCATTAAAGAATTATTTAAATTGAATTTCTATAGAAACATGTGTTTTATTAAAAAATCTATTATATTATTATCTAAAATAATCAGTTAGTTTTATGGGCTTTTCATCACTCTTTCTTAATTTTTACAAGCTTATGTATAAGATAATATTTTTTGTAAAATCTTTAGCTTTCCAACGGTATATTATACATCTATATTACTGTTCTTATGTTCAAAAACACATGGGTATCACCGATGGATGATATGTATGTGTTTAGTACATTAAAAAATACTTATATGTTTTATAAATAGATGATTTTAATAACAGGCTTGATATTGTTTTTGAGTTAGTGCTTCAAAGTTCTATAAAATTGTCTTTAATTGATTGTTTCAGTGTACATATCATTGACAAACAAATTAAATATTTATAAAGTACTGATAAAGTCTATTTGGACAAAAAAGTCAAACATCAAAATTATCCAATCATTTCAATCAAAATTACTTAGGAATATTGTAAATGCCCCTTTTTATTTATCTAACAAAACACTACATATTGACCATGACATTCCATTCGTCATTGCTAATGCCACTGATCGCTACAATAAATTTTACTGCAAACTGACCCTAAATTCAAACTCGCTAACTCAGACTATCGAGGCGTTTTTAAAAATCTATTTTATGTATTTTTGCCCTTCTATATCATTTGTTAGCATCTTTGCTAATTGCATAAGCAGATAACAAATCTCATTTTACTGTCAAAACTCCTATAAATAAATAAATTAATTTTTAAAAAAAGAAAGCTTATTTAAATCAAATTTTAAGATGTTGAACCGTTTAATAAATAAATATTGTCAAAGTATTTATGTTTTAGATATATTGGGGTACATATGATAGAAAGGATAGAGTAGTCTTGTTTCAGAAAATATAATTGATAATAAGTTTATTTTAGTCATTAGCGTCATTAATTTTTATTATTACTGTTTTTCATATGTTGAAACCTTTACAGGCAACATTTTAGGGTATTTAGCAACCTATGAAATTGTTAATTGCTAAATGAAAATGAAATTGTTGCTTGCCTACGTAGTTACAGATTAATTGAGAGTAAGAATTCATTGGAGCTTTGTTTATTTGATACGATTTTCTTAGAAGTATTTCATTTATTTCAATTCATGTTTGATTTACTCATAATCTTATTGATAATAATAAAAGATTAATGAAAAAGTTGTTGATACGAAAGAATGTCACTTCTCAAGATATAAAATATCTTATATGAATTGCAATGGATCAACCAACATATAAAAAATTAATATATATGTCTGCCTGTACACGATTATCACTTCAACGGTGAGAGGGAACGATTTTATAGCCGTTTTTTTTGTCAGTGTTAGATGGCCGTTTATCGAATCTGGTACTCTGTATTTCGAGAAAAGTAATTTTCCAAAAGACATACACCAGGAAGGTAGTAATTTTTGAGGAAACTTGCCCAATATATTTTTTTTGTGTATAATAAATATCACGAGAAAAGACAAATGGTTAAACCATGTTTTAAAAAGTATATGTAATTTGGTTGATGGTGGTATCGGCATTTAAAAGGTGATTAAAATCCTCTAGTTGAATCGGATTCGGTTGTATTAATATTGTAGCTTTGTCGATGAAAAATTCTGTACATTTTATCAAGGGTATACGCATGATTTTTGTTTCATGGGCCCATGTACATCGAAACTATAAGTAAATTATTCTAAATTATTAATAATAACATATTAGTTAAACATGTTATTTAATTTCTTGATTGTAACTAGCCATCTAGTAACATTATAATAATTAATAATTTTTTTTAAAAGTTATTTATTTTATTTTTTATTAGTAGTATTTCCATTATTTTACCAGCTCTAATATTGTTTTAGGTGGAAACGACAGGTCCCTTCCCTGATTACTCAAATACACGTTGTTAGAAAATCCGTACAATATTTTTGTTTTTTTTTATATAAATTCAAAACCGTGCATGTTTTTATTATTGATTTATTAAATATTTTCAAAGATGATAAAGTTGTCCACAGAGCTAAGCATGAAAAAACCTTTATGAAACTAATAAATACTATATAAAAATATATATAGGAATCCTTCAAGATTCTATTTTCGGAAAAAATACAACACTTACTAAGTACTTACACATTTTTGTTGAGCGTTAACTGGTTACATAAATTATAATCTAGAAGTTTTAGAATGTGCTAATACATTATCTTTTCTATATCCAAATTTCTAAATAGAAAAATATGTTCCAGATTAAAGGGCTCATTACAAAACAAAATGGTAAATTTTACGGTTAATGATAGCATATTAGTAGCGTGAGTATTGTGGGCCATGGTCGCTATCTACCACCAATAGTCCTTCGTGGTTTTCTTCTTCTGACCGGTAATTATCTTGCATAAAAAATAATTCAATGACGGAAATGTTTATTTTATATATAATTGAGATATCTTGTATCGGTCGCCAAGCAATTTGTACAGAATACTGAATTCATGATAGAAAAATCCAATCATATAACAAACGATCTAGAAGGAACAATGAACCTTTTTCTTCGATAAGTAAGAGCTGATATCAGCTTGAAAAATGATCAATAAATACAGATAATGAATCTAATTCCGTTAACGACAACAAATATCTGAATGGTCCACTATTATTGCAGTTTTCTTTAGCAATTTTAACAGCGTGTTATTGATAGTTCTTGATAGATTTCAAATTGGGTTAAGAGATTTAAAGTATCCTACTTACTAAAGATAATTGAGAACTTTATTTTATTCAAATTAATTTTTATAACAGCTAAATGTCTTAGTTTAATTAAATTTCACTTTACAATAGTATCATTCCTGATTAATACAAATTAAAATCGGCCTATTGGCACCTGCTTATCACTGAAAGTATTAAATTCCACTCTCATGAACACATGGAGCATTTAAAATATAACAATAATTTTATTTGAATTCTAACAAATATTTAGAATTTTTTTGTGCCGATCGATATGGAAAACAAAATATTTACATGTTTCAAATTTGTAGTAAGAGAAAATGTATAGTAAGGGAAAGTATTGCGATCCTGAAAATTGTCTTATTGCACTTATCGACGGATATACACGTTTTAGGGTCCTCTGAGTCCAAATAACCCACATAAAGTCCCGAAAAAAGGTCTGTGTCCGTGTGTGTGTGTGTGTGTGTGTGGTAAGTCCCGCCCGAAAACGAAAATATGTAGGGAACGGAAAATTAATATTTGAGACAACTATACGCCCGAGATCAACTTTTTTATCAAAATCGGCGTACCAGAAGAGCCAATTTATACCATGAATTTTACACGATTTCCTCCAAAACGGATTTAACGATTCTGATGAAACTCACAATATCAATGTTAAATTTAATGGGTTTTAAAATGATGTAGGTTTTATTCTGATTGAAATAGTCGGAAAAGGCTTAAATGCCGATAGTTTGAATTTCCCTCCTCGAAAGTACACTCATTTTTTTTGGATTGGAAAAAATAAAACATATCATCTTATTAACATAGATAAATAACGGTTGAATATACAAGTCGAACGAATTTGGTAATAAACCAAAGGAGGAAAGAGCAAAACTATTTTTTTATTGTATTATTAATATTAAGAACAGTAATGTAAACGAATAGCATACCTTTGGAAAGTGAAAGATTTTAGAAAAAATATTATCCGATACACAAAGTTGTAAACAGTAATGTAAAGCGACGAATACAGCATAAACTTATTCCTGATTATTATAAGTAGCGATTTAATATTGTTATGTTATTTAATCTAAATCATATGTTTTTAATGAATCTGAATACACTTTTTCTTCAAATAAACTTATACTTGTTTCAACTTTAAGTTTATTTAAATGTCTTAAATAGATTTTAACTGTCGAGGTTAGTGAAAGTCTTGTGTTGCCCGTACCAGATTTTTTAAAACTAACTTAAAACGAGCCGTATGTCATCTTATTGTTTACATTTTTTTCAGATTTTCGAATACCTTAGTTGTTTTGAAATAATATCAGACATAGAACAGCCTATCATAGATATCATAAGCGTTTAATCTTAATAAGCATTGATTCCTTTAAGCGCGTCAACTACACCCACTTCCGTTAATTTATCCTTCTCACTGACGTTCGAAATTAAATTAGTGAAGTTAATGCCTAAGATAAAAATATTAGTCACAATTGTCAACAGTGTATAACAATTCAAAGCTTTAAAGAAAAAGAAAGATTTAAAGCGCTAGAAGGGTATTTCCTTGGATTAATTAAGCTTAGCGATCGTATAGGCACCATTTTTCGTTTTATCATTCAGACTATTAATTTTCTATTTGAGGTCAGAACCTAATGATAAAGGAATGTAATTAAGATTTATGGCAATTAATCCAGTATCTCCTATTATTTAACTTTATATGCTGTATATAAGAAAGATATAAAAAGGGAAAATATTCGGATCTTTGAACACGCTTAAAAAGAAAATCCTCATGATCCATCAAAGTTTAAATAAAAGTCAAAAGTCCAAAATAAGCGTCGGAAAATAGTTTGCGTGTGTATATAGTGTTTAGTTCAAAGACGAAAAGTTGTACACAACTTAAATCACGTATTAAAGACTGGTCAAACTACATATCAAAATATATTCAAACAGTCGTAACTTCATTTTAATTAAAATTACGTATATAAAATATATGTATGTAAACTATGAAGGATAATCAATCAAAGTGAAAAGGGGATAAATAATCAACAAAACATAATTGTAATAAACTGTGTAGAGGAAATATCCCAAGTAGGATTTAAGTAAAACCAAGATTTTAACTCTCAACAAGTCAAAAATCAACACACTTTTGAATATAATAAGAAAATATAATAGAATGGCTAGAAAACAATGAAATAAGGAGATTTGTTGATATTATTAATAAAGATTACATAATTTTACTTATTTTAAAGGCTGATATATTAATGATAACCGACATATTATTTATTTATATCATAAAGTATGCGATTCATTTTCGTTAAGAAATTTTTTGGTATACATCTGGACAAAAATAAAAATTAGGAAAATAAATAATAAACAAAAAGGTTTATTTTTTTTAAAATCAATCATATTGCTAAATATGTAATCGTAATGTAAGAAACAAGCCCTTTTTCATCATCTTGTTATGCAAAAACATATCCTTAACCTTTAAATTACGTAAACAGAAAAAGTTGACAGCAAAATAATCTTAATGTGTGGACATTACAGCCGAGTATTATTATAGTATCATCTTGGTTTTGTTCGATATGGAATAAAAAAAATTAATCGTGATGACGTTTCTGTTGGACGAATTAGTTTTTACAGTATCATTTTTTTTTTTTTAATAGTAGATATGTAATTAGCCAAGTAAAAAATGATAAGATGTTGCAAATTATTAACGGCTTCCTGAATCAAACTTGATAATTTGGTCTTACTTAGTTTGACTGAATATAAGAAAGGGTAAAGGCGTAAAAGATTTATTTGCGTTGAATGTTTTCAGAATCAATAAATCAATATATATATATATATATATATATAATATAAGTAAAACGTTTTCGATTTTTTTTTTTTTCTTGCTAAATTTGGTATGTGAGCTATATAGCCAGGAATGCCAGAAATAATGCATATGACAAGAGATGCTTCAGCTTGTTTAAGAACAAACAATTAGTACAATCCTTTTGTTAATATTAGATTTTTTAACCAAGACTATTCAAGATCCATATGACGAACATAAGTTGAATGGAACAAAACAGATTTTTTTTTTTTTTTTTTTTACAGGAGCACTAAAAAAACAATAAGACTCTTCATTACACCAAATCGGCCACTGCGGTAGTCCATACAAAAAAATAAAAGAAAAATTATTAATAATAAGTAATACTTTTTTTTTGTTTTTTAGGAGAAACAATGAATGGAAATATTAATGGACACTTAAATGGCAAGTTAAATGGACACTTAAATGGCAATGTTAGTGAAAAAGTTAATGGAAATTCCGATGAAAAGTTTAATGGAAAAACAATAACCAAATACAATGGAAAGTTAACTGGCCTCAAAGGTAGTATTATCATGCATCTCAAGGGGCTTTTTCCAATGCATGTCCATGATTCTGGTTGGTTTAAGTGTTTGTGTACGTTCTTATTGTGAATAAATGTTTGTTGGGGAATCGAAGCTTTGTGCGTAAAGGATGCATATCATTTGGAGGTTCTCAATTCATTCCAGGAAGATATTTCTATGCACAGGAAAATAGAGAACTCTAACATCATCAATAGACTGTTTATATATATCAGGAAAAAACCTACAGCAAAGTTGAGTCATTAACTCTTGGACATTTCAAATAATCATTACTAAATCATAATAAGTTAATCAATCGCTTCCAGTTGATAGCCAGCTATTATTTCAGAACTTTTCGATCCTATACTGTCGGTTTTAATTGGGCAGATATGTAAAAACTTTCATTAGCAAGTCCGGTCAATATCAAGGCCAACTTTGAGATAAGAGACACGGAACCGACAACGAATTTCCAATTCCTGTTCATTTGGAGGAAGGTTGGCAGGTTTGTGCAGATTGAGAAGGCCTCCGGCTGGCTGGCGTAGGTTTCCCCTTGGGGGGAGGGAGTCTTCCGGAAAGCGGAATTATTTTCGTCGCTCCGAAACTCGAGTTCTGTCAGTTGAGCTCCAGGCACTGAACATAATTGGTCCTATAGCCGGTCACAAGCCCAGGTATTTGGGTAAGTTCACTCTCTTATATCCATTCAAACATAGATACTGCTAATGACAAAGATAAATGAATCCGAATTGGATTATTCCAAAGTTTTCTTAACAACAAATCTATACTAATGTTATAAAGCTGAAGAGTTTGTTTGTTTGAACGCGCTCTTTTCAGATGCTACTGGTTCGAATTGAAATTTTTTTTTGTGTTGGATTGACCATTTATCGAGGAAGGCTTTAGGCTATATACATGACGCTGCGACCAATATGAGTGAAGAATCAGTGGAAATTGTGGAAAAATAACTTCACACCCCAATGATTCCAAATGATTTACCTTTTAATTTTAGAATAATTCAATTTCTCGTCAAGTTATCTTTTGCCTTAACGATAAATAAATCACACAAACATTTAGACGCATAGGAACCGATTTACGTCACGAATGCTTTTCACACGGCCGACTATATGTCGCATTGTCAAGATCGGGTTGCGAATAAAATCAGTATGTTCTTCTGCGACTAGAAAATAAAACTAAAAATATCATTTACGCAGAAGTAAATTAAAATCTATTCTTTTAAAAACTTCTTAATCTTGATCAAAATAACAGAAATTGACGTAGACGAACTCGCGGGCAACAGCTAGTACAATATCATTGTAGTTGCCAATGATATGCGAAATAAATAACTATATGAGATCCTAAATTGAAGCGTTGATGATTCGAATACCACTTCTTCTTGTGAAAAGCATTGGGACCTCAGTACATAACAATTGTTGTATGGTTTACTAAAGACCCATCAGTGATTAGGCAGATCTGTACAGAAGGAGTAGGGCTAACCCCTTCTTCTTGATGGAGACTATTGTGGTTAGGTTCGGTGGAGCAGTTCTGTCAGTAGAAGATCAGTCTTCCAGCGGAATGAGTCCAATAGTTGGCCATAAGCCAAGGTACTGGGGTAAGTCGGCTCCCACTCGAACCTCTTTTGTATTGGTAGTTCTCGTACATTGGCTGAGTAAAAACGAAACATTGTCTTAGTGTCGTATATGTTCGAATATATACATATTCTGTGTATTTAAATATGTAAACGAAAGAATGTTACTGGCCCTCATTTTATTACTATAATAAACGACTTTCTGTCAGTACATATATTAGTAAAGAACTGTTAATAAACGATACGGATCCTATAACATTTATGTTGATTCTGTCAAGTTAGCCTCCTAGTGAGTTTATTATTCAAATTTTCAGTTACTAGAAAATTAAATCGATTTAATTGTATTTTTAATATATTTGGAAATTGATGTATAAGGTATGAAATCAATGTAAACATATTACTAAATACATTCCTTCTCGAGCAGTCCAATCATATAAAAAAGCTCTAACAAGCAGAAGATATCCGACTTGATGGATCCTTAAAAAAACATATATATCAGATGCATTAAATTGTTTTACTTTTTTCCCAGAAAGCTTTCGCGGATTCAATATATTTTAAGCTGTGCAGGAGTAACTGTATTTTTCTTAGCGTGTATCAAGTTTAGATGTGTAGTGAAAATGATGTGAAATGCAAGTTAAACGACAAGGACTGGAACTAGAATTTTCGCCAATGGAGAATTGCTAGGTTATTCATTTATTTTTTATTTTTTTGCTCTCCATTTGAATGAATCAAGTAAAATTTTCGACCTTTTTCCGACCCATCTCTCTAGGTAAGAGCACCCCTCTTTATCTCCAGTCGAGGGCATTCAAAGAAGTTAGCCCGTAATCGAAGAAAATGTATCAAGTTCATTTCTTGTTTTCAAACTCACAGCTGCGAATTTATATTACATTTCTATCAATAATAATTAAAAACAAAGATTTTATAAGCAAATATTAAACATTGAGCGCTTCATCCTTGTTCCACCGAGACGAAGTAGTTCAGTTTCTTTTGGACTCTTAGAACACAAAGTCATTTTACAATGTGGTTGAACACGAATTATGGCAACGTTGCCTTGGCAGACGTCAATGTTTTTAAACCTCTTTTCCTCATATTTCAGTATGTTTATTTACTACTATCCAAATAATCAAAATAACAGTCCATATTCTTGTGGCTAGAAAACCCATTATGAAAACGCAATACCATAAACAAGGATGTTCTGATTTAAGTTTCAATATCAATAAATTACAGGAGGTCAATGAATACTTTTTTTTAGTGCAATTTTCTTAAATTTGACCTCGATTTTTCCGATGGCCTCGGTCATTAAGAAGAATATAATTGCATTAGTTCGAAAGTTTCAAAGAGGCCAGGGACGCCCGCCAGTCTTTTTGACTCTCCTCCCTTGTGAGTGTCAATGATACTTTGGAGCTGATTAGGAAAGCAAGTTTTCTAATTACGAATCAGATTAAGTTCGCTTCATCGGAGGTAATACTGAGTCTGTCAACGAATCAAATCACATATAAAATACAGCACCTCTTCACTTAATCTTAAGAAAAGGATGGATCAGGCGGAGTCTATTTCGAACTGGATCTATTTCATGTTGAACTATACTACGATGTCCGGACCGTTTTTCAAATATCAATATGAGACATTCGATAAATTAGGATCGTACTCACAATATTGTACTCTAAAAAATGAGCAAATTTATTTTTTTTAAAAATAAATAATCAAAATAAAATAAATCGTTTAAATTGCTATAAATTTAATCCAATCACTGTAGAAAATTAAGTTGTAAAAATTATAATAATTTGATTGATATAATTGTGCAAGTTGACCTGGCCATCGCAGTGAAAAACATAGGAAAAAGTTTGGAAAGTCATTAATAATACACCGTGTTACTGATGGTGGAAAGGGACAAACTCAATTTTTATATGAATTATAAAATATTTTTATATTTTTTGGGGACTTTACTAAGAGCTTTTACTCATGGTAACATGGGGTGTAACAATTTTTAATTATTTCCCAAGTATAATTCGTGTTCGATGTTTGAGCTTGAAGGTAATCTGCTAATGATATTTTTTTTATTCGATTAGACCATTTGGAGATCACTATGGTAGACTAATTTCAAGGATATTTCAATTTCTCATTTGTTCTTCTCCCTTCCCAAGAAGCCTTTATCTGTTCCCGTTCTAACCTTCTTGTGTAAGACTTGGAAACAACCCTTCACGACTTTCCTCCAAATATTTTTCTGTGCGTTTTTTCTACAATTCTGATTCCAGCTCGTTCAAGATCTTGTTTAACTTCCTTAACCCAGGTTATAGCCGTTTTCATTTCAAACAGTTTTTGGACTAATTTCTTAACCATCCTGTTTCCTACCATTCTCTAAACGTGTCGGAAATATTTTAATCTTCTCTTTCTAACGGTTTCATCTATTGGCTCATTGTTCCGATAAATTTCTTTGCTGCTTCTTAGTCTGTATTCTCCTTAACTGTTCTTGGATGATCCTATAATTTTCCTTAAGATTTTTCTCTCGTTTGTTGCTAAGTCTTCCAGTTTTTTTTTTCTTTTTTAAGGTTAGTGTTTCCGCTGTGTATAGCGAGCGCTTACGGGTTTATTACTGTGTGGTTTACTGTTCCAAGATATAGATTTTTTAATATACGTTTGTCTGGTCCTTGTCAGTGCACTGATATTTGAATATTTTATGATTTTTATTTATTTATTTATTTTTTTTTTCATTTCAAGTTTGATTGATGTATGTTCACAAAAAGACTAAGGAACGGTATTCTTTACAACGATAATTACCTCAATATCAAGTTGTCCTTTAATCAACACAGTATCGGAAGGGTCACGGACTGAGGAAAAGTCTTACTTTACTTGAATTAGAAGCTAAAATAATCATTAGGTCGTATTTAAAATATGTTAAGATTTCTTCATTGTATTTATCGTTTTTAGAGAAACATCTTATATTTCTTACGAAACCATTTTACGTAATGACGTATTGTCACCCGCCTGTCATGAAAAATGTTTTCTTAATGATGTAAAAGAGCACATCCATTTCAATGTCAACTTCACAAGTTGAAACATTTAATTAATTAGACGACAGAAGTTTCCAAAGCCTCCCATTATCTGCCATAGATGCCGAGTTACCTCAGCCCATTGTCGGCTGGGGGTATCCCCATCCAGATCTTTCTTTGTCTTGCTCCTAGGCATTGTTAGTGTTTGTAATCGCAATAGTCTGGCCTACTGTCCTAGTCCTCGGATGCTATTAGTCATCGTCTAAGCCCGGGGAGGCGAAGTATGTACATAGAGATCGTTAGTAATCGGAGTCACATCACATCGAAAATCACAAAAGAATATTCCTATATAAACAGTTCACCATTCAACGATATGTTGACAACTGTAATACAGTAATATTTTATTAATTTCCTTATACAGAACAATAGGGAGACTTAGAAATAGAAAGTATAATTTTTATTTGCAATGCAAGTCATCTCTGGTGAACTAATTTGATTTTTTGAACACAGAAAATAATTCATGATTAGCCCACTCTTGCTAAAACATTTTAATAACCAGCCCCTCTATTCTAATTGTATAAACGGACGCGTTACAATGAAACCTATTATAAAAATATGTCAATCGGAAGAATTCAATTTGATAATAAATAACTAGTTGGCTCCTTAATCTTCCAAAAACAGTTTATAAAACATAAACTTCAAAACGATTCAACGTTTCAGGGGGCCTTTCCCATCATCAGGACTCAATTTACTCTCTATCACATTATATTTTAACATTCCTGATAATTTGTCAATAAAATTTCTTCTAATATTCTTCCTCTAATACCATCCTCTATATATAAATCCATAATAAAAATAGGTTAATCAGAAGAATGCAATTTAATAATAAATAATTAGTTACTTCCTTAATCTTCCCAAAACAGTTTATTAAATTTTATTGACAAATAATCAGGAATATTAAAAAATAATGTGACAGTGAGTAAAGTTAGTCATGATGATGGGGAAGGCCCCCGAAACGTTGACTCGTTTTAATGTTTATGTGTAATAAACTGTTTTTGGAAGATTAAGGAACCACCTGCTTATTTATTATAAAACCTATTGTATATGGATAAATCATTAACAGGAAAAATGTTGAACCATTGGATTTATATTCCTGAACCGTTTCATTTTTATAAATCTACTTTATTTAATTTCGTTTCACAATACATCATCTTATATATGCATAAATGTCTAAATTATATTCACAATAATTAATTTATGATATTTTTATTATTTTATTTTATTTATTTTTTTTTTTTGGTTGATAATACATACTAAATATTTACAAACAGCTCGAATATTACATTTTTGAAACTATTCATTTTTCGGAATAATTCTGCCCAAACATACAAAATACCTCTCTATGACCAAATTCCTGAGATTCAAGTTTCGCTTATATATAAATCATTTATATTACTAGCATTCTATCAAAGATTACAAATTATTGAAAATACTTGATTATAAATACTTGCTATTTCAAATTCATGATATTTTGAATAGGACATAAAATCTTCTTTAGTGGCTCGAGGACCTAGAGAACAAGGGAGATAAGTCACACCTGAAGACCATTAGGCCGGAAAAGTCTTGAAACGTGAGCAAGGGTTGGGAGTGTAATTCAGACAACTTTAGCTCCTGAAAGACTGGATGGTGAACTTTACACCTTTAGGATCTCACCTGTTGAATCAACCTCGTTAAACCCAAAATGGCAGGGTTACTCCTGATAGAATGTATTTCACATTTAAATACAATTTTACAGGCATTAAAAAAAACCTTGGAATTTGAATTCATTAATCTATCCTTAATGAGAAAACGCATATACCAATGCTATGCTTATAAACCAAACTAAAAAGTGTTCTTTCGCCCTTTTCTGATTCTAATAATTTTCATTATTCTTCATTAAACTGTATATATTTTTTTTTAAATTATTTTAAAAGTACTATTACCAATGGGAAATTTTTTTAATCTTAATTTAACAAACCCTTCTGCTTATCCTGGAATACTGTGCTAGTATTCATTTTAGATTTGCCAGAACATTCTAAATCGATACTTTTATTTGAATTCAACATGTTAATCTTATAATTAACTTATGGAATAAATAATTATACATATTTATTAAATTTATTTAAATATGTACAATGTTTGCTAAAATACAACAATCTACTTTCTTCCTACTTCGCTTACTACTTTTGGATCTATTGTCTATATTCTTTTTCGCTTCCTTTCCTTTTGTGAAGTACGTGTTCTTTTTACAATAAGATATTCTTCTTTTATTAGTTCGACTCTAGAAAGTTTTGAGTATTTTTACAAAATTAAAACAAGCATTCTATTATTTCCATAAACTTTTTTATTCTTTTTAAACTCCTTTACATCATATTTTTTTCTCTTTCCTTAACGTTTCGTTATTTCTTCCCCATTTCAAGACTAAAATTATTTTAACAAAATTTAAATATGTTGAAGTCCATATACATTTTTTTATACACGTATTAATTTTAAAATTTCATAAATTAGAATTGCCATGTTTTACAATTATATATAAACTTAGGTTTTTTGTTATACAATTTTGTGTAGCTTATTAGCTTATAGTCACTTTTGAAGCAGGACATGTAGCATTAATATGTATACAAAAAAATGTATGTTGACTTTAACTTATTTAAATTTTGTTAAAATAATTCTAGTTTTGAAAATGGGGACAAAACCCCCAAACGTCGAAGAAAAAGGGAAAAATAAGATGTGAAGAATTTTATGTGGAATAAAAAAGTTAATGAAAGTATTCGAATGCTTGTTTTGATTGTGTGATAAAATGTTCGTTTAAAAGATATTTTGAATTGTTGTATTGAGTAAACCTCAATTACGTATGATTTTATTATTTTCACACATCGGTTTTTTAATGGATCTAGTAGCTGACTGAGGAAATGTGTTTCAGGTCATGAAAAATGCATGTTCCACCACGACTTGGAGCTGGACCACCGACCACCCACCAGAGAAGCCCTCCTTCCAGACATGTCATCCTCCTACAGGCTCCTCCTGTCTTCCTTAGGCGAGGACCCAGATAGGCAGGGACTGCTCAAGACACCTGAGCGTGCGGCCAAGGCTATGCTCTTCTTCACAAAAGGCTACGACCAGTGCATAGAAGGTGAGCTTCTATTGTCTCAATAGGGCACTACTTAATCTTACATTTGCAAATTTTATTACGAAATCAGTAACAAGAATACACAAGAAAACATATATCTAGTTTTTCATTATTTAAAATTTTTCTTAATGCCAATCTTACAACAAGACGTTCAGTAGATAATAGCCAAATTTAAATAAATACGGGAAAAAATTGTGAGCTCAAGCGAAAATCACGGTCCCAAAAATTGTAAAAAACTATATTTCACATTCATTATTTCACTTAGAAAATATTTTCAACTACAATACTTATCATCACAAGGTCATTCAATATATCTCTCAATATATAAAATGATAATACGATTCTTGATCGATGCGAACTCCTTCTAAAACATAAGACGGTTTTTTTTTACTTTCACTTACCGATATATGAAATATATAGTAAGGGAAATTATTGCGATCGTGAAAATGTTTGAATTCCAGTTTTGACAGAAATACACGTTTCAGGGTCTCCTGAGTACAAATGACCAAGTCCCGCAAAAAGGTCTGTGTGTGTGAGTGTGTGTGTGTGGTAACTCCCGGGCGAAAAGTCCTATGAAACTGAAATTTCATATTTAAGACAACTATACGTCCGAGATGTTACAGAATCTTTTTCATCAAAATCAGCTGACCGGAAGATCTACTTTATACCAAGCATTTAGCACCTTCTCGCGATTTTCTCATAAACGGCTCTAACGATTTCGATTAAACTCCCTATATCGATATAAAATTTAGTGGGCTTTAATATCGCGTAGGTTTCATTCTGATTAAAACAGTCTGACAGAGCTAAAATGCCGATATTTTAAATTTTCTTCCTCTAAAGTACCTTTAATTTTGTAAGTTCTATAAAAATAACCAAATAAATAATATCTCAAACACAAGCTTTTAAAAGTTGATAGGGAGTGATGAAAAGCCGATAAAACTAAGTGATTATTTTAGATAATAATATAATTCATTTTTTAATAAAACACATGTTTCTATTTAAATCCAATTTGAATAATTCTTTCACAATTTCCTTTCCTTTATAAATTTGTTTAAAAATTCTTGAATTGATATAAATAATGGAGGTATATGAAAGTTTTGTGTTGCCCGCACCAGATTTTTTAACGTAATAACAGTAATATAGATGTATAATATACCGTTAGCCTAGAGAAAAGACTAGTTTAACCGGATGCTAAAAGGAAATCATATTTTTTATTTCTATAGTTTATGAAAATAAACGTAATCAAACTTACTTTAGATGGGATTTTTTACTTTCCTTACTATTATAGTAAGGGGAAGTATTGCGATCGTGAAAATTTTCGAATTCCAGTTTTCAACGGAAATACACGTTTTAGGGTCCCATGAGTCCAAATAACCAAGTCCCGCAAAAAGGTCTGTGTGTGTGGTGTGTGTGTGTGTGTGTGTGTTGTGTGTGTGTGTGTGCGTGGTAACTCCCGGGCGGAAATGGTAAGTCCTATGAAACTGAAATTTCATATTTAAGACAACTATACGCCCGAAACGTGATAAAACTTTTTTCATCAAAATGAGCTTACCAGAAAAGTCACTTTATAACATGCATTTTGCACCTTTTTTCGATTTTCTCGAAAACGGTTCCGACGGTTTTGATTAAACTCGCTATATCGATGTAAAATTTAATGGGCTTTAATCTCATGTAGGTTTTATTTGGATAAAAATGGTCTGACAGGGCTTAAATACCGATATTTAAAATTTTCTTCCCCTAAAGTAGCTTTAAGTTTGTAGGGACAATAATAATAACTAGATTATCTTGTTAGCGCTAATTGAAAAACAGGTAAATATATAAATTGAATAAATTCGATACCCAACTAAAGGAGAAAACAGAAAAAATATTTTTTTAATGCAATTTTTTGTTTTTGAACATAAGAGCAGTAATATACATGTATGATACACCGGAAAGCTAAAAATTTTAGAAAAAATATCATCTCATACACAAGCTTTTAGAAGTTAATAGAGAGTGATGAGAAGAAGATAAAACTAACTGATTATTTTAGATAATAATATAATAGATTTTTTAATAAAACACATGTTTCTATTTGATACACATAATTCAACTTGATTAATTCCTTAATAGTTTCACGTATTTTTATCTCTAACTGTATTTGAAAATTCTTTCATTGATTTTAAAAATCGAGGTAAGTGAAAGTCGTGTGTTGCCCGCACCAGATTTTTTTTTTTTAATCTATGCTACAAATAAACTAAAACAATTTCGATTTATTGACCAAATCGATTTATTATATTTCTCATTCCTGCCTATGATTAAATGTAATAATGACTAGACGTTATAATATAAACATATTTTCTTATTTATTGCACTTTTCGTTACGATGAAGTGAAAATCCCAAAGCGATCAACTCACTAGATTTCCAAATCTATACCGTGTGTGAAGTTTTTAATCAATCCCTGTATTTAAAAAAAAAAGACCCCATGGATCAGTCAGGTTAGAAAGAACATTGTGGTGAAATTTAGGAAAAGTTTCAATCAAAATATATCCAATCAGTGGCATCTTGAATATGTAAACCATATGTAAGTTTTGGCTGTGGGTATAACATAAAGCACTATTTGATGACTGGAAAATGAAATAAAATGAATTGCTATTTATTTTATATTACGAACATGAAGACTATTAATAATCACTTGATCAGTTTCAGAAATTATATACGAGAAAAAAAATTGAGAATTTTACATCTACAATAAGGCAATTCTCTCTGCTTGTTAGAATTGATATTTATACGTTAATAGGCACTCGACTACTGAGTACTTGGAAACATGCTAAAGGAGCATTGAGAGCAGGTGTCTAAAGCATTCCTACTTGTGCCAATCACGCCACTCAAGACGATCCCCGTCATTTTATCAGTCAATATCAATATAAATTCAAGTGGACGATGATTCGATTCTCGGTGGTCATCATATCGCTCTGAGTTTTATGTGATTTTTTATTATTATGTCGCATATTAACACAGTTGAAGTCGATCTTATGGTGAATACTATGATTAAATACTTGTATTATGCTTATATATGTTGTGATGTAACAGTTGATTACTAATAACTGAGATTTTGCTTAATGTCTTGGAGATAATATGATTAAATAACATAAGACAATCTCATATCACAACAGGGCAAGATGAATCTGTAAAACTAAGCGACAAAATATAATTGTGACATTTGAAAAAATCTGAATTTTTGAATAACGTTAGAGATGAAATAAGTTTAAAGAATTAATTAAATTAATTTTCGATAGAACAATGTGTTTTATTAAAAAATCTATTATATTATCATCTAAAACTATTAGTTAATTTTATACACTTTTCATTACTCTTCATAACATTTTACAACTTTGTGTGTAAGATAATATATTTTCTAAAACTTTTAACTTTTTAACCGTATATTATACATATATATTATGGTTTTTATCTTTAAAAAAAAAAACATTAAAGAATACTTTTACTCTCATATTTTTCAGTTGATTATCAAATTCGTTCAACTTATATATTTAGCTGTTTTTTTATGAATGCTAACAAAATAAAATGGTTATTTTCATTGAATCTACAAAATCAAAATTTAAACTATGGGTACTTAAGCCCTGTCACATTATTTCAATCAGAATAAAACCAACATATTAAAGCCTATTAAATTTAACATCGGTGTTACGAGTTTAATCAAGTTCGTTAAAGCCGTTTTTGAGAAAACGTGTAAACTTCATGGTATAAAGTGGCTATTCTGCTCAACTGATTTTGATGAAAAAGTTGCTATAACATCTCAGGCATATAGGCCCTTATACAACTTATCGTATCGTTATCTAAACTAACCACCTACAAGCAGACACACAGATTTTTTTTCGGGACTTGTTTATTTGGACTCTGGGGACCTTAAAAGTGTATATCCGTTGAAAACTGGAACTCGAAAACTTTCATGATCGCAATACTTTCCCTTACTATATATTTCATATATAGGTAAGTGAAATTAAAAACACTAGGATAAGATATACTTTTTAATCCTCCGTAGAAATAAACTATCACTTATTATATTTTACAAATTTCACATAAATATATTTCTTTTCTTTTATTTAATTACGAGAGTATTACTGAAACCCGTGATAGCTGAGAGTGACCCAGAGGGAACTCCACGTTTCTCTCCTAATTGGCTACTGATTAGCGTGGGTTAGTGCAGCTGCCTGCTCCACAAAGACTTGCTACCAAGGGCGGTTGGTCAAAGCTTCGTTATCTCCGAGCGGGGTTCTTGTTGAGGTCTCCAATGGGACTAGTGTCCCCAGCATAGAAATTCATTTTAAAGTTACCTTACAGCCACATATTTTGGATTCATTTCAATCTCTGAGAAATGTTCAATACTGATAATTTCACGTATAAAATATCAGTTTAGATTTCATACCAATAATTATTTCAGCAATAAACGCTGCTACTATAACAAAGCAATAAACGAGCTTCAACCATGCAGAGTGTATTATCTAGCAGACTATTACTTTTTTTTATATTTATATATATTATATAATTTTTTACTTTCATTTACCTATAATTTATCGATAAAACTAACTGAATGTCGGGATCAGTAGTGGCTGGGTGGTTATCACAACAGCCTCCTATGCCAAAGGTCACGGTTCAAACCCACAGGTGGTCCTAGTTACTCCCATTAAAAAATCGTTAGTTATCCTTCGGTGGGGACGTTTTTATAAAACAAACAAAAAAAAAAAATGAACAATTTATTTTCATCTCTAAATGTATTTACAAATTCTTAAATTGATAATAAAAATGGAGGTAAAAGAAAGTTGTTTTTTCTTTAAACCAGCACGGTTTATTTCCCTTTTTGCTCCTCTTTTTTATTTCTGATTTTGAATTGCATTATCTATAGACCCAAAATGATGCTCCAGAATTTCTAAGCTATTGTCAATTTTTGATCTATAGGTTCAACTTATTAATTTGACCTGCCTACTTAGCTGACCTAAGGCAAAAGCTACGTTTAAACAAATCTATTGAAAAGTTAACATAAATTACATAGTAATGTAAAAAAAAAAAAAAAAAAAAAAGTAAAACGAAAAGTTCCATTAGCCTTGCTGGATTTCTCGAATAAATTTTTATTTTGTAATTCCTTTTTTCCTTTTTTCTGTTCTAACATTTTCTGCATAAGCGAAATATAAACATATTCGTTTTTGTTTTTTTTTTTGAGGCTTTCTTCTAGGCTTGATCGTATAGGCCTAGACAAAACATAAATGAGGAGTTGATTTTTTTTCAACTACCAATTATTTATATTCTATAAAAATTTCGCAAACTAAAGTATTTTATATTCATCATAAGCATAATTCTGGATGGCCACATTACTCTAAGTTTTGATATCGATATAATGATTTGAAGTTGCCTTTATGTAAATTAAAAAAAAAAAATATTTTCAATTTTTTTTTTTTTTACACTTAACAGTAGTACATTATTAAGGTTGTAAAAACCTATACATTTAAATTAATTATAGAAAACACAATTTAAAAAATATCTACAACACATTCATATGATTTGTTTAAATAAGTAATTAAATTATCAAAAGATTAATAAACAACCAAGATAAAGGAAATTGGATTGAAATAAATATAAAATAAATTATCTTGAACATAGTCATCTTAATATAAAATATTTAATTAATTTCTGTGAAAATTAGTCGGAAAATTGCGATATAATTTCATTATTTTTTTTTAATATGTACATAAATTAGTACATGAGTAGTAATCGATTGGATCGGAATGTGTTAAACCCATTACACACATTTTGATTATTCGATTTTTTTTTTAATTTAAACATTGTTTATTAATTAAAATAATTCAAAATTCATATATTTTTTCAAGAGCTATGCATTCTGCCACCATATCGAAATCCAACCTACCTAATCTGCTCGGTTTTGAACGAAATAATATTTGGATGTAAATATTTTCAAGATGTAGAATAAATGAGGAAATACTTTTTGCAATACGACTTTAAATTTATTAAATTCCTTCTTTTTTTTTCTTTTTTTTTATTACGGAAGTTTCGAGTTGAAAACCAAGCCATCATAGCAGAGAATAACTTAAATAGCTTACATTAACTCAATGTCATGGTTGACTAACATCTTTTTAGAAGATTAGAAGTTTTAAATTAATCTCTTATTTCCGTTTATATTTATTGTTTATTGAATAAGAAATGAATAACGGTAAACAACGGATTCTAATCCCGGGAATCTCAGCTGGTTTAATGTAATGTTGGAAGCTGTTGTCCTTGACTGGTGACATACTTAAATAAATGCCATGACGAAATCAGCCTGATATTTCAATCAGATCGTTTAAATGAGTTCTAAAAAAACTGAATAAACAGGTTTTTTTTAAGTTATCAAAATTTGATTGTAGAGGAAAAGAAACTTTAGATCGGAATGTTGCTTATTTAATAAACCTAGACTAAGAAATAGCCAGGATAATGCTGCATTGGCATTGACGAGGTTAGTTAAGCGACTCGAGTGATTGTAGGCATGAGTAGATGAAGGTGTGGCGTAATTATTTTTCATTAAATATATTTATTTAAATTTAATTAATTAATTTAAATTTAAAATATTGTATACATAAACCAAGTAAAATGAGGATAATATTAAACAATTGCATGTTAAACATGTAGATAAACTACCCATTAAAAGCCCTCCAATAAATATTCTAAATGAGAAGGTCTCATGAACATCTCCTTTTCAGAATGAAGTGGGTTAGATTGGGATGGAATTGATCATGAAAGGAATGGTACCTAGTTTGGGACATATAAGCAAAATATGGAACATCAAGTTCATTATATGTTAGTTTATTCGTGAAAAAGTAAAGGGGCGTTAAGAATTTTATGAAGAATTATGTATTGTAAACATTTGATACGAAAAAAAATCGAAGGTTTAGAAGAGCACCAAGCTCGATTCTTAAAGTCTAATGATAATCATGTAATTGAGCCTTTTGTGTCTGAGAAAAAAACGTTTGTCTAGTAAGCGTTCTTTTGATGTTACTTATATATATATATATATATATATATATATATATATATATATATATATATATATATATATATATATATAATCTTAATTTCTTTTTTTTTTTTTTTTTTTTTTTTTTTTTGCCTTGTTCACATCTTTTTCCGACGTCTTGTATTAAAAATCCCTTGTTGTCGCATGGATTTATCAGTGGATTTAAAATATAATATCTTTAAAAAATCGATGTAAAAAAAAAAATATTAATATACTTTAATTACAAATCCAGAAACCAAAAAACTAATATAAAAATGTAGGAAATAAACTCTGGAATTACAATATTACGATGAAAAATAATAATAAAAGGATAACATTTTTTCGATATTTTTTCTGTACGGGTTTCAATAGTGAAATAATAAACAACCTTTAGCTCAATGAAAATAAAAATACCGATATCATGAAAATAAAAAAAAAAGTTTTGAATAATAATTTTTTATCAGGAAAAATACGTAAGATTAAACATTAAATATTATAATAATCCATGACACAAAAAAAAATTATTAATCCATTATGGATTTTGTTTTGTTATAAAGCATTTACTGTTATGTATCTCAAAATGTAATTCCTTGAAATCTACTTCACTTTTACTTACTGGAAGATTGTACACATGGAACATTCAAGGCGCTCTGTAGAAAAATAACTTAAATCTATACAATGCTAAACATGAAAATAAAAATATTAATTATGTTAATATTGGTGACGAAATAGTAAAACATATTACATGAATATGTGAACACGATGCGATAAAAAGGGGTCGTGCGAATGAACACACCAGATGCGTTTGATAATAACTATTTAGAAACAATATACAATTATGTAATAATTTGCAGTTTTTTTTTATATGTAAAGGTTAACTGACCTCATAAAAAAATCCATAAGCGGAACAATGATTATTGCCCTCTTAATTTATCCCCAGATAGGAGTTTATCAATACATTACATTGATATTTTGTGATGTAACTATCTTTCTAATATGCGATGAATATCAGTTTTAATTAGGATTGAAGATTTATGAGGAGAAATAGTAACGGCATTTTAATTACTACCGTTTTTTTTTTTTTTTTTTTTTTTAAATCAAATAAACCATTTCTCAAATTGTATGGTCGAATAAGGCGTTATAAGTCATAGAATTCTCAAACGTTCAACCATTGTATCATTGTGGTCCCCATCTTAGCATGTTTTGCATGTTTTGAGCTCTAAATTGCATTTAGTTCTGAACTGAAATGATACTAGTATTTCAGACAATAATTTCTGCATAAAAACTATTATTCGCTCTAAACAATATATTTTACCTCAAGGAGTAAGCGAGATTACAGATAACATCATAAATATACTTTAAAAAGCACAAATACTTCCATTCATATCTAAACCTTTTTTTTTTAAAGCACATTTTTTTATCAGTGATTTGGGGTGTTCCCTTCCAGATTATTCTCAACTTAAAACCTTTTATTTCTTAGATGGCTCTAATTAAAATTTTCTGTAATCTAAGGCAACCTCGAAAGTTGACCCTTATATTGTTGTAAAGGACTCAAGACTGAATGGGTTTAGGATGGATGAAAAGTATTAGATGTTTGAAAATCCCGAAACGTCCTAAAAAAAATTAAAAGGAACTAATAAATAAGGTATTATGATGGCTTTGTTCCAATTAAAAACTTCCAAAAAAATTAGTTAAACTAATTTTTTTGCAGAGAGGTTATCAACCAAAGTTTCCACTCTCTATTTGTGTGAATTATGACCTATAATTCAACCTAAATAAGACGCAATCAATCTAAGCCCAACCTGTTATCATGAATATTAGTTTATTCACAATTTAGCGCTAATGAATTATTTATTTATTCTTAGTATAATTATAAATAAAAGTTCTGTTCAATGGGTTCAATTTTAAACTCATAATTACATCATAGGATCCCTTATCAGATAGTTTTAAGAAAAGAAAAAAAATATATTTCAGCGAAATATCCTTGATCATAAAAATCAATCCGATTGATCAATATTAAAGTTTGCTATTTTCGGGGACATTATGTAACATCCCTCAAGTTAAAGTTCATCATGAACCCATTGTCAATATATTTATTCCCAATCCATACTAGGAGAAATAGAGGATTTAGTATCTGAGAGTATGAAGGCGTTGTACAAGTACATTAACAACCTCGAATCAAACTTTAAGTTTTTATATTCCTCATATGATTGTAGAAGATTAAAAGTTATGAACTCGAGTGATCAATACGGTCTGTAAAACAAATATTTATAATAATAAAACAAATACATCTATACCACTTTTCAAACACGAGTTATGAAATAAAAGATTTTCAACAAGTATTTCTCTTCTCTCTCTCTATAAAATGATATCGCGATTCTTGGATTCCGCGAACTCCTTCTAAACCAAGCAACATATTCAGATACGGTATTCACTATTATTTAGGACCGTTTTTGGCAAAGTGAGGCTCCAGGCCCGCATTTGGCTCTTTGGCTCCTCAAGTATGGAAGGTGCAATAATATTTAAAAACTTGGTGAGAAAAAAATTACATTTTATTTTGATATATTCTATGAAATTCTTCTATGAATCGAGAACATGTATAATTTTTTGTTTAAGTTGAAAGATAGGTAATTAAAATTTTATATTATTTGTCAAAAATCCTTTAAATGCTACGACGACAACCGAGTTGAAATTTCCTCTTTTTGAAATTGACGTAGATAGCTTTGAAATACAATTTCTGGATTTAAAAAGAAGGAAATATAGCCCTCTAAATTTTTGGCTCTTTGACTAATAAGTTTGTCGACCACTGATTTAGGACATTCTTTCCTGAATTTTTGTAATTAAAATGCATTGCAATTAAGTTTTTATTTAGATGGGAAAATTTAATTTTCTCTAATGAAGGCATCTAAATTAATAAAAAATATTCCTGAAATATTAATATTAATACAGAAGTAAAAGAGCCGTGCAAGTCAATAGAAATGTTATATTCCCATAAACTTATCTCTTCTGCTCTAATAAACTGATGGTGATCGGTCAAATAGTACTTTCTTTAACATAAATGACACTACATTCATATTGAATCCGTGCGGAGCAGGAACAGGTCACAAGTTATTTATTCTTTCTCGGATCCTAGATTATAACTGTAATGTTTAAGGTAAATACGTTAATTGTGAAGTGGATATCGGATGAAAAAGAAACACAACGGATCCTAATCGATTATGCTCATTTCTTGGGCATTAACAGAATTTCTGCACTTTTAATTCATATCAGCAGCGTCCTCTACCCTTGTTTGGATTATCTGTGAAGAGAGAAATGAGAGCATTACAGCAAAGATCTCAAAGCTGAGGATGGGAGGCGAGTGGAGTAGGAAGGGGGCTAATGGAATTGTGAGGGCGGGATCGAGGGGCGCTCTATTAGCCAGCGCCTGCCCGATCTAAATTAATTACCCAGGCTACTTAGTCTATCGCTTTATCACAGCTCCCTTCATCTCGCGTATTGTCGAGAATCACTTCTTCCATCCTTAACCTAACAGAAATTTTATAATACATTAAAATTTGACAATATGACCAAATTCTTATATGGAGGAATCGGTCTTTTAAGTAGGATACCCTTTTAGGGGAGCAGATGATTGAATTACGCAAAAAAAAAAATCTGGTGCGCGCAACACACGACTTTCGCTTACCTCTGTTATTATTATCATTTTTAGAATTTTTAAACAAATTTAGAAACGAAAATAAATTCTTAAAGAATTATTTACATTTGATTTTTATAGAAAGATGTGTTTTATTAAACAATATGTCATAATATTATCTCCGAAATTCAGTAATTGTTTTTATCACTCCGTACTACTTGGAGTGTCCAAAGATGACAGCGCCATCCCGTAGCCAAGCGGTGAAACAATTGCATTAAAAAATATCTTTTCAGTTTTTTTCTTTAGTTAAATATCGGATTCGTTAAACTTATATATTTACCTGTTTTTTATCGTTAGTAACAAGATTAAATTGTTATCCTTTCAGTATCAACAAAATTAAAGGTACTTTAGAAGAAGAAAATATCGGCATTTGAGCCCTGTCAGACAATTTCAATCAGAATGAAACCTATATCATTGTAAAGTCCGTTAACTTTTACATAGATATAGCGAGTTTAATCAAAATCGTTACAGCCGTTCTTGAGCAAATCATAAAATGTGCCAAATGCATGGTATAAAGTGGTTCTTCTGGTTAGCTGATTTTGATGAAAAAGTTGCTGTAACATCTCAGGCATAGACGCTCTTATAATATGAGTTTTCAGTTTTATACAACTTATCGTTTTTGCGCTAGACTTACCACATAGACACACACGCACACACATACGGACACACAGACCTTTTAATGGGACTAGGTTATTTGGACCCTAATACCCTAAATGATAGGTAAGTGAAAGTACTCTCTACCTATTTCTATTTCATATATAGGTAAGTGAAAGTAATAAAACGTGCACTTTACTACCCGATTTGTTTAAAATTTCATAGGGTACTTAATCCCCGAAATAAATTGGCATGGCCCAGTAATAGTTGATATAAATCGGGCCATCGTGTATCCTACGAGGTCTTAATGCAGCAAAATTGCAAAAATCGGCAAATATTCTTTTCAATGGGGAGCCGGTGGCTGAGTGGCTAGCGCGCTAGTCCCCCACGCCAGAGTTATGAGTTCGAGTCCCAGTCCCAGCGGGACTTTTATAAGAATATAACTAAATGGGGACTCACTCACAGCCTCTCCCCCGGGTAGTGAGACTCGTCAGCCTACTGGTGGCAACTCGCAAAAATAGGCGTAAGGAGTGATGACCCTACCCTAAACATTTCATCGAGAAACGTGAGTATATATCTCCCACGAGTCTATACCACGCGGCCTACACGGCCAGTCGCGCTAGAGAAAAAAAAAAATTTTTTTCATTAGTGAAATTTTACTATATAAAAGATAGTGTAAAACAGGTTGATAGAATACTAATATATGTACTCTTCTTCATTGCACTCTTAATTTATTTTCTTAATAAAAGCGTTGAAAATTATACTAGCTGAATATATCTTTGCTAATCTTTTCCCAGTGCAAGTTTTCTCTAAATTATAATTTTGATTTTCAAGTTCGTTTGTGACTCACAGTCGGAAGAAAGAATAAATGAGACTACACATATATCCTACAAAAATATTTTTATAGGGAGTGCGTCTGACTTACCGACGAATCGGAAATACAATTAAAACGTCTATTGAATTGTTTTGATTTTTGGAACCCGAAAATGTGATAATATTGTTAGCAATTATACAGAGTTAAAATGGCTTTACCCATCTGTTTGACGGGAATATTTCCATGGTTCTTACCTATTCCCCACCTTAAAAATAGAAAACCTTCTAATAGAACTGAACTCATCCTCCACTCTGATATCCATTCATTTAACACTAGAACTCAAACAATCAATACCCTTTCTTGTTCGCTATTCATTCTTTTGGGATTCGCTACCTGACCCTATCGATAAAACCACCTCTATCTTCCGAAAGAAACAAGTTTTAATTTTGTTACGACTCGAATTTACATAGAAATAAAAGACGTAATTCTAATATAGCTATCGCATACTTTTGATTTCAATCGATCAATAGCCGAAGAAAAGGGCAATTAGGCCCTAAAAATTCTAGGTAGTCTGCGCCTACCCTAAGGGTTCCCTCAGACGGCCGACATTGTATTGTAGAACAAAAGCCGATGAAGTATAAGAAGTAGTTTTGATATAGAATGTAAAATATGGTCGCCAGCGCCTTGACTTCAACTATTTATTTTTTTGGACCCCAAGCGTAGAAATCCTTATATCAGAGAATAAATATTTTTAAAAAACCTATCAGTTAAAAACTATTCAGCCGGAATTTGAGTGGCAATCAAAACCCAACTCCAAAATATATTGCAAAATTAGTTGAAAACAGTTAGGTGCTTTAATTTATAAAGCTAACACAAGATGTTGATACGCCCGACAATGCTACACTAGCAAACACTTTTTTCTGCCTTCAAGCAAAAACTGGTTAGTTCTATTGCGTTCCGTCGATATCTATTCATTTGATCTGACGACATTTTCTGCAATCCACATTTAATTCACACCTCAGCCTTTGATATGTACTAAGTGGCAGACTATCAATCGATAGGACCAGGTGACATGTCCATTAGGACTGACAGGGAACATGAAGAGCCCCGACGAGAGGAATCACAAGTGGCTAGGATGCTGCGTCCATGGCGACCGCCGCTCGATATCCACCCACGCCCATTCAAAGATTATTATAAATCTCTGTCAGCAGTAAGCCCCCTCCCTTAGTATGGAATATAGCTTCTGGAAATATATAATATAATATCATAAACCCCCGTAAACATTAAACCCCTTAAAACCTTTCTTAGTCAGAATAAATGTTAAGTGGCCACGAGGAACTGCCAAAATGTAAACTTCTGCAAAATTGTAAACTTCGTTCTCATGTTTTGTTAGATACTAAATCTTAACATAAATTTAGTAATTAATTAGAAACAGATATTGCTGACTATTAGTTTTACACTAGCTTTACAATTTTATTCAGGTTAACGTAGGTAAACATCGTTCACATAAAAACTCTTATAAATAAAGATTCCTTTTGTTCCTGTAATTAAATTTGGTTTAAAAATTAGTCGTAAAAAAAAACGAAAAAATTGACCTAACAGGTGGTTATTACTGTATTAATAATAAATTGTTTGTATATATAAGCATTTTCAAGTGATATAAATGTCTCATTAATCTGTTGTTCATTGTAATTCAATGCTACAGTTATTGTGGAAGGTAAGTTACGTGCTTAACTCCATTGCAAAATGTGCATGATCTTACCATGTGCTTTAGTGTCAGTGTTGTATAGCATGTATCGCAGAAAAGATATTCTAGGCTTCCATCTCATTGTTTACAGCGGTATGGTCTAGCGTCACTTTTATACATGCCAAAACGACTTCTTACATACTTTTTAAGATGTTTTTCAAGACAGTATATATATATATAATATATATATATATATATATATATATATATATATATATATATATATATAAAACATAATGAAAGATACACATGCCCTCTTGTCATCAATAACAAGCATACAATATCGCTTCCAATAGCATCTTCATTCATTCGTGCATTATTTATTTTATGTCAATAGCTTTGTTATTGGCAATAGTATAACATATTTGCTCATTAACTAATGCATTACTAAAGAAAATTATTTATGTACTGATTTATATATCACAGGTTTTATTAAATGAACATTATTCGTTACAACCCTTGCTAAATTAAATCCGAATATTGTGATATAGAGATAAAATACCATAAAATAGATCTTCCTTGAATATACTGCTTATAAAATGATGTTCCAAAACTGGAATCGTATTTCATAAATCATAAGAGTCAAAAATGCCTTAAAATGTTTCTAGAAACACTAACTTTTTAATCCTATGTTTTTCTTTAACAAATAATAATAATGAAGTTAGGTTTTAGTTTGACGTTTTCATTTATTTTATTTAAAGCGACTACGAAGTCAGAGAACTGTGAGGCAATAATGAAATAACTTCTATCTCCTTATCAAGTCAACTCCTTTTGCGATGAAGTATGAAGAAAGTTTTATTGAAATCCTCTAAAGTTCGAGGGAATGGACTGTTTGATCAGTTTGATAAGGCTGGTTTTTTTTTCTTCTATAAGTAATAACCATAAATAACCATTAAAAAACAGGATCAATTGGAAGAGCAAGCTATATTTCGTCGCTTACTCAACAAGGACATTAGGATAATATGAAAAACTAATAGAACTGAAAAAAATATATATATATATATATATATATATATATAATTATTTTTTTTGTTCTGTATTAAGTTCTTTCAGAGCTAAAATTTTCAACATATTCTGGACCACTCATTCAAAATTACAAAAGTAACAGATTATAAGTACAGTATACTTTCTTCTTATTTAAGTAACATATTTTCAAATGAGTTTTAGAAAAATGAAACGTTTTGAAACACACTATCCATACATGGAGCTGATTTGACCGTGATCGCGCTCAATCGCCAGTTTTTCTCCCCATTTATCCACTTTATAGGGGCTGGATGTGCCCCACGAGAGTCAGAATAACAGAATAAATAATTATCCTGCCACAACCGGTTCCGAACCAGAGACCCGGAGATCAGCAGCACTACCACTCAGCTACCCCTCTCCCATTCCTGCAAATAAAAGTAGTATTATATATGTATAATATATTGTTGGAAAGCTCTATATTGTAGAAACAAATATTAGGCAACAAATCAAGAAGTGGATGAAGAGTGTAAAAACCCATAAACCTAATTTAATGAAAATAAAATGGACATTAAACGGAATCGCAAAGGAAATTAAACGTAGAAATTTAAAATTTATTTTAAAGAGTTGTTTATGTATGAAATATTAAGTAATTTAAGTTGAATATTGATTGTATAATGGAAATAGAATGATCTAATAATTTAAAAGTATTATGCGCCCGCCTGTGTGACTAGGACATTTTTTTATTTTTTTGAAAATATTGCTTTATTGAGAAGTAATACAATCTGCCACTATCTTGGGCAATAAATATTAGAGATAAAAGAAGTCATTCATTCCATATGTACAAAGTAAAACGAACAAAAAAAAAAATAAATAAATAAAATAAATAAATAAAATAAAATAAATGAAAGAAAAGAAAATAATTATAATCTTGGCCACATTCATACCTATATACAATATTTACATACTGCCTCTGGGAACTCCGAATCGAACCTCTGCATCCAGAAATGGATGCTGAGGCACAATGTCAGGAGATCCCAGCGCCTCTCAGTCAGCCGCGTCACCAATCTAGTCACATGGAGACTGAGTGAGGGGGCTAGAGTCACACACTCTCAGGCATGAGTGGAGAAGTTGGCCATTGCCAGCACTCTAGTTGCGTATCTATAAGAGATCTCTCGGCCACTGCCTCTCCTCAACCTACGAGGAGGGTTGTAAGGATGGTTGGTACTAGATAGGGATTGTGCCAGGGGATTAGGAAGAAGAGTAAGTTTCTGGTGGAAAGTTGAGAATTTGGATGGGATCAGGTCAAGGACATAAGGGATCTTGAGGTCATGGTGTAAGGTCTTGTTTGTAACATAATAGGGAGCATTGACTATTGTTCTAAGGACTTTGGACTGAAAGGATTGGATACGTTTGATGTTCGAAAATTTAGTAGTACCCCATAGTTCAATTCCATAGGTCCACATAGGTTTGAGAATTATCTTGTAAATTAATAGTTTGTTTCCAACGGAAAGTTGTGATGTTCTGTTCAGTAGTCTATATAACTGTCCATATCTTCTGTTGAGCTCTTGTCTTTTAAGTCGAGTATGTGGGTTCCAGGTCAGTCTTTTTACTAGGACATTAGCAACTGATTATTAGAGCTTATGAAATAGATCTCTTTGTCAAGGTTTATTTTGTCATCGATTGTAGAAATCTACTTTCAAAACATTATATTGTATTCATAATGTCTCTGATTAGATAAATTTATTTATCTCCCTTCAATATCGTTAGAAATTCTTAACTAAAAATAACATACACATCCTACAATATTAGTAATAATTTCTTTGACTCAGCTTTGGATGTTTATTTTTGTGTCCATAACTACTTTGGATTTCTCTTACGATTCTTCAATTAATCTTGACTTGTATTACGTAAAGGGATCTAATTATTCTAAAATGAGAAGCACTTAAATGCGATTCACCTCAATCTGTTGAGGAGAGCTGAAGGTGAAAATAAACCGCAATAAAGTACACATTTATACCGCAGGAGCCTGTGATAAAAGCTCATGTATTTTACATCGCCATTCCTTCTAAGTTGGTCTTTTCCTCTGGTTTATCCACCCAACTTTCTTATTTGACCAACAAATGGAAGTGTCTAAGCTGAATCCAGTACCCTACTCTGTTTTGATAAATACTAAATTTCTTGCCAGTAGACATGTTGAATATTTGGAATCGAAATAGGCAATCAATGTCAAAATTATTCCCATTAGAATTCATTATGTAAATGCAAGAAAGAGTGGATAAATAAATAAATGAAAAGAATTTCTTCACTTAATAACTTTTATATTACTATAAATATAATTACACTCAATGTTTTATTCTACCACAATATGCAATAACAACCGTCGACCACCTATCAATTCTTTTTTAATCTCTCGGTCACAAATAATATTTTAGTAAAAAAAAACAATTAATAAAAAAAATCTCTTGCGCGCAACACACAACTTTCACACTCCTCAGTTGTTAAAATCAATTTAAGAATTTTTAAATACCGTAAGAGAGGAAATAAGTTAAAAGCATTAATTTAATTGATTTTCAATAGAAATATTTGTTTTATTAAATAATCTGTTATATTATTATCCAAAACAATCAGTTAATTTTATCCACTTTTCATCCCTCTCCATTAAATTTTACAAGTTTGTGTAGAATATTATTTTTCCTACGGTTAAATAAATCCGTTTTTTTATCAATGCTAACAACATGAAATGATTCATTTTTTCGAATCTACAAAATGGAATATACTTTAGAGGGGAAAAATTTAAACTATCGACATTTAAGCACTGTGAGACTTTTCCAATCTGAATGAAACCAGCATAAAATTAAATCCCAATAAATTTTACATAGATATGGCGAGTTTAATAAAAATCGTTAGATCCGTTTTTGAGAAAATCGTGAAAAATTGCAAAAGGCTCGGTGTAAAGTGGCTATTCTGGTTCACCGATTTTGATGAAAAAATTGCTGTAACATCTCGGGCGTATAGTATTCTCAAATAGGAAATTTCAGTTTCATAGGGTCTTTTCGTTTTCGTGCTTGGCTTACCACAGACAAATTTTTTTGTGGGACTCGGTCATTTGGACTCAGGATACCCTAAAACTGGAGTTCCAAAATTTTCACGATCGCAATACTTTCCTTAACTATATAGAAATACTTTTATATATAGGTAACTGAAAGTAAAATGTAATAAGACATAGAATGCTTCATTAATTATTTAAAATATCTATGAGTTCAATAAAATATTATTTGTACAATGCTCAATTTACCAATACGTGTTTTGTATGGATGTCCCTGAATATTATAAACTGCAATTTTATTTTATGTTCAACTTATTTCAAACATTTTGATTTTTTTTTTGCTAAAATACAAAGTACAATTTATAACGGCTCAATTGTTGTTTCAGATGTCCTCAATGATGCTGTCTTCGATGAAGACCACGACGAAATGGTTCTCGTTAAGGACATTGAGATGTTTTCTATGTGCGAACATCACCTCGTACCATTCTATGGAAAAGTCTCAATAGCATATTTACCCAATAAGAAGATCCTCGGTCTCAGCAAGTTAGCCAGGTAAACATCATCGTTTTTAAATTATTATGGGTAGTACCTCTCATAAAATTAGCTATGTAAATTTGAAAAATATCAACTCTCTCATAATTTTCTTGGATCTTTAACATGAATATTTTGTTTACAATAGCAAAACATTTTAAGTACTTTTAATTCTGAATATAAACATTTAAATACAATTACAGCTTCTTATTTCGATAACATAAAATAAATAACCTAATAAATTGGTCTATGATGTAATAAAATGAGTAATTACCGTCCTTTTAGTATTATTAAGAGGAAATATGGTTGTTAATATGTACTTCAATCCAACCATCTTATTCATGAATAATTATTTTATTGACTGGGAATTTTTTTTTTTTTTTCAAAAAATGATGGGGATCCTCTATTCACAAATTTATTTATACTTTTAAAGAATCAAGCCCAAATAATGTTGATGTATCAATTTATTAATTTAAAATTATCTATATAACAGTATTATGTTCTACTATAATAATAACAATGTTATAACTTATTTTAAACAGTAACTGATCAATTATTAAGAACTTCTTTGGCCTTATTTGTCTACATTACAATCAACACTTAACCATATCGATGATTAAAATAATCACTGAATTCTATTTATTATTATTCACTATCCCCTAAATACAGTAATATTGACCGAAAATGCGAAGTCATTTTTAATTGTATTCCGAGATAGTTGTAACTTTATTTTTGTTGGACTCATAATGTAATTAAAAAAAAAAAAAAAAAAAAAAAAATCTGACTAGCCACAGTAGCATAAAGTGATGCTAAGTAAATAAACAAAAAAAATATATATAAACATTAGTTAAATAAATATATTTTCAAAACTAAAATTATAGCAATCATAGCAAATTATGTGATTTTAAAACTAACATTATTAAATATGTTGCCCCAAGGTAGTGGGAGTAAACAATCCTTAATAGTGCCGTCCTTCGGAGGGGACGTAAAAATGTGCGATGTCAGATACTCGTTAAAGATCCCTACCCTAATTAAACCTGAATAGGCAAAATTTAAGACTCACACTGTAGCATCGTCCGATTAGCCACAGCAGCATAAATTGGGACGTTAAATAAATAAACAATAGACAAAATGTGTTGGGAGCAGAATGTTTTGTGTTATTTATATATCAAATTACTTTCATATATTTTAATGTGTTTTTTTATATTATACCTTGAACTATTGGGAGGCCTCTTAAACAATGTTTCGTATATATATAATTATATCTTTAACTTACTGTTTCTCTAAATTAATTCTTTATTTTTCTTATTTTCAGGATTGTCGAAATTTACAGCCGACGACTTCAAGGTAACTATTCGGATACTTTTAAATTAAATGAAATTAAAAATATTCAAGTAAGTTGCGGTTGGTAATGATAATATATTGATTTGGATTCAACAACTAAGTTTCCTACATTATTTTGAACTTTGATTTTTTCAACGTGGGTTAAATGTTTCCATTATTTTTCTTATATTTATTAATTTGTTATTATTTTTTTAAATTCATTTAATCTTTTTTCGTGGAAATATATTAATACTGATCCGCTCTAGCAAATCAATTCAAATGAGGCAGCTTGGTCTGGGGCCAGTATCAACACGGGAAACTCTAGGCCAAATTCAGGCCACATTTGAGCATATGACGCAGATCGGGATTTTGACCACAGCAAATGAGAAATGACAATTATGTCATTTGTTTCCATTTACAAAAAATTCAGTCGTTTGCAAACAAAAGTCAGTACATTAAGCTAACTTCTTATATATGAATATATTGAAAAGTAATAGGTGTCAATTTAATAAATTCGAGTAGTGCTAATACTTTACAACAGAATGTTTTTTTTAATTCTGACTTTGTGTTCCAACGATTACGCATGTTTTTAGTTTTCTAATGATTAGTGTTAAAACCGAATATTTAGAATTAGTTATTAAAACAGCGAAGTGTCTTGGGGAAGTTGAAAAGCTTTCAATATTATATTTGAATATCAGGTGCGCCTAACACTTTCACTTACCTCCGTTTTTAAAATAAATTTAACAATTGATAAATTATTAATTACATTCAGTTTTAATGGAAACATGTGTTTTATTAATTTAGGACTCCCACTATAGCATCGTCCGTTTAATAGAAACTGGGATATGTTTGTTAAATATCCAGTATTTTTTTTTTTCTCCTCACTGTTTCTTTTAATGGTTTTTATTTATTTTTTTTTCCTTTATTATATTATTTTTTATTGTTTGAGAAATTTTATTTTAAAATGGAAAATACTTTATTTTTTTTGGATAGAAGATATTGTATTTATTTACTTTATTTTGAAGATATATCTGTATATCTGGACCAAATTTCATTTCTATCTATTATTATGCTTCATCAGTGGTTATTCACATTTAATAGAAACTGGGATATGTTTGTTAAATATCCAGTATTATTTTCTTCTTAGTATTTCTTTTAATTGTTTTTATTTTATTTATATATATATATGTATGTGTATGTGTGTATGTAGTGTGTGTGTGTGTGTGTGTGTGTGTATATATATATATATACTTTGTATTGGCTTAAAAAACATATCTGTAATTTACAGTTCCACTTTTTCTCAATGTAAAATAGAGTGCTGGATGAAAAACTATTATATCCCTACCTTCAACCCTAATCCTCTTTTCAGTCTTTCCCCCTCAACCCTTACATTATGACTAATATCCTAACTTCCTGTCACATCAACGCACAATCTCTCCTAGCCCACTATGATGAATTCCAACTATATTTCCTTGACAATTTTTATCACATAGTAGCCGTATCCGAAACATGGTTAAAACCATTTATCCCCTCCTCTCAGGTTTCCCTTCCAAATTACTCCTTTCTCAGACATGACCGATCTGATCGCAGGGGAGGTGGAGTCGGGCTGTATATTCATGATAGCCTGAAAGCCAAAATCCTATTAATATCTCCTCATAATCCCTTACCTCACATAGAATATATGTTTGTTGAAATTTCAACCATCTCCTCACCCTTGCTATACGCCATTATCTACCGACCTCCCCGTGTTCCATTTGATGACCTCTTCCAATCCTCCCTTGTCCAACTGGTCTCAGCATATAACAATATAATTATTTCTGGTGACTTCAATACTAATATGTTATCTGAGTCCAGTGACAAATCCTTCCTTACAGATCTAATATACTCCCTCAATCTTTATCTTGTTCCTTACTATCCTACCCACCACACACAACACTCAGATACCTGGTTAGACCTCCATATTTCTGATTCTCCTACAAAAATTATTTCCTCCTCACAGCACCCCGTTCCGTTTCTTTCATCACACGACCTTATCCATATCGCATATAACCTACCTGTCAAATCCTTTACACCAAAAATTATATCATATCGTAATTTGGACCTTCTTTCCCATGAATCCCTTCAACCTGATCTTGACTCCATCCACTGGGACTATCTATACTCCTACAACTCCATTGATCTTAAGGTCTCCTTTCTCACCTCAAACCTACGATCCATATTAGACACCCATGCTCCGTTAAAAACCAGAACCTTACGCCGTCCTACTGCACCTTGGCTGACCCCAGAAATAAAGACAATGATGAAAAGAAGAGAAGCGGCAAGACGCAAATTTCGACGTACTCGTCAGCAAGATGATTATGCGTCTTTCAAGAGACTTCGAAACGAAACCCAATCCGCAGTACGACGTGCTAAATCTCTCCATATCCATTCTGTCCTTTCCGAAGCTCCCGATTCTAGATCTAAATGGAAAATTCTTCGTAAATTGTCCTTCCCTGAATCCAATAACCTTAGTTCTTTCCAAATCACGCCTGACGAACTCAATAATCATTACATCTCCTCAGCTTCTAATTCCTCAATAGCTCCTGACATTACTTACCGAAGGTTTAATCCTGACAGTTTCTTTTTTTCTCATGTTTCATACGACGAGCTGCTTGCTACAATCTCAAAATCCCATACCAATGACTATGGACCTGACAATATCCCTGTAAAATTAATAAATTCCAGCCTCCCATCCCTCATACCCATACTCTATCATATATATAATTTCTCTCTACAAAATTCAATTTTTCCTTCTTCCTGGAAAACTGCCCTCGTCCGACCACTATATAAAGTTCCAAATCCTACCTCACCGCAAGATTTCCGTCCTATTTCTCTTCTCTCCAATCTTTCAAAACCGCTCGAACGCCTTGTTCAAACCCAACTCTCAAATTTCCTAGAAGAAAACTCCCTTCTTAGTCCTCTCCAATCCGGTTTTCGATCTGGTTATTCTACCCAATCCGCTCTCCTTAAAATAACACAAGACCTCCAAACTGCCATTGATCGCCAACAAATAACAATTCTTATCCTTCTCGATTTCTCAAAGGCGTTTGACACCGTTGACCATAGCATCCTTCTTACCAAACTCCAAAATCTTCCAGTATCCAACAGTGCTTTGCGCTGGTTTCAATCCTTTCTCTCCGATCGTTCTCAGTACGTAGTAGTGCCAGACCAGCCCCCATCCTCAACCTTGCCCCTTTCCTGCGGTGTCCCACAGGGGTCGTCTCTATCTCCTACCCTATTTGCTATTTATATTAATGACCTGCCTCTCCATATTAATCACGCTAAATACCACCTCTATGCAGACGATTTTCAAATTTACCTTTCCTTCCCACCTCCCGACCTATTACCAGCAACAAAAAGACTACAAGAGGACTTAGATCGAATAAGTCACTGGGCTGTAGTCAACAAACTAAAACTAAATATTGAAAAAACAAAGGCCATTGTAATAGGATCCCATCACTTCTTGAAAACTGTTCCACATATCCCAACCCTCTTCCTAAATGGTAACCCTATAAAGTTTTATCCGACCGTCAGGAATCTGGGAGTAACCTTTGATCAAACCCTCTCTTTCAAGAACCATATTTCCGAAATTTCCCGCCGCACCTTTTATACCTTAAAGCGACTGAATTCCCTTCGTCACCTATTCCCGTACGAAACCCGGAAGCTCCTCGTTACCTCTCTAATATTCCCCCACTTCGACTACTGCTGTACCGTATACGGTTGTGTTTCTGGGGATCTCGAAGTAAAAATAAAACGCCTCATTAATTGCTTTATTCGATTTATCTTCGGGGTCCCGAGATACACCTCCGTCTCCGAATTTTATAGCGAGTTGAAGTGGCTTTATCCTTCCAATCGTCGGAAGTATTTCCTTGCATCATTCCTATACCAAGTTATTCAATCCCGGCGTCCATCATACATTTTCAACCTTTTACAATTCAAATCCTCTGTCCATTCCCGCTGTACACGCTCTAGGCCTTCAGATTTATACACAACGGCCCACCAATCTGCACATTTTGACAGATCGTTCCTTATCCGATCCTCAATCCTATGGAATTCTATTCCTCTTTCTATCCGTCACTCCAACTCTCTTCCTGTATTCAAATCCCGCTTATTCATTCATCTCATGACCATCCAGTCAGAATAAAATTGTAATTGACTCTATTTTATTCTATTTTCAACATATTTGCATATGTCTGTTTTCTGTTAGTTCTAGTCAAATTGTTTATAAATAATTAATTTCTCTAAGACTCTTAAGTCCAATTTACATGTTATGTAGATGTTATTCTAAAGGGACTTGTCCCAGAATAATAAAGAATTTATTTATTTATTTATTTATATATATATATATATATATATATATATATATATATATATATATATATATATATATTTATTATATATATATATATATATATATATTATATATATATATATATATATATATAATAAAAAATAATAATAAAATTAAAATAAACCAACAAGGTTAAATAATATGAGACTTTATAAAACGAAATAATAATATTTACAACAAGATGTCTTGTAGAAGCCTGGGTTTGAGCCTGCGAGATGAAGTTGGAACTCCTATGTTATAGGCCACTGCACCTCTAACTGCTGTTAGCTGGGAGTGGTATTTTCTAAAGCGGTTTTTGATAAAATCTTCGATGTATTCAACATGTAGCTCGCGGTGTAGTTGACTATTTCTAATGAACCATGGGGCATCTACGGCTATTCTTAATATTTTGTTTTGGAATACTTGTAATTTTTTTCTTTTCGTTGAGGAAGCAGCTCCCCACACTTCACAACCATACATAAGTAGTGGCCTTAATATAGTTTTATAAAGAAGAATTGTTGTTTCGGGTTTGAGATTTGATTTTCTATTGAGGATCGGGTACAGCATTGCCAGTCTTGCATAGGTCTGGGTTAGTTTGATGTTAATGTGGTGGTTCCAAGTGAGGCGACGATCGAGGTGAACCCCAAGGTATTTCACTGCTTCGTCGGCAGGGATCCATGGTAGCTTATTACCGTTGAGGATTAGTTCAGGTGGATCAGATGGTCGTCTTAATGTAAATATTTTTGATTTACATTTTTGTAGATTTAGGCTTATCTTCCATTTGGTGAGGTATTTTTCTAAGTCTGTGAGGTGGTTTTGGAGGGTTTTACGGGCAATAGCTATATCTTCATGTTGAGAAAAAACTGCCGTGTCATCAGCAAACATGGCAATCGAGGTATCCGTTGACTGAATGATGTCATGGAGGTAAAGGTTGAAGAGGATAGGAGAAAGAACAGAACCTTGCGGAGTACCGGCTTGGATGGGTCTGAAAGAGGAGATGGAGTTGTTTATTCTCACTGTAAATGATCGACTGCTGAGGAATGAGAGGAGGATGTCGTAGAGGTATTTTGGGGTACCGATTTGCTTCAGTTTGTACAGTAGTCCGCTATGCCAAACCTTGTCAAATGCCTGTTCAAAATCGAGAAATGTAACTAGAGTATGTTTTTTCCTTTCATAACCATTAACTATAAATTCTGCAAGTCGTGATAGTTGGTGAGAAGTGGAGTGAGCAAGCTGAAAGCCGAATTGAAATTCCGGAATGATATTGTTAGACTGTAAGAAGGAGGAAAGGCAACTTTTTATAACTGACTCTAGTAATTTCCCCAAGATTGGTAAAAGACTTATGGGCCTGTAACTGTTAACTTGATTTGCTTTTTTGCCTGGCTTGTGAACTGCAATTAATACCGCTTTCTTCCAGGAATCAGGGAAATATCCGATGCGTCGGCAACTATTGAATATTGTAGTGATTAAGACAATAGCTTTTCTGGGCAATTTTTTAAGAGCAATAGCTGGAATCAAGTCATGTCCTGGACTTTTCTTTGTTTTGAGTCTGAAAATAAGTTCTTTTATTTCTCTAGGAGTCGTAAATTTCATCGGAAGTTCAGCTGTGAGGAACTGTAACTGTAAAAACTCAGTGATGTACTTATAACTCTCTGGGTCTCTTCTTGTCGAACAATTTTCGCATTCGGTGTCGGAGAATGTTTTTTCAAAATAGTCAGCAAAGGCTTCGGCTTTATCTTGGTCACCGGAGATAAATGTACTGCCCTCTATTAAGCTGGGGATGGTATCTTGTTTCTTCAAAAGGCGCTTAGTAGCCTTCCAAAGAGATTGGTCACGAGGATCCAGATCTGCGACATATTGTTTGTAATTTGAAAGCGTTAGTTCGTCCAGTTCCTGTTTGACAACGCGTCTGAGATAATTCCATTTACGTTTAGAAAATCGTTGAAAGTTACAAAATGCATGGTATAACCTGGCTCTTCTGTTTAGCCGATTTTAATGAAAAAGTAGCCGTAACGTCTCTGGCGTATAGTTGTTTTAAATATGACATTTCAGTTTCGTACGACTATTTGTTTATATGCAAGATTTACCAGGGGCACACAGACACATTGACCTTTTTGCGAGAATTGGTCATTTGGACTCAAGGAACTCTTAAACGTCTATTTCACTTGAAAATTCGAATTCGAAAACTTTCACGATCGCAATAATTTCCCTTGCTATATATTTCATATATAAGTAAGTGAAAGTAAAAATTTAAATACAGTACCTAATAACTAAAAATATTATATATATGTGTTTATATTTTATATACCAAAAAAATTGGCAGATAATTCAAAAAATAAAATAATAGCATTAATTTAATTTAAAAAGTAATGCTCTTGTCTCAACTTCATTAAATGCTAGAAATAAACATGTATAAAATGTGTATATAAACATATTTTCTAGTAAGTGCGACTATATTAAACTGTTACTGTTGACAAAGATGTATAATTGTAATGTCAACATTTTATAATGCTATACATGAGGTTAAATATATCATATATCAAGTAGAGGAGACAAATCTGATACCGTTAAAGGTAATTGAACACTTATCTTATTAGCTAGTACAAATCCTCTTAGAGCTGCCCTCATGTAATTTCAGTCGACTTCTCCAGCAATCCCTCACTATGGAAATTCCAACAAAACCCTTCAATCTTTCATATTAAATTCGCGGTTAGGAAATATTTAATGTGGCTAACATTTAAAAGTTTTATGACAACTAATAGATTTTTATTTATTTTATCATAGAAATACTTTTTTTCATTCATGGAAACATTCAACCAAACGAAAACAAAATTCTCTGATGAGAATCGCTTAATTATTAATGATCAGTCTAATTGTAAGCATTTTGATTTATTATTTTAATAATGAACCTCAGTAATAGTAAACAAATCTGTTTGGGGGCAACAAACGACAGTTAAAATCAATTTTCAAAACTTAAATTTGAAAAACATTTTAAGGTCATTTTAATTAAACGTGTATTCATTTTCATTGGAAACATATGATTTAGATTAAATAACTTAACTGTATTAAATTGTTAATCCGTAATAAGTGTATTCCCTATCCGTTAATTTATATTACCCTTTACAATTCCGTGTATCAGATAATTTTTTTTCTCTTATATCTTTAGCTATCCAACGGTATATTATACATCTATATTACTGTTCTTATTACCAAAAAAACAAAAATTATATTAAAAAAATAGTTTTGCTCGTTTATCCTTTAGTTGGTCATTAAATACGTACAACTTGCATATTTAGCCATCCCTCATGAATGTCATTAAGATGATATGGTTAATCTTTAGGAATGTAGAACATTAAAGGTTGTTTAGAAGAAGAAAATTTAAAATATCGGTATTTACGCCCAGTCAAACTATTTCAATCAGAATGAAATCTACATGATGATGAAATTTCAATTTCGTACGACTTTTCGTTTTTGCACTGGCTTTACTACAGACACGCACGCACACACATACACAGACCTTTTTTCGGGACTTGGTCATTTGGACTCAGGGGACACTAAAATGTGTATTTCCGTCAAAAACTGAAAATCGGAAGTCGAAACAATCGACAGAGAAACGGTTGTCGAAAAACATTTGATGTTCGAAATTAAAACACATTTTTTTTTTTTAATATATTAATTTAACGACAAATTTAAAAGTGTTCTTATCTTGTTTATGTATGTAGTTTTATAAATTTAGACACCACCAGAAATACGTTATTTCAAATAACAATAATAATTATTCATCGATTTAAAAATAATAATACAATTAAAAAGTGTGAATTTAGGATCAAAATAAAATACTTGGTGCTTCTTAATGAAAATATTATTATATGCTTCACAATGTCCATTTGAATTTTCGATTCCTTAAAACTCAGTCATTTATAGAAACCAATTTTTTATTATTGGTCAAGTCATTTCTTTTCTTTGAAAAAGAATTAGGTTTTATTTTTCTACATAGTTAAAATGTTATTTATATTTAATGTTAAAATAGGTGGGGTGGAAGTTGTAATAATAGGGGTACTCACTACGTTTGCTATAGCATGCTATTTGTGCTATTGTGCTAAACCCATCAATTTTATACAGGAAATAACTATAGAAACTCGACGGATTTAGCAAAATAACACAAATAGCATGCTATAGCAAACGTAGTGAGTACCCCTAATGGTTACACAAATTGTAAAAACTATTTATTGTACTACGAACGTTTCTACCCACATTGCGTGTCTCCTTAAACTTAATGTTGGAAAACGACTTAGTCTGTCGAAATGTTGGTTGCACAAAGAATTTTGTTTACTATTCTTGTTATCATTTACTGACCACCATCCGAACCATCTCATTCGTTGAATTGTACTTTCTTGTATGACTTATACGTATTTTGTTTTCATTTTTAGTTCAAGAAAGGCTAACTAAGCAGATCGCTGTAGCAGTGACTAAAGCTGTGGAACCAGCTGGTGTAGCAGTGGTTGTTGAAGCTGTGTAAGTTGATTATTACTTAATACGAATGTTAAAATAATCTGCCAATCAATATATATATATATATATATATATATAAAGGTAGCATTAATCTCTTTATTTTTATATATAAAATTGAAGTCAGGAGAAGGATCTTATGGAGAAAAAAAGTTACTTAGGTCAAAAGGTTTTTTTTAAAATATTCTTAGGCAATAATAATCTCTCTATCTACATATATAAAAATTGATCTCCCTTTCCCTTGGTCGTGGGGGAGCGGCGTGGTCTAGTGGATAGAGCGCTAGTCTGCTGTGCTCCGGGTCCTGGGTTCGAATCCCGTCTGAGGCAGAATATTATTTATTCTGTTAATTCAGTCGGGGGGCGACCCTAGGGTATGGAGACCCTCTTGGGGCAGACCCAGCCTCTATAAAATGGGTACCCAAAATAATTGGGGAAAAACCTGGCGGCTGAGCGTGATTAAGGCCTAATTACCTCATTGCACTGCCGTTGGCCTAGAAACAGTACGAATCTCTATATGTACTGAGCCCAAGACCCTTCATGGGTTGTAGTGGTACATGTTTTTTTATTATTTTTTTTTTCCCTTGGTCATCGCATCGCACGTGAACGGCTTGACCGATTTCGCTAAGTTATAGTTAAGACAGGACATGGTCTGTCGGGTAGGCTAGTATTTGAAAGAAAATTAATTTCTCTAAAACAATTAGTTTTTAAGTAATGACCATTGTTATTAATGAGCCATATTATCGTGTATGAGCTATGAGAAAAAAACTTTTCAGTGATACTAATTTCCGAATTTTCAAACTAATACGACACATCGAAAAAAAATAACTAAGAAAGTAAGACAGAAATAGATATATAAATACTAAATAATATCGAAAATTTCTATAAAGGGATAAAGGTATTGGGCTATAGGAGAGGAGAAGGAAGAAATCAGAGCCTTCAATTGGGATCGTTCCTTAGCAACCAGTGCTGACAATTGGGAGCAAAGTGATTCCGATCCAGAGAATCGATTCTAGCTTTAACACACCCACTGCACCATTTTGTCGACCACACCTCTTGAATTTTTTTTTTTTTTTTTTAATATTTTCAAGTATACATGAATAGATTAAGAATTGAGCCGTAATTCCTCCACCGCTAATACAATACTACTGTATTATTTATTGTCATTTCAAATGAACTAACACGCAGCTTTTATTCAGGATAAAAGGAGAAATTTATTTTATCGATATATAAGATATTTTAAGTATTCTCACTATTCATGTCTAATTTATTTTCAACCATGGAAGTATGTTTCATCGTAAATTACATTCGATTTTGGCTTTGACCCCAAGACCAGAGAGAAATTTTTCAATATTTTATAAGATCAAATGATTTTTAACAATCTACTAAACCTTTTACCATTGATTTTTTTTTTTAATTCAGGAGAAAAAAATCAAAACGATACAAGGCCCATTCAAATAAGTTTTTCTAAAAAACAAAATTATTCAATATATACTAATATTATAAAGCTGAGCAGTTTGTTTGTTTTAACGCGCTAATCTCAGAAACTACAGGTTCGAATTGAAAAATTATTTTTGTGTTGGATTGTCCATTTATCGAGGAAGGCTTTAGGCTATATAACATCACGCTGCGACAAATAGGAGTGAAGAATCAGTGGAAAGTCCTGGAAAAAACGGGAAAATTAACCTCGCATCCCAATGATTTTGAAAGAATTTAATTCCCTGTTAATTAATCTTTTGCCGTAACAATTAATAAATCACAGGGGCAAACATTTAAACACGTAAGGATCGATTTAGATCATGAACGGGTTACGGAGAATATCAGTATGTTCTTCTGTCACAAGAAAATAAAACTAAAGATGTCTTTTACGAAGAAGTATTTTAAAATATAATGTTTAAAAAACTTCTTAATAGCGATCATAATAACAGAAATTGACGCAGAAGAAGTCGCGGGCAACAGCTAGTTTAGTATAAATAAAAAACTAAAAAGGATAAATATTAAATTTGTCTAGAATATTCCCTTAAATGTCCTAAGTGATAAAAGTCTTGATTTAATAAGAGATTAATGACGAAAAATCATTTTTCTTAGATTACTCTCATGTAGAAAATTAATATTAGTTTTACATATTTTTGACAAAATTTAGTATCCTTTTTCCTACAAATATTTTTTCTTAAAAAATACTACGGATAAAAACATTTAAAATGCTAAACTTTTTTCTTTCTGGTTATCTTATAAGTTAAGAATTGTGACATTAATGTATCCTTGATTTCCATATTTATATTTTGTCGCCCTTTTATGGTTTGAGCATTATTATATACTGGCTGACCTGACAGACGATGTCCTGTCTGAACTATGTCTTAGTGAAATCGGTCAAGCCCTTCACGCGTGATTCAATGGCCAAGAGAAAAGGCGATTCATTTATATATATATATATATATATATATATATATATATATATATATATATATATATATATATATATATATATATATAATCTACGCCCAGAAAAGCGAATGGAAATTCTGGGGAAAATTGTATGCTTATTTTCGTGTGTAAGTACCCCAAAATAGTAGGAAAACTGTTGAAATAGTGATAATCGGTTGATAAGTTTTCGAGATACCCCCGGAAAAGCGAAATGAAAATTTTATTTATTCGTATCAGACCTCGCCTAAATAGTGGAAAATTCAGGATTTTTTTTCAAATATTTTTACTCCTATATAACGGAAAAACTTAGGTTGTCATATAAATTATTCAAATAACGAATGGAAAGATAATAGATAATTTCAATTTATTCGTTATTTAAATAACAGAAAAATCAATTTGTTCGTTATTCGTTATTCGAATAAAAATCGAAATCATTCGTTATCTTTTATTCGTTATTTGAAATAAATTTTACCCAACACTGATATAGATCAAATAAAAAAATATGTTTAATTGTAAAATATAGAATATTAATTAAAACAGCCGTTCGAATTGTGAGAATGGTAATGAGTGATTAATTATGGTTCCTAAGTATATAATTATTTAATAACATTAAGCAGTTATAATAAGAATAATTTTAATATTTTTTTTTTAATGGATTTTGAAAATCTAGGTTTAACCCAATGGTTCGTTGAGCCTAAAATGTTTCGCTTGATGATAATGAAAAGTTTTGCTTTCCTTCTAGGCACATGTGCATGGTGATGAGAGGAGTTCAGAAAATCAACAGCAAGACGATGACATCAACTATGCTCGGAGTCTTCCGTGATGACCCCAAGACCAGAGAGGAATTCCTCAATCTCGTTCAGAGCAAATAATTTTCGACAATCTACTCAACTTTGTTGATTTATTTAAACCCTGCTTCAATGGTAGATTATCTGACAGTTGTAATTTCTATGACACGACAATATTTAAACACCATTTTTCGTAAAAGACAATAAGTTTTTTTATAAATAATCAAGCAGGTGTCTCTTAACAATCGTAACAATCGTGGACCAAGGCAAGTTGTTTCTTTTTGGATTTCTTTTGTAAACATCTTTGCTTGCAACAATTTTTTATTAAATACTTATTTTTTATAACTGTGTAAAACAATTTTTAATAAGAAGAATAAAAAGAACACCTTTTTACATACAGTGATGATCTGATGTGAAATTCTTAAGTGTTTCTTTTTGTATTAAGAGCTTTTAGGTTTAATTTGTTGTGAAATTATAGACATATTTATATAATCGCATACCCCCTTTATAAAATACGAGAAGCTCTATTAAACCTGTTAGAAATATATTTTCCTTGAATGTTAAAATATGGACCAACCCTAAAGTAAATTTATATATAAATGTTATTGTTACGTCATAAGTTGCTATAATTGTGAACAACATGAAAAAAATGCATAATAACTAACTATATTTAAATAATTTATAAAAATTATTTAATATTTATAATGTTATAATTTATATGATAAATTCTACAATGTTCTAAGTTTTATCAAATATATTTTACTTGAGAACTAATAGTATTTTATTCTTATGATTTCAAGCTTTTTTTTTCAACTATTTACAGATATGCACCTTTTTGGAAACATACTACAATTGATCCTTTAAACAAGAGAAAATTTATAAATAATGTAGGAGACTTTGGTGAGATTGTGGCCATCAAGGAGATCACACTTTAATAAGAAAACGTATTATATTTCTAGCCAACGTTTCGGCCTAAATTTTAGGATTTCATAAGGGCGACTACCGTACAGGATCTCAAAATAATAAAAAACAATCTAATAAGTTTTCTTTTTTAAGTGTGCTTCCCTTTTTATGGACTAACTCCCAACACACAAGTCCTATGATTCATTCTAGGTCATCTGTTTTAACATAATTTATTATAATATAATTTTTACTGACAAAAAATGTTAATCGATTAAATTATATTTTTACTTTCACTTACCTGTAATATGAGATATACACTGCCGGGCAAAATTAAAGGATCACTTCAATATTTTGAAATTACTGAACTGTATAGGGTATTTTTGAAAATATTCTTTTTTCTTTGGAAGTCACTTTATTATAAGGGTAATAAAAAATAAAAAATTCTTTTCTAGAAATTTTTAATAGGAAAACAAATCAAAAAAATAAAAATGTCCTACAGTCTCAAAATGAAAAAGTAAATCTTTGAAATGAAATGAAATAACAAAACTGAATAAAAAGAAAGAATTCGAGGAAAACGATCAATAATTGGTATTCTACCTCTAGCTCTGATAATTGCTTCCATTCTCCGGCCCATTCCAGCGACCAGGGCTCTTACATGTTGTTCTGAGATGTTTTTCCACTCTTCCACTAACATTTCCCTTAAATCTGCCAAATTTTGAGGGTCTCGGGCGCGGACACGTCTTCCAAGCATGTCCCATACATCCTCTATTGGGTTCATATCTGGACTTCTGGGTGGCCAAACCTTAACGTCAATTTCTTCTTGTCTGGGGAAATTCTGGTGAAAGGTATTACATGTGGCTCAAGTACCTCCCCAATGTGCCTGTCAGCAGTTATAGAGCCACGGTTCACAAGAACCAACTCTGTACGGGAGTTTAAATTTATGCCCCCCCCCACACCATCACTGACCCACCACCAAACGCAACCTTTGGAGAAAAAGTGCATGGAGCATGCCTCTCTCCCCGCCTTCTCCATACCTTTTCCCGTCCATCTGGAGATCGGAGACAGAATCTTGACTCATCGCTGAATAATACGAGGCTCCAATCTTCCTGAGTCCAGTTTAGGTGCTCCCGAGCAAACCTCAAGCGCTCAACCTGGTGTTCCCTGGAGAGAAGTGGTCCAGTAGCTGAAGGATGGGAGCTAACCATTTTTGCTAACAACAAACACCACTTTGCTAACAACTAACCATTTACTGATAGGAAGAAAGAAAAGAAGAGGATTAACTGACCCTTTTCTCCATAAACGGGTGGGAATATAAACAGGTAGAGGATTAACTTGATAAGATACAACACAAAGTCCAGATACCACTGATGAAAAACAGGTAAATATATAAATTGAATGAATTCGATACCCAACTAAAGGAGAAAACATACAAAATATTTTTTAATGCAATTTTTCGTTTTTGATCATAAGAACAGTAATATACATGTATGATATACCGTTGGAAAGCTAAAGATTTTAGAAAAAATATTATCTCATAAAGCTTTTAAAAGTTAATAAAGAGTGATGAAAAGCCGATAAAATTAACTGATTATTTTAGATAAGAATATAATTGATTTTTTAATAAAACACATGTTTCTATAGAAATTCAATTTAATTAATTATTTAATAGTTTCACTCATTTTTATCTCTAACTGTATTTGAAAATTCTTTAATCTTTTTTTAAAACTGAGGTAAGTGAAAGTCGTGTGTTGTCCGCACCTGATTTTTATACGTTGAAATTTGATTTAATTATTTAAATCACCATTTAATGCCGTACCACAATGTTATCTTGATTTTTGCTTAAATAACTAACTTAATTATTTTCTTTAAAAAAATTAAAACATGCACAAAGATGATTTTTATAATCAGAGGTGATGTAGAAGACTTGAGATTCATTGAAAAAAAAAAAAGATACCTTTAAAAGTTTTTACTTACACTTACCTATATATGAAATATAAGTTAAGTAAAATATAAGTGTTGTAATCGTGAAAATTTTCGAATTCGAATTTTAGGGTCCCTTATGTGGTATAACGTCTATGTGGTAAGTCAAGAGAACAGTTTTGAAAGCCATAAACTATAATTTCATATTTTAGAAACGTACATACCTGAGATGTTGCCTGAGTCACTTCATACTATGCAATTAGCAAAATTTTACGATTTTCTCAGAAACTGCACTATCGATTTTGATTCAACTTTAATCGATGTAAAATTTAAAACGCTATATAACGAAAACTTCATTTCGACTGAAATAGTCTGACAGGGCCAAAATGGATATATTTTAAATTATCTAAAGTATCTTTCATTTTGTATACAAAAAAATAACCATTTCATCTTGTTAGCATTAATATAAAACGCTTAAATATACTAGCTGAACAATTTAATAACCAACGAAGGAGAAAAAGCAAAAATTTTTTAGGTATTACTTTCACTTACCTTATATATATATATATATATATATATATTATGAAATATATAGTAAGGGAAAGTATTCCGATGGTGAAAATTTTCGAATTCCAGTTTTCGACGGAAATACATATTTTAGGGTCCCCTGAGTCCAAATAACCAAGTCCCGAAAAAAGGTCTGTGTGTGTATGGTAAGTCTAGCGCAAAAACGAAAAGTCGTACGAAAATGAAATTTCATATTTAAGACAACTATACGCCCGAGATGTTACAAAACATTTTACATCAAAATAAGCTTAACAGAAGAGCCACTTTATACTATGTAATTTTTTTTTTTTGATATTAAGAACAGTACAATAGACGTATAATATACCGTTGGAAAGAGAAAGATTTTAGATAAAATATTATCTGATACACATTTTTTTTTTTTTTTTTTTTTTTATTTTATTGAAATTTACAACTGTATAGGAATACATCAAGTAAATATGCTGATAAAAGATAGTGTACATGAAAACGTGAAGAGAAACTGCCCATTGGCAGCACTCTAGTAATCAATCTAAACAAGAAGGTCTCGAGGCCATCTTCTTTTCAGGAGGAGGATTGTCGGGAATTGAAGAGGAAGCAAGGACTGAAACTGGTGGGTTAGAGTGGGATTGGAGTTAGTCATGGAAGGATTGATACCTGGTTCGGGCCAAATCAGCTACAAAGGGAATATTAAGGTCTTTATGGATAAGCTTATTCGTGACAAAATAAGGACGTTTAGGATTTTTGGATTTGGATTAAAGGTTTGGATACGGCAAGAATTGATGGTTTAGTGGAGCCCCATAGCTCAACTCCGTATGATGCACATAGTTGTAAAAGGTAATATAAAGTGACGAATAGGTAATAAACTTATTACTGATTAACAATTTTATGTAGTTATATTATTTAATCAAATCATATGTTTTCAACGAAAATGAATACACGTTTTATTAAAATCAACTTTTAAAAAATTTCAAATTGAAGGATATTTAATAGTTTTTAAATTGATTTTAACAGTCGAAGTAAGTGAAAGTCGTGTGTTGCCCGCACCTATTTTTTAAACATAAAAATAGTAATTTAGATGCATACTATACTGTTGGGAAGCTAAGATTTTTGTTGGTAATACTAAGTTGAATAAGGTAATGGAAGCGTATAAAACTGATTCTAGTAGTTAATAATTTCTATTATTGGATTATGAACGTGAAACACTTATCCATCCAAACACTCAATTGGGTTGTGTCACATGAAATGTCCGTTTTCAAGGTAAAGGATTTTTATTAAAATACGATATGAAAACAAGATAATTTTATTCGAAGTATTTACCTTCTTTTTCTACACATTTTTCCCAACGTGACACCAACTTCATTAACACTCCCTTACCCCAAACGCCTTGCAAATATTTCTAGCGGCCTAGCTGCTGAATGGCCGAGTTTAAACTCGTACAAAAATATTACTCGAAAATTCGCGTGTTTCCATGTTCATATTTGGAGGTATACTAAAAAGTGGGGTAATTGATTGGGAAGCTAATGCTTATAATACAAAGGTAGAGGAATAGTAACTGTTTACTTTAAATATGTAAACATTCGGAAGAAAACAACATAGAAACCTGCAAAATCATTTTTGTATTTCAGAAACTATAAAAAACGGACATTTCAGTGAAACAACCAATAATTCTTTTAATTCGTATCTTAAAGTTCTAAATAGATCATTATTAATTATATTTTATCTCTTTAATATATTTTGTGCCATTAATATTCTGGGCTGAGATATGTTCGGATATTATTTGTTTTAATCGTTAAAGTTATCAATATCAGTAACGAAAGCCTGCTAAGGTATAAAGATTTACAGAGATGCCATTATAAGAATAAAACGATTTACAAAGATATCGTAATAACAACAAAACAATTTACGGAGATATTATTGTAACCATATAACGATTTACGGAGATATCGTTTCCAAGATGCTGATTTAGTTGGATGTTTTAACTTTGAAAGAAAAAGACAAATATCATTAAGATAACCATTGTGCCCTTTCTACTGAGCCGCCCCCTCCCGTTTCGTACAAATGAATCTTAGGTTTTGGAATTAATTCGTATACATACGCAGTGTTCAATAGTATTCAGTATTGTTTTATTATTTTTTAATTATTGCTTTTCAGAACTATCATTCTCGATAATTAATTTTGGTTTGTTAAATCGTTGAAGAAGTATTCATCAAGCAAAATCACTTGCCGATAACCGAAAAGTATTTTGTTTTCATAAAATATCCAATTAATAAAGCAAAGTACAAATCATGATTGTTTACTGCTTTCAATCCTTCATAATCCCATCAATCTTCAACAAAATTTTATTTTATTTATCATTCTTCTACGGCATGTAACGGATACGCAACCTTAAATAACAGAAGACTTTAAATATTTTTTAAAGAAATGGGTAAAAATTTAAATAAACAGCTGAAGATGTGGGAAAGCCTTGTACAGTATCGGAGATATAATAGCAAAAAAATGTTATTAAGAAAGAAAGACTCATTATTAAAAACCAGAATTAAAAGCAGGAAAACAATCCGGGAATGGACCCAATTTTTCAACTTAAGCAAGACCCTGGCGTGGACATGCATACGATATTTATTCATATTGGTTTGGAGCACAATTTTCTAAATGTTCTGAAAATCACTCAGCAATTATTGCTTCTGAATTTAACTAAAATGTGTGATCCAACAAAAAATTGAAAATCAGCAAAAACGATAATAAAAATGAAAACGACCTGAAGAACAATCACTACTTAGACACATAGACAGATAACGACCTAAGGAACAATATTTGACGACAAACCAATAATTAATCAGTCGGTTCAATTCATAACAGGCTAAAATGTGTAATTTTACAGAAAAGATTTACCGCCGGATACTTTTTTATTTTTACTGCATTAATATGTCTAAAAAATCACCTAATTCCAAATTTTGGAATATACAAAATTAAAGATACTTAAGCGGACAAGAAATAACTATAATGCGGAATTCAAACCTGTAGGGACTATTTAGTAAAATTAAAACCCTAAATGTTATATTGTTATAGAGAGTTTAATCAAATTCGTTAGGGCCGTTTTTGAGAAAACTGTAAAATGGTGCAAAATGCATGGTACAAAGTGGTTCTTCAGTTAGACCGATTTTGATAAAACATGCAGTAACAGCTCAGAACTAAACACTTTCAAAATCTTAAATTTCAGTTTTATACAACTTTTCGAGCTTGACTTACCACACACATAAGCTCAGGGATCCTAAAACTGTATTTTCACGATCGCAATACTTTTCCTTACTATATATTTTAAGATCTACAATTTATCAGTTATAAACTTTTGAATTGTACAATAGTAACAAAATTGGGGAGGTATGATGTATCCCTGTGCCATGAGCTCAGATTACAATAAACCACAAAACAAAATAACAAGCGAAATTTTCATTAAGGTATTATAATGAAAACAGTGCTCAGACAGGATAAATTTACACCGATAACCATTATTAATGATTTACTAATATGTAATAGTAACATACAATTATAAAAATTTAGTTAATTAATGCCATAATTACTATAGGGATTCCAATTATATAGCCTAGATGTAAGAAACCCATCATTGATGTTCCCACTCACACTTCTCTGGCTTCTGAGTGAAATTAAACAACTATAGAACTCTAATTATCTCTGTTAGAATAAGTATTTGCAGCATTCAGTAGTAAAACATCTTATCTTGATATTTTTTTGTGAATTATATAAAGTTTATAACAGTGTTACTTACTAAAATTGAATACATGTCTACAAAAATGAACATCTATTGCTGTATATATTGGGTTTTCCGCAAAGTTCGTAGAGAAATTGGGACAAAAATTAATTTGATGAACAGCTTAAAATTTATTTATTTATTCTACCAAAATAGATACCATCGTTAGGATTAACCTTCCCAACGGCTTGGAAGGTCCATTATACCTTTTTTCCAAAAATCATGTCCTTACTCTTGAAGAACAATAAAGGCCTCGTTTTGACGTCATCTTCTGAAGAGTAGCATTTCCCTGGTAGACAATTTCGAGGGAACGGAAAAGATTGAAACCAAAGGACCAATGTCAGGAGGGTACGGCGGTTGGAGTAAAACCTCCCATCTGGAGCTTAATAACTTTTGCCGAGTCCTTAAAGACACATGGGGCCTAGCGTTGTCTTGGTGGAATAGCACTCCTTTCTGATTTGCCAACTCTGGCCGTTTCTCTTCAAGTGCTGCCTTCAATCGATCTAACTGGACGCAGTCAGAGTCCTTAGTTATAGTTTGGTTGTGGGAAGGAGCTCAAAATGTATTGCTTCCTTCCAATCCCACTAAATAATGAGCATCACCTTTCTTGGGTGAAAGCCGGCCTTTGGTGTTGCGAGCGGCGTCGTTCCAGGCAGCCTCCAATTTTTTTTGGCTGGTGTTGATGTAGAAAATCCATTTTTTGTCACCAGTAAGAACTCGTTTTAAAAATGGATCCTCCATATTTTTTTTTTTTTTTTCAGCAGCCAATCACAACATCAAATCTTTTCAATAAGGTTCCTTTCACTGAGCTCATGTGGAACGCAAATAACGACTGACGTACCCTACCTTCTTTAGATGATCAAAAACGGTCGATTTTGCAGGCTCCTAATTTCGCAACTATCTCAGAGACAGTAATTCGTGGATTTGTTTGCGATGAAGGTCATAATATCCTCGATGTCAAGAGTTGAACTCCGGCCAGCCCGGGGTTGGTCTTCCAAATTTAAATCTCCTGATCTAAACCGCGAAAATCACTTCTGAGCCGTGCTATCAGCAATTGAATAGCTGCCAATACAAAGCACGAATCTTTCTTACAGTTTGGTCTGCGTTTTTCCCTTTTTATAAAAAATAACAGCATAATATTCTGAAAATGACTGAATCATTACTCATGTTGGTTTGCAATAAACTACACTACTGAGCCTTAATAAAGACGAATTCAGTGTGTAAACATAGTTAATTCCATGAGGATTAAAGGCATATAAATAAGCATTAGCTTTGTGATTCATTTTTGGTAGAAAAATTAAAAGATAAATTTTATTTTAAAAATCTCTAACGAACTTTTTGTACAACCCAATATTTGAAACATACATATATGTAATTTGATTGCTTTGCATATTGATACTTTTCGGTATTTGTAGGTTAATATCTTCTTCTTCTTGCTGTTATAGGTGATTCAATATTGCAGTAGCAAGGTCCCTCAAGGTGTGCTAAGCCAAGGTAGATGGCTGCTAAAAGGTATATTTGATTTTAAAAATCTCTACGAACAACCCAATGGTATGTATATTACTTAAGGTTGTATAGGTGTACTGATCAAACTCATATACAATACTTTAAGTGAGTTCAAATTAATCTTGATGACTAATTTTGCCATCAACTCGAGGTCCATCTTAATAAAATTCTGCTGAAGTTTCTGCCAATCTGAATCTACTAGATCTAACAGATCAGAACTATCTATCTACCATTTTATCCTACTTATTATACTTACTACCTTCCCTAAGCTTATCTTTAGTTCAGATCCAAGAGAGAAGATCGTTTAGCTGAATTTCAGAGTTCAGTTGAGCGTCCAAGTATAAAACAGTACTACTGCGAAATTATTGATCACATATAATAAGAAGTAGAAGAAATCCCAGGAGGGTTTTAAGAGTGAACTGATTATGGTTGTTCATTTGAACTAACAACTTTAAGAAAGCTTCCATCCACTAGAAGTTATCAGAAGATTTACAATCTGCTCTTAGGTTTGATGTTTGAAGATAAAAAACTTTTGAAACTATCACCAATGCCAAGATGCTATTAAGATTAAAAAATTCAAAAAAATAAATATCCAGTTTAAAAATATAAAACTTTTGGATGGTCATTGTCCCAACAAAATTTTTACTGGTTAATATATACAAAACAACTAACCTTTTGGATTATAATTAGAATAAAGAAACATTTTAAAATCCATTTTATTATAACTTAAATTCAAGTTAGACTATGTAAGCTGTTAAGCAAAACCATAATTATCTAAGGTAATTTTAAACCTTTAAATAGCATGGTTTATTTGAAAATTGACATCTTAAAGTAAAATATCTGTGTTTCCTATAAAATGCTACAATTAAAATTAGTTTGATTATTACTTTCCATCAACATTGTTTAAGATTATATTTTGTCAAACTGCTTTGTGGTAGTTGTAAGAACTATAAATTGAACTTAATGAACGATCAATTTTTTTATCTCTCATCATTAACAATTGGCAAAGTTTGGCCAGCCAAAATGATTACAGGAATTTTTATTTACTCATAAAATTAGGAAATGTAAGTAACAGCTGAAATATTTAATAAAGATTAAAAGTAGATTAATTCTATCATTTTAATGAATGATTAATGTTAATGTTAATTATCAAAAGAAAAAGAACTGTTAAGAATTGAAATAGTTTTATTTTTATATTTCACTATACGTAATTTTATTTTTTATGTTTATAAATTTATTAATACAAGCACATCAGGCATTTGTTTTATTCAGTTTCGATCAGATCTTAAGTTACTGCTGGCCAGTGTGCAGTGTGGACTGTTTTAGTTGATTGTCCCAAACTTTTGAAGTTATATATTCTTATTCATATGCATATTCAAAAGACTAGAAGATTATCATAGACTGTCTTGGAAGAATTGGAATAGCAGTCGTACGGAAGAGAATAAATTGCATCACAAATGGAGAGGGAAGGAAGTCAATACAAAGAGACAAAATCACCGCTTGTACATACATAAACAGTATATCTTCTCATCTTTGTAATTAATATAAATAATATTCATGTTTCCACTATTATTTATTTCATTTACCCTCAACGGAAGTACACATATCAAAAGTTAATTCAGCGACTCATACTAACGACCGGGTCAAAGTTGCGAGTACATTTTCATCCCTTTTCCGAACAAGAACAGTAAATAAAATAAAAAAAATAATTGACATTGAAGGTAATCTTCAATTAGCTTAATGAATTAAAAAGTGGTAAATTAATTAAATACTAACTAGACCATGTTTAATTTTTTTTATTGGTAAATAAACATATTTTCACTTCAACTGTCTTCTTCACTCATTTACTACTAAGTAATCTAAAATATGTATAAATATAAAAGAAATTCAATATCACTATAGGAACAATTTTTTTTTTTACACTTTTTTTTCAGTCATTACATCATTTGAAGTATTAGAAAAATGTCTAATAAAATGATTATTATCATTTTGAATCCCATCATTTCTATATATTATATATTCAGTTCCATTAAGGCATTGACTTTAAGAAATGTGTCTGCATTTTGTGTGTGTATATATACGTATATATATATATACGTTATATATATATATATATATATATATATATATATATATATATATATATATATATATATATATATATTATATATATATATGTAATGATTATATATATAAATTTTGTTTTAAACATTGAAGTTATCATAGTTACATTGTATACTATTGGTCTTATTAGAAACAGTTAATATTGATATTGGGTTAATATATTTTACTAGTCGATACCACTCGACATTTCCTCCCCTAGTTATCTGGAAGGCTGAGTTTTAGGCTTGGGCATTTTTGCCAATAGAGACTGAATATCCTTTTTTTCATCATATGTTTTCCAAAGCTCAAAAAGGCTAACTATATAACGTACTATCTCCTGAATTTTCTCCATGTCTACATTCAATTCTGCAAACCATGACTTAAGATCTTTTTGCAGAACAACACATGCAATGTGAAGAGAACCTAAAAAAGTTTTTTTTTTTTTAAATACTAATAAATAATAATAGAACTTACATACTAATATTAGTAGTACAACTTAAAAAAAAAAAAAATTTAAATAGAAAGGGTTACTCACAATAGATTAAATTTTCAGAAAATTGGGGTGACTTTGTTTAAGAAAAAAAACATAAAAATAAGAAGATAAATACATTTTCTTTTCATTATCAACATTTTCGTAAACTTTATTTCAAATAACCATAAAACAAAACAGTGTTTGGTCAAACATTTTCAGTTAAAGGGATAGTTAACCTATTGTATACAATTTTTCATGAAACAAGTCCAGATGTGATACAATTCTATTTATATTTATACCTCCTTATATAGAGCTCAGGGGGTTATAAAATAAAAATACAGTTTGGGTCTGCATCTCAATTCATGCATTGCGGGAGGAACAAGAAGAACTAATCATGGAACTAAAATAGTTAATTTAAGCCAGAAGTTTGTGAAAGCAACAAAGGATAGCAACTAAGTATGATCACTCTAATCATCACAGTTTTAATGATACCAGAGAGACCCGTTATTAAGAAAACTCAGTAACATAGTAGTCTGAATTGAGAGTGAGATTAGCTGGATATATGAATTGTCTATTCTCCCTGAAAGGAAAGTCATGAACTGCATTATATATTTAATAACTTCTTTAATAGACGCATACTAATAAACATAAGTAACTTATAGACATGACACCCAAAGAACACATTCAATAAGACTTGAAGGCCAAACTTGAAAATATACAAGCACCACTTGTATAACCTAATCTCCTACATGTTGGTCACTCACTGGTCTATATTTTGATCAACATAATTGTATTTTAACAGATAAGTAAGGTAAGGTAAGATAATATAATTGTAATACAAGTAAATAGGGATAGTAATAAATGTTCTACATAGACAGCCCTAAACCAAAATATGAAACCTCTACATGGTGGAAAGTAAAAACATGACGACTTCAAAATATAAGTGATTCTCCTAAATAATACAAAATCAATCAATATCCTTTCCCGCATAACTATTTCACCAGTAATGCATGCACAGTACCCTACACACTCTTTGACAGAACACTGTGTATGCTATGCAGGCAAAATTGACATGTTGGAAAGAAAGAACCTAAGGATCAACAAATTCCAGATAAAATGACATGTTATATGCACATCTATATTTATAAAAGAAAGTACCATTTCACTCGATTTATCTGGTCATCGCATTGTCTCAAAAGACTATGGTTGTGAAACTGAAATTTTTTTTGGGAGGTTCATCTTACCGCCTAGATGTGCAATAGGGCTGGGTTTGGGAAAATTCGTCCTTTAAGTGGTTAAAAAAAATATATTACGTCTGCCGAAAAACTATAAGTAATCATATGAATGAAAATAACAAAATTTCTTAATACCTGGAAGCCAAATTGTCTTAATTTGGTTAATTTAATTAGCTAAGATACAATTCCAATTTATAAGAAATATATTTAATCACATTGAGCATAGTATCCATGTTTTCTGTGTAAGTTCCCATAGACATTTATTCCATTATTATCAGTTTTCAAAAATAATTCAAAGTGTTAATATTTTGTTTAAAAAGCATAATAGAGCTTGTTTCTAGATCCTAAAAAACACGGTTTATTCTGGAGGAAGGCTTCTGATGATTTACTTAAGGAAGAGTTAAGATGATTTACAATGGTTATGTTTAAATGATAAACTGGTGGTATTTAATTATTTTGATGTGGCTACTTGATATTGGTAACCTAGAGTGAATAAAATTGATAACCTCGTATAGGGTCACCTATAGTATAATTAAAACCTGTAGGTGGCCCTAAGATTTTTTAATGGGAGTAAAAAATCCTTAGTTATGCCATCCTTCGGAGGGAACGTAAAGAGGTGCTCCTGAGCCTGTGCGATGTCAGATAATCGTTAAAAATCCCAATCCTAATAAAACCTGGATAGGCATAGTATAGGACTCCCACTATAGCATCGTCTGATTAGCCATAGTAGCATTAAGTGACATTGAGTGAATAAACAAATTGATATATGACATAAATAATAATCTTTTATTTATCATACCCAGACATAGTTAAAAGAGTGGCTCATAGCTTACTCAGATGTACTTCTATTGAAATTTACAAGTAACATTTTTCTTACTTAAATTCTTACTTCTTCCTTTCTTCTTAAAGGGGGAAAATGGGTAGGGCAACAGGAGGGCTAGAGAGACAGACAGGTGCAGGTGTCTCCCCCACTCTTTATGAATTTATCAAGCCATAGTGCACAACCTATTACTTGTTAAACTTCCAGTCCTTCCTATCCCTACTATCAATGCCTACTGTGGCCTCCATTTGGTGAACCCCAGGGAGTACGATGGGACTCGACAAGGGCAGAGGTTTGTCACCTAGGTGTCGACCTTCTCAAGACACCAAAGCCAGGTGGAGGGTGCTTGAGCTGGGACTGAATGGCAACGTGTGTATAAAAATAATGTCTTTGATTGACCCAATTAGAGGTAACTAGCACACCATATTGTACCTTAATGCCATAGCAGGGAGAAGGGGTTGTACCTGCAGTGTATTTTACCCCTATAATTGTGGGAACAACAAGTCCAATTTAATTAATAATTTTTCAGGTAGCAAGGAGGGAGAGGAGTTGTTGGAGATGATGGCCGGGGAAAATTCTTCATCATACTCGCATGCCCAGCCGGAGACTCAAGTGGACTCGCCGCCAGCTGGATTTCTGCAAGACGAAAAAACAAGGAGTTCCTTAGTGACACTCCTAGATGACGTAAGAGACCATTCTGTAGCGTCGGAGAGTCTTTCATAAATTTAAATGGATGTCTTTAATAAAAATAAGTTATAAGAAGTTATACATCTTATAGTTACTCTTACCATAAACGCATAAATGTACATTTATATCGCATACAATATTCGCGAGCAAAGCAGGTTACAACTAGTACATGTATAATTGCATATACATATATTATGTACAAGGGTATAAAGAGTGATATAGCAATAAATAAATATCCCTCCCAGTCTACCTCATAATTATTCCTAATAATTTATTCATCTTTGTCTTATATAAAAAATAAAAAATAATAAAAGCCAGGGTTTGACTCAAAAAGTTATCATTTTGTAATTCATCCAAAACATAATCTGATTCTTTTGTGTGTGTGTGTGTGGTGTGTATGGCGGGTAATTCTAGCTTAAAAACAGTAAGTCATACAAAACTAAGATTTCATCTTAAAGACAGAAGTACCAATTTATGATTAGAATCCCAATGTGATTATTTCTTTAGTTTTACTCAAATTTTGATAGTTTATTTTATAAATTTCAAATTAATTTCAAGAAGGGAGATAAGTGAAAGTTAAGTGTTGCATAGACCAATTTTATTTTTAAATTTCTATATAAGTGTCCATTATTACTTAATTCCAGAACTTAACTAGTTTAAAAATAAAATTTTGATACATCAGTGTATCATTTAAAACTAAATATATAATGAATAGTAATCAATAAAAAATCCTACCTTTCCATGAATTAATCCTTATATTATTTTACAATGTTTAGAATTTTTTTTACTATCTAAAAATTATTAAAAAAATCCTTTTTAAAGAATTATTTTTATTAAACTATAGTCCATTTAGCAAGAGAAGAAAAAGATCTTCATTTCAAATCTCTACTACTCAACATAATTTCCAGGTTACTCAAAATTTATTATAAATTCAGATATCATTTAACGCCCCAATCACACAATTGTTTGCCTTTTTTTTTATGTTGTGCTAAAAGACCAATATGAAAAATAAATACCATATAGTAGAAGATATATGTACATGGAAGAATAATTAAGAATTGGACTTGATATTTGACTAGATTTTGTTAAAGTTTCATTCTAGGCATGCTAACCACCATCAAGGCAACTGACTTCAAAGAAATCAACAAAATAAAAAAATATAAAGACTGATTCCTGATTATTTATATATATATATATATATATATATATATAAAATATAATCATATTTATATATATACACATTACAATAATGCGAAGGTTGATATACATACCAATAGCAATTTGATAAGGAGGGTATAGTAAACAGACATCAGTTCGAAGAGAATCATTCACTACCCTCCATGCAAGAGCTAACAATTGGTCTTCATTTCCAATATCAGCCATAAGCTGAAGCAATGGTCGATAAGGTTGATAAACAATCAAACAGCAGTCTAAATTTTCCAAAAGATAAAATTCACACTCCAGGATATGATTTGTACGATATGGGAATTCCTGAGTATAAGCATAACTGAACTTATTTTTAACTAAAAAAAAAAAAGTTATTAAGAAATATACATCAATTTATAGCAACTTCATTAAATAATACAGATATAAAACAATGAAAAAAATGCTTTTTAATCAAGTCAAATTAGTCACAATAACTAATGGAATGCTCTGTTACTATTTTTTTTTTTTTTTTTTAACATCAAATAGTAGTACTATTACACAAGGTCAAGATTTATGATTACCACCACCACACTAGTGATTTGTAATAAAGATAAGATAAAAGATTAAAACACTATCAGAGTTAATTCACTTCAAATCATGATGAAGATAACTTTTCCAAGCGTACAGACCTCAAGACGTTGCTGCCCTCAATGAAATTAATCACATATATTCTAGGCAGAAAATCACAATTACAGCATCTTAAACACAGCTTTTGGACGGAGCAAATAAAATGTTTCAGAAAACACATAATAAAAATAAAGGTATTTATTAAATAACAATTCTTAAATACTACTACTAAATGTTATGATATTGAAGTTTACAATGCATATGCTACATTCAAATCTAGTAATTATCTTAATCAACACTTTACTTATTTTATAAACAAATTATATATATTACGTGACATGCTAGCAAAGACACTCACCTATAGTCTGACACGTATTTATCAATCTGCTATTTGAAATAACTCCGAATTCTTCAACTTTTGATGCTAAAAATATGCAAGTTGGAGCTAGTAATAAAGGGTCAATACATTTTAATGAATTACGAGCATAAAATCGCTTAAAATATACTGTAGCAGTGGCTATTACTTGTTGACGTGATTTAAGCTGCTCTCCCAAGGTTTGAATAACTACAAAAGGTAAAATAATATTGAGATTTTAATGAAAATTAATAGGTTATAAATGAAACTTGCTGAGTAAGCAAACAACCCATATAATATAACTACTAACAATTAGAGAAGAAAATAAATATTTTCTGATACTCTTCATCTGTGAGTACACTTAGATCCTGCTGTCTTTCCCTGATGAGATCCTGCTTGTCCAACACCCATTGTTGGCTAATCCAAACAAAAATATAACACTTAATGGTTAAACATAAGGATGTAGATTTCAATGAATTTTTAAAATTAAAGACATCAAGGGACTCTATGTTTTACAATAGATTAACTTTCCATAAAGAAGAAAGACTTACTAATGTGAACTTTGCCAAAAATTTCCAGCCATGTCCAAGAAAATTTATTCTCAAACCAACCAATGAATAGTTAAATATCACCCCATTAACGACTGATATTTAAGAACAATCATGTATAAATACAGAAACATTTCACGGAAAAAAATTCTATCAACATTTATAACAAAACCCAACAAAACATCGAAACTTCATTATTTAAACAAATACTGGTAAAACTGCCCAAGAGGTTTGACAATCCACGGCCACAATAATAGTTACCAAACAAACATCAGGTTTTATTTTATTATATTTTGCACTTTACAGGTTCATTAAACTAAATGATGTTTGAATTGCAAGTTTATAACATTTCTATAATCGTTCTGTCAAATGTACGAAGTACACCCAAACATCCTATGGGTTAACCTACTTTTGAAGACATCCTCTATGGATTATTGATAAAGTACTATGCATACATAAATATAATACGTTTACTAGATAACAATGTATTGAATTTTAAATGTTTTTTCTTGCCTTCGATGGCATTTAATAGTATTAACCTCATTGGCTTTACTATCAATTAATGGTTTTCATTAATGTGTACTTATAAAATAGTACAATGTTAAAGTTACAACCTAAATGTTTGTCCATCTCAGCTTCATACTTATATTTGCCTACTGTAATTAATTAAACATCCACAGCTAAATTATCTGGCCTAAAAACCATGGCTCATTCGTCTTCAACATCCTTGTCATCGGACATCAGCCGCAAAAATCCACAGGATGAGTATGAATTGATTCAAAGGATTGGAAGTGGAACCTATGGAGACGTATATAAGGTGCATTATTAACATTTTATTATTTCGATATCTTACCAGTTAAATAAATAGTTCTTACAACTATATGTCAATTGTCCTCTGTTTGATCATTTAATCCTGTCTTTGATGATTGATTGACAGTTGAATATTTAATTGTTACCAATTACATTAACAATAATATTCTTTCAAATTTAGTACCAAAATAGATGGATTGAGATTGAGAATACTTTTTCTCACAAGATAACTTGTCTTGTTTAGTTGAGGTCATGTCTTAATTTTTTAAGGTGAGCCTTTAGTATTAGAGGCTTGATTTCATTGATTTAATATATATTTGCAATAGTTGTAACTTATGTTAGTAACATTACTCTTCTCTTCAAATATTCTATAGTAATTTTTTGTCATCTTATTATGATTCTTTAGCTGCTCAGTTAATATCATCTTTCACTAATATTTTATGAAAATCTATTTCAAATTAAACTCACATCACTATCTAACTGTATTTTATTCTTTGTAGTAGTTGTGTTCTCAATTCTTCACTACAATTTCTGTTCTTTACATTCAGTTATTATTTAACCATTTCTGTATAAATATTTCTATGTTTTTGCTGTCTCTACCAATGACACTGGTAGAGTTCTGCTTGAGTTTTTTAAATATTATATAAATTATGTTTTTTTCATAAAAATGTGTGTGCATGTTCTGCCCGGGGTACTGCTGTTCTGTGGACTTCCAGAATTTCTTTACAGAATATTCCTTTAACTCCAGTCATATCTTTCTTGTGTTAGTTTTGATTTTATGACATACTTTTCGTTAACATTGTGGATACGAATACAAAACAGGACTGTCACAGGGAATTATGTCAATAGTCTAAAGATACTATATATAACTGTAATATAATTAATTAAGAACCCTTGAAATGTTCATTCTCACATGAAGAAATATTAATATTCCATTGGACTTAAGATTGTAGATATAAGGAGAATGCTGGAAGTTTATGGTTTGGTAAAGGTCCATATTAGCTGTAGACTAGTCTCTGAAGACAAATCTTACAAACCATGATATGCTTCACTCTGTTCAAAGCCTTAGTCCGAATGGGAGAAAATGACACTTCACTTTATTTATAGCCTTTGTCCAAGAGGGAGAAAAAAGAGGTTTCACCCATTTCAAAGCCTTAGTCAAAGTAAGGTAAAATGCGTGAGTTACGAGTGGATTGTGGAAGAAGATCTGAAAACATTTTCTAATGTAAAAATAAATTATTTAACATTAAGTCTAAGTATCTTGTAATGCAATATTTTGTTTTAGCATTATATATGAGGAAAGTATTAGTTCCAGTGAGTTTCCTCTTAAAAGTATCTCAGCTCCATGATTATGATTGAATAGCTGTAGAAGAAGAATATTTAATACCCTATACAAAGCATTATATGTCTTAAGGTTCTTCAGTAGTGAACCGTGAAGTTGTGGTACCAAAATGGTCATGTACGATACAACCATCCAACTAGTGAAATGAAAAATGTCTTTGTCATTGCTAAATACATAGTCCCTTAACAATAAAATATAAGTTTAATGAAAAAAACTATGTTATCCTAAAATTATTATTAACATGGTCAACTAAAATAATTGAGGGGTTATCATCTCTTTGACTGAGAGAGAAAAAGTTGGTTAAAAAGGAGCAATTTGAAGAAGGAAGCAGTTCATGCATGATGAATATCAGGAGGAATAGTATTCCAAAGAGAGACTGCTTTGGCTGGAAAGGACTTGTCTCGGTACTGAGGAGGAGGGTAGAGATCAGAAAAAACAGTATCTGGTGCTGCCTTATCTCTCTGTACAACCTACACCCTCTGCGAATTCCTGGCTGTAAAGTTTGACAGGTTTAAGAGAAACGTGTTGACACGGGTCATAGAATCTATAAGAAAAATAATGCTTACTGATGGAGAAAGTAAAGTGTACCTGTGACCTCTGAGTTTCTCATTTTGAGAGAACACAAATGACTGGGACTCTTTAATTTGGATAGATAATGATAGAACAGCCAATGAAAACACAGATGGGATCAGTTCAAAGGGTGCTTAGATGGACTAAAATGCCTGAGAACATTGATTATGGTAAGAGTGTGTCTAGCAGACTTGCTACTGACCGAAATACTGTATGTAATTGTAATATTGAGAAAAGATAGAGTGCTAAGAGCAACCCCAGGTGCAGTTTCATTTGTTTCTCAATTGACCAGAAGGTTTCATTTTTGCCCTCCTTTTAAGGAAGGAACAATTTGATTTACAATGCTGTATGAAAATGGCAGTTGGATTAGTAAAGTTGTTTATAAATAAATTTGTATGTAAAATCTGAAGAACTTTACTTTACAAAATAGTTTTGGAAGACACTGATGTTCATATGTGGAAGGGATGCAAAATTGAATTGACTGTATTTAATGCACAATACTTAAAAATCATAGATGATAATTATGCAAACAATCTTTTATTTTCAAAGACATAACCTTGTGGAGGAAAATAGATAAAATGTCAGGTAATATACAGTACTGCTTTAATTACGTAAGAGAATAATTATGGGATCCTGAAACCCACTTATTTGAAATACGGTTGACAAGATTTTTTGTGCTTGTTTAGGTTGTTTGTAAGTATGCCGTACGTATTTGAATTATGTAAATATCCTCTAAATGTTTAAGTTATTAGCAAATTAGATACAAGTTTATGAACTTGAGTTGCATGCCTAATATAGGAAGTAAAAAAATGTTTTTAAGTGTAGATTAATATTATTTTACAGGCCAAAAGACTTTCTACAAATGATTTAGCTGCCATCAAGGTTATTAAACTGGAACCAGGTATAAACATATTTAGATAAAAGTATTAATATTGAAGATATTTTACTTAAATGTATATTTTAGTTAGCAAAACAAGTATTGATCAAAATAATAATTCATTTACTTAATTCTGCTCCTTAAATGTTAAACATTAGTACTCCCTTTTGTATATGATTATGATGCTTATTTTTGTAATTTTTGCAAAACAATAGTTACACATATAGTTTATGTGCCACAAAAAAGGTCAGACTTTAACTCAATCTTTAGCAATATGTCAAAGAAATAAAAAGCATACCTGCTGAAATGGTGGCATTCGTTTAACCTTTAATTCATTGGTGTACCATTGCAGCTGTTGCAAAGATTATATCTTTGTAAACATACCATCACTATAGAAGCAACATGATATACTTTTTTTTCTATTATAAATCATATGTATATGGATCTTTATTGTACAATATGGACTCATTTCATCTCAGAAAAAAAGTTAAATTTTGTTCACTTTATTTTTACCAATGAGTTTCTGTTAGGCTCTTATACAACATGTCAATGTGGGCACTCATTATTAATTCAGGCACAAAGACACCATACACCAAATGACTATGTCTTGGCTGATTAATAATGGTCTAGGAAGGTAGAAGATATGTAATTCTATTTGACCAAAATGTTTCTCATCAGCTGTCAGACTGATTTGTACAAAATAAATCACTTTAATATCATAGTTTTTCGATTCAATAGGGAAGAATTTGTTTGTTTTTTTTAAAAAGGCGCTTGATGATAATTTATTATCAGTGTTTTTGTGATGGGATATATGCATTTATTATTGGATTTTTTAATCATATTTAGGGCAGGAACTATTCTCAAAACTTCTTTTCTCTATCATAATTTCAAAATTCTGGTCACTTGCTCTAAACAGGTATATTTTCATCATTTTTGGATTCTCTTTTATACAATAAAGAATCTTAAAAGATACTACAATAAAATTATTTTTCCATGTATGAAAAGTACTCTAACTTGCTTTCTTTTAAGTTTTAATAGTCTTATAATGATTATGATCATGGGAAATAGCTGCTATAAAATCATGCACAATCCCAAGGCAATAATGCTAATGACATGCTTTTGAACATTATCCTAGAGCTGGAAAACATGGCTAACACCATGTTAGTGTGTTTCTCAAACCTTAAAAAAGAGCAAATCATCTCTTTCTTCTTGCAATGGACATTAAATTTGTTAAATGTCTTGGCCTTCATCAGAAATGAACAAATAAAAGTTGAAGTAAAACAATTTATTTATTTATTAATGTTTTAACAACCTTTCTTAGTCCAATTATGATAAACAGAATTTGTTCTCCCTTGTTGTTTAAATGCATCTGTTAACTTGTAGGATAAACTACAGGACACCCCCTATTCTAACCAGAATGGGAAGGTCGGCATTTATTCTGTGGGTCTGAAAAAGTTTATTTTGTCTGTCTTTAGTGTATCTTATTACAAGCTATATCTTGACAAATACTTTTCATGTAATTATTATGACATTTGTAATAATGTTCTCCCAAACAAATATCATGGATCCTAGGGTTATGGGTATCAAATTTGATTAAATTCAAAGATAGTCATCTGTGTACTACAATAAATAATCAAATAATTGCTCAATTTAAAAGGATTATATTCATTCATTACTAGTGAAATTTATGAAACAGATTTATAATATGAATATGTCAGGAAATTCATCTCTTAATTACTGTGCCTTGAAGTGACCCTGATGAAGACCTACTATAAGGTGGGTTGCAATGTTGGGTGTTATGAAATAGTTGAATTTAATTCCATTTTTTCTTAAATGTCACTCAAACTGTCTTCTTTCTGAATATCCCAACTGTCAACTTTTGATGTAAATTAAAATCATTTTTATTATAGAACATTAAGTCCTCAAAAAATAATGAAAAATGTTCATGTTTGTAATCTTAAGCCTTATTTCATCTGAGTGAATAATCTAGATGACAACATAAAATTATATTAACATTTAGTAAAATAATAAAATAATGTTTGAAACAAATTACTATGTGATTATTTTTTCCTGTAGGTGATGATTTTGCTATTATACAACAGGAAATATTAATGATGAAAGATTGTAGGCACCAAAACATAATCGCTTATTACGGCAGCTATTTAAGGAGGGATAAGCTATGGATATGTATGGAGTATTGTGGTGGGGGTTCATTACAAGATATATATCACAGTAAGTCATAAATATTCTTTGATTGAATTTATCAAAATTACTTTGAACAATTTATCAAAATTTATCTTGGTAATATTGATTTTTTCCCCTTTAGTAACTGGCCCATTAACAGAACTTCAAATATCGTACATGTGTAAAGAAACACTTCATGGACTTGCCTACCTTCATGGTATGGGGAAAATGCATAGAGATATCAAGGTTAGTTTAGGTTTCTGGATTATGCTTGTTTTATACTATTTATTATAGAAGTTTATAGTTACTGTAAGTTATTGTGTCATTTGTTTGTATTAATTATTAATTAATATTTGGCTGTTCAATCGTTCATTTTGTTACCAGGGTGCTAATATTCTACTTACTGAAAACGGAGATGTAAAATTAGCTGACTTTGGTGTGTCTGCCCAAATAACAGCTACTATTAACAAGCGGAAATCTTTTATTGGCACACCATATTGGATGGCTCCTGAGGTAAGATCATAATATTCTTTCTGGTACCTTTTGGTTGGTGGATATTGTGTTTTAGTTGTAGTTAAATTTAACTTATTAAGCTGTAGCAGTTTAAAATAAAGTTCTCGATATTTATCATTTTTATCTCATATACCTTTTTTTAAAGGTTTATCCCCATACTTATTTCTGTTATTGTTTTTAATAATGGTTATTCAAAATTATAATAATACCTATTTCTATTACTTCTGTAATTTAATATTATTATTTACCTTAGGTTGCAGCTGTTGAGAGAAAAGGTGGTTATAACCAGCTTTGTGATATTTGGGCCGTTGGAATTACTGCTATTGAATTAGCCGAGCTACAGCCACCTATGTTCGATCTTCATCCTATGAGAGCATTATTTTTAATGTCAAAGAGTGGTTTCAAGCCTCCAACTCTTAAAGATAAAGATAAATGGTAAAAATTGTTTTAATATAGTCAATGTAGTAATGCATTTTATCATTATCAGTATTATTATTACTTATAGTTTTGTGATAAATTATCTATTGTGTCTCAAATCAGTCGCAAAACTTGGATATCCTAAGCTAACCCTAGTAATATAAAATTTTCGTCCCTCTTAACTTACAAAACAAATTCTAATTTGATTATCTCATAGCAAGGCCTGTAACACACATAATTTTTTTGCACTGGCGCGACAGGCCGTGTAGGCCCTGGGCCTTGTTTGGGAGATTACACTCATGTTTCACGATGTATTTTGTAGTGTAGGGTCTTCACTCCCTACGCCTCATTTTGTACACTTACAAAATTTGGCTGATGGGTCTCACATACCCGGGGAAGAGGCTGTGAGTGAATCCTCATTTAATTACATACTTATGAAAGCTCCGTCTGGACTGGGATTCGAACTCACAACTTTTAACATGAGAGACTAGCGGGCTAGCCACTCAGCCACGGGCTCCCCTAACACAAACAATTGAAATATTTATCTTTTAGGCAGCACAGTTGTGTTGGTACAGAGTCTATTTTGCAATTGAAACACCCAAAGAATAACCAGTACAACACTAAACTGATATAATTACCCCATTCTGATATTATCATACTGATTGATCCCATATTAGAGAATCATTGTGAATCTGTTTTTATTACTTTCATTCACTTTTACACAATGGCCATTGAAACAGCAGAAATATCTGCCAAATATACTTTGTGAGAATAATGTTGTTGTTTGTTTATTTATTTTTATGTCCCTTTATAGCTACTGTGGCTAATCGGACGATGATACGGTGGGAGTCCTAAATTTTGCTTATCCAGGTTTAATTAGGATAGGAATCTTTAACGAGTGTGCCTGACATCCCACAGGCTTGGGACTACCTTTTAACGTCCCCTCCGAAGGACGCCATAACAAAGGATTTTTTACTCCCATTAAAAAATCCTAGGGTCTAGATGAGAATAATGTTCTCAAAAGTAATAATGCTGTGTCAAAGTATCTTTACTTTTTGGACTTTTCATCTTTGAAGCCTTTAATTCTACCTTAGAGCACAATAAGTGCCCAATGGCAATTATTTTGTTGAAAACAAGCCCTTGCTAAATATGGTGGAGTGAGAGTAATATAAACAATACTTCATGATGTTCTTTAAATATATCTATCATTATTTTTTAGTATAATTTTTACTAATGTATTATTTATAAATATGTCTTTAGTCTGACATTTTCAGAAATAAATTATAAAAGAAACCAACTTATTCAATGCAACCACTTTATTTCCAAGATTAATGAAAAGTTTGAACAATTCTGTCATTTTCAAGCATCACTTCAATGATTGTATTGTTTCATCATGGTGTAAAAAATAACTTGATTATTTGTAGGAAACATTTTCTCAGTAGAAAGGCTTATTTTTAAAACCTCACATAGCTCTCGTTTTATATAAGTAGAATAATTTATATCACCAAAAAAACTCCTATAATTCTGATACTCAATAAATTTTTTGTTGACAATAATATATTTGCTTTTAATTGCTTATTGTAGGAGTCAGGTATTTCACAATTTCATCAAGACTGCTTTAACCAAGAATCCTAAAAAACGGCCTACAGCAGAGAAGTTGCTTTTGGTAAGAAAAAATGTATTGCTATAGTACCTTTCATTTTGTAAATTTATAAAAAATAACCTTATCATCTTATTAGGATTGATAAAAAGCGAGTAAATATAAAAGTTGAAAGAATTTGATAACCAACTAAAGAAGAAAAGATCAAAAATATTTTAAAATGTAATTTTTGTTTTTTTACTTTCACTTACTACTTATATATAGTAAGGGGAAGTATTGCGATCGTGAAAATTTTCTAATTCCAGTTTTCAATGGAAATACACGTTTTAGGGTCCCTTGAGTCCAAATAACCAAGTCAGGCAAAAAGATCTGTGTGTGTGTGTGTGTGTGTGTGTGTGTGTGTGGTAACTCCCGGGTGGAAACGGTAAGTCCTATAAAACTGAAATTTTATATTTAAGACAAATATACGCTCTAGACGTGACAAAACTTTTTTCATCAAAATGAGCTTACTAGAAGAGGCACTTTATACTATGCATTTTGCACCTTTTTTCGATTTTCTCGAAAACGGTTCTAACGATTTTGATTAAACTTTCTATATCGATGTAAAATTTAATGGGCTTTAATATCATGTAAGTTTTATTCTGATTAAAATGATCTGACAGGGCTTAAATGCCGATATTTTAAATTTTCTTCCCCTAAAGTACCTTTAATTTTGTAGATTCAATAAAAATAGCTTTATTATCTTGTTAACGCTGATGAAAAAGAGGTAAATTTATAAATTGAATAAATTTGATACCCAAATAAAGGAGAAAACAGAAAAAAATATTTTTTAATGCAATTTTTCGTTTTTGAACATAGGAGCAGTAATATACATGTATGATATACTGTTGGAAAGCTAAAAATGTTAGAAAAAAATATTATCTCATAAACAAGCTTTTAAAAGTTAATAGAGAGTGATGAAATGAACATAAAACTAACTGATTATTTTAGATAATAATATAATAGATTTTTTAATAAAACACATGTTTCTATATAAATTCAATTTAATTAATTTTCTTAATAGTTTCACGTATTTTTATCTCTAACTGTTTTTGGAAATTCTTTCATTGATTTTAAAAATGGAGGTAAGTGAAAGTCGTGTGTTGCCCGCACCAGATTTTTTAACATAAGAATAGTAATACAGATGTACAATATGCTGTTGGAAAGCTAACGATTTGAGAAAAAATATTATCTTGTATACACATTTGTAAGAGGTAAAGTAAAGTGACAAATAGAGCTTAAACTTATTACTGATTATTATAAGTAACGATTTAATATTCTTTTATTATTTAATCTAAATAATTTTTTCCAAAAAAACTGAATAAACTTTTTACTTAAATTAACTATACACTTTTATGAACTCTGTTGTTTTAATAGTTCTTTAATTGATTTTAACAGCCAAGATAAGTGAAAGTCGTGTATTGCCCACACTATGTTTTTGTTATAAGAATGACTTAAATTATTTGGATAATGTTCTTACAAAAATACTGAAATCGCAATTAAATAATGTGATGGTGGGGAAAAGAGAGAAAAAAATTTGGGGTTACTGGTATTTTTTTATGCCAAATAAAAAAAGTTTTGTGAAAAAAACAATTTTGCCTACCAAATGTACATGAAAAATTTCATAAGAATCAGTCGAGCTGTTTCAGAGGGGTATGACAAACACCGTGTTATATATTAGATTTTTAAATTTAAAGAATCTAAAAATTCATGTACAGCTTATCTCTGAGATTATTGAATAAAAGTGTATAGGCATTGATTTATATTAACTGTGGAAGGAAACACATTTATGTGGTTGACTTTTATCTATGTTAACGAATTTAAAATTACTTTATATAGATATATTTTTGTTTCATAGTAATATTTGTTTACTTATTTTCCAGCATCCATTTTTATGTATTGAAATGAATAAAAGGATCGCATTAGACTTATTACAGAAAGTCAGCAATCCATCTCATTCCTTTAATGAACTAGAACCTGATGAAGAGGGGGTATGTTAACATTTTTTTTCTCATAGTTTTCATTTTATATTGTATATTTTATCATGTTGTTTAAATTGCATGTACAAATGGTATTAAGCAGTTTTTTATTTATTGTAGATCAGCACCATTATATATAAGCCTTTAATTTTTTCCCAAATAATCTATTTTTGAAGAAGTGACCCTTTAGAAGAGGTAATTTTTGGTTTAAAACATAATGCCTCTCAGTTTCTGATTTTATCTACAACTTCTTTGATAATAATCCTTGAAAATGGGCTTTTTCTTTTTTCCAATATGGAAATAAAAAAAAAAAAAGCATAAACAATTCTTCGATCTCCATTCGAAACAAAAGTGATTTTCACACAATTTTTTAATAAATATTAATTTAAACAAATGGTCATCCTAGCCTAAAATTTTATTTATTGGAATATTTTTCAGATCACTACCTAATCATGTCAATTTATAATAACTAATTTAGTGATTAACTTTTAAAAGACATGACTGCTGGTCTATTTATGCATAAGTATTGTAGTCTTCTAGAAAAATGTTGTTCTGCTTAACCTCACTTATATGGTTATAGAATTTATGATTTAAGAATCTCTTGTAATATAAAAAGGTTTAAGAAATTTCATCCATTTCATGGCAGTCGAGAATATTGTTTCAACTTGTTGTTATTGTAGACTACCACCCAGACAGCCTATCTTTCTCCTGAATTTCCTGATGTTGAACATTTATATTGATTTTAGTTTATATATGATTCTTTTTTGGAATCTGTGATACAACTCGAAGTAATTAAAGTTATTTTTGACATGATGACAATACGAACTAATTAAAAAATTCTGTAAAACAATAATTTATTCTCATGAAATATAATTTTGATGAGGCATCTCTGTTATTTTAAATGTTCTAGGCGGTGCCTAATGTTCCTCATCGAATTGCTTCAAGAATGACTGGCAGAAACAAACCTGCTAGAGATTTGGAGTTATCTGTTTGCTCTTCAGGTAATACCTTAGCTGTTAATATTTTCCTTTAAAAAAACAAAAACGTAATTAATTACCTCATCAAAGTAAAATATTTTTAAATCATATTTTTGAATATTCCTCATGTAAGATGAACCAGGGTAAGTGGAACTTAAAATTTTATTTGTTCGTCATCTGATTGATCTCAAACTCTTTATTTACATGGATTCCTTGAAACATTTTATTACTAAGTGATCTATTATGATCCTAAAAACTCACTCGCATTTCAACTTCCATTTCCTTTTAAACTTTTTTATTTTTATAGGGATCAATACTTGTGTTTTTGGGGAGTTATGAAAAAACTTTTTTCGGACTGATTATTTTAAAGTGCGTGCGCGTTTCAACTTAGTGTTAATATTTTTCTATAATTTGATAGAGTGGTCTTTTTTACTTTCACTTACTATATATAGTAAGGAAAGTATTGCGATCGTGAAAATTTTCGAATTCCAGTTTTCAACGGAAATACACGTTTTAGGGTCCCCTGAGTCCAAATAACCAAGTCCCGCAAAAAGGTCTGTGTGTGTGTGTGTCTGTGGTAACTCCCGGGCAGAAACGGTAAGTCCTATGAAACTGAAATTTCATATTTAAGACAACTATACGCCCGAGACGTGACAAAACTTTTTTCATCAAAATGAGCTTACCAGAAGAGGCACTTTATACCATGCATTTTGCACCTTTTTTCGATTTTCTCAAAAACTGTTCCGACGATTTTGATTAAACTCGCTATATCGATGTAAAATTAAATGGGCTTTAATATCATGTAGGTTTTATTTGGATAAAAATGGTCTGACAGGGCTTAAATGCCGATATTTTAAATTTTCTTCCTCTAAAGTACCTTTAATTTTTTAGATTCAATAATAATAACTAGATTATCTTGTTAGCGCTGATGAAAAACAGGTAAATATATAAATTGAATAAATTTGATACCCAACTAAAGGAGAAAACAGAAAAAATATTATTTTAATGCAATTTTTCGTTTTTAAACATAAGAGCAGTAATATACATGAATGATATACCGTTGGAAAGCTAAAGATTTTAGAAAAAATATCATCTCATACACAAGCTTTTAGAAGTTAATGGAGAGTGATGAAAAGAAGATAAATCTAACTGATTATTTAAGATAATAATATAATAGATTTTTTAATAAAACACATGTTTCTATATAAATTCAATTTGATTAATTCCTTAATAATCTCACGTATTTTTATCTCTAACTCTATTTGAAAATTCTTTCATTGATTTTAAAAATGGAGGTAAGTGAAAGTCGTGTGTTGCCCGCACCAGATTTTTTTGTTTTTGTTTTAGGGGAAAGGGGTTCTGATTACGTGTTTTAAATAAAGGCCCTGAATCTTATTACAATATCTTAAATCTTATACAAACTTATTTTACAACCCAATATGCTACTAATGATCATAGTGGACATGGCATTTTAAATTTTGTTTAAAACGGTTCCACAAATAATGACATAAAAACTTTCTATTTTATATCTGACCTCTTTTTTTTTTTTTTTTTTTTTTTTTTTTTTAATATTATTTTGTTGTTCTGCAATATTTAGGAAATGGTGATGTTAGTCCAGGGCCTTGTACTAGTTTTGCGGAAATCACAAGGGCTTGGGATATAATGGACATCAACCATATCATGTCAAATGTCGAGGTATGTCTATTTATTTTTTTTTATAAAACTCAAGATTGATTAGTATGTATTTATAAATTATGTCATAAATTTGTTTTTATGTTTAACTTCTAAATTTTCAGCATATACACCATAATTGCGATGCTAGTATTCAATGGGAAAAGCCTCCAGTTGTTGAAACTTCTTGCCAGAGAGAAGAAAAGTAAGTTTTTAATTTTTTTTTTTTTTTTTATCAAACTTTTCCTCTAATTTCTCATCAGTGTTCTTCCCAGAAATTCCTATTAGGTATGTCAATTTTAGACCGATTTGTGAATTTTCGGTCTGAACCTTCATCTATAAGGTTTTATTTATATATTTTACCTTAATTTGGAAAATATTTATCGGAGTAAATTATGTTGTTTCCAATTTGAGTATTGTATTTGTGGAATATTTATTGTGCTTTTGGAGGGTGTGTGTTTTTTATTATAAAATATTTATAGACTTTTTATATTTTTTAAAAAAATTTATTTATCTTATTATTATCAAGAGAAAATCATTATCTTACTTATTTGTTGCATACTTTTTTTTTTTTTATACTCTTGATTGAGTAAACCCTTTATTCAGAATTTTTACTATTTACATGAAAGTATCATTTCCCTTTGTTTTCGGAGAATGTGGTTCCTATTTTGTATTCTAAACCTCAGTTTATTCTCTTCCAATAGATAGCGACTCTACATTTACATGAATCCTTCATTATGAAAATGCTCAGTTCTGTGTTAATATTATTTTTTTTATGTTTTATTCCATCATCATCAATGTCAGAATATGATGGATTAATTATTCTTTATATAAAAAAAATAGTGTTTTTTGGATTGTTTTTAATTTTCAATAATTGTTCAAGAAGAATAGATTTGATAATTTAATTGTTTAATTCTTCGCCAACAGAATTGCATTGTATCTTGAATGCTTTATAATTTATAATTATTTCTTTTAACTCATATTATATTTATATGATTCTTTCTATTAACATTTCCTCTTACTAACATGGATAGGTAAATATAGATTAATTTGGATTAAAACATAAATCCCATGTGTGCACAAAATCCATCAAGTTATTTCTAGCTTTGGCTTTACTTATGGATTATTACTTTTGTCTATGCTGCTTATTTTATCATAATGCATTCAGGGCTGTTTACAATAGTCATAGATGGCTCTTAATTTTGGATTGGTGTACTATCACATCATGTATTTAAATTTTATGTGAGGATATGGTTTCTTTCGATGCACTGTTTAGGCATCATTATGCACAGAACTTGAGCTTCAGTGGTAAGTGTAAATAACATTGTACATGAATTTTCCCTGTTGCAGTTAACATTTTATGTGTTTACGATTGTTGTATCTTATAGTTTCTTTATTATTTATTTAGAGTGACAAGGTGTATTTTATCCTAAAAGAAAAGAGTATAATTTCCCATGCATGTTATATTATATATTTTCTCACTTCTATTTCAGCAGCATTCGTTAAAGAAATATTTTATATTTATACATCATAATTCAACATTTTTTACTGTTCTAGACGTTATTTGGAATATTTATATAAAATTATGGCTTATGAATTAGAACATGTTAATTTGTTGTAAGAATGAAAAAAATCCTTTTATTATTATTTTTAATGAAGTAGTGTTGCTGGTTTTTTTAACTTATTTTGGCACAAATCCTCTTAATAAAGGCCAGCACTATATATCTATATTGTTATATATATTCACTATATATATATATATTGTTTGATCAGTTCTCGACTGTTGATAATTTAAGTTTGTGTTGTTCTTAGGTTTCAGTCAATGAATAAACAATTTTATCTATGCGACGTTTCGAGAATTTATTGTTCTCATAATCATGCCTTAACAGTGGAAAAACAAAAAAAAAAAAAAAAAAAACAGAACATTAATATTATTATACAATAATTAATATATGATGTTATTGTTAGAGATATAAAGAAGAGTACATTGAACGATGAATAATCATACAAAATAGTGTCTTAATTAGACATGTTATTGTCCAAAATTGTAAGTAATTTTATAGTAATATCTTTAATGTAAATCCTAATTTAAAATATCTATGTACCTACTGTATGATTATTCATTGTTCAATGTACTCTTCTTTATATCTCTAACAATAACATCATATATTAATTATTGTATAATAATATTAATGTTTTGTTTTTTTTTGTTTTTTTTTGTTTTTTTTCCACTGTTAAGGCATGATTATGAGAACAATGAATTCTCGAAACGTCGCATAGATAAAATTGTTTATTCATTGACTGAAACCTAAGAACAACACAAACTTATATATATATATATATATATATATATATATATATATATATATATATATATATATATATATATATATATATATATTTTTTTTTTTTTTTTTTTTTTTTTTTTCAATTAATTTAGAACTGATTCAGTAAAAATAGAGGAGTGACTTCCTTCTTGTTTGTTCACCTAAATTATACAAGAATAGTTAATTGACTCTGTATTTGTCATGAGGTGATTTAACATTCCAAATCTAAAAGACCTGTAAAGAATGTAAGAATTAAGTACCAGGAATTTAGCAAATACTTTTAGTTCTACATGGATAAGTATCATCAATTTTATGTGTATACTTATTGCATGATAATGATGTTTTCTTTATTTATGCTGCTTTTGTTTCGACCATATCATTGCCATCATAGCCTTAATTGTTTTACCTTAATACCTTAATTGTTAAAATTAAATTGAAATAATTGGATAAGTGATCCACTGTGTTTTAAACATAACTCCTTCATTAAGTTTGTATTGATCCCACTACCCTGTACCAACTGTAGTTAGCTAAATTGCCCTTTTATTGATAAGTTATTTAAAACTACTGGATTTTTGACTCAATAGCCTTTGGCTCAAAATTAAACAGCTGGAGAAAAGACTATCCTCCAGATGGGATAGCAATTGTTTTGGACAAAAACACATCAGTGAAGTTGTGAACTGTTTAACAGCAAAACAATATTAACAAGGCATTACAAATGATAGTAACACTCCTATTTGTTCTTGATAGACCCTGGGTAAGAAAACGCGAAGCAAAATGTTGCTTAAATTGGGCTGGCTACCATTTAGAAAACTTCGAATGGTTTTTATAGTGGGCTCTAAATTTAACCTACACATCATCAATGTCTAATTGGTAAGGCCACAATTATATAGAATATTTGCAACACATTCTTGAAACTAAGGTTCATCATGTTAGAATGAGATCGATGGCAGACGGCTTTTTAAGCTTATTAATCCAAGAAACCATTTAAGATTCCTTAATCTACTAAGCTAGGTAGAAATGGTTTAAAAAGGCTTTAGTGCATTATGCATTTGATTTTTAATGCCATCCCAGTTATTATAATTTTATAACTGTAAATATTTAGACCTTTTTACATTAACTTTTTCCCCATAATTTATTTAATATAGATAATACTGAATTATATGAATTTTTCAAAAATAGGGTTCTGACATTGCAGAGTATGTTAATTTATCTGATCATGAGATATATATTCCTAAAAATTATTGGATTATCTGGAAAATAATGCAGGATTAAGGTTTTAAAAAGAAAAATAAATTATTTATATCTGTTTGTATTAATCAAAGTAGTTTCCATTACTTTAATTAATTTCTGCCAAAGGATTGCAGCCATTTTCATACCCTCTAAATAGAATTTGGAATATTTATAATTTCAGAAAACCAATTTTATAAGCTATATGATCAGTATTTTTTTTCATTTGTAAAAAGTTGTTATAGGATAAAAAAAAAAAAAAAAAAAAAAATGTCATCTAATCCATTGGCGAAGGGTCGGGAGAGTTTTGTAGGTGTGACAGAGTCTTAGTCAAGCTCTGACAATTTCAGTGATGTGCTACACATGAGAAATGTGGCCTAGTGTTGGCAGATATATAATAAGCCCCTTCAAACTGACCAATATGGCTTCCTTATTGCCAATTTCTGACGCATCACTTCAATTTGGTTGCAATACAATTCAGCATTGATGGTTTCTTCTGGTTCTAGTAGCTCTAGTGTATTAAACCAAATGAAGTCCACCAGTCAGTAACCATCATATTTTTTTGAAGAGTTAGGGGCTTTGAAAAATGCTTCTCCTTCGTCAGCTAATGTAAACATCTGTTACCATGCAAGATCTACTTTTCATCACAAATAACAATTGTGGACAGAAATGGATCTTAGTTGTTTGTGCTTAAAAGTAAGGGACAAATTTCATTGGGGACAAACACTGATTTTTGGGGCACTTTTAATGAGTGAGGTACCTAACTTTCGAGCTTTTTTACCTTTCTAATTGTCTTGTGGGGGTTGTCAACAGTCAATTTGCTTACATTGAGCTTCCCTGAAAGTTCTCGAACAGTTTTTTTAAGATTTTCTCCCACCAAAGTTTGTATAACATCATCATCAAAGGAAGAAGTCCTTCCTTGACCTTCTTTCCCTTCCAGTCCTAAGTTGCACTCTCAAATTATTTTGGACCACTGTTAAACGAAGCACTCACAAGAGAAGTATTTAATAAAAGTCCTACATAATTTTCCAGAAAACCCAATAATACTATAAAAAAGAACTTGGAATGTATTTACATTGTAAAATACAAAATTTGGAAAAGTTATTGGAGTTTAAAGTTTAACAAATTTTATTTAGACCACTTATAAATTGATATAGTTTAACCGAATGAATTTTATTAATTAAAAACTGTAAGTTATTAGTAATTACTTTATATCTATAGTTTCCTCCCTCCATAATATTTTATAAATAAATCCTTCAAAATAATTTTATATAATTTTTAATATCGTATTATGCATGACCTCAGTGGTTCTCAATAAGTGGTCCCCAGATGATTTCTAGGTTTCATTGAAGAATTATTTCAAATTACCTAATTAAAAATATTTGTGAAACCTAAGCTTGTAATAAAAATCATACATGCTTTACACAGATACATTTAACATTTCCATTTCACATATTGCTGCGTTCATAGAATACCTCATAATTGATTTATAAGTATTTGAATAGGTAAAATATCTATCTTAAATTCTAAATTTTAGAAATCCACTGAATACTTAGTATGTTTTGCAGATTGAAGTAAACTTTTAGAGCCTGGGTCATTTGTATTTTTATTTCTCCTACTTGGCCATATCCGAGATGTAGGTTAAAGGATATCATACAAACCCATATCCCATGTATATACATACTGTATATACCCACAATTTTGGGATTTAGAGGGTCCTCACCATGATACTGATTAGATGAAGGGGTCCACGAAACTTTTTGTTGGAAACCATTGAATTACCTTATTCTTGATAATAATCATAATATATACCTCTCTAGAAGATTTAATACGATTACATCCTTTCTTTATTTAATTAAATAATTGAATGCAAATACTGTATTTTAATTAATATCGTTGTTACATCTTGTTTATAAAGCTTTTTTATGCTCTTGTAACTGATATCAAAGTTATAATAAAACTGAAATATCATTCTTGCCCTTGACTGTTTTGTATGAATTTATTTTATAAAATCTCAATATCTTAAGGGGATATTATTTCTAACCTATTTAGCCATAAATGCTATCTGTTTTTCACAGATGTATTTCGTTTTTAGGTGTTTAATAATTGTTTTAGTTTTACTTACTAATAGTTTTTATATACCTCTTTTATAAATTGACATAAAAAAGTTATAGGTCACAAAACTTTTATTCTTCAGACGATATAAGATGTATATATTTTAATATTAAAAATTAGACTAAGATATATCTAATTAATAATTTTTTGTGAAAAAAAAAGGTTTCATATTAATAGTGAGTTATAATTTTGGTAATTATCACCATTATTTGATCGAATCTTGCGTAATACTTAATTTGGCTGGTTTGTTTATTAGTTTATCTCTTCAAATGTTCAGTTTATTTAGATAATCAGTTTTAGGATAAATCCCATGCATGTATTTTATTTTGCTTGCTTCTTATATTTAATTTTCAATAGCATTTTTTTAGGATGTAAATATTTCATTTATGTTTTAGAATCTGTAGTAAATTTTTATTATTGTTAAACTATTGTATCTAGATTTAATCCAATTTCGATTATCAGCTTTCAGTTTTACCACAAATTTTTCCCTCCAATGATTCAATCTAAATAATTTTTTCTCATAAATATAATTCCATTACTGACATAAAGAATAATGAAAATAAAAACGTAACGCGTTCCCTAAAGTTAACTACTTATCTATTAAAATATCTCTTCATTTTTCATGAGGATAAAGGAATAGCTACTTTAAAAAAAAAAAGTTGCAACCTCGTCCAGAAAACCAAATTTTCTGTCTATGATATGTATTAGCTCATTAAGTGTTTTTGAGGTAGCTAGCGGCCTTTTTTTCACTTAAAACAGGCCATTAAAAATTTAATGTGCTTACGTTGCATTACACTACTACATGTGGCTGTGCTAAGATAAAAAACAATCTCGACTGGTTATTATAAACCATATGTTATCTTTGAAAGGCTAATAGTGATTTCATCTTGTTTCGTACCTTTTCTCTAAACTGAATGCTACATTGCATGTTGCATATACTTTGTTTTTGAAATTTAATTATGAATCTGCATGTTTTTTTTTTGGATGTTTTTATATTATGCTATCATGGATTTATTCCTGGAGCATGAAATTTATTAGCTTATCCAATTCAGGCTTATGAATTTAACATTTTCTTTAAACCAAATGAATAAAACCTTATATTAACAAAATGTTTTAATCATATTATGATCTCTTAGTTATAGACTTTTAAGGTAGGTAATAAGTTACATAAGTTACTTCTTTTTTTTTTATAATTTGCTATTGTTTTTATTTAAGTGTTCTGCCTTCTATTAAAATCTTGATCTAATGTGATAAATTTCTTCACATTTTTATATTCTTATATTTTATTTTAGTAAAACATAACTTCTTTTTAATGGCTACTCTACTTGAACTTCTATATTACTTTTTTTTATTATCTTTTTTTTTTTTTTTTTGTCTTTTCTATACATTTATCTTATCAAATATATTTCACTTTCAATAGTAGGTTTTAATACACATTTAAATAATTTAATCACAATAAATGACGGAATTAATTTAAGTATTAGTTTTTGGGGTGCTGCCAATGGGTAGTATCCCTACATAAGAATTATGTCAACTTATCTTGTATCACATTTACTAAATGTATTTTACTATACAGTTGTAAATACCAATAAATATATTTTTTTTTTAAAAAGTATTAGTTTTTATCATAAGTTGTTATAAATTTTGGTTATATGTTTTATTAAATTAATCAAATTATAGTTTTTGTTTTTTTTTATAAAACAATACAGTTTCATCTTCTATGAAGATTTTTTTCCCCTTTTCAGAGTAGACATTTCTATCATATCATGTTTCTTGTCAGTTGTTGCAGGTAAAGTTACCGAGCACCTAATTATATGATCAGTTACAATTTTTTTTAAATTTCTTTTATCTATGATGACCCATATTCTTCTTGGTATCTAATTTTTAGATGGTCTAGCAAATATCGGACTAATAAGCCCCATTGGGTTTTCAGGGTGAAATAAAATATCTGAATTTTAGACAAAGAATTTATTTCAGTCTGCTATGTATTGACCATTTTTTTGAGTCGCCTGTTTCCATATTTCTACTGACTGCATAGTAGTACATCAGTAATTTGAACTGAACTAAGTGTTTTTTTAAGTCCTGTTTATTTTGGAATTGATATCGATTCATGGAGTTCTACTGAAACCAGAACAAATGATAGTAACTTGGGGTAAGATCTGGTTTCAATTATTAAGGTTCTATCCAAAGCTTAATAATTTATTGAAAGTTACCTATGAGGTGTGAGCTAAGCAGTCATGGTGGAAAACACCCTTTCGATTTGTTAGTTCAGGATATTTTTTCAAATTTATGATGCAGTTTTGTTGACTATGAGCAGTATAGTGTGAAATTAGTATTATTATTTTTTTTTTTTTCTCTCGTGAGTAAATAGAATTTTTGAAAATTGCATTTGGTTTAAACATTAGTTGATTCAAAATTAAGTTAATTGATAACATGCAGGTTTTGCTAAAGCTTTAACCATAATACCTTTTTTTTTTTTTAATTGATTAATCTCAATGTTTTTTTATCAATGAATAAATCATTCTTTAGCGCCAAAATAAATATTTGAATCTCACATTGTTTTATTTTAATAATAGATCTATAGATTAATAATTTTACATTCTATATCTTACTAATAAGTATTCCTACTGGTTTTAATCAAAATCGGTTCAGTAGTTTTAAATTTAAAAAATGTTACAGATATATATATTTTAAATAGATTTTTATTTTTATATTTTTAAGGCTTTGATACAAATGCGCTCTAACATCATATTGTTCCTTAATCTTCAAAAATGATGCATCATATTGTAGATTCGGGATAAATCAACCCATTAGTCTTGGAGAACATATGCATATGACAGGCAGAAATGACCTGAGTGTTCATGGGAAAGGGATACAAAGATAGCATGTTTTTTTTAATTCTTTCATTTTTAAGACTGGACCATTACTTTGTCTCATAAAGGCTTGGTTGGAACCCATTTCAAATCTTAATCCCTTATGGAAATTCTCAATGGTGCTCTGAAACTAAATTTGCATTTGTTCTAATGAAAATTTAGCATTTTTATAACATGAAAAATGAATAAGCATTGGTAGAAAATTTCATCACTATTCCCCAAATCATTGTTTAATATAAAAAAGTGTATGTTAAGGTGCCTAATAAAGTACAAGCCATTTCATGAAGTTTTCTTTTTTAAATCTATTCTTCCTTCTTTAAAGGTTTGTTTTTAAGTAAGGTTTTTTTCTTTTTCATTTTCAATTCTCTTTCCTTTCTGAATCCTTTCTACTTTTTTTTTTTTTTTTTTTTTTTAATTTAGTTGCCTATAATGACTCTCTAATTGCTTGTACTTTCATTTTCATTTATCAATTTAACATCACTCCTATATTTTCATTTATTTTATTTAACGACTAAGGTTTTATTTTATCTCTGTAGGAGTCTTTTGCAGTACATAGATGAGGAACTCATACAAAGGTATATAGTATTGTATATATTGAGTAATATCTGCATATTTTTAAGATTACGATTTCCTTTAATTATATTTATAAAATCTTTTTTTATCTTAGTACTTGAAGAATGAATTGTGTGTTTGATTAGTGTGTTATTATCATGCAGATAATAAATTAAAAGTTGTTTAAACAGTTTTCTCTTTATTTTGGTATTTACTTTCATACTAACTTTGCAAGAACATTGATCAAATAATTAAAATAGGCTATTAATTCATACCAACATTTCTTTTCTTCACAAATATTATTTATTAATGGTTTTTTTTATAAAATATTATTATATTTGCAATTGATGTTGTAACATACAATATACAAGTGTTTGTGTGTTATCTACTAATAGTTTAGTCATATTCTAATACAAAGGAAAAGTTTATTGGGGATAATCTAAGAAAAAAAAACAGACTTATCAGTTTATTTACTTATTAGTATATTTTTTTTTCCTCTGATCACACCACCCTTCTCCTGCAGGAAATCAAAGAACAGTATATTCTCCAACTTTTTTATCTTAATTTGAAAAGTTATATCTTCAGTGATGAGTTCTCTAATTCAGAAAATATTTAATCTAATTGTTTGTTTGTTTTTTTGGAAAAACTTTGATCTTTAATGTGATGAAGATTTAATATTCAGCTATTAGGTTTAAATACTTGATACAAATTTGAGCTCTAAATAATATACACTATATTATAGTATTATAATACCATACCCGAAGCTTTGATATTATTAAAACTAAAGTAAAAAGTGATAATGAGATTAAATAAAATTCAAGACTAAATGATTGCTTATATTCTCATGTTTAATGAAGAATTTTTATTATTGTTCTGTTGAACTCTATGGGAATGTTACCCTCTTCACCTCCCAGATATGTATTTTATTTTATTTTTTATTTTCTGATATCATAACTAAAGAAATTTTTGTTTATCCCTCTATCCTCACAGAAATATGGATCCATGAAAACAGTGATGGTTCAGTTCCCTTTGTTAACTTTATTCTCTGAATTTATTGTGTTTTAACTAGAGTTTGCATCTGTTTGATATATTAGAAATTATTCCTCTTTAATTTTTTTTTTTAAATGACCTTATTGCATTTAACAATTTTATTTTGTAAATGCATGTAGTTACACTGTGTTCTGTTTTTGCTGAGTTTTAATTGTTTATTATATTTATTTAGCAGTTGTTTCCCTCGACCATTGATGGATCTTTAGTTACTAAACATTTAAAGTGCTGGTACAATATTTGCTGTTGATTTTCTTAATAGCTTGTTTCAAATTTATGTATTCTGAAGTAAATTTGATTCCATGCCTATTATTGAATCCAAGTGTAGTTTGGTTGTTTTAATATTTTAGTATTGTGACTAAGTTTTATAATCCCCTTCTTTATCAATCTCACTAATTATTTTTGTAGAAAATCATTAAAAAAATATACTTCAGCTGAGCTGGTTACTTGCAGGCAGCATAATTGCTTAGACTGTGTATTCTCTTAAACTTTATTATTGTTTAGAAAAACTGCAAAATAAATGTCTTGCTTGTTTGTTAAATTAATTTTTATAGTTAGTTGTGTTATATGGAATTTCAGTGAAAACACTTTACTCAAGTTCTGTTTATTTTTCACTCAGTCGATGTTTAAATAACTGCATGTCTATAACATTTAATTTATTTCATTACTTTTTTAAACTTATTTTTTGAACTATTGGAGTTTAGAAAATCTACTTGTCAGATAAGATTCTTTTGACTTAGTAAATACGCATATATTTTTTTGTTAATTAAAAGGAAAAAAAAGCTATAATTCCTAACATTGGAAAAGATAAACTATAATTCCTAACAGGAACAAAAACGGGAAGATTTATGACAATGTTCAGTATATAACATTTTTTTACAATATTTGTATTTATTTTTATGGCGTATTTCCATGTTGGATTTTTTATCTTCTCTATTAAGATATATCTTATCCCATTATCTCCCGACCTAAAGAGTTGATAGAAACACATTTATAAGAAAACTTATGTGCAGCCTGAATTTTTCGCATTACTTAATTGTTGTTATCAAATTGGCTGCCACGTGTGTAATTATATTTTAACATAAAATTGATAGCTGGATAAGTTATTAAATGGCTCCGGTCATTGGAAGCCACTGCAATAAGAAAAAGGTGAGCTGACTTTTTGGCCTTTAAATTATTGAGTGAAGGCCTAAAACATCAGCAAACTTTCGAACAAGGTTTTTTATTTGTTGGCTATGCCCCCTTACCAAATTCTGCTATATCAACTATACATACCTCATTATAAAATGTTTATAATTTATCATTAAATCATTCTGATACTCTTCCAGAATTTCTGTCCCAAACCAAACACTGTAGTGTTCTTCAGATTTATTATTTTTGTATAACAAAAACTAAAGTGGATAAAACAGCTCAACATAAAATGAGTTCTATCATTATGTTAGCAGTGTCAAAATTTTAAATGCTTTTTCTGCTCATCAGAGGAACGAAAATGTCATCTATACATCCAATGTATTGGGATGACATCTCCATTTGTCAACACTAAAATTATAGAATTAAATGATCTTCAGAGAAAAACTGTGACTCATTTTATTTCAACTTTCTGACAAAATATGTTCAAATTTTGTTGTGTTCTTATTTATATTCTAATAGAATAAATACTGGAAATTATATCACTCAGATTGATTGTGTGTGCTAGAGAGCTAATTATGTGATTTCATTGTAAAACGAGTTTTCATAAGAATTCATATCAGATAGACTTTAGTTTTTAGCTTAACTAGTTAATCATAGTAGGAGGCTTTGGAAAAATAAATTTCATAATTTTTCTATGTTAAATATACTTTTCAGTCTTATTACATTTTTTTACTGTGACCTATACTTTTTTACTGTTTTCATAAACAATATCATTAAGTTATTTTGCTTTATTTGTACTTTGACTTTTAAAATAAACAGCTTTTATTTGCTTTCAGCATTTTTATGACTCACTGTAATAGATATTAAAATTAGAAGAGGTCAGTTTTAAAGGTATATGAAATAATATTGTACTATTAATCCGGTAATTTGAACACCTAACTTACAGGTTGTTAGATCTTCATAAGTTTTCTTATCAATTAATTTATTTACCAGTCTTTTACATTTACAAGGGTTTTTTTTATGCTGTAATTATATTTAATAATTTAGATATACATTATTTGTTAATTTACCAGCAGGTTAAAATTTCTCCAATCAAAATACGCCCTCTCAGTAAAATTTTTATTTTTTAATGATTTTTATTTTTTGAATAATATTATTAGCAACTTCAAAAAAATCTTTAGATTCATATTCAAGATCACACTTTTATAGTATGTGTAAATTATTCATCTATTAGTATTGATTTGCATTTTTTATTCTAACAGGATACGTGGAATAAACAGGTTAGTGTTTAATAAGCTTCCTCTCTAAGTGTGAGATGATGGTAACTGTCACATGTGTTTAAACTTATTTCAAAGAGTCATCCATCCTATTAAACTGTTAACACTTTCACTGTAGTACCTAAATATTTGCTATGGCAATTTTCCATAATTTTATTTGAATTGTAATCAATTCAACTGGTAAACAGAAATGGTAGAAAATATTTAACCCTGCGGAAAGTTTTGAAGTTCTGAAATATTGCTCAATTATGTGTTTTTGGGTGTTAGTTACGAATTTCAGCTATTCAAACAATTTGTCCTGAAAATTCGCTTTTTTTTTCTAAATTAACAGGGTTTTAGTTGCTTAATTATATAGTGTATTTTTTTTTTTTTTTCATCACATAAGAACAGTCACTGTTAGTCTGGTAAAGTCTTGAAAGGAACCTTGATGTAGTTTATGAGAAGTTCTTAAAATATAATTAAATTGCAAATTATAAATTTCAACTTTGCGGCTATCTGACCACATTGTTTTCAGAAGTGGCAAACAATTTATTTTTTTTATTACATAAAATCATGTATTATTTTAATAAATGATGGTAATCAGTTTATACTTGATGAAATAGCCATACTTGATTCCTAAATAACCTTTAATACGTTACAAGGAAATGACGTTTTCAAAATATTTTGCAACATTTTGAGATAACTAGCATTTATTAACTTATTCCTGAACTTTTTTGGAAGTCAAGTCTCAGTTTTTTTATGTCCTAGCTACAGTGAAGGTGTTACAATTTTATTTTTTAGTTCTATAAGGTTCCTTTGTTTTCTTTTTTACTTCTATGAAATATTTCAAATTTTTATCTCAGAAATTTAGGGGTGCAGAAAAAAAATTTTGGGAAAGTAATTTTTTATGAGCACCATCTACTGTGCTCCGGGTCCTGGGTTTGAATCCCAGCTGTGGCAGAATATTATTTATTCTGTTAATTCAGGGAGAGGAGAGGAGGGAGGGGGCGACCCTAGGATATGGAGACCCTCCTGGGGCAGACCTGGCCTCTAAAAAGTGGGTACCCAAAAATTGGGGGGGGGGGAAACCTGGTGGCTGAGCATGATCAAGGCCTTATCACTGAATTGCAGGGTTGTTGGCCTAGAAACAGTATGAATCTCTATATGTACTGAGCCCTAGGACCCTTCATTGGTTGTAGTGGAACAGGTTTTTTTTTTTTTTTTTTTTTTTAATGTAATTAGTTTTAAATTTAAATTTTTATTAGATTCATTGATGTGATGTTGTTATAAACTAATGAATGAAACAAAACTCTTAAATTGTTATCTGTCTGTTAGGTTTTTGTCTCATCACCATTAGAGCGCTAAAAATATTTTATAGAGTGCTATCCTAAAACATTTTGACTAAACTTTTTATTTTTATTTAGAGCCATAAAGATTGTTTTTAGATACTTTGAACTGTTATGCACAATATAGAGACAAAATAGTGGACCTACTAAAACAATTTTAGTAATGAAAAAAGTTAAAGCCCCAAAATTAAGTTATTATATAGTTTTAACTTTCCTAAGCCTGCTCTAGCTGGTAAAATAAAACATGAACTTAAGTTTTCTGTATTTATATCCTCTCCAGTTAATAAATAAAACAGATTTAAATTATGAGATATTTTTAAGTTTTTAAGTAAAAGAAACAAATACAAAAAAAAAAGCTGCACCTGTTCTTTTTAGGTACACTAGTATGACAAATTTTTGTCTATAATTTATGATAAACAAAACTGAAATTTATATTGTAACAAAAATGTCTGACCTAATGTTCATTATAATATTACATGGATTAAACATTGCAATCAATTTTGATTCTTGTGATTTTAAGTTGTAGGATAGGATGACATTAGTCTTACAATTTTTGTTTATTTATACTTCTTTTGTATCGATTGAAATTGATTCTTGTGTATGGAAAATTAAATATTACTGTTTTTAAAGATTACTTAACAGCACAATTTGTGATTGACGAGAGATCAATATAAAAATTTTATTTAATAGCGTTTATTGGATTTTTCAAGCAAGAAATTTATTTTCTAATAACTTCTGTGGAATGTTTTTTTTTTTCATGGAATTATAAAAAACATAGATTTAAGAAAGTGCAATAGTTAATGATTTTTTTTTTCTTAATTTATTTGTTGTTGAGAATTTTCTTTACTATATACTTTTATATATTTTTATTTTCAACAACCAAATACATTATTTTTTACTAACATGATTTTGATAATCTACACCTAATGTATATGTATGTTTACTGAAAGTTTCTATTCAAAGGATAGAATATCACTTTGAAGAGGTATATGAATGCCTGAAGCTCAGCTAGAAGCCCAGCTCCCCTCCACCCTTGTAAAGATCTTTTGAATGCCCCTATGTGAATGAACCATTTAATCAGTTCTTCTTCCTCTATACCATTTGTTACTGCCAGCATAGCTGTCCTTTTTTTTTATTGAATGAGGGAATGTATTCATTTTTACAAAGTTACCAAAAATACAAATTTGTTTATTAATAATTTTTTTTTTCATTTCATAATAATCAGATTTTTTTCATTAGTCTTAGTTTGAATATTTATAATTTATGTTCTCAACCTGGATAAAAAGTTTTGATTGCAGATTTGAGTTGCGATATTTTTTTGTTTATTGTAAAGAAATACGTTTAGACTGAAAGAAAAATTGAATTATTTTATTAGGGGAAACGAAGGGCTGTCGCTGTATGACACATCGATGAAGTACAGTCAACAGTAAGTATTTGTGAATATTATTTAGAAATTTCCTTGGACATATTAACGTATTAACTTTTCTGGCATCTTCAGCAATCTTCAGCTGCTTTCCCTCTCTCTTTCGCTTTAATTTTTAAATGCTTGATTTTATATTATCTTAACTATTTATTTTATTTTTTGTAATTTAATTTTATAAATTAGATTTTATTTAGATTTATTTTTCTGCTTTTAGCATTGACCAGTATATTTTTTACAGTACAGTATTTTTATCAATCTCTTTTAATATAAATTGATAATGCAAACATTCGTAGTTAATTCTATTTATTAGCTTTTCTTTATGTTATTTATTACTCTTTTCAACTATGGATTATCTGTTTTATTTGATTTTGATTATTCAGTATTATTTGCTTGAATTTATTTTCTTTGTGGGAAAAAAATATTTTGTGTGATTGAATAAGTAGTTTTTTTTTTTTTCTATTTTACAATTAGATTTTTTAGAACCTTTATGATTCAAGTGCAGTAACTTTTTCTTTTTAATATGATTGATACGTTTTAATTATCAAGTAGATATATTTTTTTCTACTTACAAGTTAGCCAATCTCACATGTGAATTATGTCTTAAAATTAATTTCTCTGTTTGTTCAAATATATGGTCATTTCATATGAAAATATCTGTTATTATTTTAGAAATACTAAATGGGATTAGTCAATATCTTTTTTCTTTTATAAGATTTACTCTATTATTCTAATTGATTCTACACTGTTTATAATGCCATCGAATATGACCATTCAAAGACGTGATTTTCAAATAATTTATTTTTATGAATTTAAACTTGGACATTCAGCAGCCCAAGCTGCAAGAATTATAACGGTGTCATTAGGGTAAGGGTGTTGTAACAGATGGACCATTGTGCAAGTGGTTTGAAATACTTCTTGCTGGTAACATAGGTTTGAATAGTCGGCTTCAACTTAGGCTTACTGTAGAATAAAACCCTTACCAAACCGTTTAAGTGCTTATAGCACGACTGAATCCAAGTTTATCAACAGTTTCTTGACTCTTAAACATTGGTAAAGTTAAAAAGGTAGATCTGTCTAGTTCTCGTGGTGGCTACTGGAGTGTTATGAGAAATGCATTTCACTTTTTACTGAGCAAACAAAGAGCCTTTTCTTGAAAGGATATTAATGTGTGATGAAAAGTGGATTGCATATTACAACAGGCATCGGCCAGGTCAGTAATTCAATATTGACAAAAGACTTGAGTTACATAGCCATAACCTAATTTTCATTCGAACAAATTATTCGTTTTGTGTGGAGGTATAATAATGTTTAATGTGGTATATGGAATAATAATGTTCCTTGACAAACAGTGAATTAAATTAAACAATCAGTGTTAGAAAGTCCTTCCTTACCCACCTTATTAGCCAGGCTTATATCCCACAGATTTCCATTTTTCAGAAATTTGGACAGCTTCTTTAAAGATAATGTTTTTCAAAATGATTCTCAGGCCAAAAAGTGCATTTTCTGAATTTATTTCATCACGAAACCCTGGATTTTTCAGTTCTGAAATTGAAAAGTTGATGGCACTTTGGACAAAAATAAAAAATTAGGATAAATATTTTAAATTTAAAATGTTTTGATTTCATAAATTTTTTTAAATATAACTTTTCCTGTGAAAACGGACATTTTATATGAAAAGACCTATATTATAGTTATATTAGAAACTTAAAATTAAAGATCATTTATTTCAAAATTGAGACATTCTTCATGTTTGACTTTGCCCTATCGACCTAATTACTCCTGCCATTATTCGCTGCTTTAAAGTCTTCTCATTCATTTTCCTGATTCTCAACCTCTCCAAATATGACGTCAATAAATCACAAATTAAATGAAGGTTATAGACAGAGCTATTTTGTCCATGTGTTAATCTTAATTTATACTTATTCAGATAATTTAATTAGTTATGGTAAATAGATCTTTTGAATTCTCAATTTTTCGTTGTCAATTGATATATACTCAAAACAGCTTTATGATTTTTTTTAAATAGTAATATTGTCTAAATAGTTTTATTATTTTTATGTTTCTCATTTAGTAACATTTTTAATCATATTTTCAAATGGACTTATAATACAATATTTATTATATATTTGAAACTGAAACAGAAGTTTGCTTTTCTGATTTCTATTCTCTACTTATAGTTTCATGCTATGTTTTATTAAGAATATGGTAATGCCCTTTCGTTGAACCTTTTCTCTTGGCGGAATAATGTTGAGTTTCCTTTTAGTTATGTAGTTTTGGTTCCATAATTTTATTAACTTATCATATAAGTTATAACATGCTGTAGAATTTATTTAAGAAATTTAATAATCTTATTGTTTAATTAAAATCAATTTTAATCATAGTAAAATAATGTAATATAATGGCATTTTTATTCTTGACTTGAATGACTTTATGAATTGTGAATCAGCCTGTTGGCATATGGTTTCTAGAATTTTTTTTTTTTTCCAATTGTTACATTTTGTATATTATTTAATATTGACTAAAGTATATGTTATAATGATTGTTAATAATTTATTAATTTTATATTTTATTTCTTTTTTATGGTCAATTTTAATTACTTTTAAGCATGCTCTCTAGTAGTGCTTATTTTCTATTGTATGTATTTTTTTTTTTTTTTTAATATTTCTATTTTTATAAGTTATATTTGGTGTATAATTTTTTTTTTTTTTTTTTTTTTTTTTTTTTTTTTTTTTTTTAATGTTTGAATCATTTCTGATTTGTTGCAACTTGAAGCAAAGTTATGATGAACATAAAAACAAATTATCAGTGTTTCGTAAACCATAAGTACAAAACATGAAGATATTTTGAAATAAAGTGGAAAATACAAGGTTTTGCTATTGCTATCAAGTATACTATTGATATGTAGATATCTGATTAAAGCATTGATATAGGATAAGGCAAATGTATTAAATAATTTAATTATAATGATGTATTCATTTTTAATTCTTTTGTTGCTTACATTCTAGCTTTGAAATGAAAGATACTGCTAGTTATTTATATTAGTTTAAATTAGAATGCTGTAAATTTAAAAATAACATATTCATGTTTTTTATTAGATTTACAAAAAAAAAAAAATGTTTTCCTCAATATTAATTTGAATATAATAATTGTTTATGTAACCATTAATTTATTTGTGTATTTTAATTTAATTTTGTTGTTTTCAGGGCAACCTTACCCATTTGTGATAATGAAACTACTAGCCACCTTTCAGATGTTCATCATGGACACAGCTACTTCACAAATCTTGCTGGTATGTTACTTTATTTTATTCATATTCAATAAAAAATATATTTCCGACTAACACTATTAAATTGCCAAAATTTCTGAATTCTGTCAGAGAAAAAAAAAAGTCAATCAAAGAGGAATGATTGAGGCATAAGGAACTGCCTTTAAAGAGAAGATGTTAGTTAAGACTTAAATTTTCGATCTGATTTATCATACTTTCTGATACTTTCTTCCTTTTTCAATATTTTTTATTCTACCACTACCCTACCTAACTTAAGACCAATCATCAATCCCACTGCAAAATCACAATTATGCAAATTACTAATTTTAAGACTTGAGGTTTGAAGTTTCCTTAACTTTAAACCAAATAAATCTAAATTGCACTATTTCAATCACATGAGTAATCTATTGAGTTTTTGTGTTTTGTTTTATAGTTTCTCTTTAGTAGGCTTGGTACGAAAATAAATTTAATTTGATTTTATTAATATCATTTTTTTCTAGGCCCTGATGGCTCGGGTAGAAGGCATAGCTCTATGGACGAGATCTTGAGCCTCACTGATACTTTAACTCTCAACGGTTCCCGGCAAAGGTCTCTGAGTGATAGTGGCCCAAATGAAAAGGATGATGATTTGCCACCAAATGGTGAATATTATTAATAGTACTACATAGCTTGTCTAATATTTCTTTGCCATAAAGTTGAATTTAATTTAGTTTAAGTATTAAAAAACCTTTGTATTATATTGAAAAACCTTATAGAGCTGTTTTTTTTTCACAAAAAAAGTTGCTTTGTTAAAAACATGAAAAAATCAATGTTTCAACATCTACCTTGATGCTACAAATGTTATTTTACCATTTTTCTTGGACCTTTGTAAAATAAAAATCTGAACAATTTACCGGGCACCATTTCACTAATTCAGGCATAATCTCCAATCATATTATTCAAATATTAGCCATTCAAATTTGTTTTTAAAGTAAATAACAAATGCTTACTTAGATCATCAAAGAGATTATAGCACATCTCGTGTTACCAAGCCAATCATGAACAGGAAAGATTACAATTGAAACAGTTTACCTGAAATATTTCTGATAAAGAAAACCGTTAATTATCAAACTAATGCTGTTTTGTTTTTTTCTAGGATTTGGTATAAATATTGTTAAATCACTGAAGTTTTTCCTCCAACATATTAATGGTTATGATGGGAACATGTAAAATTTTCAATTTCATCCAATTTGTAACCAATTGGCAGACATTCCAGTGGTATAGGCATAAATTTATCTGATAGGTTCTCGGATTCCACATTTACAACCTCAAATTTTCCCATTCCCTAAAAAAAACATTTGTGGCAATTGATTTTTTTTTCTTTGTTTATTAGAAAGGTTCAATAATAAAAGAGCATATCAAGTCATTGAATGATATTAATTTCTTATCCCTACAAGACATCCAATTAGATTCTGACCAACTCAATATATCATTGAATGTATTGATGTTATGTGCTTTCTCTAGTTGATGGATCTTTTTTTACCTGTTGATGTGAGACGTATTTGGTCTTCATACATTTGTTTGTTATCTTTCTTGAATTGGCTAGACTATGAGTGATTAATTAGTTTACTTAATATTTTAGATACTTAATGTTTTGTTTTAGAATCTTATGATTCAATCGTAGTTAAATTAATTTATATATTTCTTTAAGTCAAGTAATAATCTTAATTTTTCTGTTATCCTCATATTTTTTATTTGCATCAAAAGATATTTTTTCCTTCATTTAATATATGATTCATTCTAGAATCAAACATTCTGGCAGACTTGTCTGTGTGCTTTCAAAGGTTTCAAGTTGTTAAATTTTTCATTACCGAACCACATTCGTCTCTTGCTTACTGCAAAGCGGAAAGCAAGAGCGAAGTGGCATAGAACAAGATATCCTTCCGATAAACAGCACTACAATAAACTGACTAACGCACTAAAAACCGAATTAAAACAATTCAAAATTCAAAACCTGCAGATCTTTACTGGAAACCTGAATACCTCTGACAGATCATTATGGACAACCACTGCAAAGTTACTAAAATTCAAAACCTTCAATCATCCTATTTTAACTGAATCCCAGACATGGACAAGATCCGACGAAGAAAAATCCCAGGTGTTCGCAAAACACCTTTCCAAAATGTTTAATCCGCATCCTGATATCCAAAACCCAATCCATAACGAACATGTCGAAGCAGAACTAACCGTTCCTCTCCAAATGTCTCTTCCTCCTAAAGCATTCCACCCATCAGAAATTATCAGCATCATTCAAAAATTACCGTCCAAAAAAGCACCTGGTCACGACCTCATCACTTCCCGTATCCTAAAACAGCTCCCTAGAAAAGCCATACTCCTTCTTACCTATGTATACAATGCCACACTCCGTTCCACCTACTTTCCCGTTACATGGAAACTGTCCATTATCAAAATGATACCAAAACCCAAAAAGCCTCTAGAAAACCCATCTTCCTACCGTCCTATCTCTCTTTTGCCCATTATGGGCAAAATTCTAGAAAAACTCCTCCTAAAACGTTTATATCCAATCCTAGATCTCAACCACGTGATTCCTGACCACCAGTTTGGATTTCGGGCATCCCATTCTACTATACAACAGTGTCACCGTGTGGTGGATGTCATTTCTTCCACATTGGAGCGCGGAATGTATTGCACTGGAGCCTTTCTTGATGTTGAACAGGCTTTTGATCGAGTTTGGCACCCAGGACTGCTATATAAACTCCGGAAATTCCTCTCTCCTACATACTTCCTAATTATTCATTCTTACCTCTCAGATAGAACTTTCAAAGTCAACCATAACCTTTCATACTCATCCATATTTTCTCAGTCCGCAGGTGTACCTCAGGGTAGCATCTTAGGCCCAATCCTTTATTCCGTTTATACAGCTGACATTCCTATTCATCCTAGCACTGTTCTCACTACTTACGCTGATGACACATGTGTGTTATCCGTAAGTAGTGACCCAACGGTTGCATCAAAATTCCTACAGTCTCACATCCAATCCATTGAAGAATGGTGTCATAATTGGAGAATTAAAATCAATCCAAATAAATCCCATCAAATTACCTTTACCCTTCGCCGCAAGCCTATGAATACCTGTCCTACTGTATCCTTTGGCAACATTCCATTAATCCCCGTTGAACAGATCCGCTACCTTGGACTCCATCTAGACAAGCGCATTACTTGGAATCCTCACACTAGACTGAAACGACAAGAAACTGCCTGCAGATACCGCTTACTACAACACTTACTAGACAAACGTTCAAAACTCTCTATTCACTACAAAAGACTCATTTACATCACGATTATCCGACCTATTTGGACCTATGGCATTGAGCTATGGGGGTCCACTAAACTATCAAACTCCTCCCGCATCCAATCCTTGCAATCCAAAATCCTACGAAAAATCCTCAATGCTCCTTACTTTGTAACTAATAAACTCATCCATAGAGACCTAAATATCCCACTGGTTGCAGACTTGGCCCGCGATAGATACACCTCCTTTAATTCCAAACTACCTGCCCACTCAAACCCGCTTGTCCGTAACCTCTCATCTACATCTATTCCCGGTAATCCTCCGAGGCGCCTGAAAAGACGGTGGCCTCGAGACCTGCTCATGAAATAAACTTTGAAGTACTACCACTGGGTAGATTCTTTACATGTCTATTCATGCCTGTTATTGTAATTCAGCCATTTTACTTATTGTATTTGTATATACAGTTGTAAAAAACAATAAAATATATTATAAAAAAAAAAAAAAAAAAATTTTCATGTATTCACTTATTTTAATTAAATTGTTGCTAATTTTCTTGAACAGCTATTTGAATTGTTACCTGTCCTATCCTTCATAAAGTAATCTTGGTAAGTGATGTATACCTTCAGTGGTATTAGTAGAAAGAGTATTATAAAAAAAAATAAAAATGATTATGTAGAATGGTGATGCAATGAAGAAGATGATAGGCATGAGATCAGAACTAACACATATTAATGATTACGCTCTGTTTTATGTATGTGAAGGTTGTGAGACTCTGTAATTCAAAGTTGATCCTCTTAAAACAGTTTGATAATCATGACTATGTGTTGGTTTCTGACTGAATCCCCAAATATTGTCCCTTAAAAGTATATCAATGTAATTGATTTTTAAAATTAATTTATGAACTTTAAAAAATTAATTTGAGATAGATGTTCCAGGTTTTGTAGAAGTAGAAGGACCAGATCTTATATCAGATACTCCTCCAGTACCTCCCAGAAGAAGAGAGAAAAAGAGGCACACCCCTCCAAGGCCTCTTAGTAATGGATTGCCTCCGACCCCTAAAGTTCATATGGGAGCTTGTTTTTCCAAAGTAATTTTTTTTTTTATACATATACTGTTATTTTAAAATCTCTTAAATAGTTAATATTTGTTTAGGAATATAATTTTTTATCAGATGACCACTATTCTAAATCCTGGTGCATTAAGTGATTGTTTGTAATAAAGTAGAACTTTGTCCTTTCATATTGGTGTTTAGCATCAAATAAAATTTATGCTATTTGGATGGATATCATGTCTGTGGTTGGTTAACACAAATTATATATGCATAAGAAGAAATGTATGTAAAAAGTTGTTAAACAAATCTTTGAAGCAACTTGGGATAGCACTCCTTCTACCAAACAAAGAAAACAGATTAATCTAGTCTAAAGTTGATCTTACTGAGATTATCACTATATGAGACAATCAAGTAGAGATATCTGATCATTAATAATCTTCATAATCAATCATCCGAATTCTATCGACTTAAGATAATATATAAACTGATTAACAATCAGGAGATCTCTTTGGGGGTTACCTGTAGCATGGTGGTTAGCATAACAGCCTCCTATGCCAAAGGTCCCGGGTTCAAACCCTTAGTTATGCCATCCTTCAGATGGGACTTTAAAAGGTGGCCCCGAGCCTGTCTGATGTCAGGTACTCGTTAAAGACCCCTATCCTAATAAAACTTGGATAGGCAAAATTTAGGACTCCCACTGTAGCATCGTCCGATTAGCCACAGCAGCATAAAGTGACGTTAAATCAAACAATCAGGAGATCTCAAAACACCATTTCAAAAAACTTAATTTATATCTCCTCTAGTTGAATTTTAGAATTAACATATGTATATTAATGTGATGTATTGGTGCTGGCAATTATAGTGGCAATCAATAGAGATTATTATGAGAAATGAAAAAATATTTACTATTAAAACTTTTAAAAATCTATTCAGTATTTGTAAAACAAAAATACACTCAAAGAAATTAATAGTTAAAATTCAAATGGTTCAAAAACAAATTCACTCCAGCTACTGAAAATTGCTCATCAAATGCATTTGTTGACTTTCGATAAACTTGAAAACTCTTATTCTCACTGATAGTCTCTCCAACTGTGACTTATCGGATGAGATCAGTCCCAATCAGTATGATATCTAGCAATCCCAGGATTGCTTTCTATTAGTCTATTATCATTCCTAAAAGTAAGAAGGTAACCATTATAACCATATAAAGTAACCACTTTATTTTATGATTAATTTGTAGTGAACTGCTTAGTTTAGAAGTGAACAGAGACAAATATTAAATTGTTAACTTATTCTGTTTTAAAAATTTAAAACAGTGCTTTAAAAAGAGTCTTTTTTGTTTAGGTGTTTAATGGGTGTCCATTGCGAATTCATTGCACAGCTAGTTGGATACACCCTGAGACTAGAGATCAACATATTCTGATTGGTGCGGAAGAAGGTATTTACGATCTTAACTTAAATGAGCTTCATGAAACTGCTATGGATCAGTTGTATCCTAGACGTACTATTTGGCTGTATGTCATCAAGGATGTCCTTATGTCTCTATCAGGTTATTATTCTGTTATAAAGCTTTGTAAATCATGTTCTGGTGTTTTTAAAGTTAAGGTAAACATTTTGCTAATTGATTTTTTTATTTTATTTATTTTTTATGCAGGGAAAACTCCTCAGTTGTACAGGCATGATTTGCCTGCCCTTCATGGAAAACAAAGTCTTCATAGGTTTTCCCTTCATATGAATAGAATTCCTGAAAGATTGGTTCCTAGGAAGTTTGCTTTAACCACTAGAGTGCCAGATACCAAAGGATGTATACGATGTTGTGTTGGTCGTAACCCATATAATGGCTACAAATACCTTTGTGGAGCTGTCCCAAATGGAATATTTTTAATGCAATGGTATGATCCTCTCAACAAGTTCATGCTTCTGAAGGTTAGTATTAAGTATGCTGTCATAATTACATAAAAATAAATTGAAATTTTATCTATACATACGCCCATAGCTTTTTTTTATTTTTTTTATTTCTTAAGATCCAGAAAAATATGTATAATGTTCAGTAATTCAATTATCGATTAATAAAAATATAAATCATAATATTAATTTGATAGATATAGCAGAAACTATGTGCCTCTAACTCGGTTATTATTGAAGATAAAGAAAAAATGAAAAGTTTATCGTGATGAAGTTACATTTTATAAGAGATGTAATTCCACCAAAACTTGGTTATTTCTAATGATTGAGAAGTTTTCTGGAATCAGGAATTTTTATTAGAATTATTTCCAAGATAATTAAAAGAAAAGAAAATGAAATAGTAAAGAAGTGTAGTACAAATGCTTTTGGTTTATTATTTTCAATAATGAACCTTTGTAATCAACAAAAAAAAAAATTACTCCTCCCCTCAAAATTTGAAGTCTTGTGTTTCAAGATATTTAGAATCCGAACAATGGATAAAAGAAAATCTGTCTGTCTGCCATACAAACGTATTAATACCAAAATCCTCGTTAGTGCTATTTAATAGAGAATTAAATGCCCTACAAAATAAAAAAAAAGATCATTGAAATCGGTCAAGAAATAGCAGAGATATCATTCAACTTAGCCATTCATGTAGGTGATTGGCCATTTACTTTGAATAAATTGATAGTTTTGCTGCTTTGATTGATTAATTGCTATGCACATAAGTTAATTGCCTAAACAGCTATTTAAATTGTTACACCCTGATATGATAATATGGAAATAATAAACCATTGTATAATAATTTTCAGCATTTTTTGAATGGTTTCTTATTTCTTGGTGGTACATTATTCACTATGCTGTAATTAATTTGATGTATTTTATGTTTTACATTAGCATGTTGAATGTAATCTACCTTCACCATTGAATGTTTTTGAAATGGTGATAACTCCCGAATTGGAATACCCAGTCGTTTGTGTAAGTGTCAAGCAAGGATATCAGCAAGATAGGCTTATTCTTGAATTGATAAATATGAATTCCGGGGCTAGTTGGTTTCACAGTGATGAGCTTGAAGATTTAGATGGCACAGGTATGTATGGTACAACTTTTTAATAAATTAATTTTTATCCTGTTTACTTTCTTGCAGGATTTCTTAATTGCAATAAATTAACGATTTACCTTGAAAAAATTTATATTTTTAAGAATTATATTTAGCTTTTCGTGGCATCCAATCTTGCATTCATCAAATTGATACTGTGACCAAAAGAAATTTGATGGATTTTTATCATGAAAAATAAACTAAATTTTAATAACAATAGCTTTCCTAACTGGCACCTAACAATTGCTGAAATGTTTAAACTCCAATAAATTTAAACCTAAATTAAATAATTATTTAGAAGGTTAAATAAATAGTAACAGATAACAGTCGGAATGTATTGTGACCAGGTCCGCCGGAGGGCCAAAAATTTAGGGGCAAAGAATAAAATCTGGCCCGGAGTACCAAAAATTTGTATACGCTGAGCTATCTGTGAAAGAACAGTACTTTCAAGTGATAACTCAAATGGTAAGGGTGGTTCGAATAAAAAAATTAGTGGACTTTATAGATTTAAAAAAAATAAAAATAATGGAACCAAACGACGAATCACAATACTTTTATTAAACTAAAATACATATAAACAAGATAAAAAACAAAATTAACCTAATTATATGCTTAAACAGCTGTAAGAAATTTTAGGAAATAAAATAAAACTAATTCAAAATATTGAAGAAAATGTGAGAAACAAACTTAACTTAATTAAATCCTTAAAGATGTAGGATAGGAATAAAAATTAAACAGTTTTAAGAATGATAATTAGGAAATTAAATGTTCCAATAATGGATGTAGATAGGCTATATTCACGTAAAGATGTCCAGTTGAGTGTTGAAGAAAACGACCGCAGGGTGGCTTGAACCAAGTCCTATTGAGTGTTGAAGAAAATGACAGCAGGGCGGCTCTTCCAAGTTCCAAGGGGAACGATGACAATATGAAGAAATACGTTTGGAAATGTTCAGACGCTACCTTAATACTCGACTCGCCTTGAGGCAGTCTTAAAACAATTGAATTAGATGAGGAAGATGGTTGGGGGTGCGGTCATAAATTAGAAACACACATATACAAAAAGAGACTAAGCAAATGAAAAAATGACAAAGGAAAAATATGTGAACTATTAAAATTTTAAATATGAACAATTTTGAAGTGATATATGACAGTAATATATTAAAAACATAGTTAAGAGTATAGGTAATATATAAAAAGAGAAACAGTATGAATCATGAATATGATCATATGAAACAGTATTAAAAAAGAGAATAATAATATGAAACAGTATTAAAAAAGAGAAACAGTATGAATAAAAAAATATAATTTTAAATTTTAAAATAATGTAATATTTAACTAACAATTATATGTCAGGATATGTAACGGAGAAAGATATGAGTATGGAAAGAGGGAGAAAGAAATAGGCGATTAAAAGATATCCTAATCAATAAGAAAAAAGATACATACTTGACTCTGAGACGGTGTCTAAAGAAGTGATGTTTTTTGGTTTAAAAAACGCTCATTGCGTGGAACGGAAAATATGGGAACTAGCATGTTCGTTAGAGCTTTTCCAAGAAGCTATGTTTTGTTTATTGATTCGATTGTTTCGAAGAAAAAAACTAAAGGATTGGCTAATGATTTTTTTTTTTTTTAAATACATATTAATAATATAAAATAGCAGACTGAGATTAAAAAAAGCAGAATTAGTGAAAAAAAAGGAGAAAAATAGGAAGCAAAAAATATATAAGTATGACTATAAAGGGAAAGATGTAAGTAATAGTGACGAGGTAAAGATTAAAAGATATTACGTAATAACGAATGACGATGATAAATGACGATTAAGTAATAATGAATGACGATAAGGAGCTGTCGAAGGAAATGATAAATGAAACAGTAATCTAGTAGGTAAACAAATAAATAAAAAAAAGTGGGGTACAAAAAATAAATAAATATATAAATAAAAAATGATAATAAGTAAATAAAAATAAAATTATGAAGAGATGATCAGATGGTTGTTTAAAAAATGAGCTAGGGATGCTTTATTAAATTTAATATTTGAGAATAAGCTAGTGATAAGTTATGTTTGTCAGTCTTTTGATTAACAGGAAGGGGTTCTTGTTGTATGTAAATGCATTCTGTAATGAGACGCTTGTCATGATTGGGAACAGTGGCAAGAATGGATGTTTTATCAAAATCAAAGGAATGGTTGAGGGTTAAGGAATGTCCTGAAAGTTTTGAAGCGGTAGAATTTTTTGAAGAAATTGTATATTTGTGTCGGGTGATGAGATCTTTGAGAAGGTTTTTGGTTTCACCAATATAGGCAGAGTTGCAATTAGGAGTTCCGCAAGGGACTCTATAACGGTTAAAGTTGATTTCGTGGAAACGGAGATCAGAAAGGAAAAGGCTTCGGTGTATAAGGTTTTTGGCAACCTTAATTTTTTGATGATAGGGGTGTTGGGAATGAAAGTTTAATAGTCTGCCAGAGTAAGTCTTCACCAATATAGGCATTGTCACGGATTTCTGTTTGCAATATCATATCCAATCATCTCCAACATCCACCTTCCTCACCATCAAATTTTTCACCTCAATTCTTTAAAGACCTGTCTCTTACCCGAGCTTTCCTAAAATCCCATGACGACATCATAGCAACTAGAGCTGACAAAGGAAACAAGACTGTAATCATTGACCGCTCCGAATATAATGACAAAATGAACCTTCTTCTTTCCGATAGATCCACTTATGTTCCCATATCCCGCGATCCCACCCCTTCACTTAAGACTAAATTCAATAAACACCAGAAATCTCTTTTAGACTCAAAATTTATAAACTATCCCAGCAATAGAAACCTTATTTCCTATAATTCTGTTGCTCCCCGCTTCTATGGACTCCCAAAAATTCATAAACCAGGTATCCCCCTCCGCCCTATCACATCCAATATCAACTCACCCTCTCTTAACCTCAGTAAATTCTTACTACCCTCTTTACAACATCTCAGTCACAACAATCCTTACAATATCCAAAATTCTTTTCTTCTCTGCGAACAATTAATATCCTTCATTATTCCGGAACATTACATCCTTGTTTCCTTTGATGTAGAAAGCTTGTTTACCAATATTACTATAGATAAAGCCCTATCTATCATCGAAGATAACTGGTCTTCTATTGAACCACATACCTCACTTAACTGCCCTTCATACCTAGAATCCCTCAACCTTTGTAGCAATTCCGGATACCTTACATTCAATAGACAGTTCTTTAATCAAATTTCAGGACTGGCCATGGGGAATCAAGAGGATTTCAACTAACCTCGCCAATATTGTCCTTAATGATTTACTAAATTTGATAAACCCTCAGTTTTCTGATGATATTATCCTAATTAAAAAATACGTAGACGACCTTCTCCTTGTTCTTAACCCCGATATAATTGCTGACATCCTTTTAGCCTTTAACTCTTACCACCCCTGCCTCCATTTTTATAGTATTTTTTCTAAAATGTTTAGCTTTCTAATGGTACATTATACATCTATATTTCTGTTATAATGTTCAAAAAAATAAAAATTACTTAAAAAAATATTTTTGCACTTTTCACCTTAAGTTGTTTATCAAATTCACCCAACTCGCATATTTAGCCGTTATTTATCAATTCTAATAATATGATGTGGCTGATTTTTTTAAATCTACAAAATTAAAGATAGTTTAGAGGAAGAAAATTTAAAATATCGGCATTTAAGCCCTGTCAAACTATTTCAATCAGAAAGAAACCTACATAATATTAAAGTCCATCAAATTTTACATCGATATAGCAAGTTTAATCAAAATCGTTAAAGCCGTTTTTGAGAAAATCGTAAAAAGGTACAAAATGCGTGGTATAAAGTGGCTCTTCTAGTTAGCTCATTTTCATGAAAAAGTTGCTGTAACATCTTGGGCGTATAGTCATCTTAAATATGTAGTTACAAATTTATAGCACTTTTTGTTTTCGCGCTGGGCTTACCACAAACACACGGACACACACAGCTTTTTGTGGGACTTGGTAATTTGGACTCAGGAGACCCTAAAATGTGTATTTCCGTTGAAAACTGGAATTCCAAAATTTTCACAATCGTAATACTTTCCCTTACTATATATTTCATATATAGGTAAGTGAAAGTAAAAAATCATTGATTATGTATACCGGCATTATACTTTGAAAACATTGGAAAATTATGCAGGTCAATTAGATCAGTCCTGGATCATTTTTTCGAGACATTGAATTCTAATGTGGACTGTTCTTTGTTACAAATTAATTGCACTTTTGATGTTTTTCAATGTTTTTACTTGTTTAATAATTATTATAATCTTTTTACAGCTACTGTTATTCCCCGCAGAGAAAACTTGAATATAATCAGTGTGTCGCAGTTAGAAAAAGATGCCATTTTAGTATGTTATTCCAGTAAGTAATTTTTGGTTTATTATTTTCAATACTAACCTTTGTAATTGATTGAATTGAAATTTTGTGATTAATTGAATGACCTTTGTAATAATTAATTAACCTTAGTAATTAATTGACCTAGAATAAATAAAATAACCCTCCATCCGCCCTTAAAATTTGTGGTCACGTGCTTCACAACTGAGGTTGTGTCACATTTCTAGTTGGAGATTTTTTTTAAATCCAATTTTACACAATTTGCTGTTTTTCCGTTTTAAGTAGAATTTAATACATTAACAGTTTTGATTTAAATAAAAACATTTATTGAAACTCGTACTTCTGATAACTAAAGGTGAGGAAAGGAAACCACATAAATTCTAGGGATGGGTTTATGTAAAGAGCAGTTCATTACCCAATTCTATGAGTGCATGGGAGCATATAAATATGTGTAAATTGTCTATATTTGTCCTAGAGTATTTCAAAAGTTTCTATTTTTAATTACCAATAAAATTCCAATTTCAGAACATTTTTTCTTTGACATGTTACAGACATTGTTAAAATTATTACTCCTCACGGCAAGCTTAGATCAAATAGAAAACAAGTTTCTGAGCTACATTTTGACTTTCCTGTTGAATCTGTTGGTGAGTTATGACAACACAGAAAGATTATGATTTATTTTTTTAAATATTAATTTTTTCAGAGCTTAAAAAATTTTATCCAAAGAATTTCATTATTTATTAATTGTAATTTTATTTTTTGTTTGTAGTTTGTTTACCTGACAGTGTTCTTGTTTTCCACAAGCATGGAGTTCAAGGGCGTAGTTTAAAAAATGGTGAAGTAACCCAGGAGATTGTAGATAAAAGCAGAGTTTATAAACTTCTAGGCTCAGACAAGTAAGTTGACCTGTTATTAAAGTTATTTATTCAATCTTACATATGAAATCAGATTTTTTTAGGCTATAAACATGTTTTAAGTACTAAAAATGTGTATTCAAAATATTTTCCATCTCTTACTGCATCATTTTTCCATCTCACTGGCAATTAACGTGTGCATCGTCAAACAAGCTCTAGCTCTTTTAGGACAAACCAGTGCAAGGGCAAGCCATTTGCACAGCTCTGAAAGTGCATGTCCCGTCAATGCTAACAAATGTTTGTCAGGGTAGCCAAGTCTGACAAGTAAGACCATGAGATATGACTCTAAGATTTTCCAGCACAATGTCTCATATCCCTAACTTGTTTTGCTGTTATGACTTAGCATCACCATGAAGCGAAACCACTTTCTGTTTTGTATTCTAGTCTTTTTTCATCCAATTCTTTATTCTTTATCGTTTTTATAGCCTAGTATTTTTTTTTCACCCCTACCTCGCCTTTGAAGGCTATACGGGGGTTTCTCGGACCAGGGGATGAGGGCGGGGGGATTAATGCCGAGATAAAAGTCCCCTCCCCTTCTGAGAGTTGAACTCATAACTCATTTGGTTTCAAGGTATTGGTCATCTGGTAGCTAGGCAACGTGTGTTCAAAGCAACCCGCACTTACCATCTCGGCCACCCCGCCTCCGGCCTAGTAGTTAATAGATCATACCCTTCTGATCCCACCAACCCACAGCATTTCCTTCTTTCCTGAGTGTTGTCAGTAGTTCATCTGGAGCTACTCTTAACCTTATAAATTTAAGATTCTCAAAATATACCAACTTTTCTTTATCTGTCACTATTCAATTGAGAAATGGCTTTCCTTTGAATATTTGGCAGAGCATTTCACTTGTGGTTTTTCATTTTTCTTGCTGTCTGGCCTTTAGTTCATTTGATCTATGTCTAAGTTTTCTTCAAACAATAACAACAACAAAATCAATGCTATATAATCCTGAGCCCACAACTCAACTTTTCACTGCTAATAAAAGCTGTGATATTGTATAAAACTTGCAGTGTTGTGAATTGAAAATTATTGTCAGCTGACAAAAAAACGAAACAATATGGCACCGATAATATGGATAACTTACATTGAAATATTGGGTAATTTATGGACAAATTCCGGTTTCATGTGTAAACACCTGATTGTAAGTAGTTTTTATGATCCAAAACATTTCTTATTGATTTGAATTAAATGTAGACATTTGAGAATATGAGCAATGCTTTGGATGCCAAGAAATAACTTGATGGCAGAATGTCTCACCTTTTTCAATCTATTATTGTGGAAAGTCCTAGAATCTTTATTCACGGTTATAAATAGTTGTTGAGTAGGAAAGAAAATCTTCTTTGATTACTAAGTCCTCTTTCAAGTGTTGTTCTTGATAACTCGAACAGGCCCAGTTTGAAATCAAACAAATAAAATCAGGTAAGACCATATTGATGTGAAAATCTTTAAAGTATAAATATCTCTCTTGAAATGATTGAGAGCATTTTATGTTGTAACAACCAAGTAAAATCTAAAAACTGTTTAGCAATGGGAAATCAAATATACACTTGAATTTATTTAACATTGTATAAAAACTGGTCTTATAATTACTATGTAATAATTCTTCATTTTTTACTTTCACTTACTATATATAGTAAGGGAAAGTATTGAGATCGTGAAAATTTTCGAATTCCAGTTTTCAACGGAAATACACTTTTTAGGGTCCCCTGAGTCCAAATAACCAAGTCCCGCAAAAAGGTCTGTGGTGTGTGTGTGTGTGTGTGTGTGTGTGTGTGTGTGTGTGTGTGTGTGTGTGTGTGTGTGTGTGTGTGTGTGTGTGTGTGTGTGTGGGTGGGTGTGTGTGTGTGTGTGTGTGCGTGCGTTCGTGCGTGCGTGTGTGTGTAGATGTAGCATAGATATAGAATTTTGAAATTAGCAGTAGTGATAGGCCCTTTTTTTTTTTTTTTTTTTTTATTAATTTATTACTTTTCATATTAGTTATATTTAATACTTTTCATATTAGTTATATATGATTGCCTGTAAACAACTAAACTGTTACTTTATAAACCCTGTGTGTGTGTGTGTGTGTGTGTGGTAACTCCCGGGCGGAAAGGGTAAGTCCTATGAAACTGAAATTTCATATTTAAGACAACTATACGCCCGAGACGTGACAAAACTTTTTTCATCAAAATGAGCCTACCAGAAGAGGCACTTTATACCATGTATTTTGCACCTTTTTTTCAATTTTCTCTAAAACGGTTCCGACGATTTTGATTAAACTCGCTATAATCGATGTAAAAATTAATGGGCTTTAATATCATGTAGGTTTTATTTGGATAAAAATGGTCTGACAGGGCTTAAATGCTGATATTTTAAATTGTCTTCCCCTAAAGTACCTTTAATTTTGTTGATTCAATAATAATAACTAGATTATCTTGTTAACGCTGATGAAAAACCGGTAAATATATAAATTGAATAAAGTCGATACCCAACTAAAGGAGAAAACAGAAAAAATATTTTTTTAATGCAATTTTTCGTTTTTGAACATAAGAGCAGTAATATAAATGTATGACATACCGTTGGAAAGCTAAAGATTTTAGAAAAAATATCATCTCATTCACAAGATTTTAAAAGTTAATAGAGAGTGATGAAATGAACATAAAACTAACTGATTATTTTAGATAATAATATAATAGATTTTTTAATGAAACACATGTTTTTATAGAAATTTAATTTAATTAATTCCTTAATAAGTAGTTTCACGTATTTTTTATCTTTAACTGTATTTGAAAATTCTTTCATTGATTTTAAAAATGGAGGTAAGTGAAAGTCGTGTGTTGCCCACACCAGATTTTTTTTAACTCTAACTCTATTTGAAAATTCTTTCATTGATTTTTCAAATTGATGTAAGTGAAAGTCGTGTGTTGCCCGCACCAGATTTTCATCATCATCATATTGATTCCCTCTTTTACTACTGTTTAGTGTGAGGGTGCTGCTTATAGAGTCTGGCCCAGATGTCTCTCTCCTGTACCAACTCTTTCTTTTTAATTTAAAATAAATATTTTTCCTATTGAACTCAAATTAATTGATTTTTCTCCTATTTAATATAGAATTAAATATTCTATTTAAATCATAATATTGCTCTTATCATAGGTAGAAACAATCAGGAGTCAGTCGTGTGAAAAATATTTTAATTTTGCCCACGTTTCAGCTCAAACTTGTGAGCAAAGATCAGAACAATAAAAGAGTTACATATCGATATAGTATGACAATGACAAGTTATGAATGTAAAAAAAATGTTACGTTATTTCAATAAAAATAAAAATTGAAGAAAACAAAATTGTAAAGTTGTCTTGTATAAATACTTTTGGTTTATTATTTTCAATCATGAACCCAAAGAATGGTTAAAAAATTCTGTCTGCCATACAAATTTATGAATACCAAAATTGTTAGTTGTTAGTGTGATACAATAGAGAATTAAATTCCCTCCAAAAAGAAAAAAAAAAAAAAATCATCAGGATTATTGGTTTAGATGTAGCATAGATATAGAATTTTGAAATTAGCAGTAGTGATAGGCCCTTTTTTTTTTTTTTTTTTTTTTTATTAATTTATTACTTTTCATATTAGTTATATTTAATACTTTTCATATTAGTTATATATGATTGCCTGTAAACAACTAAACTGTTACTTTATAAACCCTAATATAATTATTTGGAAATAATAAATCATTGTATAATAGTTTGCATCATTTTTTATATTTTAACCAAATAATAATAATTATTTATTTTTTTAGAGTGGTAGCACTAGAATCGAATACTGTAAAAGCAGGATCTACAACTGAAGAAGGAGCAGATCTTTATATCCTAGCAGGGCATGAGGCTAGCTATTAAATATTCGCTCAAATAGTCAAATATATTTTAACGGTAATTGTTGTGGTTGTGTTACATGTAAATAATTTTAAATTATATACCTCTTTTGAGTTTAAGGACATTTTTAATTTAACTTATACATTGTTAGCTGTTAAGTTGTTAGTATTTTAAATATGTTGCATATGATTAATTATTACTATTGTGATATTAGGATTTAATGAAGACTGCGTACTTTGTAATTTATTGTAATACAGGTTGATTATTTTCATCTATATAAAGAAATAATGATTTAAATATTGAATATTTATGTTTCCAGAAACTATTCTACATAAGTAAATTAAAAAATTAATTATTTATCATAACATCTTAAAATATTACTTTATAAAAAAAAATCTTTTTGCTCTATGGAAATATATACTAATGTCAATATAGATTGTAAATAAGTATATAATATATAACAATATTATATATAAGAAACCATAAATATATATATAAATGTGAAAAATTTGTAAAGATATATCTTTTGACTGTTGTAAATATTTATTATATTTTTATTTATTTTTTTTATGTTTAACTGTTAACATCGACAGTCCTATGATGTTTAAAAAAAAATAGAGGAACAATTTTTTATTAAATTTCAGCATTTACTACTTTAATTTTATGTACAATAGTTGCTGTTTTTTCTAGTCAAATTCTATCACTATAGACAAAATTCTTTTGAGAAAAAGCACTTGTATCTTCTAAAATATTTATTTTATATTTAATGCAGATGATACATTTTTCCTTATCATAATTATTGAGATACATGTATATGTAGTATCTTGTGAGTTAATTTGTGTCTATAGATTTGTTTTAAAAGCCAAATCATCTCCTATTCTTTGGAACAACTTTGTTGGGGTATTGTAATATGTGGTGTAAAAGATGTTGCGGAGAATATAAACTGTACTATTGAAAATAAATATGAAATATTCTATTTAAGTTGTGTTTTATTAAAATTGCCTTTGAGTTCTCTTAATTTGAGGAATCAATGTAATTATCTGTGAAGATAATATTTTAACTGGTGGCTAACATAATTAAGTAGAAAATCAAAATTGGGGGATACCCTTATTAAATTTCAAATTAACCCTTTGACGTCCGACTAGTGTGGAGGTAGGAGTGGGCATGCTGGACCGTGCTGGTAGTGAAGGCACCTGTGCCCGCTGAACCAACTACTTTTTGACTCCTCTATTCTTCGAATTTTAATTAGTTCTTCTTCAACTTTTTATTTTATTCTTTCTCTTAAAACTTATTGTTACAATCAGATTATTGCACGAAATATTCGACACGTGTTTGTAAAATTCTTTAAATATACAAAGTATAATTTAACCAGTAGTAATCTAGATCAGGGGCTCTATACAAAGTACGCAATTGCATAGAAATCTGCTCTCAGTATTATAGCCTCAATCTCAATAATACAGCCAAAAGTGGATCCGTCCGTACGACATCTGTTGTCAAGAAAAGGTACTTCACATTGTCAACCAGAACACTGAACACCATCAACCAGAATGGCTCTAGAAACAGAGCTACTAAAGTAGATAACGAAACGCTAGAGAAGCGAAGCTACTATAGTAGTCCATGGTCAGTGGGGCCCACCTTTCACCGTACTACTATAGTAGTCCACAGTCCACACAGCCTGGCAGGCTGAGACTACTATAGTAGTCCACAGTCCATACAGTATGGCGCGCTGAGACTACTATAGTAGTCCACGGTCCACACAGCATGGCGGGCTGAGACTGCTATAGTAGTCCACAGTCCACAAAGTATGGCGCGCTGAGACTACTATAGTAAAGAGTTAATGTTAAGTTAAAATATTCCAATAGTTTCTTATGTCAAACAAAATTATAAACCACTCTCCAGAACGTTTTTAATTCTTCTGAGTCAAACAAAACGCAACTTTACAAGAACAATAATTTATAATTAGTTATATTATGATCATTTTACTTTGTCTTAAAAGATTATGCATTTAGTATCAATTTTATGCTGTTATTAAAACATTTGTGAATGTTTACTTTTAGCTCAATGGTAATAAACTGAATTCACATCATGCCTCCACCAATAATAAATACAAAACAATGGCATTATGGAAGAAGTCCTTCATATTCACCTTTTTCTCTTCTGTGTGGATTTCTCTGTTCTTTACTGCCACCTTGCAGCTGTACAGGAACACTTCAAGTACAATTAGCTTTTGACTTTCATATAAGAAATTACTCTCAGTTCTAATGTTATTCTTCATTTAGAATGTGTTCCCCAAACTTTTTTCAGAAAAACTTATGTGTTCAGCTAATGTCCTTGCTAAAGCTTGGCATTTTAACCAGAATACCCTTTTTAATCAGTCGAGCATAGCAGCTATTCTTTGCTATTTACTGTCATTACATCTTAATTACTATATTGACTAAGATAACTCCTTATAGTAATTGAACACATTTCACTGAAATAGACCTGACTGCACTGCTTTATTAATCCTCAGATCTCAGGCTTTTGCTTTACACTCAAGGTGTATAGATACGTTTGTTTAATTATTTAATTTATTATCCTTCATGCTCCACTTGCAAGCAAGTATTTTCATAAGTATGGTCATTTTAAAGAGACATAAAACCAGAGGATCAGATTGAAGATGAGGTCGATTCCATTTCGACTGATATCTTAAGCTAAACTAGATAGAACTTCTTCAGGCAAGACAGACACAAACCACAGTCTAAACCTTTATTTGTCACAAATCTCAATCCATTTCTGAAGCTCTAAGATCTGCATTTATATAGCCAGCATCTGACATAAAATCATGATCTAAAGACCGCAGTGTCACTTATGTAGAACATTGATATCGCTACTTTCTTGACGGCTAGGGATTTCACCATAGAAAAAGAGCTAGGCACTAAGTGATATTAAGGAAGATTTATTTCTGTGGCTCAGTAATTAATGTTGCTTTCAATTCTCTTTTTAAATTATTCAGAACTAGACAAAAACCTCAAAAAATTGCTAGGGAGAAAGAGTGTTGACAGCGTTATTTCATTATTTATTTATTTTCATTACAATGTGTTGAGGGTCACGTTGCTTAAAAACCTATAAATCCTAATAAGCTTTCATTTCAGGCTTTTGAATTGTAATTATATCTTTTCACTGTAATTAGGTCCTGTCAGTCTTACACCAGCTACTACTATGCGCTATGATAATCTCAATATAGGAATAGGTGAATATGTAATTCAATTGCTGGCAATTGATAATAAACAGTTGCTTTATTGGTATTATTCATAAAATATAGTAGAAAGAAGTAGCAGAAATCTAGGGTATGTGGTTGTCAGTAGTTACTCCAAACTTTATTAAAATGACAACATAGGTTGTAGTTGTAGATATCACCTATCAATCAAACAAAAATATATAAACTACTGTATATATCACCCTTTTGTTGCCAATTATTCTGAAAATTTCAAAAAGAAACATTGAAATTTGTAATGTTTAAAATATCTCTTCTGCTGAAAATTTCAGAGTTAGTTGCACTAAAAATGATTTTGAAGAGGTTACAAAATACACTTTTAAAAAAAACTTAAGTAACCATCACTAGGACGTTGGAAGTTTCATTTCTAAATTCTTGATACTGTCAATAAGAAAAAAAGGTGTATGAGCATACATTTTAAAACTTATAATATATATTTTTTATTTTCAAATATCTTAAAAATGATTCTTAAAAAAAGTAGTTTAATTTTAAATTTAAAAATCTTATTTTGGAAAATGAACGATATGACGATATGAAAAACATTAAACAATTTTTAAATTATTCTGGATATACAAAAAATACGTTTCTTGATATTTTGAGGCCTACATGAACTTATGAAGCAAATATAGGAACTACAAAATTTAATCAATAAGTGAAACTGAGAATAGTGACTTGATTAGATTAATCTTATCAAATCCAATGAGTTTACAGGGTGCATTGGTAAGTGGAAGATTTAATTGGTAGAACGTTTTCATGAAAAAATAAAATAACTTGGTGAAATTTGCAAATAAAGTTATTGACTATATTAAATCTAACTTGAGCAGAAGAGTTCATTTTAACTAGAGTCCCAATAGTTCTCATAATTATGAATATAAGTACTCCATAAAGCCCAGGCCATAAAGGTTTCTTGTCAGAATAAATAAGAGACAAGCTGATTTTTTCTCTGTTGTTAGGACTTTTTTAGAGAAATATTTTAGTAAGAAGTTAAACGATCCTATAATTCTTATTAATTTGCTAAAGTTTTACGAAAACTTTAGAAAAAACAACTTAACTATCTTATATCAATTACTATTATAGAAGAGTAATTTAGGTAGTAATTTACATTTCCAATTGCAAAAATATTAAAAATATAAATCTTACAGCTCTATCCAATCATAGTATAACTAACAAACATGAATTTAATTTTGAAAATATACAAATACTTAATACAGAACAAAAAAACAAAAATAGAAAGATACTAGAGTCAATCTATATAACTAAAAACATAATAAATACAGTAAATTACAAAACAGATTAAAAAAAAAAAAGTCAAAATTATGCAGATATAATTAATAAATTGAATTTCTGATTTTGATTGATAAATAAAAATAAAATAAATAAAAATTATGTGTATGTGTGTGTATAGGTGTGCATGTGTTTTTGAATGTTGTATGTATGTATGTGTGTATGTGTATGTATGAATGTATATATATATATATATATATATATATATATATATATATATATATATATATATATATATATATATATATATATATATATATATATGTATATATGTGCATATATTTATGTATATGATGTATATATGTATGTATGCGTGGGTATGTATAAGTATGAATGTATATATATTATTAATATCTAACCTAAATAAAAATTATGTTGTGGATATTTGAAAACTTTGATTAGCACAAGAAAGGTATTAGATAAAGACTATTTTAGTATACATGTAAGTTGCAAGTGCACAGGAAAAATGAATATGTGATATTGAAAAGTTAGAATTTAATAGAATTACTATTCATATATATGAACTTAATATGAAGAAATTATAATATTAAATGACCTATATTGAGATAAAATATGGAAATAAATGTAAGTATATTTATAATAATAAACAGAATGTAAATAGTTTAAATGATAAATTGTTTCTAATTTATTGATAAATTGTTTCTAATTTATTGATAAATTGTTTCTAATTTATTGATAATATGTTCTTAATGTATATATAATTAGTTATAATATTTATTCAATTATATTTTAGATAATATTGAAAATCTGAAGATGAGGCATAGGGTACCTCGAAACGTAATAAGAATCATCTTTGACATGTTTTAATAAATAAATATATATAAACTTAACTATCTTAAAAAGTAAACAGCTTTGAAGGACAAGACATTGAAATATATTCTTTTCTTCTCCACCATATTTTACCCTTTGCAGTCCGCATTCTGCAGCTATTGGTTACCTATTTTGTACCTGTAATTTTACTAAGTTGTAGAGTAAATCTTTCTTTATTTATTAGCAGTTCTTATTTTCAAGTAAAAATTTTTAAAAAATGGTTGCTGAGCTTCTGCCAAAGACTGAAAATTGAATTTTTTTATTTTCCCATAAGCCTAAAAACAAGAAGTAGCATCACATTCTGTTATGTTTGAATAAACTATATTTCATTAAGACTTTAATATTTATTGTTGACTTTTTGTTTGAAAAATTAAGTCCCTGCTCTTAGAGTGACTGCTAAGTTAACAAATCTGGTTCCAATGATATGACAACCTTCTTAGAGCTCTCCTTGAGCTCCTACTTCTTAGTAGATAGGATTTATATTTTCATTTTATTACTATCTAAAGCAATTACTCGTTGCAGGTTTTGTCAGTATATCCCATTTTCTAGGTGTGAGGTATTTTCTGTATTTTTTTCAAAATATATATTAACTATCTATCTTAATGTCTAAATTATTATATGTCTAAATATCTTAATAGGGGAGCCCTTGGCTGAGTGGCTAGCGCGCTAGTCTCTCATGCTAGAGGTTCCGAGTTCGAATCCCAGTCCTGGCGGGGCTTTTATAAGGATATAAATAAGTAGGGATTCACTCACAGCCTCTCCCCCGGGTATGTGAGACCCGTCAGCCAAATCGTGGCAACTCACAAAAAATAGGCATAAGGAGTGATGTACCTACCCTGTTAAATCACATCGTGAATCGTGAGTATATTTTCCCAAGAGATTGTACCACGAGGCCAAGGGCCTACACGGCCTGTCGCGCCAGAGAAAAAAAAAATCTATCTTAATGACGCTGTAACCCTTGGTGGGTGTGGCCTCCTCAATAAGCTGCCGACATTCTGCCCAATTATGTGCTGTTCCCCTCCAGTTCCTGACTCGCAACAGGCTCTGTGTGTCCACTGCCACTTATCGTAGCCTCAGCCTACCGGTACATCAAGTACTGTGGAGGGGGGTTTCCGAAGCTCTTCTGGGCAGTTCTTCCTCTTGCACCCTTGCGACATGGCCAGCTCAACTGGTCCCCCTAGTAATAGACCTACTGCAGAGAATCTTCAGCAATGCGAAATATGTCCTCTTAGCTGATACTAGTCTTTTTCTTATTTATTATAAGAGTTAATATAAAAATATATATTATAAGAGTGAATCATTCTTTGAGGTTCTAAATTATTTGTAGTTAGGTGATCAAAATATACTTGAAAGAGGATATTAAAGTTATATTCATAGCTGGTTTGTACATTTTCACAATATGTATTTACTATTTCTCCATTACAGAATTTTCTGAACATCACACTCTATTGGTGTGATTACTCTGTGCCATTTTCCAATATTTTGCTTCCTTTCCTTCATTGCATGAAATCAGGCAATGGTCTTGTAGCTAAACTGAATGACATATCTTCTCTTAATTTCAAAGAGTTATGACAATACAAAAATCTTTTGAGATGTGTTATTCATTACTACTAATGACCAAATTCATAACCAAGCAGCTAGTTGAATGATATTGCTAAGGTCAAGACAATGACAGGTAGACCACGCCTAGAGGGGTCCGGATTTGGCTAGAGACTTCTGGACCTGGACGGCCCTCGAAGTACCTAGACGGCCCCTACCTGCCTGCCGTGTCTAGAATCTTCGGTGGTGGTACAAATACTGGTCCACTACGCCTGAGTCAGTCAGTCTTAATCTGGCTCAACAAGTATCAGTGATGTATCAGTGAACTGTGACAGTGAGCAATTCGTGACAGTGTAGTGAAACTGTGGGTCCAGTATTGTGATAACCGTTCGGAGGGAAATTAGGAGACTGTAGTTTATATATAATTTATAGTTGTAAGTTTTAGAATAAGTCCAGCAGATTGTATAAAGTTACGTAAGTACTTTATTTGTTAGGAATATCTGATTTTATATGTAGACTGTTTTGTAGTTAAGCTAGTAATTCAATTATTATTGTAAGTATAGTGGTTAGTAATCCCTTTGTATTTGTACTTTCTGTATTTAATAAATATTTGTAATTTGTAAACTGGAGTAGTTCATTTCTCACACCCCGTAGCCCGTAACAATATTTTGTGACATCTCTAAATGGGTATGTATGTAAAGTGGGATTATGTCATTTTAAAGAATAAATGTTGTGTGCTACAATTTTTATTTGATCATTTTTTAAAAAGTATTTTCTGACAAACTTTTGCTAAAGAAAGAATATATTCTTCAAAGAAAAAAAAGTTATATTCCTGCAAATAGCAGCAAAATCATTGATTCTAAAAAAATGGGTGTGAGTATATGTATATATATATACTTTAATCACAAGGACCTAAAAATGACTCATAGAAATGAAGTATTGGATTGGTAATAACAGAGATATAAAGCAAAACCTGAACGTTTGGAAAATGAAGTGCGAATTGGGGTGAGGACATTTTTGGAGAATTTCCTTTAAATGTGTTTTAATAACTGGCAGAAATTCAGCTTGTCTCAATTTCTTCAGACTAAAGGTCATTTTTAACCTTCATTTCCTGGACTAATGGAACTGTGTTCTTAAGTTTCAAGCTTTTTCATGAAGTGAATTGCAAACATAATTTACCCACTTTAACAAAATGTGAAAACAAATATCGTGCTAAATATGGAATTAAAAGAAAACAGCGTTAAAACTTTTTTTTTTTTTTAACTTAAATTGAAGATGAACTGCCTAAGTCAATGACGAAAAAAACAACAAAAATTCTGAGGTCATTTAAATGGGCTAGTTACTAGAAAAGTAACGTTTTTCTAATAATCATTCTTAATTTAAATATTGTCTCATTCAAGAAAATAATGAGTATGAAAATATTAGCTTACTGATGTTACCAAGTTATAGTCTAAACTCAGGAATTTGCTGCCTTTAAGTTGGATTATAGGTTTGAATGCTAGATGAGTTTCAAGTTTTTTCTGAAACAAAAAAAAAATGTCAACAGCACGGCTCCATGATTCAGATCGTAATTTCCCTAAAACTATGAGCTGATCAGTAAAACAGAGGTTCCTAAGCAGTTAAAAATTCGGACCCAACGCCAAAAATATTTCAACTTATTATTAGAGGGCGAAAATTTAACATTGTTCTTACTATTTGCTGCATACATTGGAAATGTCGAAATAGCAGAGAAAAAGGGAAAAAATTGGATCCACAAAAGGCATATAAAGTTTGTTTTTTTTTTTTTTTTTTTTTTTTTTTTTTTTTTTTTTTTTTTTTTTTTTTTTTTTTTTTTTTTTTTTTTTTCTCACCCTCCATCCGTTTATTTACATAAAACAACAGCCAACGGCCATACCACGTTGAACACACCGGTTCTCGTCCGATCACCGAAGTTAAGCAACGTCGGGCGTGGTTAGTACTTGGATGGGTGGCATATAAAGCAACACCAACCCCACTTATATACGATTTTTTCACCCTTTAATTCGATTCGGGAACGTAGAGGTACCCAATCCCTATCATAATATTTTAAAATTTACTTTATATAATATGCGAAAATATTTTTTATTTTGAACATTATTAATGAGAAATCACATAGCTTTGTTTCAATAAACTGAACCACTGTTTTTACTTTCACTTACCTATGTATGAACTATATAGTAAGGGAAAGTATTGCGATCGTGAAAATTTTCGAATTCCAGTTTTCAACGGAAATACACGTTTTAGGGTCCCCTGAGTCCAAATAACCAAGTCCCGCAAAAAGGTCTGTGTGTCCGTGTGTTTGTGGTAAGTCCAGCGCAAGAACGAAAAGTCGTATGAAACTGAAATTTCATATTTGATACAACTATAGGCCCGAGATGTTACAGTAACTTTTTCTTCAAAATCGGCTGATCGAAAGATCTACTTTATACCATACATTTTTCACGACTCTCTCAGACACGATTTTGATTAAACTCATTGTGTCGATGTAAAATTTAATGAGCTTTAATACGATGTAGGTTTTGTTCTGATCGAAATAGTGTGACAGGGCCTAAATGCCGATAGTTTAAATTTTCTTCCTCTGAAGTATCTTTTATTTTGTACATTTGAATAAATGAATCATATCATCTTGTTAGCATTGATAAACAACTGAATAATATAGCGTTTCCAAGTCAAATACAACCTTTTCCAAGTCAAATTCAACCTTTTAAATTTCAATAAAATAATAAAAATCAAATTAACATAATTTTATGTTTTTATGGTTATTTTAATTATGCATTATGTTTTTAACCTTTGTGGCTCGGTAACTGTTCCCAGGGGCCTTTTTAAATATTCTTAGCCACGATCATATTAATAACTATAACAGATACATTAATTTTCAAACATTTTCCATGCAAGGGCTGATAGTCGGATTAGCGGGTTTCATTTTTTTTTTTTTAGTTTTAGAATCGAGGGCGAGAATATTATCAATAGAGAATTTTTTTAACTTTCTCCCATTTATTGAATACTAGGCTCAGTAGCTGCGTTCCCAAGGGTTTGTTACCGAATATACTATTAATTTTAATCGAGCTCGCTCAAATATGGGTTTATTATAACTTTTTCGAATTTATGAGATACTAGGCTCAGTAGTTGCGTTCCCAACGGTTCGTTGCCGATTATACTATAAATTTGATTCGAGCTTGCTCAAATATGGGTTTATTATAACTTTTTCGTATTTATTAGCTACTAGGCTCAGTAGCTGCGTTCCCTAGGGTTCGTTACCGATTATACTATTAATTTCAAACACGCTCGCTGAAGTTGAATTTTTTTAAAACTTGTTTGTACTATTTGTATACCTGAAAATATATTTTTTTAAAAAGGATTCGGTTAATGGTATTATTGATTTCAGTTGGTTGCTTTAGGGTAGATTTTGTTTGAAATTTTTTTCATCAATTTAAATGACGCGTATACAAATCGTGTTATTTAGCTGTTATTATCAAACTCCAACATATGAACGAAACAAAATAAAAATGTACTATACCGATAGAAAAGATTAGTGGTAACCATAAAAAAAACATACACAAGACGAACTGACTAAAAAAACATTAACAAAACCCCCCAAAACACAAATACAGAAATTAGCATAGAAAAGAAACACGAAAAAGTTAAAACTAATCAATGTTTTTGTGAACGAACTTTTAATCAAATAAACGTTTATTAGCCAAACAAACGAAAAACAAAATATAAAAAATTAGTATTGAAATCAATCTATTCAGGAAGGAATAATGTTCAAATTAAGTATGATAAGTATAAGAACAGTTGGTAACGCAGCTATTTAGCCTAGTATCGAATGAATACGAAACAGTTGTAATAAACCTATATTTGAGCGAGCGCTATTAAAATTAATTGTTTAATCGGTAACGAGCCCTTGGGAACGCAGCTACTGAGCCTAGTAGCTAATAGATCGATAAAAAAAAACGATAAAACTAACTGATTTTCGTAGATAATAATTTAATAGATTATTAAATAAAACACATGTCTCTATCGAAATTCAATGAAATTAATTCTTTAAAAATATATTTTTATTGCTAACTGTATTTAAAAATTCTTAAGACCAATTTTAATTGCTTTTAACAACGGTGGTAAGTAAAAGTCGTGTGTTGCGCGCACCAGATTTTTTTTTTATTGAAAGCGGTAGAGCAATAAAGCTATAGCTTAGATCTACAAAAGCTTTAAGAATAGTGGTCTCGAAATTTGCGAGTTCCCACAAATACAGTGTGTTAAATTTAAAAAATACCTCCGATTACATACGTGTTCTGATAACAAATCCACCTTTTGGTTCCACAAATCGGTGAGGACATTATTGAATATCAAACCCTACAAAAAAAAAAAAAAGAAGTAAAATTTCAATTTTCATTCTTAAATCTATCATAAAATATTACCTGTTTTTTTATTTGGGTCGAAGAATGTACAATTAGACATATTTCAAAAAACCACAGTGCGATGTATTGAGATCGTATCACCATATAATATATTCTTCTAGGATTGTCCACATTAAATGCTAGATACACATAACATGTAGAATATGCATTTTTAAGTATTATCAGATAGGCACATGTAATACTCAATAATACTATTTTGGAATATAATTCATTCAATACTGTACAAGTTTTTAATAATTTTAGATAAACACAAAGAGCGTTATCAATTTTATGCTTCCACATAACACCTCGACTTTTATCCAAATTCTCCTAAATATTGATTCACGTTTAGAAAGTATTTTTTAAGAGCATATAAAAAAACTACAAACGGTCCGTTAATGAAATGAACAGCCAACAATGTTGAATCGAGGGACAGAGTCACGAATAATAAACCTGTACGCATAACGTCATCGGGTTTGAGTATTCTTCGAGCGTTGTATTTAAGAACTATGCAAAAAATAACAAAGAAGTTGTGTTGGAAAATAGTTAAGAAACAGTATTCGTCGGGACCACACATAAGCAGGCTGTTTTCAAGTTGAGAAACGTATTCGATTATCTCAACTAATAAGTATTTCCCTCTAATAATTGAAATCATACAAAGAACAATCGTTGTAAAACCTACGACGAGTTCGGCGATGTCCATATATTTTGAAAACATCCATTCGTAAGTGAAAGAATCAAAACATTTCGTGTAAGCGAAATAGTAAAAAATGACTATGACAACATGTAGATAAATAAATTTATTATATGGAGTATCTCGAGTTTATTTTTCTCTGTAAATGGGAAAAAACCCATCAGCTTTGAAGGGTAAGTAGAATAGTTGATAAAAGTATATACATTATTACAAATTATAAATCTCCTAAAGATCTTTTTAAAAGACTCCAATGAAACAGGCATGGTTAGGTACAAGAAACGTTGTTTCATATCAGAAATCTTATAAAGAACTACTTGTTAGCGCAAGTCCGCCTTGCAATTGATTATTGAAGGATCTTCAGGGCCAAACCCCACTAATGGAGATAATCACCTCTCCTTTTACTGCTTCAACATAATAGGAGTTCATGTAATAATATTTTGAAAGTGTCCTTAAAGATAAACTATTGGTAAATATTTCTAGATAGAAGACTTGACTTCAATTACAGAATATTTATAATTAAATATGTAAATATACTGTTCTCATTACTATCAACATTTCTTTTTACTTTCACTTACCTATATATGACATATATAGTAAGGGAAAGTATTGCGATCGTGAAAATTTTCAAATTCCAGGTTTCAACGGAAACTTTTTAGGGCCCTCTGAGTCCAAATAACCAAGCTCTGAAAAATGGTCCGTGTGTGTGGTAACTCCTGGGGGAACGAAAAGTCCTATGAAACTTCATATTTAAGACAACTATACGCCCAAAATGTTACAGAATCTTTTTTTCAAAATCAGCTGACCGGAAGTAGAACTTTAACCATGCATTTGGCACTTTTTGCGATTTTCTCAAAAACGGCTTTAACGATTTTGATTAAACTTCCTGTATCGATGTAAAATTTAATGGGCTTTAATATCATTAGGTTTTATTCTGATTAAAATAGTACGACATTTGTTTTTAAACATAAGAACAGTAATATAGATGTATAATATACCGTTGGAAAGCTAAAGATTTTAGAAAAAATATTATCTTATACACAAGCTTGTTAAAGTTAATAAAGAGTGATGAAAAGCCAATAAAACTAACTAGATTATTTAAGATAATAATGTAATAGATTTTTAATAAAACACATTTTTCTATAAAAATTCAATTCAATTAGTTCATTAATAGTTTCACTCATTCTTATCTCTAACTTTGTTTGGAAATTCTTTAATCGAATTTCAAAAAAGGAGGTAAGTGAAAGTAGTGTGTTGCCCGCATCAGATTTTTATTTTGCTAAAACTTAAAATTAGGTTAGGTTATTTTATTTATGAACACACAAATTCAAAGAGTTTTTATTGGCCTTTTCTATCTATATTCATTTTTTTTTTAATTTTTGTTTTAATTGCGCTAGATATTTTTAAACAAATGAAATGTTTTCAGAAACTCAATTGTAATTTAATTGTTGTAGTGTTATCACCTATCGTCTAGTGGCGGATGCTACACACGCTCGCTCACAGATAGCGCTAGCGGCGTCCATATGGCTCACCGGCCATAAGAAGACGCCAAATCCAATTATATTGTATATTGTTAATAATTATTGTCATTGTAAATATTTATATCTATATAACTATTTTATGAGAATAAATAAGCACTCAAGGTAATTTGACCAAGGGCCAAGACCCTAGTCTGCCAGCAAAGCTCTCACTATCAATTATTGACATGGATGACTAACATCCCCAAGAGCTAACATCCTCAGCTCTTCAGATCACCTAACTGGTATCTCCCTAGGTCAGATTAACTATGTTTTTGTAACAATGTGGTCTATCTTTATTTCACTTCCTTCTTGTACTTCTCTCCTTCTTACCTTCGCTACTGTCGTGCTACTACCACGCAGGGTGAATCCCTCATCCCGCCCATATCCTACGCTACTGTCCGTGTACTACACCTACGCAGGGTGAACTCCTCATCGCTGCCATATCCTACGCATCTACTATTCGTGCTACTACCACGCAGGGTGAATCCTTTCCCTATCCACACTACTCGCGGTGCTTTCTAACCACCACCGAGTGTGATCCATCCTAACCAGTCCTCTCTGCTAATTGGTAGGTGCGGTTTTCGCCCCCTTCCTGGCAGAGTTACCTCATACCTGGTGCTGCGGTACGTGCTACTACCACGGCGAGCACCATCTCCATCAAACTCTCTCTTGCATGAATACGAATTAGTCGAGGCCTTCTGATATCCTTTCTTGACCATTATTACAACCATACCTCGACAGTAATCTTGAGATTTCTTTTCTGTCTGAAATTGGTGGTGGTTAAGTGGTAATAAAATTAAACTATTATCTGTCTGTATATGTTTTAAATATATAGACAGATGATACTGTGAGGATAAAATTAGGACATCCCAAGGTCACGGATGGTTGGCCCTAAGATTTTTTAAAGGGATAAAAAATCCTTGGTTATGTTGTTTTTCGAGAGAGTATGTAATGGTTGTTGTTGTTGATTAGGGCTTAAAGGCACAAAACTCTAAGGTCATCAGTGCTCTGTTTTCTATTTTCTGGTTCCTATTTTAAGTTTTAAAAAAAATGTATTCATGCTACTGCGATCCACACGATACAGATATATCCCGTCACCAAAGGCCCCCATACAATAATTAGTATAAGTATAGTGTATGACCTAAATACTATATACACTAATATACATATATAGCCACATGTAGAAATACCGTGATCCACAACTACGCATAACCTCTTAACCCGTAGCCAGGTAAGCTTGACGCGTCCGACTGGAAAAGACGAATTGGGAGGTCGTTATTTTAGTGATAAAGAATCTACACACTGTTTATGTACATGCAGTTACACCGTCATAAGATTTTCCATACCCAAAAAAAAAAACATATATAATAATATATAATAAATATAAACATAATTATATACATATATTCATAAATACACATCACGTGCAACATAATATACAACAAATACAATATATACATATACACACATTCTTTTCCCTTTAATCTTTTTGTTTTTCTTTTTTAATCGAGATATCGATGTCTATTGGAAACGAAATGGGATTCGCGAATATAGTAAAATTGAGAGGAATACTATTTATATAATGGTTAGGTACCCAACTTGAGTGATTACAGGTACCCACCCGTTAAAGATTACTATTCAAATTAATCTTGGATGAGCAGAATTTACGACTCCCACAGAAGCATCGTCCGATTATCCACAGTAGCATTAATATGGTGTTAAATAAATAAACAATCAAACTGCTAGATGCCACTTATATATCAATGTAAGCGAAATAATTATTTAAAACTGGTAAAAAGGAAATAGAAAAATAAATCTTAAGTAGAAGTCATAATAAGGTGCAAAATGCCATTGAAAGTATAAAATTGAAAAAAAAAATCTGGTGCAGGCAACCTTACTTTGGCTGATAAAATCAATTAAAGAACTTATAATTCAGTTTCATTGGAAACATATGATTTATATTAAATGACATAACAATACTAGCTGATCCAACATACGATGTCCTGTCTGTCTTAAATATGTCTCAGCGAAATCGGTCAAGCCTTGATGCGATCACCAAGGGAAAGAGAATTCATTTGTATATAGATAGATAAAAGATTAATATTCCTTACATATTTAAAAAAAAAAAAAAAAAAAACTATCTACCAAAGGAACGTTTCTCTTTTTTTCTTGAGATTGACATTCATTAAACTATTGGACTATTCTAGATGTGTTCTCTAAATGGCTGAGCCTAGGTGAAAAAAAAAAAAAGGGAAAAAAAAAAAAAAAAAAAAAAAAAAAAAAAAGAGGTCGTTCGATTACAAACCGATTAATCCGATAATCAATTAATTCGGAATGATTAAAATAATCGAATGTTCCAATAATCGTCATTCGATTATTCCCACCCCTAGTATGAAGAAATAAATTAAGTTTTCTATTAATTTTTTTTTCAATGTTTATTGAGTAGAATTACAATCTGTCCCAATTTTGACATCATAGTAGTGGTGAAAAGATAACATACATACAACATTCATACAATATTTACACAGCAATAAAATTACAATAAATATATATATATATATATATATAATATATATATATATATATATATATATATATATATATATCTCCAGAGAGATATTTAATATGCCGGGCGATCGGCCGCTTTTAAACCTTCTAGTATTGTAAGGATGAGGATGAGACTGTATAGGATTAGTAGGGATTAATGGAGAATGAAGGTTCTGATGAATTTGGAAATTTGGAGGAATTATCTGAAATAATTCCCATTATTGTTAGTTATTTTAGGAATTTTACAGGATGTTACTCCAAACGCTGCCTGAAACCCGGCCTCAGGGATAAAGTTTTTATTCTTACAAAGCTACTCGAAAACGGTTTTAAATAGATCGGAATGGAAGGAATGGATAAATGGTTTGTTAAAGTAACCATGCCAACCTACCAAAGTACCAGAAGAAGAACAATACTCTTTGCATTCATGAGATTCCAGCCCGTCCAGTGGAGATGCCTCCGTTACCACGAGAGACTATAGCAGAAGCCCACGCAAACACTTTAGCCTGGCTAAAAGTGAAAGCTGCGAATGCTCAGGACCTAAGGATGGCGATCTCGGATGTCGAAAAATTTACGGGGCAGACGGGTGAACTTAACCATTTCTTAAAAAACTGTGACCGCATTATGTCCCGCATCGAGATTAAAGTAGCGGATGGTATATTGGGAGAAGGAGATGCGGAGTCGCTGAAAGCCGATTTGGTGTGTCGCGTAAAACGAAGCGTCCTCAACTTTATACAAGCAGACGAGGAGACCCCATGGGCTGTGGTGAAGGAACGGCTCAAGAATGCTTACGGGGGCGGCAGATGGAGTCCCGAGGAAGACATCTTCCAGATGTTCAGAGAAGTGAAAACCCCCGTCAGTCCAGCGGACAGTACGCAGGAGAGCTGCTCGTGCGGTTTCACAAGATAACGGAGAAGCTACGGGAGATCATGAGCGCAGTAGAGGTGACTGCTAGAATGGACTTCCTTTCGCCAATTCTTCTAGTGCAGCTTGCCAGGGAAACAGGAAGAAAGGACGGTTTCCCTAAAGGTCGTTCCTTCGTAGAGTGCGCCCAAGAGTTAATGGACGCCAGCGCACGAGACGAGGAAACACGGATGGATGTGGAGGAAGGTGGGTGGAACCGCGTAGCCTACCGGAGAGCCAGAGCCAACCCTGGGCCATGGAGGAGGAAGGAGCCGGAGTATGAAAGGCGGGAGAGAGTCACAAATGATGGTAGAAGGCAATCCCAGGGGAAGACCAACCCACTGGAAGACGTGAAGAAAGACGATGCCACGGCTGCGGAAGGCCGGGACATTTAGTGGCACAGTGTCCGAAGACAAAATGCTTCGAATGCGGTACGGAGGGCCACATCGCAAGACAGTGTCCGTACATCTTCCGCCAACGGGATGCACCAAGAGGAGAACCAATGGAGGTGAACGCCCAAAGGATGTGGAAAAAGAGTAGAGGATCAATAGCTTCTACTGACAGTACCGAAACATCCGGAACGGACGACGAAGACGCGGAACCTGGATGTAGCAGCGGAGAAAGGCGCAGTGGAGGACGGCGAGGCGGAAGACGGTCGGCAGCAGCGGAGAGGCGAGTGCGAGCAGATGCCTGAGGAGTGTGGCAGAGGAGGGGCGACCGCACGATAGTGAACTGCAACATCAGGAGTGAGTGCGGCGGTCTGCCTATCATTCGAGTCGAGAAGGGTGTGAGGTGTCTGGTCGATACAGGGAGTTCCAGCACTATCATGAGTCGGCGAGCGGCGGAGTTGATGTGTCATGACGGCGGGGCACTCCCAGCCACAGGTATGTAGATGTAAATTGATCACCCTGGGTGGGCCGTGTGACGTAGAAGGGGAGGTACGTCTAGGTTTAGAACGGTGGGCGTCAGGGGTAGGCGACATTACTGTTCATACGGTCGGAAGCATGCCCCGCGAGTATGAAGTCATCGTAGGATGCGATTTGTTAGGGAAGGTAGGAGCCAAAATTAGGAGCAAAGGGGGGCGTTGGACAGTAAAGATTGGGAGGAAAACCTACCGATGCAAGGATTTCATTAGGGACGGGAGGATCGGAGTGGTGAACAGGGTAAGGGACTGGAGGTCAGAGTTGAGGGGAGGATATCGCGACATTTTCTTCAAAGAAAACGATATCCTGGGGGCGACAGGAAAAACGGTTCACGAGATTCCCCTTAAACAGGATAGGGTAACATATGTGAAGGAAAGGCGATACCCTCAGGCTCTCAGGGAACACATCAGGGAAGAAATTCGGGATCTGAAGAACCAGGGTATTATCGTCGATAGCACATCCCCGTTTAATAGTCCCCTGTGGATAGTTAAAAAGAAGAGTGCGCCGGGGGAAAACAGGGAGAAATATCGCTTGGTGGTCGATTTTCGGAAATTAAATGAAAACACGGTGGATGAAAAGTATCCCATCCCGAGATTTGACGACATTCTCGACAGGCTGAGCGGGGCTACTATATTTAGTACGCTCGACCTTAAAGCGGGTTACCACCAAATAAAGATGCACCCCAAAGATTGCCACAAGACAGCATTTACCTTCGAACGCGGACATTACGAGTTCCGTAGGATGCCGTTCGGCTTGAAAAACGCGCCGATCACTTTTCAGAGACTCATGGATGAGTTCTTGCGGGGGATAGACGAATCGGTCTGTCAGGTGTACATGGACGATTTAGTCGTTTTTAGCAAAACGGAAGAACAGCATATCGCGCATCTGCGGAGTGTGTTTGACAGAGTGCAGCAGTTTGGCCTCAAGCTGTCCCCGGATAAGTCGTTGTTGGGCCAGGAGCAAATTAATTTTTTGGGCCACACTATTTCTAAGGACGGGGTGAGCCCCGATAAAACTAAGGTGGCGGCGATCCAACGGATGGCGGTACCGCGGGACGTCAAGGGCATAAGGCGGCTACTCGGGACGTTGAATTATTATCGGCGGTTCATTCCGGAAATGGCGGCGTACTTGGTGCCCCTGAATAACCTTCTCAAGAAAGGGAAGAAGGTTGTGGTGACGGCCGAGATGGAGAACAACATCAGACGTTGTATGGCGAGGCTGCAGGAAGAACCCGTGCTTGCTTTCCCTGACTTTTCGCGCTGCTTCAACATCACGACCGATGCCAGCGAGTATGCGTTGGGTGCGGTGTTATCTCAAGAGCAAGTCGAGGGGGACCGCCCGATTGCGTACGCTAGTCGTCGCCTTACAGAAGCAGAAACTCGTTACAGCGCCCTGGAACGCGAATTGTTGGGGATTGTTTGGGCCATCGAACACTTTCGGCCTTACATCTTCGGAAGGAAATTCAAAGTCCACACGGACCATCGTCCCTTACAATGGGTGGGCACTCTGAAGGAATCCTCGGCGCGGGTCACCCGGTGGAAGGAATTCCTCAGCCAGTACAATTTTGATATTGTGTATAAGCCGGGTAAGGAGAACGTGGTGGCGGACTGGCTGTCTCGGGCCCTGGTAGTTAACGCTGTAGAGCAAGAGGCGGGGGAAACGTCTGGGGAATTACAGCGATTTATTCGGGATTGGACGCCAGACGGAGAGGGCGGACGCGCCTCCGCGGAGGAAGCGGATACGGAACACGAGAGTTCGGCGGATGAGAGGGCTACGCATATGGAGGAGCTTGAAGAAATTGTCAATGATAAACCCCGGCAGATCATTTGGAAGACTAGGACGGCGGGGCTGCTCAAACTTGACTATAGCCAGTTTGGGAAAACTAAAATTACCACCATTTGGTCTCAACCGGGTGTTAGCGAGGAGGGTATTTGCCGTGCACTTAAGGACGCTTCCAAGCCCGGGCGAACGCATCACCTTTATGTCGGGAATAATACCGTGTGGGACAAAATCAAGCGGCTCTGGCGTGAGGAGAAAATCGGAGTGGATCGGTCGTTCGTTCGGTGCACGTTGATGGTGGAATCGCTCAGGGACGCGGACCGTCAACGGGAAGTGAAGTTGGCGTACCACCAGGGCAAGACGAACCATCGCGGAGTCCAGGAGACCTTGCAGGCTCTGAAGCGGCGGTATTTCTGGTGGGGCATGCGGAAGACGATTCACGATGTCATCGGGAACTGCGACGTCTGCCTCACTACGAAGTATGATCGGCATCCCCCCCAAGTCGCGCAAGAAGAGACGCCTACTGCGGAGGCCCCGCTTAGGGATCTACAGATCGACACATTTACCTGGCGTGGGTACAAGTGGGTGACGGTTCTGGATACTTTTAGTAAAGTCGCGATGGCGTACTTAGTCCAGCAGCGGTCGTCGGAGGCGGTGTTAGAAGCTTTGCGGACGTGGTTTCAATTCTACGGAGTCCCGGACCGGATAGCGTCTGACAGCGGCATGGAATTTGACAATGCTCTTGTGCGGGCGGAAGCCAAGACCTTGGACTTTACGTGGCACCTCAATACACCGGGGCACCCGAAGAGCAGGGGAGGAATTGAACGTCTCCACAGTACATTAAGCGACCATTTGCGGGTCTACCAGGTGGCCAACGGATTAGACCCTGATGTAGCAATGGCGAAGGCGGTAGCGGCATACAATCACTCGGTGCATACCGTTACGGGCTTCACGCCGTTTGAGGTTCTTTTTGGCTTGCGGGATCGCCCGAGGGACTGGTCGGGCACCGTTGCGGGCACCGAACCTTTGGCTAGGTTGGTCGCTAACCGCGTGTCGTTGGTGAAACGTTGGGGCAAGGTCGGGGAGCGGATCGAGGCGGAGAAACGTCGACGGGTCGCTAAACACAACCTGGGTGTTAGAGACATTGCGGGAGGGATTCGCATTGGGCTCGTGGTGTACCGCCGGAGGGGTTCGAACCGGGGAAAGGAGTTGGAGCGCTACGAAGGTCCATTCCGTGTTATCGCGATTCGCGAACACAATGTGGTCACCGTTGAGAGTCTGAAAGACCCTACAAAGCGTAGGAACGTGCACGTAGAACAGCTGAAACTCCCTCCTGCTTCTCCGCATCCTTAGTGGTCTGGTTTGCCGCGTCGGCCTGCCGCTAAACAGAGTTTCTTTCTTCATTTTTTTTTAGTGGTTTCACACTGTTGTGCTTCATTTCATTTATTGTTATGTTCAGTGCGTCAGTTCTTAGTGATTCTGAGTTTCAAGATATGTATTATCACTTTCGTTTCTTGTTACGGAGATTTTATTTTATGTATTTTATGCTATTGTAGTGTTGGATATTCTGTTTTGTTTTGTTTTCAGAGTTCTTCTGTTCTTTGTTTGTTTTGTTTTTTCATATTGTATATATTATGTATTTTCTAGGCTGATTATCATTGTATTACTGTTTCTTATGTACTTTTCTGAGTTGGTCGGCTGACCGATCGCTCCAGCTCCCACTTAGTAGATACATGTTAATATTCTAAATATTTAAAAAATACAAAAAAAGGAAAATATTACCAGGAAGTCTCTTTTTCTTGAGATTGACTTCTTAAATGTACTAGATGTCTCTAATGGTGAGCTAGGGAAAAAAAAAGAAAAAAAAAAAAAAAAAAAAAAAAAAAATAAAGGGTCTTATCCATAGCCGTTGAGTCATATCAATACCCTTCTGAATTTTATTTTAATTTTCGTATTTAATATTATTCCCATTATCCCACCTAGTATTAAGAAATAATGAGTTTTCTAATTATATTTTTTTTCAATGTATTATAAATTAATTGTAAATTTGAATCATATAGTGTAAAAATAACATCATAAAATTCATACAATATTTACAAAGTCATAGAAATTCACCATATTATATAACGGTATACATACATACATTGATAGAATTAGCTATCTAGATATATATATATATACCAAAGTTTACAATATGTCTCGGGGCCACTGCCGTTTCAACCTTCTAGGTAGGTTGTATGGATGAGGTGAGCTGGATAGGGATTGAGCTTAGAGGATTAGGATGATGAATGAGGTTCTGATGGAATTTGTAAAATTTGGATGGAATTAGGTCTGAAATAAATGGAACATTAAGGTCGTGGTGCAAGGTATGTGTAGGAATATCAGCAGTATAAAGGATGTAGTGGACGGGTCCCAAGACGCTGCCTTGGGAAACACCGGCCTCAACGGGATAAAGTTGGAAAATTCTAGACCACAGCGACTCGGAAGGAACGGTTTGAGAGATAGGATCGAAGAATGAGATATAGAGAATGGGGGTAAATGGGTTTCTGCTTGAAGAGTAATCCAGTGCCATACCTGACCAAAAGCTTGCGCAATGTCCAGAAACGCAACAGAACAATACTCTTTGCATTCAAGAGCTAAGGAAATATGGTTACAACTCGGAGTCCTTGTTGAGCTGTGGAATGCTGAAACGGAATCCAAACTGATAGGAAGGTTTGAGATTCTTATATGGGTAGGATACGTTTAAGAAGGAGCTTTTCGAAGATTTTTGAGAGGATGGGGAGTAGACTAATAGGCCTGTAGGATGAAGTTTTGTTGTAAGGTTTGCCTGATTTTAGAAAAAGAATGATGGTGGAAGTTTCCATAACAGAGGAAAATAGGTGGTGCGTAGGATGCAGTTGTAGATATAAGTAAGGAATATAATAGCTTTATGCGGAAGTTGTTCGGAGGATCTACTTAATTAAGTGTTTATTTTACTGCACCGGAATTTCTCCTTTAAAAAATAGTTTCGCTCTTTTCTTCTGTAGTTGGTTATCAAATTCGTTTAACCTTAATACCTAGCCGCTTTTTATCAATACTAATAAGATGATATGGGGAAATTCTGAATCTATAAAATAAAGGTGCTTAAGAGGAAGAAAATTTAAAATATCGGCATCTAAGCCCTGTTCGACTATTTCGATCAGAATAAAACCTACACGATATTATAACCCATTAAATTTTACATCGATTTAAACAATTTATTCATAATAGTTTAAGCCGTTTTTTGAGAAAATTGTAAAAATGTGAAAAAGGCATGGTAAACCGATTTTGAAGAAAAAGTTGCTGTAACATCTCGGGCGTATAGTTGTCTCAAATATAAAATTTGAGTTTCGTACGAATTTTTGTTTTCATGCTAGATTTATTATTTGGTTATTACTTGACCTGGTTATTTGGGCTCAGGGTACTCTAAAACGTTTATTTCTGTTGAAAACTGGAATTAAAATATTTTCACGATAGCAATACTTTCTCTCACTATATATTTCATATATAGATAAGTGAAAGGGGGTGGGATGGCTAGTGTGAGGTAGCGCGTGTTACTTTGAACGCGCGTTGTCTTCCTACCACAGATGACCAAAACTTGAAACCAAATAATCACTAGTTCCCGAGAAACTCCCTTAGGGTTGAACAAAAAAATAATATAAAGGTGAGTAAAGTAAAAAGAAAATGAACGTTCAAAAGAAGGTTGCTAAGTGATAGTACTAAGTGTTCTTAATAAAGAAAGTGAAAGAAAATAAAGTCTACTTATATTGGTATATGAAACAAAGAATTGTCTTTTGTAATTCTTTATTGTTACAAACTAGATTTCAATTTAACATTTTTTTTAAATGATATAAAAAATAATAAATATCTAATATAAAAGTAATAAAGTATATTGATATTCTGTGTCCATCCATATATTTAATGGTCACATTATCTAAAAGATAAATTAAATTTCTTTCTGAATAAAACCTATACGACAACACTCAATATTAAAATTAATCATCTCGAATATCAAACAATTTCACATTTGAATACAACTGACTATTCAACATGAACGGTATATTTATTGTACATGACAATCGCAGTACATTTAGTCATTTAATTCCAATCCGAAGCAAATTGAACTAGCATTGCGATGTAGGTTGCTACAGTTGTAATCACCTGTAAATATATATTAATCAGAATCAAATTAATTGGTTAATAGATGACATCAATTGTTACCTACCGAACATATTAAGCCGTAATCGAATATCAATATTTTGTTTCCTTTGAATTCAAAAAAGGGCCTGAATGCAAGGTGAATTTCTAATTTCTTCTGAAACATTTCAAAAACTATCAGGTTTATCCAAACATTGTTATGAAAAAACCTAAAGAACTATAAAAATTCTTAATAGTGATTCTATATATTTTTCGTTCGTATTATTTGTAAAACAGATATTCCGGGATGGAAATATATTGGTTCTCCTCTCTTAGTAAAAATGCTCAGTAAATAGTGGTGGAGGCACATCAACTTCTTTGATGGGCTAAAGGCCTGTGCCAACCCTCTCTTCAGAGATATTGCACCATCACCCAGGCCTGGGAGGTGGCAAAGCACTGTCCCTTTGGTCGACGTTCTCGCAGAGGGAAGGGGTCTGGACTCTGCAGTCTGAATCCATTATATTTTCATAAGCCTGGAAGGTGGTCTCTCCTCATCCGGTATTGTTGAGGCGAAAGCCTGCAGTTGGAACCACCACATACAGTGGACTTAGGAATGTTCAACTTGAAATACCTCAAAGGTAGTGTAAGTTCGGATAAGGCCTGTATTGTTGCACTAATTTGTTTTTGCAACATTGTTTACTTTGATACTAGAGTTTTTTCAACAATAAAGGAGATGAGGAAAAAAAAAAAAGTAAAAATGCTTCGACAAATCGCGGGGATAAGATCGACATTGAGATTTAATTTATTTATTAATAAAATGAAGCAATCAAATTGGAACTCAATACTGTCTATAGCACCGCCATCATTGTTTGGATGTTTGGAGCAATTTTCCTGAAAATTGAATATCCCATGACTTGTAATCTTAAATTATCTCCGTAACGAGAATTCTTAAGTAATACAAAAAAAAAAAATTAAACGACCCTGGGAAGGGTTATTTCAACTTAAGGACGAGAGCTTCGTGGTTCTAATAAACCATCAAACTATTTCTTTACAATACCTTCGTAAAATCCTACTTTGTCAGGAGTAAAATAAGGGACGAGGATATGGCTCACAATTCAAAAACCTTCTCTTTCATGACAAAATACATTGCCACTCAAATACAAAATTTTGACCTTTCTACCCCTTCGATTCGCAATAAAAGTTTTCATTTAGTAATAATCGCATCTCAGTAAACCTTCATTGTTTACGATATGCCTCTGCGCAAGATATTTTATCTTATTATCTTAGTTTTTTTAATTTACTTGTATTTTTCATTTAATGGCTTGATAATTCATTTAAAGTTCTAATAAATTATACCATAAAACGGGAGTGTAGTATTTAACTTGATTTAAATTAAAATTTTTAACGATGCATCCTTTCTGGAGCCAGTAAAAATATAGAAGTATGAACAACTGCTTATAATAGTTAGAAATATAACTGAACAAGAGAGTAGGTATGATTTTCGTCATAGGAGGGGAGGGAGGTTTCGTCGAAAACGTAAGATACTTTTTCAAATCACTTTTTATCTGTATTAAAATTTAACAGCTATGTACGTGGTTGGATGATTTAATGTGTGGCATTATTATTATTTATTTGTTTATCTTATATTTATATAATATAAATTAAATAATTTTAGAGAGGAAAGGGGAGGGTGCGGTATTCTATCCTACGCTCGTATAAGTTCATATGCCAATTGTTATAAATGTATTAAACCATTATTTTCATTCCTTATTCCTTACATGCCTGGAAAACTGCCGTGACTCATTATTTGCTAGTTTGGTGAGTTCCTCATTGAATTCCAAACTCTAAAATAAACAAGAAAAAATATAGTTCCTGAGAAAGGTAAGCCATTTATACATGATGTATAAAATTCTACTTGCCTGTTTTTTAATGAACGCACAAAAAGCAGAAATCTGATATACTTCCAAAGACCATAGAATAATATACAAAGGGCTAATTACTAAATTATGGTGTTTATAGTGATTTGTATTAGTGAATTGTAAGCACATGTAACACATGAAGTAGATGTGTTTTATAATTACAAGGTATGAACAAGTTATCGTAAAGAACAATATATTTGAATAGACTTTATTAAGGTTTGAAGCTGAATCCAACAGTTTCACATAAAGAAGTAGAATATGATCCATCTTAGCCTTACCGCTGTCATCAATTACATTGTTTAATCTGTTTACAAGAACTTTTAGATTCGAAAAATGCTTGCTAAAGACATTAAGGATGGTTAAAAATGGAGTATTTATGAAATGAATCGCAAGGAATGGCAAATCTACCGCTAATAGCATATATAGCTGATGTTTTCTATACTGTTCTTCTAACGTTATTATTTGGCGTTCCATAAACTTTAGAAACAGAATCATTATTCGTAAAATATTATTTAGTGGTGCTAGATAACAGTTATAAGTGACCATGTTTTTTCCTACATAAAGGCGTCTATCAATGAACGAAACACTAGTCAAGACATCATTAAACAGTGACTTTTTCATTAAAAACGATTCTAAACTAAGAATGAACGTCCCTAAAATGAGAAAAAGTTCTGAAATATCCATGTATTTTGAAAAATTCCATGTATAACTTGTACCGAATACAAATAATTTGAAAGCATAGTACTGAGAGAAAAATACTGACAAAATATAAATCGTTAACATTATATAGCTGGTTAAATTGAATTTATTTCCGCTATCTGATGGGAACATTCCAAAGAATTTAGGGAAAATAAGAGAATATGACATAAACTTGTATAAATCACTAGTAAACATGATTTTCTTAAAAATTCGCTTAAATTTCATTATTGAATTCAATTACAATATTATAGTTAAAGGCCACGATCGACGCACGCTACTGAGCGTAAATTGTCGATCAAAACCAAGCGTTAGGCACATTAAATATTGAAAAGCCTTCGACTATACCAACTAGTTGTTTGCGAGACCGACAAAACCTTTTAATGAGGAGAGATGTTTTTAAAAATCCATTGATATTACTGACATCATTAAACGAAGAAATGGTTTGCATGTCATATTTTAACTTTTTCACCTATATAAAGAAAAGATAAAAAAACGTAATTGTTGGATCAATGAATGCTCTGACGCTACACTCAGGTGGTAACTGATAGAAGAGATCTCGAGAAACGCATAGGTCATTCCATTTTAAATCAACCAATAGAACTTCAGATCTCAAAAATCAACGATTTCTATACGTATGCTGGAGGAATTCTCCACGGGAAAGGGTTTAAGACAGGGTAATGTCCTGGCAAGTCTCCTTTTTCTTATGGCTCTATAAAAAGCAGTTCTTCACGCCCAAATACAAACATTTGGTAAGATCTGCAACAGGACTGTTCAGCTCCTCGCTTTTGTTGTTGATATAGACATCATTGGGCGTTTTCAGTAAGCTAGGTTTCCCAATCATTTCGGGGCCAAGAGGCTGTAGCGAGGAAACTCGGCCTGACTGTCGGTAAGGAAAAAACGAAATACTTGGTAACTCAGGAGACTTCAGGACATGGCACTTGGGTGACTTTTGGACCTTTCAATTTTTAATAGGTATCAGATTTTACATGCCTGGGTTCGTAGATCACTGGAGAAAACCGAATGGTTACAGAGAAAAATAAGAGGATTTTGTTGGCCAACGGTTGCTATTATGAAATGAGTCAACAGATGAAAAGCAATCTGTTGACCGAGCGCAGCAAAGTAATCCTCTACAAGACTCTTATCAGAACGGTTTTAAGTTATACAACAGAAACCTTAACGATAACCATGAGAGTTGAGCAGGACCTCCTGATATTTGAAAGAAAAATTATTTTTTTCCACAATAATTTATGGCCCAGATTGTGTGAATGGAAAGTGGAGAAGGAGGAAAAATCAGGAGATCTACAGGCGTTTTAACAAGGCCAACATTGTCGGATTGCACAGCCCATATAGATAGATACATATTTTCGAATTTACTATCAGATTTTATCATACACATTTCGATTTTTAATTATTGGTAGAGTTTTATTTGAAATAAGGACTTTATTAGTTATTACTTTATGAAATCGTTTTTGACAGAACTTTCCGAATTATGATTATAATTAAAATTGTCGTCATACGATTGCATTCAACATGCTTGATAAAAGCTAAACGGAAAGCAATATCTACTGTAAATAAAGATATAAAAAAAAAAAAAATAAAAGGTATATATATATATATATTTTTTTTTAAGTTTAATTTAAAAATGCAATTGGAACCGTCTAAAACTAATTAAAGTAAAAGATCATCCTATCAATAAAAATCTCAAAAGGAGCACAAAATAGAAATAAGAAATCTGGTAGTTAATTCAAAAATATCGTTCCTAAGAAAATATACTACACTAGCTGTTGCGCGCGACTTCGTCTGCGTAAATTTCAGTTATTATGATCGTTATTAAGACTTTTTAAAAGAATATATTGGGTTGTCCGGAAAGTTCGTAGAAAAATTTGGGCAACAATTAAAATTGAACAGTTTAAAATTTGTTTTTTTAATCAACAAAATAGTTACCACCGTCAGCGAATACTCTTCCCTGACGGCTAGAAAGGTCCGTTATCCCTTTTTTCCTAAAATCACTGTCCTTCCTCCTGAAGAAAAATCAAAGGTCCGTTCTGACGTCATCTTCTTAAGAGTAGGATTTCCCTTGTAGCAAATTATCGAGGGAACGAGAAAGATAGAAATCCAAAAAAGCATTTCAGAAAAGTATGGCGGGTAAAACCTGCCACCTGAAGTTTATAATAACTTTTGCCGAGTCGTTAAAGACACATGGAGCCTAGCGTTGTCTTAGTGGAATAGCACACCTTTCCGAATCGCCAACTCTGGCTGTTCTCTTTAATTGCTGCCATCAATTGATCTAACTGGGTCCGTATTTATAGTAAAAGTCCGTATTTATAGTTTGGTTTTGTGGAAGGAGCTCAGAAACGGTCGATTTGCAGGCTCTTAACTCCGCAGCTATCTCACGAACATTAATTCGTGGATTGTTTGTAATGACCATCATAATATCCTCGACGTCAAGAGTTGAATTCCGGCAAGCCTGGGGTTGGTCTTCCAAATTGAAGACCCTCTAAACCGCGAAAACCACTTCTGAACCGTGCTGTCAGCAATTGAATCGCTGCCATACACGGAACGAATCTTCCTTGCAGTTTGGGCTACGTTTTTCCCTCTTTTAAAAAAGAACATCATATTATTTCGGAAATGAACTGAATCGTCACTCATGTTGAATTGCAATAAACTACTCTAATGATCCTTAATAAAGACAAATTAGGTGTGTAAACATAGTTAATTCCATGAGGATTAAAGGCATATAAATAAACATTAGCCTCGTGATTCATTTTAGTAGAAAAAACAGAAGGTAAATTTTATTTTAAAAACCTCTGCCAACTTTTCGGACGACCCAATATTTTAAAGTATTTCTGCTTAAATGATATTTTTGGTTTTATTTTCTTGTGGCAGAAGAACTTCCTGATTTTCTCCGCAACCCGATCTTGACGTAAATCGATTCATACGTGTTTAAATGCTTGCCCATGTGATTTATTAATTGTTATGGCAAAAGATAAATTAACGGGAAATTGAATTATTTTAAAATTAAAAGGTAAATAATTTGGAATCTTTGGGATTCGAGATCAATTGTCCCTGTTTTTTCCCAGATTTTCCACTGATTCTTCGGTCCTATTGGTCGCAGCGTGAACCAGTAGTTTCTGAGATTAGCGCGTTCAAACAAACAAACAAACTCTTCAGCTTTATAATATTAGTATAAATTTCAAAATACAATTGTAATTGTACAATTGTAAACTCTAATTGTATTAAGATCAAAAATGCACTTTAAATTTGAAAATCAGAATCTCCAAAAACCTCATAAACGAACCAATATCAATAACTTAACTTTAATCAATAACTTATTTAACTATATCAGAAAATCGAAATATGCATGTGCGATCGGAAATCCTTTATAAGATTCTGAAGAGCATGCTTGAAGACCGAACAAATGTATACCAACGAGTTTTGTAGAGTAATAATTAATAAGAAACTCTTCCTCCTGCCACTATAAAACAATATAATTATAGCTAATATTTTTTTAAAACCGTAATATTTTTTTTCTGTTTCTGGTGCTTATCATTACCACCTCACTTTTAATATTTTTCAAGCACAGAAGTGTATAAAATACTTTTTTCTCCTTAAGTAGCCACAATATTCTGTGGCAGCGCACATTCACCCATCTGGTCCTCTGCCAACCTCCAAAAACTTTGGCGATGTGACATAGTACAGTAAAATTAGGTGTTCACCCCAACAACAAAAAAGGAGCTGAAACCTGTCAGAAATTTTTCATCCTTCTCTTGATATCTGGTAAAAAGTCCTAAAGTTTTCCGAGTCGGGTCGTGTAGGGAGAAGGGGGGAAATCAGAAAATAATTCAGTTTTTTGTGAATATCCCAAAAAGCATTATGTTTTTCGCAAACATTTTTTTATAAAGTAGCTTAAAATCTCTTTTTATATACATTTCCTTGCTAAAATGAATGGTTGTGGAGAAAATGAAGTAGTAATTTAGATGGGTTTTCCTGAAGTTATAAAAAGTTCTTAAAACTCCACGAAATGTATGTTATGTTTACTGCAAACATTGTTATAGATACATTTAAAGTAATTTAAAATTTCTTTGGGATCACCTATAGCAGGGTGACTAGCATAACGGTCTCCTATGCCAAAGGTCACGGTTCAAACCCGGAGGCGGTCCTAGGATTTTTTAATTAAAGTAAAAAATCCTCAGTTATGCCGTCGTTCGGAGAGGACGTTAAAAGGTGGTCCCGAGCATGTGCGAGGTCAGGTACTCGTTAAAGATCCCTATTCTAATAAAACCTGCATAGGCAAAATTTAGGACTCCCACTGTAGCATCGTCCGATTAGCCACAGTAGCATAAAGTGATCTTAAATAACTAAACAATAAATTGTCTTTTAAAATTATTATAAATATTTTCTTGCTAAAACGAGTTTTTGATATTGGTATTAAAGAGACAATGTACAACAAATATTTGGCAAAATGAAGAAACAAATACTTTCTTATGATTTTTAAGGAAAACAAATTTTTATTTAAAGATCCTTATCTCGAAACTATTAAACGTAAATATTTCTATTACCAATCAAATCAAAGCTACTAAAGGGGGCCATGATTTAAATTATATTCATCATTTTCTTAGGTTGGGATAATTCTTTTTTGTTGGGTTTACGTATAACAGTTAGGAGAAGGATTTTATAAAAGAGAAAAGTTACCTTAGTAGTTAGATATAAATATTTTTCTCTATTTTAATAATATTCTCTTTATCTATATATCTAAAAATGAATCCCTTTTTTCCTTGGTGACCGCATCACGCGTGAACGGCTTGATCGATGTCGCTTATACACAGTTGAGATAGGACATAATCTGTCGAATCAGCTAGTAACGAATACAAAAAATCCGCTTTTCCTAATTAATAAATAAATACCAAAATGTTATCTTGGAGCTATGTCATAGAGAATTAAATTTCCTACAAAATGATAAAAGAATCATTGAAATTAGTTCAGAACTAGCAGAGAAATTGCGTTTTGAAATTAATAGTGGTGATAGACCATTTTCCTTTGGATTATTCATTGCTTTTCATTTTAGCTAATTGTCTATTAGCAGCTATATAAGCAGTTATACCTTAATATAGTTATTTGGGAATAATAAACCATTGTGTTATAATTTGCAGCATTTTCAAATATGTGTTTAACCTTTGAAATCTGTTGGCTTATTTAAGTTTTACCTAAACATTTGAATCTTTACAAAAATCCTAACCCCTCTTTGAGGGGCTACACATTATCACCAACTATTAAATAAAGGAAAACTTGATTTTGACTTGAAACTACATGGACTCTAATTTTATATATGACAATGAATACTATAAACACAATTCTTTTTGAGATATTCACAAAAAAATGATTTTAATTAATGATTAAATAAAAAATGATTGATGATGATAGCAATAAATTAATGATTCTTTTTAACTGATTTTCTCCCTTCCCTCTACAAAACCCGAGTCGGAAAACTGGAAGTTTTAAGGGAAGGATACTGAACAATATCTGACAGGTTTCAGCTTTGCTAACGGTAGAAGTAGGAGGAAGAATAGAAGGAGCTTGAATTGTTTGATTCCATATCACTGATCACTTCCTCTGTGTTCCACGCTTCCCAAGTCTGGTGTTAAATAGATTTTATTTAGCAATTCTTCTTTTAATGTACTAAAGTAACTTTAGTAATAAATTAAGATGCTGAAAATATGCAATAATCCTTGATTATTAAGATATTCTTTTAACTAAACAATGTAACCAAGGACGTCCCTGTGGGAGGGGTATATCGAATTCCCTGCCAATCAAATTATTTAAATCGAAGCAGTATTATTACATGATAGGATATGTTGGACGATGTGCATTTTTTTCGAACAGTTGGGAAATTCGTATGAGTGGACGGTCGTAGTAAGGCATATTTTTATAGTAATAAGAAGAAAACCTAAATTGTTTTGATGAAACATTATGATGTACACATATTTATTGATTTACGTGTGATAATTGTTTACGGTTTGTGAGGTAGCTTTGAAAAGATGTCTTTCAGGGTATAAAGATATCTTCAATTTTGGAATAATTCACCATTGCGGTTTGAAATCTTGAACACATATATAGAGAGTACGCCCCTGATAGATGCAGGATAACAACCTTACTTTTCCTCTTTTATGCAGAAACGAGGCTCAGGTAGGTTTGGTCTTCTGCCGCGAAAAAAACTCAGTCGCTAGCAAAACCCACTTTAACCAAGGTGATTACCATAGCAACCAGATAACACTAAAATATACTTGTTTCAAAATTAATTATAATGATGGGTTTACAAATATATTTTATAGGCTTGCGTAGTTAATGCTGGTTTTTAATTAGGTGGATCATAATTAAGTTTTGTATGATAAAATGGCCTGTGTTTACAGATAAGAAAAATACATAGATGTCTAATATGAAATAAGCGTTTAAGTCAATTAAAATAATGGCAGATTTAAAAGATAGTATACATGCAACTACAGAGAAGCTGACATCTGATTTGAAGAAAATGACTATGTATAAAACATTTTATGAAGATCTCCAGGTACAAATGTCAATCTATCAAATTCTTAACACCATAATCAGCATCAATTTGTAGTCTTCACAGAGCTCTCATGTCTCCCCTTAGTAAAATTTCAGTTTTTAACGTTAAAGTTATCCTATTACATATAAGACCTTTTAGTAGCATTGTTATGTCTTTTGAAATTTATTTATTAAAGATTTTTTGTTCATTGATGACTTTTCAGGTACAGTAGTATGTAACTATTAACTTTTTTTTGTATTATCCAATGTTATTTTAATTTGAATACTTTAAAAGTATTAAGAAATGTTTGAAAAGATGATACCCTGGGCAGGGAGGATAATAATTTGAACAAAGTGGTTGGAATATTGTTAAAATTAAAATCACTGAAAACTTGTTTTATTTTTTTTGAAAAAGAAAAGTAATATTTTTCTTAGCTTAATCATTAGTTAATTGCTATATAATTTGTTTTAATTCTATTTAGTTCTAGTTATAATTTATAAGTGACATATGATGTCAATTTTTTATTATCAAAACTCCTAAAAAAAAAAAAAAAAACTGGAGAATAATTCAACTAAATATATTACACTAGTTAGGGATGTTTTTATTAAATCTTAGAAGGGTTTTTAATGTAACTTACACTCTGGTTATCGTACCAATAAAATTTACTGATTTGGTTTATTTTTTTTCATATGTTTTAAGCTATAATTTTAGTTTTCTTGCACAGAAGCAGTAATTTAAATAATGCTCAATATTGAAGTGAAATTTGTGAGAATATTCTATTCTGAAAATACAGTTGGTTATATATAATAGAATTGCATTTATAAATTAAAAAAACAATAGTACCAGAAATTAGTTCTTTATGTTCATTAACGAAAAGATTATTTTAATTTACATTCTGATAATCGGCCTTGTAATATTTGTTATATTTATTCTACAGAAATTAGTATCGAAATCAGCTGTAAAAAATACAGACTTTAAGAATACCTTATTGGAAGCAATGAAAATGAATGGAATGGAGAATGAACTACGAAATACTATTTTTCAATGGGTACGATCTCATAAAAATCCTGCTGCAACAAGAGAGCCTTTAACTTACCTCAGGAAATCACAGGTAACTAATTATATCTTTTTATTTTTCATTATAAAAATGGATTTGGGACTGCTGCAATTATTCTATAATTTATGCATTTATTTCATTCAAACTCATTGTTATTTATTACCTATCACTGGCAAATCCCTTAATATTAAACAAATCCCCCTCTTGGCAACTTGCATTGTTGGGTTACTAATTATTTATTTAGTGCTGGATTTTTTTTTTCTCTCTGGACATTTATTATGTGCTTAATATTGATGTATTGTTTAAAACAAAAACAAACCAGTCAAAACAATAGAAATTGAGGAATCCGTGTTTGTCCTTAATGCTCTGTATTTATGTAAGAGAGATAATAAACCTGATTATTGGTTTATCCAAGTTTATAGATTGTTTAGCTTATGCAGGATGGCAAATTCTAAAAAAGTGTTCATAAGTTTCAGTGGATCATAGCCTGTTGAAGCAGATTTCTGATCTTGCCTGAAAACTGCCATATAACCGAGCCATATGTCTATTCTTCAGCTCTGGGCAGTCTGAGATTAGCAAAATCAAGAAACTAAGAAGCAAAGTTTATACAATCAGGAGCCAATCTAGTTTCTTAGAGAGATGTAGCAGCTAGCTGGACATAAGATCTTCACTGGTAGATTCAGTACATTTTGTCTTTACAGGTTACCTGAGGGTATATAAGCAGAATTCATCATTATCGGTTCAAGAAATGAATCAATGCAGGAATAACCTATGAAGGAAACGCAGGTGGTCCTAGGATTTTTTAATGGGAGTAAAAAATCCTTAGTTACGCCGTCCTTCGGAGGGGACGTTAAAAGGTGGTCCCGAGCCTGTGCGATGTCAGGTACTCGTTAAAGATCCCTATCCTAATAAAACCTGGGTAGGCAAAATTTAGGACTCCCACTGTAGCATCGTCCGATTAGCCATAGTAGCATAAAGTGACGTTAAATAAATAAACAATAAAACAACCTATGAAGGAAATACACCTGTGGCTATAGATTAGTCTCCATACTATGTACAAGGTAGAAGCCATTTCATCCTATCCTAAGCTGCTACAATAAGTAACCTGCAATGTTTTCTGGATATGTTTAACTACTACCCTTGAATTTTTGTTACATAACAAGATCATCTGCTTCACAAGTTAATATTAACAGATTTCTCTTTGGAGTGAAAAAAGTAACAAGATGGCTGTCAATTAGTATGAAGAAGCCAATCACCTCTCTGAAAGTTTCAATACTACTATGCAGAACTCAGGTGCATGGACACCTGAAGAAGAATACCCAACTTGTCCGAGTGTGAAATACTTTCAGCACTGCTATAGGGAGCAGCTTTGCAACAGGGGGTTGGTAGAGCTTGACAGCTTAATGGAGAACATCACCTGTACTAAGGATTATACACACATTGTGCCCGAACAGCTAGATCCATTGATCATCAGAACTTTGGAAGAAGAGCCCGCTTCAGCTTCTGTTCTTCGAGCCTCTAGGTGTGCAGTTTGGGTTGAATAGAAAATTATAATCATACAGTTAATCTTAGCAGTGTGATTTTGTAAAACAGATTGGCCAATGTTGCTATTATATTGTATATATTTTTGTGAAATTCATTTAAATTTTTTTTCATGTATCATTCATTACTTTAGTTATTTTTTAGCAAAATCTTCAGTAACAATTGCATCTCACCATTGTTAGATTTTTATAGTGCTAGATTTTCTGTTTGTCTTTTCTGCTCAAGATCCAGTATCAACTGTCAAGTTATTCGATTATTAAAAAAGATTGTAAACTGTATTTACAGCCTTGTTAGCTATTATCAACTAAAATAATACAAAAGTGTTTATTAATCTTACTAATATATTTTTTAGGCAACTTGGCAAAAAAGAATTCACAAATCTTTAAATTCTATGGCATCTGAAATAAAAGTACACTTAGCACAATTCAGAGCCTCAAGTGATAAAGAAGAAATGAATGATAAATGGAATGAACTTAGTATTTATGATATAGGTAAGTAAAAATAGTTCTCCTATCCTCATCTGAAATTAAATTGTATAATCTTACCAAATTTAAATCAAGATGATGGTTAAGGGGTGGTCAAATTAATCACAATAGACATGAATTGTTTATTGTTAGCCACTGTTTCTACCCCTTGGTAATTCTTCATTAGAAGGTTGACCACAAAAAAAAACTACAAATAAAATATAAGAACTTTATATCAATAGAAAATTTAAAACCGAAGCAAGGTGGTATATGTTATACTTTGAAACATGTATATGACTGATAGAATATAGTATATACAATCATTTTAATTTGGTTTAAACTCTATTGAGGATGTATGGTTGACTGCTGAAATTATCATAGGTAGAAATAATCAGGAGTCAGTCGTAGGAAAAATATTTTAATTTTGCCGACGTTTCAGCTCAAAATTGTGAGCCATCATCAGGGCAACAAAAGCCAAACGAGTTTATGCTTGTCATATGTATATATAAAACTAGTTATCATGTGTTTATAAAAAAACATTTTATGCTTGTCATTGCTCATGGATGCCCTGATGATGGCTTAAATTTGTGCCTTATTTTCCAGGTGCCATTTTCTTTGATGGGACCATACATCCTTCTGAAAATTCTCCTTTCAAAAACTGCGATCTTCTCTTCATCGACTTTCTTTAGCACCCAGCATTCACAACCGTATGCCAGTATGGGTCTGCTGACCGTCTTGTAGAGTGTAGCCTACTCTAAAGCTTTAAAGGCTTCATTCATGCCTGGTTCTGACCTACTGATTATGTCAAAATCATCGGCATTAGCCAGAAGCTGTATGGTTTTATTGAAGATATGCCCGCCTATTTGTATCTGCAAATCCTTAATTGCCTTCTCTAGACCTAGGTTAAATAGAAGGCATGCCAGGGGATCTCCTTGCTTTAATCCATTCCTTGTTTGTAGGGGATCTGATAGATGAGACTGGATCTTAATTTGACATTTAGCGTTGGATATGGCCACTCTTACAATTCAGACCAGCTTGGACGGTATGTTTATCTCTCTCATTGCCTTATAGAGCATCTCTCGATTTATGGAATCATACAAAGCCTGAAAGTTCACAAACATATGACGCTTACTAGTGCCATATTCCATCGCCTTTTCCAGGATTAACCTTAACATAAAGATCTGGTCAGTTGTTGATCTACCTTGCTTGAACCCATACTGGTAGCCCTTGATAATATTCTCAGTATAAGGAAGTAGTCGAGCAAATATTGAATTGGACAATATGTTGTATTCAACAAAGAAATGCCTCTGTAATTTTACATACAAGCGGGTCACCTTTCTTGTGTATCAGGCAGATCACTCCATTATTCCATTCATCAGGCATTTCTTCCTCTATCCAAATGTGTCCCATTAGATGGGTAAGATCCTTAACAAAGTCCTGACCGGGCATTCTTATTAATTTTTTTTTCCGGCTTATCCTTTGCACTGTAGCCCCAACTAAGCATTGTGCACTGTCCATTTTCATTTTATAACAGGCCTTTTGCCTTAGTGAATTTGACCAAACTGTAGAGATTGATCAGTTCACTAAATTCCGAGATTTTCTTGGGAAATTTGCCTTCAATTAGCACAGTGATATCATCAGCATATCCCTGTGCATAAAGACCTGTGGTGCTCAGTTTTGCCAATACAAAATCGACAACCAGGCACCATAAAAAAAAAAAAAACCTGTGCCACTAAAACCCATGAAGGGTCTTGGGGTCAGTACATATAGAGGTTCGTACTGTTTCAAGGCCAACGGCTGTGTAATGAGGTGAATCGCCCGAGATCACACTCAGCCACCAGGTTTTTTCCCCATTTTTGGGTAGCCACTTTATAGAGGGTGGGTCTGCCCCAGGAGGGTCTCCATACCTTAGGGTCGCCCCCCGGCTGAAATAACAGAATAAATAATATACTGTCATTACCGAGATTCGAACCCTGAACCCGGAGCACAGTAGACTAGCACTCTATCCACTAGACCACGGCACTCCCTACCACCAGGCATATAGTAGGAGATTTAACACGGCCTGCGGATATCCTCCTATCGGTCTCAACCACAGTTTGGTGTGTCCTAATTCAGATGTAAGCATCCTTCGCTCCAGCATAGCATCAATCAGAATTTGTAATTGTTTTAAAATATATAGGTAATAAATAAACTAATAATTTAATACAATAGTAATTGCATTTTATAAATATAAGTTACCAATGTATTTCTAACATTTTGAACTGTTAATAATATTTTATAGTACTTGCATAAATTCTTAGTAATTTATTTTTATAATTGTTCCAGATTTAAGTCAATATCGCCCAGTTTATGCACCTAAAGATTTCTTGGAAGTATTGTTAGCAATTCGAAGCCCAAATTATAAATGCCCTAAGTAAGTCTCTATAACCAACTGGATAGGTTTCTATTGGCAGAAATTATAAGTGATAAGAAAAATAATTTTAAATCTGTCATGAAAAGTCCCCTAAGAATAATAAACTATTTACATTAAGTATCTTTAGTCTAGCTTAATTTAACTAATAATCAACTAGATGACTAATAATACATTTTTAGATAGATTAATAAAATAAAACATATAAACATTTAATATTGATAACTATATACATATTTCCTCAAATTTTTTGAGTAATTATTAAGATAATTTAGTAATAAATTTTATCCATAAATACAATCTAAAGAACTCATAAAAAAAAAATAAATAATAATAATAATAAGAACTTATACATCTACAAGCCATAAAGACTCATGAGTACAGTACATATAGATATTCATACTGTTTCCATGCCAATAGCAATGTAGGGAAATTATTAGGTCTAGATCATGCTCATCCGCCAGGTTTTTCCTTAATTTTTTTGACCCGATTTTTAACGGGAGGGTATGCCCCAGGAGTCTTTCTCTGCCCCAGGGTCTCCCTACTACTGAAATAACTGAATAAGTAATTATTCTGCCACAAAAGGGGTTCAAACCTGGAAAACTGTAATCTACCCAGTGAATCCTGCTCCTCTAAATGGCATTAAAATGATTATTTTTTTGTAACTAATGAATAATTTAGTTCCATTGATAGATATGTAACTGGCACAGTTCTCAATTAGTTTATTAACTTTGTTCACGAATGATTCCAAATTGAAGCCTGTAATCAATGTTATTATTGATATGCTATTGCATTGGTTAATAAATATTCAGACTAATAAACTTGTTTATTATATTTTGAATGTTTTCAAGTGATTTATTTTCTCTATTTGGTTAGTCAAATTAAAGCTGTTTAGTTGAATCACCCCAGGTTTATTTAATAATGTTCTAAACATTATCTGCTTATTGAATTTTTGATACCTTAATATAGATATAAATTAATTAATATTAATATCTTAATGCTGTATCTTTGGCATTAATCAATTTAAAATTATGAGGAAAAAAATTATAAAATAAATAAAAGTCAACATCCTAAAGTGAGAGTATTAAACTCTGTTGAGTTTGCTCAGACTATTTCAACTTGTTTTACACAACTTCAGTTTTATGATTTATCTTTCAATCTTTAATAAAATCTAATATCGGGTTGTTATTATCAATTGGTACGTTCAAACAAAAATTATTAACATTAACACAAACTTTTATAAAATTATATATCATTTAATTATATTATATTCAATATATTTTTTAGTGTTGTGAAATTACAATGGGATTTTATTCAGTTACCTCTAATGGTAAAGACATTCAAAGAATTAGTGAGTATCCCATTTATAATCATTAATTTACATTTTTCTCATGCTAAGAATTATCTTTAATTTTGTTGATAGAGGAACTTCTACAGTGAAATATCTAGAGGTGATTTGTTATTAGGAAATAATCCAAACATGAAAAGTGAAAACCCTAATTATCCAACACTACTTGCTGAAAGAACTGCATTAGGAGAAAAAGGTAATTTTTTAACTCAAACTTACTTTAATTTTAAAATTTGCCATTTTTTGGTGCTTCAGTTTCCATGGAGAAATCTCTTTTAATAACAAATAAAATTGTATTAATCATTAACAAACAAAGAATAAGTTAATTTATTTTTTTAGATAAATATGCAATAAAATTTTGTTTAGTATTTTTTTTTTTTTAAATATACACCATATATGAAATTCATAAATGAAAGAGAGAATATAATCATGTAAATTCATATTTCTTAATATAAAATAATCATTAGGAAACAATAATAATGAAATAAAAAGTATAATGTTTTATAGTTTTGGAAGCTAATCATGCTCCTATGACCCAAGAATATTTGAAAAAGGGTTGTCCAAGATCTTTGAGAGCAACTATGTGGGTTCAGGTCCTAGGTGTAGAAGTAAAAGAAAACGTAAGTAGAAAGCTTAAAACATTAAATATCAGCCTTAGTTACAGAACATTACCAATTTGTTTGATTTTGAGAATAATCATAATTTAAGTAATATTTGTGATACACAAAACTGTTAATTTTCTCATGCTATAAACATAACATTTAAAAATAAATGCTTCTAATAACACAATGTGTATATTTAATAATCATAACTCTACTAGAAAGAAGAAAGAAAATAAACTTTATTTACATTTTTACATATTGACAAACAATTTATAAATGATTTCGGATGAGACATCCTTACAATCATCAAATGTTTGGTTCATTTGGTAGTTATAATCTAATTATCTAATCTATAATTAGTGGTAAAATTAAATTGATATTAACTATGGTAGTAGGAAAAACTAAATAAAAAACCTACATATAAAAAAAACAAAAAAAAAACAGATAACACAATTGATAATATAAAATTAGAAATTAAGATAAACTAGTTTAAGTTAGCAACACATGTTTAGTTCTTTTATGAGTGTAGCGTTTTAGAGATGCTTTATTATAGTTACCGATTTCCTTTATTAAAGGATTTTTGGAGACTGGTGTTTTACTGAAGTAAGAAGCTGTTTGAGTATGGACAAAATGTTTAATTGTTGGAAGCTGTAAGTCCTGGAGCATAGATGATATTTTAGTGTAGCGGGGGTAGTTGTTAATTATCCGCATTGATAGATTTTGAATTCTTTCAAGTTTTTGGTAGTTAGTCAAGCAGGTTGAGCTCCAGACTGGCGAGGCGTATGTGATTAACGGGCGAATAACTGATTTGTATATTATTAATTTGTTATGAGAGCTCAAATGGGATTTTTTGTTGAAGTATGGGAACATTTTAAATATTAATTTTTTGGCTTTATCGATTTTTCTATTGATATGGTCTGTGAATGTAAGAGATTTGTCTAGTGTTATGCCTAGGTACTGTACGGATTTTGACCAAGGGATGAGAGCCGAATTTATCTTGATTTGGTGGTTGATTTGTGGGCGACGTTTAGTGAAAAGAATTGCTTCGGATTTGGTGGGATTAATTTTCAATTTCCATTTTATGCAATATTTGTGAAATTTTTTAAAATATTGTTGAAGGCGATTCACTATTGTATCGATGCGATATGATGAGGTATACAATGCTGTATCATCAGCGTATAATGACCTCGTCACAAATGGATGGGCTGGTAAGTCAGAAATGAATAAATTAAATAGGATTGGAGATAGGCAAGAGCCTTGAGGAAGACCCGCTGAGATGGGGAGGATGTCGGAAGTAGATGTGCCAACTTGAACATAAAACTGTCTATTTGTTAAATAGGAGTGTATGATGTGAATCAGGTATGGTGGGAAGTTGAATGAGATTAATTTGTATATGAGCCCGGAGTGCCAAATGGTATCAAATGCTTTTTCGAGGTCTAGAAGGAGCATGCCGGTATGTTTGCGTTCGTTAAAGGCTTTTGTGATGAAGTCAGTAAGTCGTGCTAATTGGTCAATAGTGCAGTGGTGATTTCTAAAACCAAATTGTTCATCTATTAGGAGGTTCTTTACTCTAATGTGCTTGTTAATTCTTTTGAGAATTAGTTTCTCCAGAATTTTAGAAAGTATATTTAGTAGACTTATAGGTCTGTAGTTCGAAACATTACTATGGTCTTTATTCGGTTTTTTCATTACTATAGTTTTGGAAGTTTTCCAGATGATAGGAAAGTAGCTATATCTCAATGTGCAATTAAATACTTTAGTTAAAAAATAAATCGATTTTCGGCTTAGATTTTTAATAACTAAGGAGGGGATGCTGTCATCACCTGGGGCTTTTTTTGGTTTCAATTCTTTAATGATATTTGCGATTTCTTTCGGAGAGATGGAAGAGAAATTAACAATAAAAGGTGATTTTAAATAATCGCGGACGGATTTTAGAATTTTACGGTTGTGGTGATTTGAACCAAGGAGAGAGGTGATTGAATGAGTTGTCTGGAAATGCTTGACTAATAGCTGAGCTTTTTCCCTGTCCAGATATGCGTAGCCGTCGTTATTTTTTAAAGGTGGAATTTTCGGGGACTGCTTAGTTAAATTTTTGTGAATTTTCCACATGTTATTGTCCCCTGGCTGACAAGATTTCAAAACCGTAGCCCAGTTTTCGTTTTTCCAGTCATGGAGACGTTTTTTAATGTAACTGTTTAGTTTATTATAGACTAATTTGGTTTTTGGAATTTTGTTACGCTGGAAATATCTTTTTAATCTATTTTTTAAATATATTAATGCTCTGAGTCGATATGGTAAATTATTATGACAATACGGGTGGTAATATTGTTGTGGAATGGATAAGGACATGGATAATTTTATATGTTCATAAAAAGCGATTAGTGTGGTATCGATTTCTTTCGAATTATTTATGGTTGGGTTTATATTGATTCGGGAATCTAGCTCTTTCCTGAACTTTGGCCAGTCAGCGTCTTTGAGCGAAAATTTGAGTATTTTGGAAATTTTTGGTAAAGGAGATTGTATACGAAAAATCACGGGATTGTGGTCCGAATTTAAACATGGTAAAGCAATAAGAGGTGATAAGTTGTAAATATTTTTTGTAAGAGCCAAATCTATGATGCTAGGTTTGTAATTACGTTGAGTCGGTATATGGGTTGGTTCAGACGGACTGTGTAATTGAATATGGTTTTTTACGATAAAATTTAGAATTAATTTACCGTTTTTATTTGTTCTGTTACAGTTCCACTGTGTGTGTTTCGCGTTTAGATCGCCAAAAATGATAACTTGTTTATTTAAATTAAATAGTTTACTAATATCTGGGATATTTATTTTATTTGGTGGGATATATACAGATATTACAGTGGTTGACTTGTTGATTATAATTGTATTAATAGCGACGGCTTCGGTAAACATTAAGTCAGGAACGTGTATAAAATGATGCTGAATATCGGACCGCATTAAAAGCATGACCCCCCCTCCAGCTCTACTACGGTCACGTCTGTAAATGACATATCCCGGAAGAGAGAAACGATCAGTTTCAGAAAGACGTGTTTCACAAACAGAGACTAAATGGGGTTGATTATGATTTAAAAATAATTTAAATTCTACATCGTTTCCGCGAATAGTTTGTGCGTTCCACATCATAAGTTTAATTTTACTATTGGCACTAGTCATTAGAATTTTCCGAATGAGTTGTAGCCCCTATTGTAATGTAAACAAGAAAGTATGTTGTAAAAGAGTACGGGATATAAAGATCGCTGATAATTATTATTGTGAAATTGAAGCTAAGGCTAAAGTTGTTCGTACAGCAGCTTATACAATAGGAATTTAGCAAGACACTGTGTATAAACAACTTTACATCGCTAACACTCATAAGAGATTTGAACAAATAAATATTACGATTATTTTTGCATAATAGAATGACCATTAATCCAACATAGAAAGTAATCCTTCTACGAGAATAAAGATTTTTGACATGCCATCTTCGGCGCTTTTTAGTTGTAATAAATTTTTTTTAAAGTTTGTAATTAATTTACTTACATTAAATAAATTGAATATATTTTTTATCTCTTTAAAACAATCAGACATGGTAGGTTCGTTAGAGGTGTTGTTGGCGGTTTTCGGAGAGAATGTGTTTTGAGGCCACGGAGATTTCGGGGTTGGTAGAACTGGAAATTCTTGGTCGGTTTGTTTAAATGTTTTTCGTGGGATAGCTCGAAGTGCTGGATTTTTTTTGCTTAACTGTAATTCGAGATTTCTTTGATATTTCGTACATTCCGTGGAATTTGAAAAATGTTCATCGGAGCAATTACAACATTTGGGTTTGAATCCGTCGATTAATGTATTTGGGCAGTCCTTTGAAAGATGGTCTTCGGCACATTTCAGACATTTTGGATTTTTAAAGCAATTACGTGCCACGTGGTTAAATTCTTGACACTTGTAACATTGAGTTAAAGTTTTGTTGGATCTATATTTTTCCCATTTTATTACAATGTTACAACTATAGCGAATGTTATTTAATTTGGCTAGCTGTTCTTTATTGTCTAAAATTACTATTAATATCGGAAGCTTTATAGACCCGTTGGCAGATTTTTTCTCCATTTGGTAGATTTTATGAATGGCTAAACCTTGATTTTGTAGGTCAGTCGAAATTTCTTCAATGGGGAACTGAGGAGGCATACCTTTTAAAATAATTTTAGGTTTCGTTTCACTTTTTGGAGTGAACGTGTGAAAGCCGAGATTGAGATCTTTTAAGAAATTTTTTACAAGTTCAAAGTCTTCACTATTTTGAACATAGATTGTGGTTTTGTTCATATTATATTTTATATTTAAGTCTTTCACTTTTAATTTTAAATTGTTAATAGCACCACCGATGTTGTTGTAAGATGAATTTACTATTATGGGGGGATATTGACTTTTGCTCTGTTTTTGACTTATTATGTTTTTTAAGATTTCGGTATCTTCTTCATCTAAATCGGAAAGTATATCATAACTATTGGAGGTTTCAATGTTGAACTCACCTCTTTTACGTTTTGTTGACGTGCTGGCTGTCTGTTTGGCCATAGTTCGTGCTTGGCCCCCAACCGGGGCACTCTTGTTTGTATTTGTTTGATTGGTGAACAATTTGAGTAACAAACAAATGAGAAACACAAAATAAAAGATTTTTCGAAAGAAAAAAGAATGACTGTAATAAAATCACTGACTAAAGGAGAGACTGATTAGACCACTAAACTGTACCCTACGGCTGCTAGACGTGGACTGTCTAACTCTACTATATATTTATAGTAACTTATATATTTAATAGTATATTTATAGTACTATATATTTATAATAAACCATTAATAATAAACTAATGGTTTGAAAAGCTAACTAAAAATAGCAAAATTAATGGTTGTAATTGCAATATACTAATATTAAAATTAACACAAATAATTTTTAAGTTGGAAGATTGGGATTTCATTGGTTGGATGTGGTGCTCGTATACAGATAAATTTTTTATTTGTTAATTAATTAGATAAGAATTTTCAGCGATTTTGCCTCCTCAAACAAATAGTTCTAGATACAAATATCATAAAAGATTTTATTGATAGTGTCAATAAAATTATTACATAATAAGGTGATATAACAAAAACAAGTAACTTTATAACTTTTATGAGACCCATTAAATTATCTGATTTATGATACGGTGTGGGTAGAAAATCCAAATTCAATAATTTTACTATTCAGTATTCTGATTAATAATAAATAATTTTACTATTAATCAGAAAGGTTTTATTAAAGTCACAAAAGGTTTTTCTTTTTCCTGTATAATTTCTTGAATCTTCCTCCAAAACAAGAAAAAGATATTTGTCATGAGTTGAAACATCTAAATCAATACTGATCTATCATAGCTGCCATAAGAATCTAGTGTTGGGAGAACATATGTGGGGGAATATTTAGTGAAAGTCTTCTTCTCCTTCTTTATCTTCCTTACTATACCCTTTCTTGCGTGGAGGAGCTTCTATCCAACGCAGCCACTCTTCCCGGTCTCTGCATAACAGCTTCATCTGGTTTACAGATTTGCCTCTTTTACTCCCAATCCTCTGTATGGACACCTGATATGCAACTCGTGGTCTCCTCCCAATGAGTCAAGCCTCTAATATTTTAATAGAATCCAAGTCCACATTTATATGGCAGACATGTTCAAACCACTAGAGCTGTCTCTTCTACAAAGTGGTTTCGAGTTCAGGTACTTCAACCTGCTCTCTTATATGTTCATTTCTAATGCAATAACTATCAGGGTTTCTAACCGATCTACGTAGGAACCTCATTTTCACTGCCGTTATGTCACTGACTGTAATCCGTCTAACATAATCCAGGTTTCTCCATTGTAGATGAGAATAGACAGGTTACAGAATACAGAATTATATTTTGTGAAATTCAGTAGATTATTTTCATAAATTCTTATTCTCTTTTAATTCAATTAAATAATCTCCTTTGAAATTAATCATGGCAACTGCTTGGTTAGACAATAATAGTTAGTTATTACAAACAAAAGGTTCAAAATAAGGTATCAATTTTGGCATTCAGTAAAACCTGTATACAGCACATAATAAAAGTATCTAAACCCTCACTCCCTAAAAATAATGATAAAAATATATATTTTTTTTTTTGAAGAGTGAGATCAGATTTTGTAATGAAATCTAGCCTTTTATGTTTGATATTCTCTATTTCTGATCTCTCTATTCCATTTCATCCCCTAAAAAGGGTGAAATTTCCCCCAAATCAATATTTCTATAATTTTCAAAAATCCATATTTCTCAAAAAGTATATGCACGGCTTAAAGACATCCTAAGAGAACCACAAAATGAAAAAAATCAAAAATATTTCCCTTATAAAAGCTGAGCTTAAAATAACCCCTAATTTTAGAATTATCCTAGTTCAATGATGCTAGTGATTTTATTATAGCTTAACCATTCCTAATTTGCTATTACTTTTGGTTATTATTAATAAATAAGTATAATTAAAAAGTTTAAAATCTTCTTGAACCTGGATTAAAGGGAACCTACTATTTACATAAATCATTTTCTGCCCAAATAAGAATTAAAAAAAAAGCTTATGTTGGAACCTCTCTTTAGTGGCTGTAACCCAACAAAAAACACTTAAAGTTTTCTCATTACATTATTTACCAAGAAATATGTCCACATTTTTCAAGGCTTATCTTACTTTGTATACTTTAATTTACTCATTTTTTTATTTTTAAGAAAACCCATTAATTTTAAAAATATTTTTATAGCCCTTTATAAAATCAACTATAATTTATAGGAAAAGCTGTATTTCCAATATTTGAAAAATATAGTTTTACAGTACGACTTGATGGTTGACAAGTTAATCATAAAGGTAATGAATACTTAATGTCATATAATAATTGAAATAAAAGAAATCAAATAATAAATATTTATTTTATTTTAAATATCATTCAAAAGGATGTTCAACTAACAGCTTCAAATGACCATCAATATTTCGTGTTTGAAGATGTACTATATCAAGTGAGTGTTATTTTTTAGTATTAATTTTAAGATAATTAAAACTTATATTAAGTTATTAATAAATTAACTCATTGTCAGTCTTAGTATTTCTTTTAAAATGTAAACATTGTTAATAAATTCTTGTTATTAGACTTGTAGTATAAATATTGTTTTTAGACCTATGAAGGCTTAACCCATAAATGTCATTTGTGATATACAATATTACTTATGAATATAGACCTTAAAAAATGTTTGCAAATAATTAAACAGCTTGAAATCTCTGACTTTGTTGGGAGTTCAATATTTGAGAGATGGCAGAGTAATATATGTATTTTATTGAGTTAATTTTGTTGAATCTTAATAAGTAGATTGTTTGTTATAATATATATTTATTCATTAATAATCTAAAATGACAATATAGGATACCTTGGTTTCTTCAATAAGCACTAAAAATACAACTATCAATTGAATAAAACCTCATACATATGCGGTAATATAAATCAGAAGTAAAAAGAAAACATAATTACACAGGGAAAATTTAATATTTATTTTCAAATTGAGATATTTTTGTTCTAAAATGTTCATTTGTGGGAATATCCTTTCACCATTAACTTTTTCGGTAATCATATCATCTTAATTAAAAGCAGAGAAGAATTAAAAGGGATCTTTCTACGCGCCATCTGGGCTGGAACGGAAATAACAACCATCCTATCTACCTTAGCGAGGCGATGACACCCACTAACAGGCATCTTTACTGGCTGGCCAGGCAGAAAAAGGTGTCGTCCAAAATAAAGTATGTATGGTTTAGTGGGGGGCGTGTCAGATGTAGGAAGTCCGATGGTTATCCGGCGGTAATTGTAAATAAACCGTCCGACTTAGATATATTCATTTGAAATCTGATTCCCAGTCACTACAGTATTGTAATAACTTTATCATATTCGTTTAAAAAAGATATGATATTTCTGTTTATTTTTTATTTATTCTGTCTAAAAGGTATAAATGCCATTTATTTTTCAACTTTGATTATTTTTACTTTTTATTTACAGTTTTGTTATAGCTATATTTTATTTACACTATTATTTTTCAACTATCGCTATCTAAATGTTTTATTTCCATGTAATTTATTTTTTTCTACAACTTCAAGTAAAAATTTTCATATTTTCTCACAAATTATAAATGCCATTTATTTCTTAATTTGGATTAATTTTTATCTACAATGTGTTTACGGCTATATTTTATTTACATTATTCTTTTTTAACTATGGTTGTCAAATTTTTTTATCTGCGTATAATTTATTTTTTTCCAAAACTTTAAGTCAAAATTTTATTATTTTCTCACCAATTATAAATGCCATTTATTTTTCAATCTTGATTATTTTTACTTTTTATCTACAATGTGTGTACGGCTATATTTTATTTACACTATTATTTTTCAACTATCGCTATCTAATTGTTTTATCTCCATATAATTCATTTTATTCTAAAACTTTAAGTCAAAATTTTATTATTTTCTCACAAATTATAAATGTCATTTATTTTTCAATCTTGATTATTTTTACTTTTTATTTACAGTGTTTTTATAGCTGTATTTTATTTACACTATTATTTTTCAACTATCGCTATCTAATTGTCTTATCTTCATATAATTTATTTTTTTCTAAAACTTCAAGTAAAAATTTTCATATTTTCCCACAAATTATAAATGCCATTTATTTTTTAATCTGGATTATTTTTTATTTACAATGTGGTTACGGCTATATTTTACTTACGTTATTATTTTTTAACTATGGTTGTCTAAATTTTTTATCTGCGGGTAATTTATTTTTTTACAAAACTTCAAGTAAAAATTTTCATTTTTTCTCACCAATTATAAATTCCATTTATTTTTTAATTTGGATTACTTTTTATTTACAGTGTTGTTATAACTATATTTTATTTACATTCTTCTTTTTTAACTATCGTTCTCTATATGTTTTATCTCTTAATATTACGTACGTCATAATAATTCGCTTAAATCTATTCCTTATTTTCCAATCCTGTCACAATGATTCCAATTCCCACCTCCACAGTAATGACTAATATCCTCATCTCCTGTCACGTCAATGCTCAATCCCTCATTGCTCACTACGATGAATTCCAACAGTATTTTACAGACAATTTTTATCACATTATAGCTATCTCTGAAACTTGGTTGAAACCTTTCATTCCTTCCTCACAAGTATCCCTTACCAATTATTCCTTCCTTCGCCATGATATATCTGATCGCAGGGGTGGTGGGGTGGGGCTGTATATACATGATTCTCTCAAGGCCAAAATCCTTCTCCAATCCCCTTCTCCTGATCAACCTCATTGAGTACCTCTTTGTGGAAATTACAACTGCCTCATCTCCTCTCCTGTATGGTGTTGTATACCGAGCTCCTCATATTCCTTTCGACAGCCTATTCGAAACATCACTTGTCCAACTTGTCTCCAGTTACTCCAGCATTATCATCTCCGGAGATTTCAACATTAATATGATTTCAGAATCATCCGATAAATCCTTCTTTCTGAACCTACTATTTTCCCTAAATCTATACCTTGTTCCTTACTTTCCCACCCATCATACTCAATTCGCCAACACCTGGCTGGACCTTCACATAACCGACTCATCTCTTAAGGTCCTTTCATCTTCCCAGCATCCGGTCCCATTTCTCTCATCGCATGACCTCATAGAGATTTCATACAATTTACCAGTAAAATCTTTCTTTCCTAAAGTAGTCTCCTATCGCAATTTAAACCTCCTTTCTTTCGAATCCCTTCAATCAGATTTGGACTCTCTCGACTGGAATACCATATATTCCTTTCATTCCATCAATCCTATGGTTTCCTCTCTTACCTCAAACCTGAAAACTGTACTAGATACGCATGCTCCCCTACAAACCCGAACCTTACGCCGTCCCACTGCTCCTTGGTTGACTCCCGAACTCAGAGATATGATGAAAAGAAGAGAAGCAGCGAGACGTAAATTTCGCCGTACTCGCTTTCCTGGTGACTATATATGTTTTAAAGTTCTCCGTAATGAAACCCAAGAAGCAGTGAGGCGTGCTAAGTCCCTCCACATCCGTAGAGCCCTTTCCGATGCTCCAGATTCTAAATCAAAATGGAAAATACTCCGAAGATTATCCCCCCCAGACTCCAGTAGCCGCATTTCCATTCCTGTCACACCAGAGGATCTCAATAATCACTTCGTATCCCTATCTTCTGGCTCATCTTCCACTATCGATTTCGAACACCATACATTCAATCCAGAAAGTTTTTTTTTCTCTCATGTTACATATGACGAATTAATAACAGCTATCCTTAAATCCCATACAAATGATTACGGACCAGACAACATTCCAGTAAAATTAATAAAATCCTGTCTTCCAGTCATATTACCAATCCTATATCATATTTACAACTTTTCCTTAGAAAACTCCATTTTCCCTGTATCTTGGAAAACCGCCTTAGTTCGGCCACTAAATAAAATTCCTAATCCATCCTTACCATCCGATTTCCGTCCCATTTCTCTACTTTCAAACCTTTCCAAACCATTGGAACGCATAGTTCAAAATCAATTATCAAATTTTCTGGAAGAACGTTCCCTTATTAACCCTCTCCAATCCGGCTTCCGACCAGGCTATTCAACACAATCTGCTCTCCTAAAAATAATCCACGACTTACAATCCGCTATCGAACATCAAAAAATAACCATCCTGATCCTTCTAGACTTTTCCAAAGCATTTGATACAGTTGACCACAAAATTCTTCTTACCAAACTAAAAAACCTCCCATTATCCAAAAGTGCTTTGAGCTGGTTTAAATCCTTTCTTTCCGACCGATCACAGTATGTGGTAGTTCCAGGCCAACCTCCATCCAAGACTTTGCCTCTATCCTGTGGTGTTCCTCAAGGTTCATCATTATCTCCCACCCTCTTTGCCATTTACGTCAATGATCTTCCCCATCATATATATCACTCCCAATACCATATGTATGCAGATGACATCCAAATTTACCTATCCTTTCCTCCTTCGGACCTATTACAAGCGACTGAAAAACTTCAAGAAGATCTGAACAGAATTAGTTATTGTGCAGCAGCCAACAAGCTTAAGTTAAATGCAGAGAAGACAAAAGCGATTGTAATAGGTTCCAATCCCCTCCTTAAAACCCTTCCTCCAATCCCAACACTGTTCCTCAATAAGAATCCAATAAAGTTTCACCAAACCGTTAAAAACCTCGGAATCATCCTAGATCAAACTCTTTCCTGGAAAAACCATGTCTCTGAAATCTCTCGACGCACCATATCCACTTTAAAACTCCTAAATCACCTTCGCCACCTACTTCCATTCGAAACCCGTAGGCTTCTTGTTTGTTCTTTATCATTCCCCCACTTTGACTACTGCTGTTCGGTGTATGGGGGTGTCTCTGGAGACCTCGAAGCAAAACTTAAACGATTATATAACTGCTTCATTCGCTTTATCTATGGGATATCCAGGGACACTTCTGTTACCAGATTCTACGAAGAGTTGAAGTGGCTTTACCCTTCCTACCGTTGTAAATACTTCCTGGCAACCTTCCTCTTCCAAGTTCTCCAATCCCGCCGCCCATCGTACATCTCAGATATGTTATCATTCAAATCCTCCATTCATTCCCGTAACACTCGTTCACGGCCTTCAGACCTGTATATGGCACCTCATCGAACCGCAGCTTTCGACAGATCCTTTCTAATCCGCTCCTCTTTCGTATGGAATTCCATTCCTTCACATATTCGACATTCTGATACTCTTCAAACCTTCAAATCCCGTCTATTCGATCACTTCCTCTCTATTCAATTTTCAAAGAATACTAAATAGATTTGCCAATTCAATTTAAATTAGTTAATTAAAACATATAGAAACAATTAATTAAATATAATATCTTACATTATGGTGCACTTATATATTTAACTTTATTATTTCATTAATTTTACATCAATACAGTAAAGCACTATTAATTAAAATTTTATGTATATGCACATATCTTTCTGTTCTATCTCTTGTCTAGTTTTGTTATTAATTATTATTATTAGAAGCTACCTTTTAATTTATCACTATTGTTCACTTTTTATTTTATTTTTATTTCTATTATTATTTGTTTGTTTCATGTTTGTACTCTAAGACACTAAAGTTCTTTTTGTATGTTTTGTAAAATTATTCAAAAGGGACTTGTCCCAGAATAAATAAAGAATTTATTATTATTATTATTATTAATTGCTTCTTTGTGATCTGTATAATAAAAAATAATTTGTACAAAACAAAGATTAGGCATATGATCTATACTTGATATATTGTCTTAAGCTAATTTTGCTTCCTGTCCCCCACATGAAAATTTAATTTAAATTTTTTGGATGGGGAAGCGAATCCTATAGTCTGAGAAGTGACTAGTCTTCTCTGGGTAATAACTTGTAAAAATATTAGTCCTAATTACTTCTTAGTTTACTTCATTAACCGGCAACTAAGTTTTTGGGTCTTGTTGGTTAAATTCTTCATCGAAACAGTTGTTATGAATGTTTAAGTATCATCAGATTTTACAATCTAAAATATTTTCACTCTTAATTTCATCATAATTTTTAATAAAAAACAAAATAACAGATGTTACAATGATTTCAATTTAATGATGAATTATGTTCTATAGATTATTATAATCCTTTTTCATTTTTCTCTTTATTAATTTCCTCACCATTGTTAACTTTCTACAATTCTAGGTTATGCTGTGTTTTTCAAGAGATGCTGAAGTATTGTGCATATTCAGCCACAGCTCAGCACAGCCAGTGCATGGCATTTTAAGAGGAAAGACCCCTGCTATAGAAAATACAGTTATATATCCTCCCAACGGAATAATACCTTTCCATGGATTCACAATGTATGGTAAGAGGGTAATATTATACTATAGTACCTGAATCATATGATGTTGATAATCCACGGCTAATACAACAGAATAAAAAAAACATATGCCACTAGGCCCTAAAATGGATTGTAGCATAAGGAGTTCTGTACCTAACTATATTTTACTGCTACATATTGTTTTCCTAATATTTATAAGCTATAAATAATTTCTTCAGATTTTTCTTTCTCTATTTAATCTATCTATTAAAAGGACACCAGCAGAACAGAATAGAATACAAAGGTATTATAGGAAGCTATGCCATGCTTATAGCCCATATCATCCACAACTTTTGTCTCCATAAAAGAGTACCTGATTCTAAAATATATATGGTAAATCTCAACTGTCCTTTTGATATATAATCCTGAGGTATCATTGCCTTATTTAACATATATTTGAATTTGAATAGTTATAAATAATAGTTATATTGTTCAATGAGTAGTCTGGATAACCTTGGAGCATCTCATCTCTCATTGGCATCCCTTTAATTTTATGAACTATTTCCTTTATTAAGCTAAAATTAATACATGACATGGGAAATTATAGATTACTTTTAACTTTAAAATAAACATTTCTATTTTTTGTAGCAACACCATTTTGCTACCTTTATGATGATCCTGTACAGCTTTACTATGTATTTCGGGCTTTTTACACAAGGTACTGGTTTCGCCTACATGAAGTTTCATCTCACCCTCAAGGCATACTCTCACTTTGTATTCTTTTTGAAAGGCTATTGCATAGATTAGATAATGAATTGTGGTGCCACATAAAAACAAGTGGCGTGCAACCGTAAGCAATAAAAAAATAACTTATGTTTTAGTAAGTGATATGAAAACTTATGTATTGAAATAAAACTGTTTTCTTCAGTATTCGACTGACTTTCAAATGGATAATGAGAGCATTCAGTGGCCATTTGTCTCCTGAACAAGTACTGTACCTTTGGGATCTTATCTTGGCTTATGATTCTCTTGAAATATTACCCATCATGGCAGTCACCATAGTTGGTTTAAGGAAAGTATCGTTAATCAGAGTCAAAGATTTAGCAGGTTTTGAGGTAATGTTAACTTTCTTAAATAGAACTTAATTAAGTTATCAAAAATGCATTTAAAGTAATAAAAAAGATCAGTAGTACACATTATACAATATTCACTTACACAAACTTATTTGAAATAAATTTCAAAGTTAGAATGTAAATGTAATTGTTTCTATTAAAAAAATATATAAATTATGAACTATAGCAATCAATTAACTTGGTCCATTTTTTTATAACCTTCTATGCTATTTTATGTTAGATTTTTTCCAGAAATTTTACATCAGCCCATTTTCATCTGGGAAATGTGCCTCCTTCAATTATTTATTGATTCTTTTTAAGTTTATATTCATCTATTTATCATCATTACGACAATCTTAAATTACTAGAACAAATATGTCCAAAATCCTTAGAACCTATTTAAAAAACAATAAAAGAGTAAAATATATGTATAATACTGTAAAATGGTTTCTTAGGTCAAAAAAAATAAACAAAATATCAAAATTACTCCTACCTACATAGTACTATCTGTACTTTAAATCATATGAAATCAATTAAAACAAATTAAAGATTGAGGTTTTTATCAGAATATTAGATATTCACGTTCTATGCCTCAATATTATAGAAAATTGTTACGATTGAATCCAAATTGATAACATCAAAAATCAAACTAAAATAAAAAAACACATTATTTTTTACAATAATCCTAACATCAAAATTTAGAATAATGGAAGTAATGAGTTTTGCAGAATGTTTCACAATATCTTTTACAACAGTGTTTCAAACTTTATTATTAATATTTCTTTTACTTTTTACAATTAAAATAAATTTATTTAAATTACGATTATATTTCTTTTGGTCATGCTAATAAAATTACTCAAAATTAAGCTAATGCAACATTTTGAAATGATATAAAAAAATGCATAAAAAAAATTATAACATTACTTAAAATACAATTTTATTAAGAACATATGACAAAATATAATTAATGAGTATCTCATAATAAGAAATAACACATACAATTTACATTTAATACACTAATTTCAACAACGCTTAAAGCTCCAGAATAGATATGTGTAAATATGAAATAAATGGTATGTTGAATATAAAAAAAAATTGCAACATAAATTACAAAAACAACATTATAATCTAGTTATAAAAATTAACAGTTTATAACTGTGTAGCAAAATTAAGCTGCCTCATTTTTTGTTCCAGGCAGTACTTGCAGATCTCTCATCCATTACTGTAATGCCTCTTTTACAAATGGTACTCGTGAGCAAGCATCTCGATTCCCTAATTAGTCTTCCAAAAGACACAACAAAAACTGGCCCTCTAATAGAGTCAAAAACAAAAAAAGATGGGAAAAAATGAGGATAATGCTACATAATGTATTATTATGGGCCGAATAAGGAAGTGGCTACATTAACTAAATTAAGAAGGTTTTCACGACAAATATGCTGTCCACTTCATTAAGCTGTTATATTGCATACATAATGTAAATAATAAGCTATTTTTTAATTTTATTTTATGTATAAACTATTTATTTTTATATATTTAAAATGCTTTTCATTGTAATGATTTATAAAAAAATATACATAAAAATACAATAAAAAATTGTTGAATAGAAGACTATCGTGTGCAACAGAGGAACTATTCTTACCATGTAGGACAACCAAACCTAAGTACAGTATTATCCTGAGTGTTAAGGTCCATTTGTACTTTCTTCCTCATATAAAAAATTGGGCAATCTCGACTGAAATAAGAAATGTGACAAAGTTTTGCAATAAAATAAATAAATTGGAATATTATAGAATATGATTTTATAGTTACCTAGTACAAATAACTTCCTCATGTAAGCTTCCTTGACATCTTTGACACTGTGTCCATAATCTATTAAACTTCTCTTCTAAATCCCGATATCTGAAATTAAATATAGTGGTGTTCAGACCAATTGTGAGTGAATCATAGATAATTTTTATAAATTAAAATGTTTGAATGTTACAGTCTCCATTAAGTTAATAGGCCTTTTGACCAAATGGTTGTATATTTTATACAAATAACTTCAGTCATAAATTTTATTCAGTTAACTCTTCCATACTTGGTATTCACGGAAATGACAAGAACTTAAATAAGAGAAAATACTTAACAGAAGTAAGTAAATAATAAAAAAAAACTGTACAATAAAAAAAAAGAACAACCTGTTGATAAAATATATTCTTTTGAAGAAATAAAGTAACAAGTACTTAATGAAAAAGATGTTTTCTTATCACAGTTTATTCATTATTTCATGACACACTAATTTGTAAGAATAATCAAACATCAAGAATTGTAAATTAAAATCTTAACACACTCAGCCACCAAATTCTCTATATTATCAGAATATTTGAATTTACAGTTAACAAAAGAATTAAATTAAAGACATATATTTTCTGTATTGCACTTATAATATGAGAACTCTAGATGGCTCTTCTATAAAAGTACTATGAATATTCAGCGTTTTTTTAATAAGAAAGTATTCAAAAGTGTTGAGCAAAACCTATAAAGTTAATTCAATTTTTGAATAGGTACCGTTAATTATTTTAACAATGTACCAAGTGTAGAAGTATGAAACCGGAATTTCCCTATAGATGGTGCTCGCTATCAGGTTAAAGACCGCTTCTTTAGCGCATCCTTCTCCTTCTAACAGCTGACGAAGTTTGTCAACACACAATAACTTAAGTTTCATCACACTAATGAACTATGATTTGCAGATAGCATTAGTTTTCTACTATCTTTGAAGAAAACTGCTGCAGAATCACTTAGAATGCTTGTGAAGCATACAGTGAACATGCTCTTGGCAAAACTCAATGCTTTGAGTGGTCTGAAAAATTTAGAAGTGGTGATTTTGATGTGAGAAACAAGGAGTGTGAAAAATCACCAAAACAGTTTGAAGACAAGGACTTGCAAGCCTTATTGGATGAAGACGATACTCAGACTCAACAAGAACTCGCGGAACAACTAAATGTGACACAAAAAGCAGTATCTCTTTGTCTAAAAGCTATGGGAAAGATTCAGAAACTGGGAAAATGGGTACCACATGAACTGAATGAAAGACAGCAAGAAAATTGAGAAACCACTGGTCAAATGCTGGTCGTCATATGTAAAAGACAATCATTTCTTCAATGAATAGTAACAGGTGATGAAAAGTACATATATTTTCAGAATCCTAAGTATTGTAAATAATTGGTGAATCCAGGCAAACCATCAACATCCACTACAAGACCAAATTGTTTTGGAAAGAAAACAATGTTGTGCGTTAGGTGGGACCAAAAGGGTATAATATATTATGAGCTAGGTACTAAAATCTGGCAAAACCGTTAACACTGATCGCTACCAACAACAAATGATTGATTTGAATAGAATAATTTGTGAAAAATGCAACATAAAGTCATTTTGCTTCATGATAATGCCCTCTCACACACAGTAAAACGGGTCATGGATACGATCATGGCATTCAATTGAGAAATACTAGCACATGTGGCTTATTCTCCAGACTTGGCTCCGTCTGATTGCCATCTATTTGCATCATTGGGACATGCACTCGCCAAACAACATTTAGATTTGTATGAAAATGGCCCGACAGAATACTGGTTCTCTTCACATGAAGAATTGTTTCTTTTTGGCGTGGCATTCATAACCTGCTGAAGAGGTGGAAAAATGTATAAATTCCAACGGAGACTATTTTGAATAAAATATTTTTTATAATTTTCAAATAACAGACATGCAACTTTTCTAAAAAAAAATCTGGTTTCATACTTCTACACCTGGAATATGATAAATGAGTGAATTTGATTTCAGTAAATTAACTACCAAAAAAGCACCAACAATGCCTACCCAGAGTAATGAATCAAAACATATTACATAATCACAATATAGATAATATTAAAATGTTGAATAAAATATAATTATATTCTGCTTACTTGTTAAATTCAGAGATCAATAATGTTGAGTACTTTGGAGAGCAATGGTGACATAATGGATTTCGCTGTTCAGATTCTGGCAATACAGTTTTACAACCAAGACAAATTTCTTTTTTCTCGTGAATGCAGCAAGAGCTCCTACTTTTGAAGTTATAATAGATTTAGTTCTTGTATGCTCACCATCTGAAAAGTGATTGATAATAATTATATGTAAAACATGTGTAGTCTATTATTGTTATTTATTCAAAAAGCGAAATAACATATGTTATCTCATGTACTCACGGAGAAGAGTAGAATCTACTTTATCGCCAAGTAGTGGAGAAAATATCCTAGTTAATGGCTTTGATAATTGGTTTTCTAAATAATACTTGGTATCTATAGGAATATTATTTTCTAGAACATATATAGGGTCCTAAAATAAAAAATTAAAATAAATGAAATCTAACAAGCATTAATATAAAAGTTTTATTTATAAACAAAGATTTTTTGTAGACTTTTGTCCAAGCTACATCCTATATCATGGATCAATGATGTAAATTTAATCAAGGATTTTATATGCTAGAACTGAAAACCTTACTTCTGCTTTCATATATGCAGGAGTTGCTTTAGCACCAGCGATAATAACATATGGCACCCTATCACCAAGCTTAGGAGCAGAACCAGCATCTCTTTTCTTCATTTTATTAGCAAGTTCAACATGGGCTTGTTTACCTGCATAATCAGTTTTGGCAAGCTCTTTAGTAATAACCAATTGTGATATGTCTAAACGGTTGCAAAGTAAATCACTGATTTGTTGCTTAGCATAACTGATCGCACCTTCGGGATCTCTATAGGTAAATAGAAATAATAATTAGTAGAATACTTTTTAAATAAAGAAAATGAAATAAATATAACAAAATATTTACTTGTCAATTAACATTTTCTGAAGGCATGTATTCATCATATTAGCTACAAGAGGACAATTATCTCGCCTAACAGTTTCCAAACCTTTACAATCCATTTTATCATATTTATCAGTTCTTGTATAATACAGTCCAGCATATCTTTTTTTATTTATTAACAAATATGGCCAATAAACCTTTAAAAAAAAAATAAATGAAAATGTTTCAACTACGTACAAGAAATAGGTTTGTTTTAGAAAATAATAATTATCCATAAATCAATTAATTTTTACTAGAAGTAATTAATTTTTACTAGAAGTAATTAGTCCGGGTAGCATCAGTGAATGAAACTGCTTGATTGTTTCATTCACTGACCGCCACCCAGAATAATTCCTTCTAGTAATTTAATTAGTTATTAAATAAATAGCCAGATACTGCTGTATGATGTAATCAGCTTACAGTAGGCTTAGGAACATAATAATTCTCATTTTACATTTTCCAATGACCGTCCATGCAGTAGAATGCTTATAAATTTTATGGATTGCATCCATAAATATGATGAACAAGATGGTACTTAAGCTTTCTCCCTGCCTGACTTCTTTCTCCATGGGAAAAGATTTGGACTCTCTACCATTAATTCTTACGATTACTTTAGCTGCCTTATAAGCTGATCTAATTGCTATAAAAAATCTGATAACCAAAGATATAATAAAAACAATTATGAATGGATATCTCTGTGCCAGGGAGGGTTTTGGCTCTGCCATTAATCCCCCTGCCTGAGAAAATCTCTTTGTAGTAAAAAAGGCGAGGTAGGGAGAACGAAGAAAAGAAGAAACAAATACTAATAACTAGTAAATAAAAGTGTCCCTATTCATTTTCTTTTAATACAGATACATTTTTCCATAGGAAATATCTTTGAGATTAAATTTATTATCCGTATTGATGAATACATATATGGTCCAATCATTTTCCATGATTTATTTTTAATAATACCGGTAATTTTACCTTTTCAAATTCTAATTTTATAGGAGCAATAAATTTGGCAGAAATGTATTCAGCAGCTTCCTTTCCGAGATCCATTGCTTCTTCAAGTGTTTTCACACCAAATTTTACCATAACTGAATCAGTATCACCATAAATAACCTAACAAATACAATAAGCAAATAAAATATGCCAAAGCAAAATAAAATATGCAATAAAAATGTCTTATGAAATAAATAAAATACCAAAGAGTCACATTTATATCCATTTTTGATGCAATATCGTTGTTCTACTTCCTGTTTAGTTCTTTCAATCATAGTTCTACCATAAGCAGTGACACTCTACAAAAAATAAAAGTTATAAATAAAGCAAACCGGATAAATAATACTAAACACAATAAACACTGCTTATAAAGAAAAATAGGGAGAAGGATGTCAAGAAAAATACTACAGATTTGTATATAGCCATGTAAAATAATGGACATGGATGTAGTTTAAATATTTATCATGATTTTATCTCACATTATCTTCAGTTATCCACCAGACAGTCGAGTTACAAGAGGCATGAATTTATGTATATGCATAGAATTTTTTATTTACACGATTATTGACAACAAATCAATCATTCACTGTACCTATTGGTTTTAGAACTTTCCATGTGTCATTTTAATAAGTAATTAAAAAAGACAAGTAAAGAAATACAAAAATGCACTAATAGGCAGTCTACTTCTTTTTCTTTTTTTTAAAGACTCATATTTTGGATAGTGGGTGAAAAATGTTTAAAAGACAGGTTTTGATAAACTACGAATAGGATGAATGTTATAAACTTAATAATGTAACCTAAAATTTACTTCTAACGAAAAGATGACAAAATAAATAAAGTTTTAATGGAAATATTATTATTTTAAGTCTTAAAGCATTAAAAGAAGAGAATAAAGAGAATAGAACAGTCATTCATTAAGAGTGAAATTACATAATCTGTCATAAATAAAAAAGAAAAAAAATGTAAATAAAAGAAAATAAATTAGTTAGTAGCATAAAAAGTTGTTTTAATTGAGAATAATAAATAAATTAATTTAATAAAATTACTCCAGATATTTCCAAACAGGGAAGTTTTCCAACTTGAGCTCCAGTAAAGCCGTAAACAGAGTTTGCACTAATTTTCAGGGCTAACTGTCTTCCATCTAACACCTTTTTTCTAAAAGGATCTGTCTCATTTGCCAATTCTTTTTTGGCCTTTTTACGAGCAGATATAAGGCTTTCTAAAATCTGCGGAAGTAAACCTTTCCGCACAGAGCTCTTAACAAAATAACAATTGGCTGGAGTTACAGAATACTGATCAGGAGTCAATCTAGCAATGAAAATAAGAAATATATATAGAGACATTCAATTTATTCTTAGGAAAAAATAAATAAATAAATAACATTAGTACAATTAAAGAAGAGAAGAAAATAGAAATAATATAAAGTCATTCGATTTAATTTATATTGGATAAATATATAAGTGTATTGAACAACAAAGTGAGTTGAATAGGTTGGAATATTGTTAGGATTTTATCCAAGTCCTTAAAATAAAATTTAATAGTTTTTAAATTTCTATTAAACAATTATTATGAATTTCAGGAGTAAGACAAACAATGTTTGGCTGAAGTAGAGTAAAATTAAATGATGTTTATAAGTTAAAGTTGGTTGGGGATGCAGTTATAGAAACACTTCAATCAAGTGATTAATTAACTTAATTTATTAACTTCATTTATTGACTCAATTTATTAACCGTATTTATTGACTTAATTTATTATGCCACTTACATTACATGGAGTTACATTACAGCATTACATTTATAGACACAATAAATTAAGACCACTAAATCAAAGTGTTTCTATAACTGCATCTCCAACCAACATCTCATATTCTATCTACAGTCAATGATTCTTTCATCATAATAATAATAGTTTATTTAAAAGAACATATAGTAAAAGGTTTTGTTTACCCTAGTTTATTTATAACTGATTGATTAATCAGAGTACTATAACAAAGGTTATGAGCCATCATTATACTTGGATATAGAGAACTAAAATCAAGGGTTGCAATTGGGTCTTGGTAGTAACCTTTAACAGGTTCAATGACAGTGGCTCCTTCAAATTGATCCTGGGCATCCACAACCTTGTGAGTAGGCAACAGATATCCAGATTCAAGGCTCTAAAAAAAAAAAAAAAAAAGGAAGAATAATAATAACAAGAAAAGAAAACAATAGAAATAAACTTTTCCATATAAATAAATAAATGTTAATGTATAAAAAATATACTACAAATAATGAAACTACTTCCTTATACCTACCCAAAGAGACTCTAGGAATACAAGGATGTTATAGTTATAAAAGGTTAAGAAATAGGCAGTGACCACCTAAAACTAAAGATGGACTAGACAGTAATGTACAAACAAACAGATGTCTACAAAGCTGAAGAATCTGGGAAATAAACACGAAAGCTTCTCAAGAAGCAATATTATGGTTTTTCACATGTGTTAGACACATATGAACCTGCACATTTGACACACCTAGCCTGGTGATGGCAATATGTCTTTGTGTGGCCTAAGTTTTGGCAGTTGGTACATTATACAATAATATTTTTCTGTCTTGGTTCCTTGAACTTGACGGTTGAGTAAACCAGCCTTGTGACATTAAAGATATCCCACATTGTTTGTGGACGGTTCCAGATCCACCAAAAATAGTGGTAGAGGATATTTATCAGATGGGTATGCATGCTATATTTCGTACAGGATGGCCAATATTTTCTAGTTCTTGTTTAATAGCTGTCGTAGGTGTGGTTGGATGAAGGCCTTTCAATACAATGCGGTATGATTTTACCTTTTTTAACTGGCAACAGTGAAAATCGTAATGTTTTGAGGTTAGGTGACTGATAAGCGCTCATGTTCTTTAGACGTAGTGTTTATTTTCAAGTCACTTACTCGAGAAAAACATCCGAATTTCTTTTCTTTTTTTTTTAAATAGCCTTCCATTTCGGCTCCATTAGGGATTTGGCAGCTCAATACCACTCCGATCTTGATGGAGTTTCAGCTCTTATATTTTGTAACTGGGAGCATACTTCTAGATGCACTGCATCCATTTCACTATTATCAGAACAAAAGCAGCAAAGTGGAGACTCTACCACTCTGATCCGATGCAAGTGTTTCGCGAGGTAGTCATGGCCGGTAAGCATTCTAAACCGGGCAACTGCATCTCTTCTCTTCAAATCGACCGGTATCCGTTCCTCCAGAAGTAGTTTGCCCCAGCGCTTGTTCATCGAACTTTCTCTTAGGGAATCCATTAGTAAAGCATGTTTTGCTCCGAAATTTGTTGGTTCTATCAAAGCAAGCAATTTCTGCACTGAATGACATAAAGTTCTTGATTTTAAATAAAAGATTGGTGGTGGTTCAGGATCAGTAGGCACTGAGGTTCCGAAATCTGATTAAGGTTATTTTGTGTGGTAATCAGGGGATTGTTGGTTGAAGTACGTGGTACTGATAAATCTGTTTTTATGTCTGCAGTAGCTTTACTGTGAGTAGTAGAGTGGGATTTATTTTGAGGCGGTGGAAATTTGTATTTTTGCTAGTTTATTTTTTTCTTATTCTATGAACTGCTTGGGAATTCGATGCTGATTTCTCTTTTTCAGTTTATTTCTCTTGCTAAAGTTCGTCTTTTAAATATTGTGAAGCTGTCTGAAAATCCTGAAAATAGAGGCTCTACCTCAGTAGTCTTCCCTTGAGGTTTTATCTGAATCCATTTTTACTTATATAGTAATAAAATAATAAAATATTTGTAGCCATTTGACAAATTTATGAAAAAAATTATTATTTATAAACGAATTAATAAAATAAAATGTTGCAAATTATTACACAATGGTTTAATATTTCCTAATAGACATATTAGGGTATAACAGTTTATAGGCAATTAACTAATATGAAAAGCAATAAATAATTCAAAGGAAAATGGCATATAATGCTACATTCAAAACGCCTTATCTCTGCTAGTTCTGAACCAATTTCAATAATTCTTTTTTCATTTTTAGCTGGTGAACTGCAATGCAGCAGTCTTAAGAGGTGCATGATTATTTAGGAAAGCCAGCAGATTCGACGATAGACATTCAACCATATCATTCAAAGAAGTGGAGGTATAAATGGATTCTAAAGAATGATGAAGTGGATCGAGGAAAGGATTAATATTTTCATTTGTTAATACGTCAAGATTACGCCATTTCATTTTCTTTGCGGCAATGATTGGAGAAGGTATATTGTAGGAGACATGAATAAGATCGTGTGAAGAGAGGAAAGGTACTGGATACTGGGAGGAGGATAATAAATTTTGAGCTGAATCTATTAAGATAAGATCTAACCAAGTATCTGAAAATTGGGTAAGATGGGTGGGTTGATAGGGTACTATAAATAAATTAAGGGAATAAAAAGGTCAATAAGATAGGATTTATCAGATGAAACGGCCAAAAATTTTGTATTGAAGTCTCCTGAAACAATTATATTATCGAATAGAGGAATATAAGTGAAAAGGGAAGATTCAAAGGAAGGTTCAAATCGAACATGAGGGGGTCGGTACACTGTGACAAACAGGAGGGAAAAAGAGCCAGAGGAAATTTCAGTGAATAGGTATTCTATACGTGGGGAGTCAGTGGATGGTGATTTGAGGATTTTAGCTCTCAGGCTACCCTGGATGAACAAGCATACACCTCCACCAGTCCAATCAGACCTGTCGTGATGAAAAAGAGAGTAGGTGGGGATTGATACAGAAGAGGAAGGAATATGAGGTTTGAGCCAGGTTTCAGAGAAAGAGATTATATGGTAAAAATTATGTAGAAAATGATCTAGAATTCTTCATAGTGCGCAGTTAGAGATTGGACGTTTATATGACACGTTAAAAGTGCATAGTCATGTGATTGGATGGATAGAGATATCAGGAAAAGATGTTTTACTGGATATGGATTTTTGAATTGGTTAGGAATTAAGGGACAATTGCAGTTATTATAGTTTAAAAGGTATACATTCTCTAAAAGTATGATCTTGCAATTACTGAAATATATGCTAACAATCGAAATTAATGAATTTGAAATAACACTCAAAAGGTAGATGCATACATATAAATTGAGAAAATTAAAAATATACATAATAAAAATTAAATAAAAAAGTGAATCTAAAAATTCGAGAATTTGAGAAGCCAATGTTTTTAAAGCTTTAAAAAATAATATTAAAGAAGGAAGTAAGATTAGAAAGAAAGATATATAATGCCGTGTAAAATTATAATTAGAAAAAAATAATACAAATAAATTGATTAAAATCAATAGAAAAAAGAAAAAAAACAAATCTGAAATAAATTAGAGAGGCTGAACGTGGTCCTGGTTTCAACGTGGTTGATGACAACTGGGTGGCCATCCGCTCACCGACATTTTACATAGCCGTCAATGAACCATGCGTACTTCAATTTGTCGGCTTCAGAAGAAGAAAAAAAAGTTCTGTAGCACAGGATACAAACTCAGGACTGTTTGAAGCAGGGAGGTCCCAAGGGTCCCAAACATGAAATTGACAGTACTGTGATTAATTGAAACAAAAGTCACTCACTCTCAGTATTGTGTTGTGTTAGAATGTCAAACTACTCTTTACACCACTATTAACAAAGTCTGACAGATGATAGTAATGTATAACAACAGTTACAGAGCTACAAGGTGAAATGAAATGAAATGAAAAACTTTTTTATTATCCTGCGACTAAAGTCAGTTAAGAATAAAATAAAAATACAGATTCGATGACCGAACAATGTGGTCACGGTGGACCAATAAGAATAGAGAACGAACTGCACTTTCGGCCATGAAACTTTAAAGAAATGTTAAAAATACTGTTTTCACTGTAAAAATGGGTATTATACAACTGGCAGGAAACGTCATTAAATTAAGGTGGTTCGGGAATCTCGTAAGTATTCCGAATCCTGTAGTTAGTTCTAAATACAAAAAAAATGAGGGGGTAGAACCAGGCGAACCTGAAAAAAAGAGGTTAAAGAGGTCACTGGATTGGAGAGGCTAGAACTGGACAGAAGAAGTTTGTTGGTTAGTGAGTGAAACAATTGAGCCAAAAAGGATCTCCACTGCTTAAGCATTAGTGAGGAACTGATGAAGTAATATATTAATATGTAGTAAAACAGTCAAAAATAAAATACAACTTAAAATAACAATTTTTTAAAACAAACATACCTTTCGTAAAAGCTGAGACATAACTTTAATTTGTTGTCCTTTAGTTAGCAATGACATGAGGGAGACACCAGTGACACGTGCCATTTCCATATAATTGATTATGCTCATTAGCTTATCTAGAAGTTTAATGGGCAGATAGGCATCTTTTAAACAGTAAACGGCCAACCTGCAAAAAATAAAACAATTAAAAGCAACAGGAAAATAAAATTTCAACTCACTGGCAGTGGCTGAATTTTAAAACTTGTGAATAAGTTTTTTTTATGAGGCCTATGTTCCTGAAAAAAAAAAAAAAGTTTGTCATCTTGATCATCAGCTAATTACGATAAATACCACCAAAACCAAACCTTTAAAGACGCCATCATTTATAGACAAATTTGGAGCGTATAAGGCGCTAGTGGCCCTCCTTCGTTCTTCAATAATTATTTAAAAATAGTTATTGTAAAGGGTCCCAAATAAAAAAACTGAAGGCATATGCACTAACTGGGACCAAATTTATTTATTTAAGGCATGCAATATGACTCAAATCATAATGTTCTTTTACAAAAGTGTTAAATTTAAAATTGCTAATTTGTACTTTTCATGACAAAGACATGCTAAAATATAAAAATATCTACTGAAACATCTGAAATTTCTTTAACCTCCTTCTAGATTGAGCATCCCCATTCTGCAGATCTGTTATAATACTGTGATGAACATCTTCCTTCTGTTCTTGAAGGAAGTGGAAACTAACTGCATTCAAGGTATAAGATCTCAGTTTGTAGTCCCGTAAGAGGACCTGAAAGAAAGAAAATCATTAAAAACATATTGTACATATATTTAATATTTGTTAGTGCAAATTCAATAAAAAAAGAATTATTTTGAACCTCAGGTCAAAACACTTTGATTGAAAGACTTATGTCAATATTAAAAAAAAAAAGAGAGATAAACAAAATATTCAATAAAAATGTACCCTCCGAGTAACAAACACCTCCATCAAAATTGAATACTTGGTTATTAGTTTAAAATTATTTTACCAGTAATAGATCAAAGCAAGTTCGGCCTTCAAAATTAATGGACTTATTTTCTCTTCTGCCCATCTGCTTACTTTGAATGACATGATCTTTGATAATAGACCTGCAAAAATAAAAATGAATAGAAAATACTTCAAAGATCAACTGAATATTTAAAAATAATAAAAATACTCACTTTATATTTTTAATTCTACCTAGGAAAACAAAATTTCTACACTTTAGATGATTAGCTCTATTAATTAAATAAGGAAAATCAAAATTGTTGATATTGTAACCAGTGAATAAATCAGGATCTACTTCTCTTACAAATTCTGCCCATTTCTAAAATTTAAATTTAATAGTTAGATATAGATTAGATAAGAATAATTAGTTTTAATTATTCAATCATATTAAATATATTATATAATATTTATATAAATGTATTTAAACAAATGTTATGTATTTATACTTCTAGCATATCTTCCTCCTTTTCAAAACTAATAACTTGTGATCCCAAAATAGGAGCACATGATTTCAAGGTAAAAATATTCCTAATGAAGGGCTCATGCTCTCCTTGACGCACAACCATATTTGCAATCTGAATAACAGGATCATGATTTGGTTCCGGAAAAATACCTAAAACAAATTATAACACTATAATTATTTTTTTTAAAAGAAAATACAGTAATTGATACAAAATGTTATTTCAATTTCTACCTAAATAATTAAATTATATTAAGAATGGATAATTCCTTTAGCAACTTATTATGAGTAAGAAATAGTTTATTGTTTCATGTGATCCCATAAATTTTAATTGACATAGGAAAATTCTTATCAATAACTAGTTGCAAATATTCTGATTGAAATTTAAAATTAATATGGTCTATGTTAATCATTATTTGCTTTACAAATACTTAAACATTCTAAAACAAATTTAATGATATTTCTCTCTTTCCTATAAGCAATAATAAACATCCTTGAATCAAAGATGTAATTAAATGAAAGGATCGTAAATTACACAGTAGAGATTATTTTCTTCATAAAACTTCTAAAAATATGGTTTGCAACTACCAATGACAGTTAAAGCAAAGATTCTTAGATTTAAATTTTGTCTAAGTTGACAAGAAACAGAAAAATATCGAGCATAATTTGAAAAAGCTGATAATCGAATACTAGTAATCAGTGATAAATCTGATATTGGTATTTTTTTGAAAGACCATACAACATTTTTAATATATATATATATTACTTTATATATTTTAATATATATATTTATATATATATATATATATATACAACAAATTTTTTATATATAACAAAATAAAAATGTATATCACTAATTGCAACAATATTCTCGTGTATATTAAAAATAGTAATAATTTAGATATTTACTACACCTTTTCTTCCAGCACATTCTAAATCAAAGCTAAGTATCCGAAAAGGAGCTACTTTAGACCACTCCCCTTCAGGTTGATGTGATATAAGTTTATCATAGGGAACGTCTACTTCTATTTGGCAACGTGATTGATAGGTTAGCATGGAATTAGAACCTGAAACAGTTCTTAAAGAATAAGACCCCTGGAGGCAGTTCGATCCAATTACAGCCAGTAATTTTACAATCAGTCCCTAAACCTGCAACAATAAAATAAATAATTACAGAAAATATGACTAAAAATTTTACTAACAGAGCCCTCAAATACAATTTGTATCTGTGGATGAGAATTTGTCTCAGTTCAATTGAGAATAAGATTAACACATATTTTAATGGGATTCATTGGTCAACACTTAAAATATATACTTTTATGGCATGAAATACAAAAGTTTATCATTTTTTTTATAATTTTTAAAATATTAAACTTGTAAGCTGCATAATTTTGTGTAATAAGGATAATCTTGAATATTTTTAAAATAGTAAATAGGAGTGCATAACTACATTAATTCAATAGATTTATCAGTTAAAAGAATCTGGTAGCAAGGCAATCCATGAAGGGATGGTTTCAATACATATAGGGATACTCTTTCTAGACCAACAGCCGTGCAAGGAAGCGATTAGGCTGAAATCACACTCATCCACCAGCTTTTTTTCACAACTTTTGGAAACCTACTGTTTAAGGCTTAGGTTAGCCTTAGCTAGGATAAAAAGAATTATTATTTAAAGTGGAATGCTACAAATGCTTGATTGCTGTGATTGTTTAATATTATTAGAACCTGCAAAACTAATACTAAAATAATATAATTTGTTTTTCTCAATTAATTAAATTAACAAATATTTCATCATTCCGAGTGGATATGGCATAAATAAGTATACATATACCTAATAGTTGATAATAATTAAAACTTAACTTTTAGCATGAGTTAAAACTGAATATTAGCTCAGATAATGATCAAATCATGAAAAAAAAAATAAAGACTGAAGTTTGAAGGGTGTAAATAATCTATACAAATTAAACAATATAGAAATCAGTATAACTATTAAAAACCAACCTAATATCAAAATCAATGTTTGCTTCAAATGCTTGGCAGGCATCTCCAGAGAAATTTGGTAAAACATTTTTTTCGATGAGCCTTTTTGCAGTGGCAATTAGTTTAGGCAAAGCCACATATATCTTAATAAAATTGAGCAGAGTGTCACCAAAGTAACCAAATATACTCTGTTTTTTAACCATTTCCACCATAACTACTGCTTCTTCTACTTTTTCGGGATTGGACTTTAAATCATCTAAAATAACTTTATTTAACTTTTCCTAAGCAAAAAAAAAATAGAAATTACAAGATATCTATTTGAAATTAAAACAATTTAATAACATACTTTACCAAAGTTAAAATAATAATAATAGTATTAATGTTTTTCATAATAAATGTATAAAATAAAATTTACTTTGAACTCTGATAAATTTTGTTCAGAGAATCTTTCTGGTGCTAGAACATAAAAATATGGCGTAAAACCATGAACATGGCAACAGACAGAATTTCCATCCATGGTCACACCATACATCCTCATTATAGGAACAGGAGAAACTTGACTTCCAGGCATCCCTTTTATCGCTGCGCCTTAAAGTTAGTAACAAGAATCATTTGATAAGAATTAAATTGTAATAAAACTGTAAATATCATAAATTAATTAAACATAAAATCAATGTGATTGCTGTCTGTAAAAAATATTGAATACAACACTTCTTTTATAATCACAGAAAGATTAGTTAGGACTCAATCACAAGGAGAGAATCCAAATGTGTTTCACCGATTTTGATGACATTTTTAAGGTCAAACTAGACATTGAACCATCAGACTCTGCATAATATTAAGGGGCCAATGCTCCCCATGAGTCGCATAAAAAAATCTGAAAGTTTGCATGCAAAAAACACATTTTATTTAATATCTCTGGTTCTAGTAAAGGTAGAAAAATAAGTTTGGTGTCAAAATTACACTATTTCAAAGCAAAATAATCTAAAAAAATTAAGGTGTTAAAATATTAAAGTTTTATACATGGTATAACCCTAAAAATATAACTAATCTTGTCACAATAGTACTTTTAATAAAGTTTCTAAAAAACTGTGTATTTCACTCCTAAAAGGAATCCTAATACGAGCACAGTTTTCATAAAACCTTATTAAAAGTACTATTTTGACAAGATTAGTTATTTTTTTAGGGTTATTAACAAGCATAAAACTTAAACTTTCCAATATTTTTATGCGACTCCTGGAGAGTGTTGGCCCCCTAATAGTTTGCAGAGTCTAATGGTTTAATGACTAGTTTTGCCAAAAAATATTTCATCAAAATCGGTGAGAAACATTTGGGTTCCTCTCCTTGTCAGTTGTAAAAAGTATCATGTTATATTCAATACAATGTGTAACCTAACATATGTGAGACATCATCAGCAGAATTGCGTTCCTTTAAATGAATACTAGAACCTACCAGAAGGAGTATGTATAGTACTCATCGAAATTAACTCACTAGTCCAGATGATGGCTTATATGCTTGGTATAGCATAATCGAGTCTTAACTGTTCCTTCAATGATTAAATCTGTAGTCAATTAAACAACTTTATAATTATAAAAGAACTTAATATTTATAATATACCCATTTTTTAAAATTATAGTATTTATAATTTGATTATTGTGTTAGGCAGGCTAACAATAGAATAAAAAGTGAAATTTAAATATCAGCTCTTATTTGATTGTTTGTTTACAAACATAGAATCCATTTTGGATGCAAGGGTTTTACCAGGTAAAAATGAACCAGGTACAAATTGGTAGGTATCTTTATACCTGGTCATAGTTAGTTTTCAGAGGGACTTGTAAGAGTGAGGAGCTGCTGTATGGATATGAAGAATCATTGTTAGCCTGGCTGCATATTGTTTGTATTATGTTTGTAAGTTACTACTATAATTAAAGTTAAATAATAAAAATCTGGTGCGGGCAACACACGACTTTCACTTACCTCCATTTTTAAAATCAATGAAAGAATTTTCAAATAGAGTTAGAGATAAAAATACGTGAGATTATTAAGGAATTAATCAAATTGAATTTATATAGAAACATGTGTTTTATTAAAAAATCTATTATATTATTATCTTAAATAATCAGTTAGATTTATCTTCTTTTCATCACTCTCCATTAACTTCTAAAAGCTTGTGTATGAGATGATATTTTTTCTAAAATCTTTAGCTTTCCAACGGTATATCATTCATGTATATTACTGCTCTTATGTTTAAAAACGAAAAATTGCATTAAAATAATATTTTTTCTGTTTTCTCCTTTAGTTGGGTATCGAATTTATTCAATTTATATATTTACCTGTTTTTCATCAGCGCTAACAAGATAATCTAGTTATTATTATTGAATCTAAAAAATTAAAGGTACTTTAGAGGAAGAAAATTTAAAATATCGGCATTTAAGCCCTGTCAGACCATTTTTATCCAAATAAAACCTACATGATATTAAAGCCCATTTAATTTTACATCGATATAGCGAGTTTAATCAAAATCGTCGGAACCGTTTTTGAGAAAATCGAAAAAAGGTGCAAAATGCATGGTATAAAGTGCCTCTTCTGGTAAGCTCATTTTGATGAAAAAAGTTTTGTCACGTCTCGGGCGTATAGTTGTCTTAAATATGAAATTTCAGTTTCATAGGACTTACCGTTTCCGCCCGGGAGTTACCACAGACACCACACACACACAGACACACACACACACAGACCTTTTTGCGGGACTTGGTTATTTGGACTCAGGGGACCCTAAAACGTGTATTTCCGTTGAAAACTGGAATTCGAAAATTTTCACGATCGCAATACTTTCCTTACTATATATAGTAAGTGAAAGTAAAAATATATTTTTTCTTTTTCTCCTTTAGTTGGGTATCGAATTTATTCAATTTATATATTTACCTGTTTTTCATCAGCGCTAACAAGATAATCTAGTTATTATTATTGAATCTAAAAAATTAAAGGTACTTTAGAGGAAGAAAATTTAAAATATCGGCATTTAAGCCCTGTCAGACCATTTTTATCCAAATAAAACCTACATGATATTAAAGCCCATTTAATTTTACATCGATATAGCGAGTTTAATCAAAATCGTCGGAACCGTTTTTGAGAAAATCGAAAAAAGGTGCAAAATGCATGGTATAAAGTGCCTCTTCTGGTAAGCTCATTTTGATGAAAAAAGTTTTGTCACGTCTCGGGCATATAGTTGTCTTAAATATGAAATTTCAGTTTCATAGGACTTACCGTTTCCGCCCGGGAGTTACCACAGACACACACACACACAGACCTACACACACACAGACCTTTTTGCGGGACTTGGTTATTTGGACTCAGGGGACCCTAAAACGTGTATTTCCGTTGAAAACTGGAATTCGAAAATTTTCACGATCGCAATACTTTCCTTACTATATATAGTAAGTGAAAGTAAAAATGTGCCTGATTGTCAAGAACCCATACCAGACCCTGAGAGTAAAATGAGTTATAATGAAGTAAATATTGTGAAAATTTTTTTTTTTTTCTTAAAAGAATATTTTTAAAAAATAAGCATAGTATATATATATATATATATATATATATATATATATATATATATATATATATATATAATATATATATATATATATATATATTGAGTAGAAATATTTTTAAAACATAGTTTTAATAAACAAAGGTATTGCATCAACTTTTCAATACAATTTCAAAATTATAAATAATAAAAATGTTTTACTTATTTACCAGCATAATGGTCTATTTCTAATTGCTGAAAGGTTAGGGCATCCCTGCTTGCATCCAAAACAGGAGGAGCAGGTCGACTCCATTTAATGCTAGTAGTTTGAATATCAGGGCCCTGGAAAAATAATTTATAAATAAATTCTAGTATACCATTCCTGAAAAAAAAAAAATGAGTACATTTAGCAATATTTTCATAACTCAATAATTACACAGATAGGAAACATGCACATGCATAAAACAGGAGTTTGTAACATAGATGAGGAAATATTCCCTGATATAGATGGCAGGAGGGATAGAAAAAAAAACTAACACAATCCAAATTGATTAGAGGAAAGAATATTCATTTTAACCTTTTGATGCAGCAGGTAGCATCCCCAATTTCAGTATCTAAAGTTATGGCGAACCAGGCTTATATGATCTATATCTAAAGTTATAGAGTCATATGATCTTAATGTTACAGAGATAAATCAACTTTAACTTAACAATACTGAATGGATGAGATTCATGATCTACAATCACACAGGGTGTACTGTAAGAAACTGGAAATATTTAAAGAGGCAGTGATAGCAACAAGAATAACAAAAAATGGAACAGGATCAAATTCCATGTTTTTAGTTGAGTAGGAAGCAATAAGTTAAGAAACTCACTACTGCTACACTGTATACTAAACATTTTCTTTACAAGTAAAGAAGATTATGTCTTTGTTTAACTATTTCCAATAGATTACCGAACAGCAAAATTAAACCATGTTCCGTATTTTTTGTAAAACCACAGATTATACATTTTTTATCTGCTATATATTAAATCTCCACTTTAAAGAAGACTCTCTTGTTTGATATTTGAGCTTACATTCGGTCACAGAATAGTCTGACTCAGATACAGGTTTGTAAAAGAATTATGGAATTAAAAATTATCATTCAATTCATAGTCCTTCACTATTTATATTTTTCTGTATAAATATTACTAATTGTTTTGTTTTTATTTTAATTTAACTTAATATAGCAGATGATAGAGGACTAGAAATTTTCAAAGGGTAAAACATTAAAATAGTTATATCAATAAATGTTATTTATATAAAAATAACTTTCCAGTAGAATATTTAAAATGTAAGACCAAAAAACTCCTTCCCTTCATGGAAACCAAATAAAGGAAAGAAAGAAACAATAACATTATATTGTATAATAAATGGTTATTTCGAAACTGTTATTAAGTAAGTCAAATATTAGTACACCATCATGTATTTATAATTAACACATATATAGTATACCTATATTCATTAAAATCACCAAGATTATGTACTGAGTAGAAAGTAATAAAATAATATAGTAAAGAATAATAAAATGAAGTGTCCAAACTAAAAAAATAAATAAATAAAAAGATACCTAGTAAGGTAGATTGACAAACCCCTTAATAGCAATTTACAACAGCATTAATAGGCAATGATAAGCCAGTAACACCATTGAAACTGGCTATTGCAGATATCAAGCAATGTATATCAGGTACTATGTTTACTTTTTAAACTTTATTAGTTAAGCATAATAAAATAATGCTGCTCAATCAATGAATTACAAACTCTTCAATAATGTAGTTGTTTAAGGTTTGTAAAAATGTTACAAAAGAAAATAAAGATAACAAAATCAAGGTAGCTAAAACTAAGTGAATACAAATTCAAAATTGCAGAATCTATCTTCTATATACCATTTGTTTTTTCAATAATATTATTAGAGAAGACTTATTAATTACAATTAATATAACCTACTACTTCCCTACAGAGGAAGAAAGAGTATATAACCAACTATCATATTAACTAATTAACAATTTTACACAACTATTGCTTCTAAAAATACATGGATTATCATTGTATTATGATGATACTACACTTATTAATTTTTTTACTCAATTTCAAAGTGTTTTGTGTTTTCTCATAAAGGTTTCTTTTTACTGTAATACTCATTCATTCTTCTCATATTCTTCGATTGAAATACTCCTACTTTTAGTACCTCTGTTCATGGTAATCCCAAGAACAGGTTTTTCATCAATATATGGATATACAACACTTATATATGGTTATAAATGAATATTGTAACGGTGAGTCAAAGGATATTAAAAGAAAAAAAAATGAATAAATAAAAACAAGCAAGAACAAATGATACAGGATATATTGTTAGTTGGTTGAAGCATCTTTCTTTAAGTCTGAAATTCCAGTAATAATTTTTGAAGAATATGTAATTTTGTTTCAGGATTTATATTGTTTGGCATTATTAGTTTTGTTTGTGGTTTCGTAGCTTAATTAAAAAGAATACACATCCGAATGGCTTATCATCTCATTATATATAAAAAGTATCTATTTTTTTTTTTTATTGATTTATTAAAAATTGTTATTAATATTATAGAATTAAGTAAATCAAACTGTAATATAGTACTTCCACAAATAATTAACAAATCCTAAAAAAAAAAAAAAAAAGTGTAAGTAAATTTAGATAAATAACAAAATAGAACACGAGCAGTATAAAAGGTTTTTCTAGAAATACAATTCATTCATTCATTCTTCAATTGAAATACTCTTACTTTTTTATTTTCTCCTTTCACAGTAATCCCAAGAACAGGTTTCTTACATTTGTTTCAGGATTTATATTGTTTTGCATTATCAGTTTTGTTTGAGATTTTGTAGATAAATTAAAAATAATATGCATCGGAAGTAAAATCCAAATTAGGAGGCAGTTTACAAATTTAACTTACATTCTAAAAGAAAGTAATAGTTACCATTTACTTAGATCAACATTTGAATAGTGAACAACTGACAATTATTTCTCCTTAATAAAATTACAACTACCTATTCCCTTAAGGGTTGAGGACCATGGATTATCTCATTAAATATAAAAAGTATCAATTTATTTATTAAAAATTGTTAATATTATTATAGAATTAAGTAAATCAAACTGTAATATAGCACTTGCACAAATAATTAACAAACTGTAAAAAAAAAAAATAAATAAATAAAAAGTGTAAACAAATCGTAAGGTAAGACAAATAACAACTTAGAACACGAGCAGTATAAAAGACTTTTCTAGAAATACAAGTTTTTAAACATTAGAACTAGTTTGACCAAAAAAAATACCTCTCCTAAACACTCCAACACATCACGGTCAGGATATTCTTCATCAACATCAGGTAAAGAAGCTAATTTACTTTCAAATGTCGATTCTGGATCTTCATCATTTCTGTAATATGAGGAGTTAATGTTAATAGACTGTTCCTTAACCAATAACTAAAAACTTTCTACTAGTGCTCATTTAAAAAACAATTGCTATTACAAATAAATAAGAGGAGCTGATATTAAAGGTGAGATCATTTTTAATGTATATTAAACAATCATGCTCAAACCATAGTGTTATAAAGGGTAAACAATTATATAAGAAACAGACAACTTCATGGTTTGGTTGATTCTGCAAATGAATAGCAACAAAATAGTTAATATTAACCAAGTGTATGTGTAACAGGAAGCAAGAAATTTATATATTTTTTTTTCTTTTTAAAGTGTCGTTTTTGTTTTTAATGGAAGCTATTATTTATAAACCGATTTAAGGTAATGAAGTTCCAATAGTAACATCATAAACTGGATAAAATTAAATTTAATAAATACAGTTAACTTAAAATTACTATCAGAGTAACCAATAACTACCAATTCTATTTGTTTAAAAGCATACTTGACTAAATGTTTTTCCCAGCAACCTACTGGGCTTCATGGGTCCTATTATCAGGCTAAAATTGTAACCTTAATGAAGCTAAGGTTTCTTTTAGGATTGATCTTGAATTGATTGATAGCTATTGATCAGGATCAGGAGAGCCCATGGCTGAGTGGCTAGCGCGCTATTCTCTCATGATAAAGTTGTGAGTTCAAATCCCAGTCCCGGCAGGGCTTTTATAAGGATATAATTAAATGGGAATTCACTCACAGCCTCTCGACAGGGTATGTGAGACTCATCAGCCAAATGGTGTCCACTCACAAAATTAGGCGTAGGGAGTGATCACCCTGCCCTACAAATTTCATCGACAAACGGGAGTGTAATCTCCCAGGAGATTACACTGCAAGGCCCAGGGCCTGCACTGCCTGTCGTGCCACTGAAAGAAGAAGAAAGTATTGATCAGCCAATAAGAGGTATAGTATTAGATTTCACTAAAAGATTGTTTAATTTTTATAATGGACTTTTTTAACATGAAAAATTTAATCTCTCTCAAAAATGATTTTGAAAAAACTTAATGATGATATCAGGCGTAGCAAATAATTGAGACAACCACTTAAAAACCAACAACAACAAAACCTTAGACTGGAAACATAAGGCTTAAAAATGTATTTAAATATATAAATTGTATACATTTAAAATTCACACAAGTTCTCCAGAAGGGATTAATATTTAGGGAAAATTTCTACAAAGAATAAGATTTAAAATTGTGACAATTCCACTGAGCTTGGTTATTTAAGAACTATTAAAAACACTATGGATAATCTCAACAAGAGTTGGTTAGTTCATTTAATGTTCTTTTATGCTACTGCTCTGACATAATCCAGGATATTTTACTTTAAAAAATACATCTGCCAGGTTTGAACTTCAAAGCTTGAGTACAGAAGACAGTTTATGCTTGCCAGTACACCACAGGTTACACCACCCAAGAAAAAGTTATCTTGCCTTATAACTCTTTATTGAAATAGAGCTTGTCTTTAAGCATCACTCTTGTGTTTTAGAGAAACCGAATATATACCACTCAATACATTTGTGTAAATCAGAAACCAATCCTAGTCCTAGTAGAAACTTTACATTTCTTAATAAAAGATTTTCCCGAAAGTTGCACACTTATAGACTGGTAGAAGCAGTCTATTTACAGCAGTTCTCAGGAGAAAACTATGCAAAATTAAAGTGTGATTTTACATATTGTTTCCTCCAAAATTGATTTACCTAAACCAAACCAAATTTCTAAAAGAAAATCCTATCTAGCTTACAATGGTACAAATAGGACTTAATTATATCATATAATTTTTAGCCACTACTTCCACTTGAGAACATCAGTAACTTCAAAACAAAACTTAGATTTCCAGAGGGTAATTGTACTAAATACTATCATAAGCAGTATTTTTACACTTAATGTGTACTGATTCTAGTATTGCACACAAAAAAAATAAACTCTACTATTAGTATGCATACGGGTAAGAACTCATGGTCTACAATGTAAAATTAAAATGAAAACAATAGAATATAATTTGTTGATACAACCTAAACCTTGTGTACTCTAATCATGTATAATATTCTATTTTATCATAATAAAGATTGATAACTGAGAACTAAGTATTAACATAGGTAGTAAAAATGAAATAAAAACATTTTTAAAAAATGTTTCAGGTTGTTGAAAAACCGATCTTGGAAATTTGGTGAAACATTAGTGACCAACATCAGTAAGTAATACAGATTTACCTAATTGATTATCAGATAAATTAAGACTTACTTTACTTTTTTCCCTTTAAATCCATAACTAGTACTGCCTTTTCTTTTATTATTCATTTTATTTATCTATGTACCAGAAAGAATCAACTAAAACCGTAACCTTCTCATTTAAAATTGGCGGGATGTTGGACTATAATAAATTCCACATTTTTATCATCAGACTGATGACATCAGTGTATGTAATAGTGAGGTGGGTTCATTTTGGTCTGCAAAACCGCACTACAAATTTTGTCAACGTCATTGGTCCTCGTTATATAATTTGTTAAGATGTGTGACTAGTCTTTTGAGATGAAAAATCAATAAAAAAAATAAATAAAAATTTATTACCTTTTTTGAGACAAGAAAATTAATAGGAAATTAAGAACTGGGTTCATCAAAATGCATTTTTTTAAAAATAACTGCTTATTTGGAATTTAAAAAATATATATATATATTAAGAGGTAAAGAGGTAAAATATAATATATAAAGACGTAAAAATAATAATTACTAGGTAATAAAGCATTTTACTTCTGAATTGAAAAAACAAAATCTAGATAATGATTGCTATATTTTTTATTTTCTATGTTTTCAGTTGTGTCTGCTGTATGGGTAGCGAAGAACATTAGAATCATAAATCTTACTGATGTACTGTTCGGTTTATTTATTTTTTTTTTTTTGTTGAAAAATCTCTTCACTTTTTTTGTTCTTAAAAGGAAAATGCTGTTTTAAATTAGTATGATTCTGTTTGCAATGTTTCTTTACACTTTATTCAATATTTTTACTTTCACTTACCTATATGGGCCATTCTCAACTAAACGTACAAACGCTGTCCAAATGATTTCCCTCGTACTGAAACTAGGGTTTTTCCAACTTTTTTTTTTCTGGTAGACATTTTTCTGCTCTACTTGGTGCACATTCATAAGTTCAAATAAATGAATCATTCCTGTATGAAACATTTGAATAAATGTCCGAAAAATCATTGGCTCACCCTGTCCAAATCAGACTTTGTCAACTTCAACGTGGTACCCAGTCAAGGTGCTGGAACGATTTTACTGTTTTGGTCCATTGCGTTGATACATACACTCTATAGTTTCAGAATACAGAATCGCAGGTATAGAAAACGGTTATATCCGTTTCAAATAAATAAAACTGCAATGTCCAAGGGATTTTGCTTCATTGGCGCACCCCAAACGGTTTTTGGCACCGTGATCTCCCTTCAAGACATAAAAAGACGGGAAAGGGCTCGCAAAAGCCGTTACACCTTCGGCAAGCCGACCAAGAGGTTTGTAACCGCCTTCTTTATCTTTCACGGTGGCAGGAAGAGAAGACGTACGCTAGTGAGTGAGAGTATTTTTATTGGCCGTCCTTGTCACACCCACTCTACCTCTGCTAGTTATTTTTAATTGATTAATTTTCTCTTACTGAGTAGATTGGTGTACTTCTTTATTTTGATACTTTGTTTTGGAGAGAAAACTTTTTGAAAAACCTTCGATTCGTCATTGACGCACCCGTCATTAGCGGACCCCACAGAAGGTGCGCCAATTATGAAACGGATGTGTTTTTTTTCCTTTGAACTTAATGCTCTGATATGAAGAAATATTCTGGTTCACACTTTATCGTACTCAATCGTGTGCTGATCGTATATAGAAGCGAATTTGTAAAAATATTTAACAGATGAAAGAGGCGAGAACTGTCTTAATCTTTGTAGACGGTCAAAAACCTTCTAGAGATCATTCCAAAAAGTATTGGCTTCTCGACTCATCATTGGCTCACCACTAGATAGCCATTAGCTCACTTTCTGATTTCTGAAATAATTATTGTTTTCATTAATTAATAATTGAATTAATTATTTTGCAAATTACACCGAATCAAGCTCCGCTGAGTGCTACATCAGATCAGATTTCATATATAGGGACACAAAAAAAAAAAAAAAAGGATGGACTGAAAATTCAACTTTTGAAATTTTCAAGAAAGACGCACCCAATTGTACGTTTTGCTGAGAATGGCCCATATCTTACTAATATTATAAAGCTGAAGAGTTTGTTTGTTTATTTGAACGCGCTAATCTCAGAAACTACTGGTTCGAAATGAAAAATTCTTTTTGTGTTGGATAGTCCATTTATTGAGGAAGGCTATAGGCTATACAACATCACGCTGCGACCTATAGGAGTGAATAATCAGTGGAAAATCTGGAAAAAAACGGGAAAAATGAGGAAGAAAAAAAAAACCTCGCTTCCCAATGATTCAAAATGATTTACCTTTTATTTTTAAATAATTCAGTTTCCCGTTAATTTATATTTTTTCATTTAAACACGTAGGAATAGATTTACGTCGAGATCGGGTTGCGGAGAAAATCAGTATGTTCTTCTGCCACAAGAAAGTAAAACTAAAAATGTCATTTACGCGGAAGTACTTTAAAATATATTCTTTTAAAAACTTCTTAATAGCAATCACAATAACAGAAATTGATGCAGACGAAGTCGCTTTAGAATATATCAAAGAAAAGGTGACATGTACTAAGAAGGTTAAAATTTGGGTGATAAAATTCCGGTTCTGGGATACGCCGATGATTTGGTACTGCTAAAGGAAGACACGGAAACTAAACAACAAAATACAAGTCCGTTAATAAAAACCGGTAAAGAAATAGGACTCGAAATAAATACCGAAAAGACAAAATATATTATTTGTAGCAGAGGCAGTGGCGATCATAGTGATTTTGATATTTCAGGGTATACTTTTGAACACGTAGAGAAATGTAAGTATTTAGGTTGAATGATAACGAAAAAAAAAATCCAGGAGGAAATAAAGTTCTGGTTAAACGCGGGAAATGCGTGTTATAATTCAGTTGCGAAATTACTTAGCTTCTGTCTAAAAACTTAAAGGTTAGAATTTATAAAACTGTTATTCTTCCGACGGTGAAATGTGGCCGCTTACTTTGAAGGTCGGACAACGGCTAAAGGTTTTAGAAAATAAGGTACTAAAATATTTGGTCCGAAGAGAGATGAGGCTACTGGGGAGTACTTAACGTCACTTTTATACTACTATGGCTAATCGTATGATGGCTAATTTTTTCCTCTCCAAGTTTAGTTAGGGTAGAGATCTTTAACGAGTTCATGGAATCGCAAAGGCTTGGGACCACCATTTTGCGTCCCCTTCGAAGGAGGGGATAACTAAGGGTTTTTTTCTCTCATTAAAAAATCTTAAGGGCACCTGGCTGGTCACTACATACAGGTGACCAACCCTTTTAAGCATATTGCGTTTCATATCTGTTTCGAGTGTAGGTTTCTATGAAAATATATTCAATAGTTATTTATTTTTTTAAAATGGTTTGTGACGATTATTTTTACATATTAAGTGATTATGGGTATAACCACTTCTACTGGTTTGCTATTGTAAATTTGACAGGAAAAAGTCAAGATCGGGCTTTAAATGATGACAAAGAGTAGCTGATAGTTGATATTTATTATAGCCAATCTCACCATAAACGCACATAAATTAATACGAAATGCAATATTCGCGAGCAAAGCTGCGTGACACAGCTAGTATGGAATATATAGAAGGGAAAGTATTGCAATCGTGAAAATTTTCGAATTCAACGCAGATTTTTTACTAAAACGAGTTTACATCATATCAATCTAAATTTTTCATATCTCATGAATTAGTTTTAGTGAGTTAAGATATAAGAATTTCCTTTATTTTTTTTCGAAATATATTTTCTTTTCGTGGTTTTTAAAGATATAGTGCACTTATTTTAGTTTGGTCAAAGGGTATCGATAGAATCTAATGATATGTATGTATCGATACATCATTGTCAGAAGTCTTAATTACAATCCTTTCTGATAACGTTCAAAAGTTGTTCGGTTTGTTCCAACAGAATTCATGTCTTCACCGAGCTGTTAGGCGCACTCGTAGTGTGCAATTACTGTTCCTCAATCTGAAATCCGCAGGCGTCTGAAAGTTCAAGCCTGAACTTCAAGGATATTCCTAACCCAATGTGGGACTGACTTCGTATGATTAAAGCTGTCTGATTTTGTCACGAGCTGTCCACGCTTCGGCCTTGCGCCGAGTTGCTAGGATAACGTTATTGACATAATTTTTTTTGTCAATTTTGAATTACAAAACCACCCTTGATTCTTTTAACCTACCATGAAAAACATTTTGAAAATCCTTCTAGTAGACTTTTACTTGCGAAGTTTATTATCCAAGTAGGCTGTTTAAACGAATCTACTCACTGATAATTAATTATCTGCAGTTGCTTTAAGAAGCAAAAACCAATTTTGTCAAGGTCAGGTCTTTATCTGCTATTTTGAAACCATTCACTGTTTAAGTAGTAGTACTAGTAAGTTACCATTGGTGGTACACAGTGGTATGTGGTCATAGATTATTTTATTATTGATATTTATCTGTTACTACTTTTATTTTAATTGATTACTTTATTCGTTATTTATTAACTGGAATTCAGAAGAATGAAATAAGAACCATACATGTATAACATCATTACATACATGAAGTAATTGAAACAGAGGGACTCCATGCTATAAATTTTTCCTTTGAAATTGTCTTTCCCATTTAGATTTATTCTGTCAAATTAAGGCTGATTGTCAGAATTACTCAATTATTTATTATATGAGCAATGGACATGTTGAACTACTGGTGCTATGCATTGGTCAAATGTGCTGTATTAATTGAGTAGATCAAATGCAAGTTAAGTTTGCCAGCACGTACACTGCTTTTATACTATATTTTTTTCTTGTTAGTAATTAGTCATGGGTATTACCTAATTCTGTTTAGGTCTTTATTTAATTTAATCAATCCATGTTTCTGGGTCTTTCTTCCATTTTCAGGATAGACTGTTTAAAAAAAAATACCTCTTAAAATAATCTGGTTAAGTACGTGTATCTTTGTGATTTAATTTTCTTACATTTGATGATCCTCATGGAATATGTTTTGTCTCTCCATGATTAACATAATGTTTGGATTATTGTATTTAAAACTAGGATGAGGATTGTAAAAATTCCAGAATACTATCTGTGCTTGAAGTTCAATTCCTGGTTTTGTACCAAAAAAATAAAAATGTTTAAAAAGATGATTGTTGTAATTTAGCAGCACGTGACACATAAATCATAAGCTTGGATAACTAAATAAAGATAACGTATAGTGGCAAGCATAACAAGGTCGCAGGTCCAAATCTGGCTGATGGTTCTAGAATTTTTTAATGGGATTAAAAAATCCTTTATTATGCCATCCTTCAGAGAGGATGTAAAAAGATGGTACCTGAGCCATCATGCCAGGTGCCTGTTACTATCCCAATTAAACCTGGATAGGCAAAATTTTGGACTCCCACTGTAGCATTGTCCAATCAGCCACAATTGCATAAAGTGACCTTAAATGATTAAACCAAGATAATAGCATAACATAGATACTGAAATATTGATACATAGTTTACAAAAAAAAGATAAATAAATTTTATTTTTTACAGGAAGTATGAAATAAATTCTCATTTCTTACTACTTAATTATAGATGTTGTAAGTCATTCTTCTGGATTGTATTTGTTTTTATTAGAAAAGTTAATATAATTAACTAATAATTATAATAATTAGAAGCTCATTATTTTCTATATTTTTTATTAAAGAACTGAAAAGATTTAAGATTGGGTTTGAAAACGTTTATTAATATGATGACTAATGCTTTTATGGATCAAGTGAATATTATCTTAATCATTCCCTGTATATCATACAAATATATAAACTCATTTTATATGGCTACTGCATTCCATAGTAACTATAAAGAAATAAAGTAATATTTATTTTGCAATAGAATTTTTGTTACAATAAATTAAAAATTATCTTAAGTTCACTTTTTTCAAAAATATTTTTTTTTAATGTTATATAAATTTTCATAAAAATTAATTTGATTTAGAAAATTATGATTTTCATTTAATTTTTTTTTTTTTTAATTTGAGGATCAAATTTGGTTTCATTCATATTTATCAATGTTTATTTAGAAATTAAATATGAGGGTATTTGAAAGTTAGTAATGATCGTTTATTTGAATGGCTGTTAATATGAAGGAGGTCTAGATAATGATCAATAATTGTAAACTAAAATAGTAGTAATTATTTATTAAATTCAGAAGTTTCTGGCTACATTGTTAGTCATCAAGGCTACTCCTCGAGAAAGTTGATAGGGTACTGCCATATGTTCCATCTTGATTTAATATTCTGTTGTTCATCAGTACACAAAAAATAGTTATTATTGTTTTTAAATATCAATGATTTGGGTATAATTTATATTTGTAGTATTTAGTTGTATATTTAAATAATACTTAACATTTAAGAAACTGTTACTAATTTTTATATTATATTTTAGACACTGGTTGTTTACATTATAATATGGCTTCAACTAATTTAATGTCGTTGAGCGATGCAGAAAAAAAGAAGTTTTTGGAATCTTTTGATTTTTTTATTTCTGATTGTGATGGTAAGTTAAATTAAATATTTTTTATATATGTCATTATTTTTATCCTAATATTATGTTGAATTTGTCAATAATTGATAATCTCAAGTTTGTGAGAAAAAAAAATTAAATGTTCAATTTTTTATTTCATTTTTTTAATATAAAAAGTTACCTAACTATTAACTAGAATTTATTTACAACTTATTATGAAATTTACTAATTTATTTCTGCTAGTCGTTTACTTACTTTTAATTATTTGCATACATCTAGAATACGAAAACTTTCTATTTTTTTAATTTATTCCTTGTTTTATCTTATCTGTGAGAAGGATAGTAGTTCTAGTACAATATTGGGAATTCGGGAAAAAATATTAATATTTTGTAAAGCTAATTTGTACATATACTCTGGTCATTCTCACTGTTTGAATTGCAGTTATTAAATTAATCTAAAATAAAAGGCAATTAAATTACAATAGTAAAATTAGTACAATAATTCCATACCACTTTAAATTGTTAATATTTTGTAAAGAATTACATTAGGGAAGTAAATTATTTTTTTTAATTTATCAAAAAGAAAAACAAAATTTAAGGTCTAGTTACATGGTTCAAGTTTCAGTCATAATTTGATTAAATTTACTTAGATCAAACAAATCGAACCTGTAAACAGATTTCAATCAGTTTTTTATTATTATTTTAATTTTACTATTTGGAAGTAAAATTTTTATAAAACTTTTTAGCCCCAATCTTTCTATCTTGAAAATTGATAGAAGACCACCCTATGGGTCTTAAATTATCTTACCTTGTTACGTAAAAAAACAATAATATAGACATATAATATACCGTTGGAAAGAGAAATATTTTAGAAAAATATTATGTTATATACAAAGTTGTAAAAGGCAACTTATTACTGATTAACAATTTAATTTAGTTATATTATATAATCCAAATCATGTGTTTCCAACGAAAATATTTTTCAAATTGAAGTATATTTAATAGTTTTTAAATTGATTTTAACAGTCGAGGTAAGTGAAAGTCGTGTGATGCCCGCACCAGATTTTTTATTACACTTATCTTAATATTTTATTACTGTTATCTTCCTTTTTATACTGCATTTTACTGTTTGTTATCTTGCTTTTTCTTATCCCTGTTGATGGCCTAAAATTGATGATGAAAATAAACTCACATCATAATAATATAATCAATTTTTTTATTTGCGTGTTTTTTCTCAGACTGCACCCCTACTAAACTCTCCTTCTATAATATTTTAATTCTATCATCTGTTTCGGCTTGGCACTCCATTCCAAAACTCTGGGTTAATAAGTTCATCCCATTTTAGAACAATGAACTTGAAAAGTGATCAAATACTAGAAAAACTAATAATGAGTAAGACAAGAGAAAGAACCCTAAAATATAATGAAATTTAGCAGTCACTTTAGTGTAATGAGATTAATTTGCACATATTTTCTCAAGAGACATGATTTTAAGAATTGCCATTAAAGCTCACAGGTTTCTACCACAATTGAATAACAATTAAGTTCACTCAACACAATCTGATCCAGATGGAATTAAAGCTGTTTAAAAATGAATAGGAGATAATTACTTGCTAACATGTTTTTTTATAGGAATTATATACCTTACCAACCCGATAAGATTTATTGACCTTTTAGGGGCCCAACGATTTGGCTCCCTCTGACTACCATTACTTTTTTTTTATGGGACACACACTTATATAGTTTCGCTCCACTTCTCATAATAATGGCTCTATGTCTGGTTTTTTTAGTAGTCATTCATAAATATCTAGAGAGATGGGAAAAAATTATTACAAGGGATTGAAACAATTTTAAAGATACTTTTTTTTGTACAATAAACAAGTTAAATCTAAACATTTGTATTAGTATACTGGTTGGTTAGTATCATGTTGCAGAGCGGTACAGGAGTGGTTTTGATAATGATGATGATGATAAAGCTTTTTTTTTTTTTCTCCCCCTGAACGGGTGCCTTTGGCAGACGTCATACAGCCACTATACACAGGGGCTTATTGTCTAAGATCAAATATGACAAAGCTGTTGAAAATTGGGTTAATAGAAACTTGAGGTGTAAAATTAGTATTTGAAGTTTCCCTGTATTTGTCTAGTGCACTCTGCATACACCGACATACCAAAAATTGTTCTTTCATCGCGTATCATGATGATCTTCAAATTCCGTTAAATTAATTTATATTTAATTGGTATCAAAGTTATGTGTCTAAAAGTATAATTACTCAATTATAAGTCTTGACAATTATGTTTTAGGTGTATTATGGCATGGTAGAAAACCAGTTCCTGGAGCTCAGGATGTATTGAAAAATCTTGTTTCAATGGGGAAAAGAAGATTTTATTTTACGAACAATAGCACATTGACAAGAAAGCAATTTATTGAAAAATTCAATACTCTTGGATTTGATGCTGAAGAGGTCTTTACTTTGTTCAAGTATTGATAGTGATATATAATTACTTTTATTTAAAAGTTACACTTTAATTTCTATATTTTGGATTAACAAAATTATAGGGATCACTTGTAGCTGGATGGCTAGCGTAACAGCCTCCCATGCTAAAGGTCACTAGTTCAAACCCGCAGGTGGTCCTAGGATTTTTTAATGGGAGTAAAAAATCCTTAGTTACGCCGTCCTTCGGAGGGGACGTTAAAAGGTGGTCCCGAGCCTGTGCGATGTCAGGTACTCGTTAAAGATCCCTATTCTAATAAAACCTGGATAGGCAAAATTTAGGACTCCCACTGTAGCATCGTCCGATTAGCCATAGTAGCATAAAGTGACGTTAAACAAATAAATAAATTAAAAAAAAAAAAAAATTATATATTACTATCTTAATGATAGCTAAACCTTTTTTGGTCTCCAATCATATGGTTGAATGGGAGACAGTTTTTTAGTTTTATTCAAACGAAAAATAATTGACTTTTCGTCTGTATCGAAGATCATAATGCCCTTTAAATCTGTTTTATAATCCTTAGAACATGGTTTTGGGAAAGATGATTATATAGTAAACAATGAAAACCTCATAATTTTATTTTGGTGAATTGTACTAATGAAGAATTGAGAAAGAAGTGGTTTTTAAATAGTTATGTTGATCTCATTATTGTTTTCTTTGTAGAGGTTAATAGTGATTAAATAGTTTTGGTATTCATTCACAGTTTTTTAATATCTGGCAGAAGAACACTTAAAACTTAGATAATTTTTACAGTTCTCAATAAAATAGTGTTTTAGAGTTTGGATTATAAATTTTCTTCTTAAAAATTAATTTGTTTCTTTGGAACAAATTTTAACATATTATTCCTTACATGGTATTTATACTTGGATTAAAAAAATATATATATCCAGCATAAAAATTCTAAGACATTTTGATACAAGGTTTATGAACAAATTTTTGACCAAGTTTGTCTCATAACTTTTTATTATATTATAGATTTATATAGATATAAAATAACCATTGATAGAATGCTATCGTTTTCAGGATGAAATACTTTCTACTGCTTGGCTTACAGCAAAATATTTGAAAAACATAAATTTCAATAAGAAAGTATATGTTGTTGGAGGGGTTGCTGTCAAAGAAGAATTGGACACCCTAGGAATTGAAAGCATTGGTGTTGGTGTAAGTAGTTCCATTTTAGTAGCAATCTTCAAAGTCAGTTTCATTTCTTGTGAATTTCTAGGTAGATATCTTTGCCAAAAACATGTTATTTTTTTCTCCGAAATCCCAATTTTTCTACTCTCACTCAACATACCAAACGTAACAAAATTACTAAATTTACTTGTAATCTCTGCTTAACCATTTATTTTAGTATAAAAAATGTGTAGGATTATTAATATAGACACTTTATAGTATTTTATCATTTTTTATTACAGTGGTGGTCGAAAAAATAATAGTTTTGGAGATTTTCATGAAAAATGTTTAAAAAATCAGTTATCTCTACTTCTCCTCTTCCTATAAAACCCAATGCAGGAAACTATGGATCTTTTTTTTAAAACTATTACGGGAAAGATAATGTCAAATTCATAAACCAAATAAAATTTTTTTTTTGTTTTTAAGTTTAGCCATCTTAAAATGTTTTGACAAAATGTTGCTAGCTCTCATGCAAGTGGCTCTTTATACTCTGCATTTAGCGCCTGTTTACGATTTTCTCAATAGCGGCCCTAATGATTTAGATTAAACTCTCTATATTGATGTAAAATTTAACGGGCTTTATTATCATGTAGTTTTCATTACGATTGAAATTGTCTGACATGGTTTAAATGCCGATAATTTGAATTTTCTTCCTCTAAAGTACCTTTCATTTTGTAAAATCTATAAAATTAACTATATCATCTATTTAGTCCTGATATAAAAGGGAAAAATATATAATTTGAACGAATACAATATCCAACTGAAAGAGAAAATACCAATTATAATTTGTTATACAATTTTTTGTTTATGAACATAAAAACAGTAATATAGACGTATAATATACTGTTGGAAAGCTAAAGATTTTAGAAAAAATTATTATCTAATACACGGAATTTTAAAAGTTACTGAAGACTGATGAAAAACCGATAGAACTAACTGATGGTCATAGATAATAATATAATAGATTATTTAATAAAACACATGTTTCTATTGAAATTCAATGCAATTAATTTTTAATTCTTTACAATTTATTTTTATCTCTAAGTCTATTTAAAAGATAATTTTTTGGTACACAGTAAAACCAATACCAAATTTTGTTTTCCTGTACTTTACACTACTACATTACGACTAGTTTACTCAGGATAACTAATAATTGCACACACGGTGTGCAGTCGCTCTCTAATTGGTTAATGGTTCATTCTGGAGTCAAAGTTTTTAGTATTTTGTTTTTCTAACTTAATCTTGGAACCTTTTAAACATACAATGGATGTCTTTAATCACTCAGTTAAATATGTCATTCAAGTAGTTTATATTAATTACCCTCTTTAGAAATAATAGTTTCCAACATATTTGCCAAAATGTATTTAAAAATTTGCTGATGGTTTCTTCTTTTTTATTTTTATTTGTTATGATATCTTGGAAAGTAATAAATTCCCTTTTAATAGGTGGAAGTAATCAGAAGTGTGCCTGGTAAACAATATTTTAATTTTGCCGATGTTGGGGCTCAAACATGTGTGCCCATCATCAGTGTAGTAATGAGCCATGTCAAGCATAAACTTAGTTTATTGATTATTACATGGATCAATATATTAATACATTATATTTATGTATACATTATTTAATAAGTATATATCCATGTTGTTATAGCAACTTTTTCATCAACATCGACCTACCAGAATAGCCACTTTATTCCATTCATTTTGCATCTTTTTATGATTTTCTCAAAAATAGCTGTAACAATTTTGTTTTTACTCTTTCATTGATGTAATATTAAATGGGCTTTTTATAGGTCTTATACTCTTTGAGTATGAGAGTGCTTGAACCACCAACTTTATAATTTCTTGCTCTAAAGTAACGTTAATTTTGTTGATTAGCTAGATTTAAACATTTCTGCTTGTTAGGATTGATGAAAAATGGGAAAATATGAAAAGAATTTTGTCCACTTATTATTTATTTATTTGATCCTCTAATCTTCTACCACCAATGGTGTGAGCATCCTCTATTCTTCTTAAATATCTCATCTCCATCCCTTGAGTTGGCTCTTGTGCTTTTTTGTTAGAGTCCAACATTCTCTTGAATAGGTGAGAATTGGTAAGAAAGTATTTTTATATACTATCTTTTTTGTGTTTTTTGACACTTCTTTTTTCCCGATGAATCCTTTCTTGAGGGAGCTAACTCGGTTCCTCTCTAGTGTATTTGTTAATATTTTTGGGGGGAAAATACTATTGGCAGCAATCATTTCATTTCAAGGCAGAGGTTAAGTATTCTTTCTCAATTGCTATGAAGTGCTCTTCTCCATGAACTCCAAGCACTTCCTCCCATATTTTTGAGTTGTTGCCCACTTTTCCATTTTCCCACAAATAAGAATAGTATTATAGATGTACTAGCTATAGCTTTGTTCAAAAATATTTAGTTTTGTGTTGATTAACATTTTTATTCGTTTAGGGTAAGAATAACTACAATATCAATCAGTCAATAGTTAGTCTTTCAACCATTTATATGTAACAATGGATCTATATCTGTATCATTAATTTTATTTTGTCAAATTTGCAATAAAACACCAGTATTAGTAAATATAACCATAATTACTCAATACATTTCAGATTTTAATTATTTATCCCATTCGTGAGTGAAGCTTTTTACCTAAAAAAGAAGTGAAGGAAGTGTTTATTAGATTTCAAAAATAAGTTCTGTTATGTTTTTTAAATTAAATCATTTTTTTTTTAAACTAATAACAATTGAATATGTTTCTATGAGAACTTGCACACACAACTTGGATATGGAGCCCAATATGCTCAAATATATTTGTTAAACATTTAGTATATTTTTTGATACAGGTCAGATAAAAATGGCTTTGCTTTTTTTTTTTGTTATTTTTTTTTTTGGCACCCGGGATTGCTTTACAAACTCTGCAATTTTCTTCCCCCTATATACTTCCTTATCTTCAAGTCCTACCTCACTGACAGATCCTTCAAATTAAATCATAATAATTCCTATTCATCCATTTTTAGTCAGTATGCTGGTGTTCCTCAAGGCAGTATCCTAGGACCTATTCTTTTCACAGTTTATACAGCTGATATCCCATCCCATCCTAACACTTTCCTTTCTACCTATGCTGATGACACTTGTGTGTTATCAGTCAATACTGATCCAACTATTTCCTCTCAAAATCTCCAATCCCACATCAGAGACCTCGAAGTATGGTGTCAGAACTGGAGAATTAAAATAAATGCCAACAAATCCAACCAAATTACCTTTACCCTTTGTCGTAAACCTATGACATCCTGCCCTACTGTCTCCTTCAATAATACTCCTCTTGTCCCGGTTGAACATATCTGATATCTAGGACTGCACATTGACAACCCACTTGGAACCCTCATACAAGACTGAAACGACAAGAAACTGTTCGACGTTTTCAACTACTTCAACACTTACTAGACAAACGTTCTAATCTTCCACTTAACTACAAAAGACTCATCTACATGACTATCATAAGGCCGATATGGACTAACGGAGTAGAACTTTGGGGCTCTACTAAACCATCAAATTCTTCCCATATCCAATCCCTACAATCCAAAATCCTTCGTAAAATCCTCAATGCTCCTTACTTTGTCACGAATACACTAATCTAAAAAGACTTGAATGTTCCGTATATTGCTGATTTGGCCCGATCTAGATACCATTCTTTTCATGGCAAACTTTATTCTCACCCTAATCCTCTAGTTTCAATCCTTTCTTCCTCTTCAATTCCTGACAATCCTCTGAGGCGTCTGAAAAGGAGATGGCCCCGAGACCTTCTAGTTTAGAACATTTTTAGAGTGCTTCCATTGGGAAGCTTCTCTACATGTGTTTCATGCCTTTATATATTTCATCTAATTTACTTGTTGTATTCGTGTATACAGTTGTAAATTCCAATAAATAAATAAAAAAATATTATTTTTGTTTGTTTATTTATTTAACGTAACTTTATGCTACTGTGGCTAATTGGACGATGCTTCAATGGGAGTCATAAATTTTTCCTACCCAGGTTTGATTGGGATAGGGATCTTAAACAAGAACTAGACATCGCCCAGGCTTGGTACCACTTTTATACATCCCCTCCTATGGATGGCATAACTAAGGATTTTTTAATCCCATTAAAAAATCCTAGGACCACTTGCGAGTTTGAACCCGTGACCTTTAGCATAGAAGGCTGTTTATTTCAGCCTCAGCAATGTTGTCCGTTTTTCATCTGTTTATATATTTCTGTCATTCTTGTTTGCAACTGAACAATAATAAGCTGCAGTGTTTTGGAGGTGAGAAATATAAATATGAGCAGTTTTTAAGAAATTTTACCATTATAACTAGAGAGAAATCTACAATTGGAAGCTGCTTAACTTTGCTCAGTTGCTATGAATACACAGCGTACAGACTCAATCCTGAAGACAATTTTAGATTTAAAAAAAAGGAAGATACTGCCAAATAAATGTATAATTTCTTATTACTTATATCAGTATAGTTTTTGGAATTTTACAAATCCAGCTTAGACTTAATATGATGTATAGATTCACCTTTTAAAAAAAATCAAAATCTGTGTGGGATTCTCTCCTTGTAAGTAAAAACTTCATTATATTTTGGAATGTAGGATTTATAATTGATAATTTCTTATTTCAGCCTGATAATTATGAACCTAAAACTCCTTCTAGTCCCTCTATCGGGAATGATAAAGTCGAGTTAGTTCCTGATATTGGAGCTGTAGTGGTTGGTTATGACTTTTTCTTCAGCTATCCAAAGCTTATGAAGGCTTGCTGTTATTTGAATAGCCCTGAGTGCTTGTTTATTGCTACTAACAAAGATGAAAAGTTTCCAGCTGCAGGTGGTATTACAGTTCCAGGTAAGATTTCTGGAATTTAACTTTTCAAAATTTTATGTCTGCTTCTTATATATATGCACAACCAATAAATTGCCAAGAAACATTTTCAGATGTTTGATGGTGTAGATATTGTATTATTTCTATATTTGTTAAATAGAAGATATATTTTGTAGAATGGGAATAAGGTATTTTGATAATATAGTACCTCTTATAAAATTATTAGAACTAATCAGCATTTTGTCTTATGGTACAGCATAATTTACGAATGGAATGTAAGATAACAATAGTGGTTTACACAATTCCATTTCTAATTCAATAAACCATGATTAAACTGTTTTTGTTTGTTTACAGTTTTAAATAGAGGAGCCCGTGGCTGAGTGGCTAGCGTGCTAGTCTCTCATGCTACAGGTTCTGAGTTCAAATCCCAAGCCTGGCGGGGCTTTTATTAGGATGTAAAAAAATGGGGATTCACTCACAACCTCTCACCCGGGTATGTTAGACCCGTCAGCCAAAGGGTGGCCACTCACAAAATTAGTCGTGTGGAGTGATGACCCTACACTAAAAATAGCATAAGTTAAAAAAAAATAGCGAGGCCCAGGGTCTACACGGCCTGTTGCGCCACTGAAAAAAGAAGGAATATAATAGGGATTCACTCGCAGCCTCTCCCCCGGGTACGTGAGACCCGTCAGCCAAATGGTGGGCACTCACAAAATTAGGCGAAGGGAGTGATGACCCTACACTATAAATTGCATCGTGAAACGCGAGTGTAAACTCCCAGGAGATTGCACCGCAAGTCCCAGGGCCTACACCTCCTGTCGCGCCACTGAAAAAAAAACAAACAGTTGTAAATAAAACTCTTTGTCTTTGGTCTGTTTAAACTATAATGATTTTTCATTATTTCGTCCATATTATATCCAGAAGGATATCTAAGATCTTTTAAACTTTTAAGTAAATGAGGAGCTATTCTATTAATTGTTGGAACAGTTTATTCTCAAAATTTTTCTAAATAGCACTATCAACGGCCTGTAAAGAGCCACCCATCAGAATACCTGTGAAAAATGTGTGGTGGTTTGGGAAGGCTGTAAATAAATCTTATAAAGCTCTTCGTTTTTGCCAGAGAGTTGTCCATTTACTAGGCATCCGTAGTCAAATTGAGCATATAAGAGAGAGGACCTGAATAGCTAATTCTAGGAAAAGTCAAGGAAAGGTAGGAGCTGTTGGAGGATAGTAGTAGATTTTCTGGTTATTTAGGAAATATGTTTACTCCATATCAAGTTTTGATCAAAGGTAACCCCTAAGTTTTTTGTAAACCGAATAGGAGTTTTATTGTGAAATTTTAATGGACAGTAGGAAAGGGAATGGAGGGATTAGATGGAGGTCATATGCCAATGATCATTGCCTTTGTTCCACTAGATTTAGGCTCAGTTTATTTTCCCAAGTCCAGTGTTTAATGCTGTTGATATTTCCTTGGATTTTACGGGATGCTTTAATTATATCTGAAGGATGGACGAGCATGTAAATTTGTAGGTTCTCTGCTTAAAATTGATACTGGGAGTGTTTTATGATCCTCCAAGTCCAAATAAAAATAACCAAGTCTTGGGAAAAGGATAACTATTTATATATTTACTACCCTTCACTAACTATTTAGGAATCATGAGTGACATGCTGCTTAACAAATTACTGCTGCATGTGAAATCATATTCAAAGTTATTGCCAATGTTTGCTCCTCTTATTATTCAGTTCAGCCACTGGCCTTTTCAGCTCCTACTCCATCCAGCATTCTCAAAGAAACAGATAGCTTCTTCTCTCATAACCAAAGAATCGCGGGTTGGAACAATTCAAATCTTACACTAAGGCCTTGTAATATACTTACTATGATGTTATGAGTATTAGTAGCAAAACAAATCACTACTTAACCTTAAAAATAACATTACAAAATCATTCATTGTTATATTAAATTAAATTAAATGTCAAAATCTTTCTCATAAATATAATAGACTTATTGCATTAGATGTCACCAGGATGTTGACAATATGTTTATGTTGCTCATTGAAAATAGAATATAGGACTTTAGCAGTATAATTTGAGAATTGTCATCATTTTTCTGTCAGTAAATGTATCATTCATAAAAAATATTGTTACTATTCAAGGATTCATTGAAAATATAATGTTAAGAACTGTTGATCTAATCAGTTCTTACAAAAGAAGTGCTGATTTTTTGTTTGTGACCTTAATTACTGAATGAATAAATAATATTATTATGCTCTTATATATAATGGATATTAAAACTTTTGAGTTATTTTTAAGGTGCTGGAGCATTTGTCGCAGCATTGGAAGCTTGCTCTGAAAGGAAAGCAGAGGTCATGGGCAAGCCATCACCATTTGCGATAGATAATGTCCTCATTCAAAGTGGCTTAGATCCAAAGCGCTGTCTTATGATAGGTGACAGGTAAGATTTTTAATTTTTTAACTTGCAAGGAGAGGAACCTAAATGTCGCACCGATTTTGATGAAAATTTTTAAGGTTAAACTAGACAATAAACCACCTCACCCATCCTAATATAGACAGTTAGACTTAAGTTATTTCGGACAGCTTCTTGCATCGGGAAGAGAGTTTCTATATTAAAAAGTGTCCTCTTTAGTGTGGTAATCCTAGTTACCATTGATTTATTTCGATTTGTATCCTTTTAAAAGGAGAATCGAGTCAAAAATGGAGGTTCTCTTCCATTTTGAATCGAATCCTGGTTACAATAAATGTCAATTGTTAATAATCCTTTCAACGAGAATGGCGACTTTAACTTAAAAAGAAAAAAAAAACAAAAATTAAAACAGTCCTTAAAATATGAAAATCGGGCATATCCTTTGAAATAGTAAATTAGTCCTTTTCAACATTAGACTCTGCAAAATATTAGGGACCAACGTTCCCCAGGACTCACATTAAAAAATCTGAAAGTTTATGCACAAAAAACACATTTTATTTAATATCTCTGGTTCTCATGAAGGTAGAAAAATAAGTTTGGTATCAAAATTACTCTACTTCAAAGCAGAATAATTTAAAAAAATAAGCCATTAAAATATTTATTTCTAATAAGATTTCTTAAAAACTGTGCTCAGATTAAGATTTCTCACTTCTAAATAAAGTTCATTACAATTTTTTATTAAAGTAAAAAAAAAATAAAAAAAAAATTGCCCAAAGGTATGGGTACCCTTTGTGTTTTTTTAAACACAATTTTAAATAGTTCTTCTGTGTCACATGTACGATGCAAACCACAAATTTTCAACATGACATGAGGAGTTTAAGAAAAAAAATTTTTTTAGGATCAATGCAAATGCGTTCTATGAATGGAAAATTAGTCATGATTTTTCCTGTTTCAACACAGTTTTCAGAATGTAATATTGGTCCGATAATAAATTTTGTATGCTTGTTTTATACGTAAAAGTATACTTTTTGGTTTATTATTTTCAATGATGAACCTTTGTAATCGACCAAACAAATAAAAAAAGTTACATCCTTTCAAAATTTGGGGGTTTACTTTTCAAGATACATAGAATCCAAATAATAAAAAAAAAAAAAAAAATCCATCTGCCATCTGCAAGCTTTTCCCCGAAACTACTAGACCAATTTTTTTAAAATTCGCCACAAAATTACTAGGGCATGCAAAGATGATCCTAACACCTAGTCGTTGATATCAGCTGGTTATTTTTAAAATGGCGGCCAATTAAAATGATTTAATTCAGTAAATCAGTTATTTTTGAAGATAAAGAAAAAATTTATTAGTGTTTTTTAACCAAAAAGCTGTGAATATTTATAAAAAAGTGTAAAAGAAAATAAAATAAATTGAAATTTTACCTATAAATAGGCCCATAACTCAATTATTTTTGGAGATAGAGAAAAATGTGTTAAAAGTTTTAGAATCAGTAAAGCGCGATAAAAAAATTGAAATCTTGCCTTCATATAAACTTGTAACTCCATTATTTTCAAAGATAGAGAAAAAATGTATGCATTTTTTTAAACCAAAAACCGCAAATAATCATAAAAAGAAAAAAAAAAGATTAAAATTGAAATTTTGCCCCTAAATATGCCCATAACTCAGTAAAGCTCTATAAAAAAAATTGATCTATATATTCAAGGCACGAATTGGGATGTGATTCCACCAAAACTCGGTTATTATTGAAAATATAGAAAATTGAAAAGATTTTCTAGATCAACACACCGCAGTGAACTAAGAGAGAAAAAAAAAATTAATCTTATATGTTCATGCAACAACTTATGAAAGCTGTGATTCCCTGATAACCTGGTTATTATGGATAATAGAGAAAAAAATTCAGGTTTTCTGGAATCAGGAAATTTTATTTTAATGAAAATCGAAAGAAAAGAAAAGGAAATAGTAATGAATGCTTTTGGTTTATTTATTATTTTTAATAATGAACCTTTGTAATCAACCAAACAAATAAAAAAAAGTACCCTCCTTCCCTTCCCCTCCTCAAAAGTTGAGGGCTTACATTTCAAGATACCTAGAATCCGAATAACAAATAAAAACAAAAAAATCTGTTTTTCCTAATTAATAAATAAATACCAACATTTTTTTCGTCCTTACTGCTATGTCATAGAGAATTAAATATCCTACAAAATGAAAAAGAATCATTGAAATTGGTTCAAAACTAGCAAAAATATTGCATTTTGATATTGACAGTGGTGATATACCATTTTCCTTTGGATTATTCATTGCTTTTCATTTTAGCTAATTGTCTATTAGCAGCTATATAAACAGTTATACCTTAATATAGTTATTTGGGATTATTGTGTTATAATTTGCAGCATTTTCAAACATATGTTTAACCTTTGAAATCTGTTGGCTTATTTAAAAGTTTTACCTAAACATTTGAATCTTTTCAAAAATTCTAACCCCTCTTTAAGAGTTGTTGAGACTACTTATTATCACCGACTATTAAATAAAGGAAAACTTCATTTTGACTTGAAACTACATGGACAAATCTTGAACTATCCTTGTTATTTTAAATTTAAAATAAATATAACATGAACAGTTCTGCTATTCACAGCGTATATTTTTGAATTATGGTTAAAGAAAATATTAGTAATATAAAAGTTAAATATTACCAAAATGAAAAAGAAACTTCTCTTTTTTTACATTCTGAAAAAGATCCAAAATGCATAATATAAGTTGATCTGTAAATGTAACATAATTTTAATTTATACTCACAGTAGAATTCAGGTAATTATTCCACTTTGAAATAAGATAATTTTGACACAAAACATATTTTTCTACCTTCTTTAGAATTGGAGATATTAAATAAAATGTGTCTTTCATTTGCAAACTTTTCCAATTTTCTATGCGACTCCTGGGGAGTGTTGGCTCCTAATATTTTGCAGAGTCTAATCGTTTAATGTCTAATTTCACCTAAAAATATGTCATCAAAATTGTTGAGACACATTTGTGATCCTCACCTTGTTAGTTTATATGTTTAGAAAAATAGTGGTTGAGTTTGAAATATTTTTACAGGATTAAGAAAGTGCTACATCATGGCAATATCAGTTTAAATAGATATTAAATCAATCTGTGATAGATCCCTCCCTCTTTTAGACAGAGTCCACTTTATGTCTTCCTTTCTCACTCTTTCGAAAGCCTTTCATTGGTCCTAAGTTGCAGGAAGCTCTTTGTTGGAAACTGAAAGGAAGTTCTTTATTCTTTTCGACTGTCTTCTCTGTTATTCGTCGCATTGTGAAGATGAGATCTTGCATGCCTCTCTCTCCTCCTAAGCCATACTGTGCTTCTCTAAAATGACTATTTTCTCCTTTTTCTCAAACCGGGTAAACCCCCCAACAACCCCTCATCCTATAGGCCTATTAGCCTCCTTCCGATCCTTTCAAAAATCTTTGAAAAAATCCTTCTTAAGCGTATCCTACAGTTAATTGAAATTACTTTCCACCAGTTCAGATTCCGCTCAGAGCATTCCACTGTACAACAAGGCCTTCGAGGGTTGACCATATATCCTTTGCACTTGAAAACAAGCAATATTGCACTGGTGCCTTTCTGGCATCTTCCTATCATCAAAGACACCTATCCCTGATTGTATTTTGGTGCGCTAATTAGCATATCAAAATTAATGTATCCAAATGTAAGCACATCACCTTTACCCTTCGCCGCAGATCCTGTCCACAAGTCAATTTCAACTCTATACCCATTCCCTGCTCTGACACAGTCCGGTATCTAGGATTCTTACTAGACAAAACCCACTCACTCGACTTAAACAACAAGAACTCAACAGACGATACGGCCAACTATATAGACTGCTAAACCGAACATCAAAACTTTCTGTTGCCAATACACTATTAATTTACAAGAGAATTCTAAAACCGATTTGGACCTACGGGCTCGAACTGTGGGGGAAAGCAACATTTTTTAACATCGAACATATCCAATCCTTTCAGTTCAAAGTCCTCAGAACAATAATCAATGCTCCCTATTATGTTACAAACAAGACCTTACACAATGATCTGAATATCCCATTTGTGCTCGATCTAATTCCGTAAAAATTCCTAAACTCCACCAGAGGCTTACCCACCTTCCTAATTTCTTATCCCAATCCCTATCTAGCTCCAGCCATCCCTATAACCCTCCTCGTAGGTTGAAGCGGCAGTGGCCTAGAGACCTCTAATAACTAAGCAATGCTGAGTGGAATGAATGACTTCTTACAGCATTAATACTCATTGTCCAAGATTATGGCAGATTGTATTATTTCTTAATAAAACAATTCAATAAAAAAAAAAAGGCTATTGGTAACTATTCTTATCCTTGTCTCCAATATGCTGAGTATACTGAGAAAAGATATTCCGCGATGATTGCCACACTCTCGGTTATCTCCTTCCTTATAAATGGGCACAATTAAAGCAACTTCTCATTCTTTCGGAATTTTCCTGTTTTTTAAGAATCTGATTCAAAATGTGGTGGGACATATCCATGTAGGTATTTAATCATTTCAATGTTGATCTCATCAAGTCCAGATATTTTGCATAGCTTGGTCTTGTCAATGGTTTCTTGCCGTTCTTCTTTGCTAATTAATGTTCTATTCTGTTTTGATTGATAAAACATGTTCTAATTTCCTCTTGGTCCCTTCTCCAGCCGATCTTTAAAATACTCTCTCTATCATTTCATGAGTTCCTCTCACTGGATGATCTCCCATTTCTTATCTTTGATTACTTTTTGAGAGAGGTTGTTTGACTCCTTCTCATATTAATAACATATGTGGTTTTCTTTTGAATTTGTCTTAAGTTTCTGACCAAAATCCTCTCAACACTTCCTTTTTGCTTTGAGGTTGAGATACTTGTATACTTAGTGGGCATCAGGGGTTACGAGAATTATTGTGTAATTTTCTATTTAATTTTTCACTGTTGAGTCATGAATTTTTGAAATGTAGCCAAAACCAATAGACCCTTAAAAGCTTTTATATAATGTATATTTATATTACATTACTAAATAGCTCTTTAATAGGAAAAAAAATCTCCAAACTAACAAATTAATATATATTTATATTCCTGGATCATATGGGTCAAGAAAACAAGTATCCAAATCAGTTTAGAAGTTTATGGACTATAATATTTTTTAAATTTAAATGCTGTTTATTTATTAAATACTTATGCTAAAGTTTTTTTATTTTGTTAAATGACTATCAGAAATGGTTTAACACCAATCCCTTTAGGTTATTCATTTTTTAAAGCATTAATGTTCAGTTTCTTATTTGATTATTTTTGTTGCAGATGTAACACTGACATTCATTTTGGCAAACAAAGAGGTATGATTACATTGTTGGTTGAAACTGGTGTTCACAAATATAGTGATTTAGAGAAGTTTAAATCTTCGGGCATGGATCATTTGATTCCCTCTTATTATACTTCTTCTGTGGCTGACCTGTTAGAAATTATGAATCTGTGATAAAACTAGTCATTCATTATCTTTATTTATTTTACTTGTTCATAGAATTTTACTTATTTATTGAAGTGAAGTTACTTTTAACCTGATTGTTTTTAAAATAAATAAAATAGTTGATGAAATATTGACAATATTATTTCCCAAATAATTCCTGTAAAATTTATGACTAATTAATTTGACTTATAATTATATAAAAGTCCTGTCTTGATATTCCTATTTACCCTTGAACTTTCCTGCCAATGTTTGCTAATGGCTCAGCCATCCAAGCTTCTGAAACTGGGTAAAAGCTAAATTCTCTAACATCAAAGTCCTAATCATTTTAAATCAATGTCCTTTGAAAAATAGTAAATTTTCCTTACTATGCAACAAAAAATATCTTATATGACCTTAATATTACATACATTTCAGTTCTTATTACATCTAAGTTCCATCAGAACCTTTTTATTCTCCGTAATCCACTAGCGCAATCCCTACCCAGATCCACACATCCCTACAATTCTCCTTGAAGATTGAATCTGCAGTAGCTCTGAGACCTTTTGTAAATATTTATATTAGAGCTCTAGTTATGGCCAGATTCTCTCCCCAAGTGCAATATGTTTGTGAACGTAGCACTCACTCAGCTTCCACTGGCCTAATCCTGCTTGTAAAATCACAATGTAAATTGTAAAAATCTGATGCGCGCAACATACGACTTTAACATACCTCCATTGTTAATATGAATTTTAGAAGTTTTTAAATACATTTAGATATTAAAATAAATTGTTAAAAAATAACTAAATTAAGTTTGGATAAAACATTTGTTTTATTAAATAATCAATTATATTATTTTTATCTACAACAGTCAGTTAGTTTTATTGGCTTTTCATCATTCTCTATTAACCTTTAAAATTCCGTATATTAGATAATATATTTTCTAAAATCTTTAGCTATCCAACGGTATATTATACATCAATATTAGTATTCTTGAGTTCAAAAACACAAAAATTACATAAAAAAATATTTTGTAGATCTTCAGGTCAGCTGATTTTGATGAAAAAGATTTTGTAATGTCTCGGGCGTATAGTTGTCCTAAATATGAAATTTCAGTTTCATAGGACATTTTGTTTTCGCCCGATTATATTGGTTATTTTGACTCAGGGGACCCTAAAATGTGTATTCCCGTTGAAAACGAATTAGAAAATTTTCACGATCGCAATTCTTTCCCTTACGATATATTTCATGGATATCTAGCTAAAATAGACTGAACAGAATCTTCTTTTTCAAACTGCCTAGAGATTCTAGTGTTTACAGGAGAGGCAAGAGTCATAAAGGAAGCTCTTGTACTAGTGTACTAGAGCTTCTTTTATGACCCTCCTACTTTACAGGTAAAGTAACTAATTAAAAAATTTGGCAATAGTTACTGACTCAATGAGTATTATTAACAAATAGGAACCAATGGCCCTGTAATAGCCGAAATCTTTGAGGTTTTGTAGGATTTAAAAGGAAATGGCTACAGAATAAACTTCATTTTGTGTCTTGTTCTATTGTAGTATTATAAAGAAATGAAGGCAGAGAAATCATGGACTGCTAATGTCCCTTTATTGAATATGTGTTTCAGGAATAAATATTTAAGTTTTTATTTTTAGGAAGGAGCGGTATGATCTGGTAGTCTACTGTTCTCCGGGTCCTGGGTTTGAATCCCGGCTATGAAAGAATATTATGTATTCTGTTAATTCAGCTGAGAGGCGACACTTGTGTATGGTGACCCTTCTGGGACAGACCCAGCCTCTTTGAAGTGGGTATCCAAATTAGAGAAAAAAACTGGCAGCTGAGTGTGATCTAGGCCTAATCACCTCATTGCACGCCTTTGACGTAGAAACAGTACGAACCTCTATATGTACTGAGCCCAAGACACTTCATGGAGTGTAGTGGTACAATTTTTTTTTTCTTCTTTTTTTTTTAAGATTATAACTAGGCTTAAGAGAAATTTAGCTCCATGAATGAACTGGAAATTCATTGTACGGGAAGAAAAACAGAATTAGTGGGTTATGAGATTTGGAATGCACATCCAGGTACCTCTGGGCTGAGAGGCACAAAAGAGGAATGTGAAGAAGTTCCTATTGTAATTTTAATTGGTATTTATTTGTCTTTCAAAAGATTCTATTCTGTTAGGGTTCTCGTTTCCGTACAACTAAGTCCCTGGCTGTGCACTTAGCATTTAGAGATATGGCAGATCATGAACATTACCTTTTTCCTTCTGATAAGGACCTGTTGAAATAAAAAGAAAACATGTTCCTCTTATGTTTAAGCAGGGATAGAATAGGCCTACGGTTTTTTTTCGTCCAAAATCTGTATTGACAGGGCACTCCACAATCATAGCCAGCAGAAAAATGCAGGAACGAAGTTCAACGAACATTTAACTTGGATTTTTGGTCGCGCATGCGCATTTCCAATTACCACGAAATTCAGTATTTCTTCTTACAGAATAGTTATTTGATTTATGATCAATCATGTATATTTCTATTTCTGTTGAACATTTATTTTAAATAGGGACTGTTTTTAAGGTTCTCGAGGTTTGAAATATTTTTTTTGGATTCGATATTCCACTGAACAAGTGCATTGCCAGTTATTCATCTTGTGTTAAAGATGTCCACGAAAAATCCAATTTTTAATTTCCCCAATTTTAATGGGGAAGAATTTTCCCCAAAGCACATCAATTTTTACTTTCACTTACCTATATATGAAATATATAGTAAGGGAAAGTATTGCGATCGTGAAAATTTTTTAATTCCAGTTTTCAACGGAAATACACGTTTTAGGGTCTCTGAGTCAAAATAACCAATATAATCGGGCGAAAACAAAATGTCCTATGAAACTGAAATTTCATATTTAGGACAACTATACGCCCGAGACATTACAAAATCTTTTTCATCAAAATCAGCTGAACTGAAGATCTACATTATACCACGCATTTTGCACCTTTTTTCTATTATCTCAAAAATGGCTCTAACGATTTTGATTAAACTCCCAGTAACGATGTAAAATATAGTGGGCTTTAATATAATGTAGATTTTATTCTGATAGTCTTACTGGGCTTAAATGCTGATATTTTAAATTTTCTTCTTCTAAAGTACCTTTAATTTTATAGATTAAAAAAAAAATGGAACATCAACTTATTAGAATTGATAAAAAACAGATAAATATATAAATTGAACGAATCCGATATCTAACTAAACGAGAAAACTGCAAAAATATTTTTTTAATACATTTTTTTTGTTTTTGAACTTAAGACCAGTAATATACATGTATTATATATACCGTTGGAATGCTAAATATTTTAGAAAAATAATATCAACAAACATACTATTGTAAAAGTTAACGGAAAGTGATAAAAAACCGATGAAACAAACTGATTTTCGTAGATAATAATATGATAGATTATTTAATAAAACACTTGTTTCTATTAAAATCCGATTTAAATCATTCTCTAACAATTTATTTTCGTTTATAAATTTGTTAGAAAATTCTAGAATCGATATAGATAATGGAGGTAAGTGAAAGTCGTGTATTGCGCGCACCAAATCTTTTTGTTTCCAGCTATATTCGCTGTAGTTTCTTAATACCATATTAACAGTTATCACTTCTGTTATATATTTATCATTAATATTAACCAGATGTTAGTTCTATTATTACCTTCCTAATGTCATGTGTGTAATTGAAGATATGGTTATAAAAGAATATACTTAAATTTTAAACCCAATAAATGTAGAATGATTAAAGAATCACCGTATAAATAACAAATAACTTCAATGGAATATTTTCTGTATTTATAACCTTCGACAATTTAAGAAGAAAATCAGTAATGGCCTCCCTTGAATTATCGTGATGGCATAACGATGACAATTCTTTGTTACGTTTTTAACTAACTCAGAATGTGTGATTTTTCTAGTTTGTTAGTCATTTGATGAAAGTGTCACTTCTGTTTTAAGAAAGATACACATTAGTTTATGACATACCAGGTTTCGTTGGCATGATTATAAAGATAAAGCAAAGACTTGGCAAACAATTTTGGATTAAAACTGCTCTATGACATAAATGGATTGTGTGATTTATATTTAATTTATATGTTTAGAATTTCTGATTAGCTATTAAATCTGTATTCTACTGTTCCTAATTTTCTTTCTTCTGAAATAAAATATCAACAATATGGAAACAGACCATTTGAACACATTGAAAAAAGGAGAATCCCAGTTTTTGACACCAAATTTTGTAAAACTAAATGATGAAATGCACGGTGGTAAACAGTTTGGGAATTACTGTAAACCTTGTGATGCAATAATATCTCAAGTGTTGTGGGAGAAACATTTGGATGATGTACATGTTATTAGTAATTCTGAAAATGAAGCCAATTGTACTCATTGTAATTTAGTCGTTTTCGGTAGCATTGCTGATTTAGATCAGCTTTTTATTCATCATTTGAAGAAACATTTCCAGACCCAAAATGAACATAACTATTCTGTTACTGAAAATTCTGATTGCCTTGATTGTGATATTCAAGAAATTTCAAAGGTGGAAGGAGACAACCAACAAGGAGAATTTGAAAATGATCTACAATCCAATTTAGTTGTAGATAACATTGAAATAAGTTCTGAATTTACTGAATTCGATAAAAAAATGCACAAAGGTTATGAAAAAAGATATTTTTGTATTCCCTGTAATGTGGCCTTTTATTCACTAGAGGATTGGTCTGATCACTTTGAAAACACATCTCATGAAGATTTTGATGATTATTACTGTTTCAAAAAATGTGAATGTTGTGAGCTGTTCCTGTTTGCTAAGCCTTCTATTTTATCAGCTTATGAAAAGTATCATATGCATGGTCATGATCGATGTACCATTGATCAACTTAAATAATATTAAGTATTAAAAGTTTATCAGATTGTATTTTTTAAGTGGAACTATCCCAGCTTTTTTAAGTGGAACTATTTAGTATTAATATTAGAAAAAAGAAAAAATATTGAGGTTAGACTGTTATCATGGTTGAAATTTCAGGTCTTTTCTCCATTTTCAATAATATTTATTTATTTTATTTTTTCTTCATTTTATTTATAATTTTGTACTATAATTCTAGAATGATTCACTAATCTGAGTATTCATAGTGCAAAACCTAGCTGCTTTGTAAACTATGTAGGTTTTTAAGTTTTTCTGCAAATAAGCTAGGAAAGTAAGTTTTAATTTTTTTTTTTTTAAATGTTTATCATTTTATTTTATAATTTAAAGGGAGTCACAGAGAAAATGGTACAATGGATTTTTAAATAAAATTACCTGTTTTTAGGACTAAAATTCTAACATCTACTAAAAGTTTCACAACTTAAATACTGAACTTATTAAAACACTGTTTACAATAAACAAAACAAACCTTATATTTGAATTTAATGATTAAAAACAGAATAAATAAAAACCTTCCAATGATAATGATGCAAATGAAAAATGCAAGGTCTGTAATGAAAATGTGTACATCAGATATAAATTTTGAAAGAGTCAACATTTAAAGGGAAGTCCTTTATCAATTAACACTTGATTTAAAGGATTTGGCATAGAGGCTACTAGCTTTTCAGTGTATACAGGGGTGTATATCTCTCATTCATTCTTAACCGCTTTTTTTCAGTCCTTCCTTGTTTTTGTTTGTTTATTTATTTAACGTCACTTTATGCTACTATGGCTAATCGGACGATGCTATAGTGGGAGTCCTAAATTTTGCCTATCCAGGTTTTATTAGGATAGGAATCTTTAACGAGTACCTGACATCGCACAGGCTCGGGACCACCTTTTAACGTCCCCTCTGAAGGACGGGGTAAGTAAGGATTTTTTTCTCCCATTAAAAAATCCTAGGACCACCTGTGGGTTTGAACCCGTGTTCCTTGTTTTTTGTTTCATGTTTTCACACTTCAATTTTCAATATACTCCACAGATTTTCTATAACATTTAAATCAGGAGGCTGAGGAGGTGTTTTTATTGTTTTAGGACAATTATACAAGCACCAATATCTTTCTAAATATGAAGTATGCTTTGGGTAGTTGTCTATGTTAAATACAAAATTGTTTTTAAGCCCCAGTTTGATAGCACATCTTTCAAATTATTTTTCAAGTTGACAGAGTACACAATATACCTTCTCAATAAATTGAATTTCTTACACCAAAGGCGGCCATGCACCCCAAACTATGACTTGGCCATCTCCAAGCTTCACTATTGGGCCAAGATTTGTTCTCTCAAGCCACGATTTCTTCATAGGCCCTTCAGCACACAAAGCCTCTTTCACCAGAGCCAAATTTCTTAAATTCTGATTCGTCTGAAAAGATAAGGCGTTAACTGCAGTCCATATCCTTTTTCAACTACTCCATTAAAATCCGACTCTGATCTTTCGGTTGTTTTTACCAGTTTACCGCTTCTTTCTTGCTACTCTTGCGTTAAATTTGTGATTTCTAAGTACTCTTTGAATAGCCTCAGCACACTGTTTTTTCCCATAAACCTTTTTCAACCAATATTCCAATTTCGGACCACTTAGTTTGGGATTTATTTTAACTTGAAGTATGATGTATATCTTTCATAAATACCCCTAAAACTTTTTTTTAGAGTTTACTCTGGCTTTACTTATGAGTAAATTTTTCCTTTGTTAGCGTTCAATAATATGTTGAACTGTTGCACGGCTCCTTCCAATAAAAAAGGCAATTTCTGTTTGCATCTTCTCCCTTTTTTATATTCGCAATGAAGATTTATCTGGCCCGCAATGTGAAATGGCGTTTATGTTAAAAACACCCTACAGAAAATTGTTATGGAAAACTAATTCGCAGTTATTTATATTTCAAGTAATAGAGGCAGATTCGGCAATAACAAAATCAAGAATAGGGATTTGGAACTTTAAAAATAAAAATTGCATTTTTTCTACTGTTAGGTGTTATTAGCATTTAAATTTGAATACTATTTTTATTAATACATAGTTTGATGTAAACTTTTGAAAAATTTCGGTGGTAATTTATAACAATTTACTAGTCAAAATTGTTATCAATAAATCGGAAATCCTTGTATCTATTCACTGTATATATGTTGTTTGTTTATTTATTTAATGTCACTTTATGCTACTATGGCTAATCGGACGAACTGTATATATTATCTTCAATAAAATATGTTGATGAAATGAGATACTATTCATTTTGAAATATTTACCTAACCAAAAAATCCAATTTATTTAAATATTTCCCATTAAAATATAGATTGTTTTTCCATTATATTGGTAACATTATTTTTACGAAAACGATATGAAACGATTTAGTACGTTTTGGTACAAAATAAAATTTGTAATTAGAACATTTTGAAAACAATTGTATTTCTAGATCACGTTTTTAATGGACTTGAATGTTTTTTGGATGAAATCAGATGGTGGATTTTGACATAACTAAATGATTAGAATAAAACTGTGTCAAAATATAGTTTTTGTAAAAAATGTTCTTAAGTATCTTGGAAATCATCGTCTCGAACGATGATCGTTTAATGGATTACTGAAGAAGTTGATTGGGGATACGGACAATAAAACATTTATTTGGCATAATGAGCCTTCTTATTCGAAGTGTGACAATTACCACATCCCAAACCAAATTCTCCAATTAATTACTAATGATTCGGAAGAATAGGTACAAAATTTGAACATGCGAATAACAAATGATCCTCATAGATATATAAGTATACAAATGATAAACTGTTTATATCTCTGAGAATTTAAATAGTTCATATTCACTCAGATCCACAGCTTTTTCTTTGTAGAGATAGTTCCGAAAATCCAGACATTAATAGAATATCTTGGAAGAAGTAAGAGTGATAAAGCTCACCCTATAACTATGGCCATATAAGAATCAAGAATACTTCCGAGGCCCATTTTCTAATTACCAACCTTGGAATTAGGGTTGGAACAAACTACAATGGTTCGATTCCCTAGGACTATTTGATAAGGAAGGTGATCATAAAGAAAGTATGAAGAAGGAACTTTTTGAAGAATGTGATACGCAGAAACGAATATTTCTAAAAGAGTGATTGTATGTTAGAGTCTGGCTCGAGACAGCAACGAGACATCTAATAGCTCCTGTGTTTGATACCTTCGTAATTTATAGAACTTTTGATCGCAGTTTCATAATTTTTTTCTTTTCTATACATTGTTCGCTTACTTTTAAAATAATCTATTGTTGTGCTCTTTGGCGTCATATATATACACTTACTAAAATACGTCGTGGAAATAGTGAAAATAACGGAGCAGCCGGCGGTAGTGGGACAGTTAACCCCTAGACGTCGGAGGATTAAGCAAGGACGCTTACTCTAGTTTACAAACACTTCCGTTGTGAGTAAATGTATATAAATAGACAATATTTTTATTTCTATAAATATATATATATATATATATATATATATATATATATATTATATATAATATATATATATATTTATTTTTTTCTCTCATAAAATTAATAAAAATGGTTCAGTGCTCAATATGTGACAACACTATCACCAGGGACGACCAAGGTAACATTGGTTGTAGCAAGTGTCGTGTAATCTTTCACGGCAAGTGTTGCTACTTGAATGAAAAGGAAATTGAGACTTTGAAAACACATAAAAAACTCTGGCTATGTAAAAGGTGTGAACAGGGGAAAAAAAATGGCCAAGGCAGGGAAAAATCCATGAGCCCTACAAAGATCGCCGAACCGTCTGCAGCGGACATACAGCAGTTGACCGGTTCAGAACTGAGGTTAATGAGGAAATCAAAAGCCTCAAATCTTCGCTCGAGAAATACGGCGAACTAAGTTTCGAGCTTAACGACCGCCTCACAAAAATCGAAAAACACCTCGAAGGTCAAACTAAACACTTTGAGGAGGTCACTAATGAAAATAAAATTTTAAAATCGAAAGTGGGCGAACTAGAGGTCCGACTTAACAAAGCAGAGCAGGGTCTACTTTCTAGATCATTGGAGATAAGAGGTATCCCAGTAAGGCCGGAGGAAACGCCCGCGGCACTTGTGACCAGCGTGGCGGCGGGCCTGAGGTTCAAATTAACAGCGGAGGATCGACTTGGTGGAGAGGCGCCGGCCAAAAAAGGACGACCCGCGACCGCCTTCTATCGTAGCTCGATTTGTGAGGCAATCTATGCGCGACGAGTTGGTGAGGTGTAGAAAAGTCAAAAGAGACTTCTCGACGCGAGATATTGGGTGGCAGGAGAACGATTCCCACCGAATCTATCTCAGCGAGGAGATGTCTGCGATGAATAGACATCTTTATTGGCTCGCCAGGCAGAAGAGATCGGAGAAAATAATCAAGTACGTTCGGTTCGCTAGTGGTTCCTTCCTATATGACTAATGCCCTAAACACCTGTCATGTCATCGCCCAGTCCTTACTAGCCCACATTGACAAATTCATTAATTACTTTACCCACAATTTCTACCACATTATTGCAGTCTCCGAAACATGGCTGAAACCCTATATTCCTTCCTCCTCTGTTTCCCTTCCTAATTACTCCTTTTTCCGCCATAACCGGATTGGCCGGACTGGCGGAGGTGTGGGACTTTATATCCATAATAGCCTGAAGTCCCATGTCCTAGATATTTCTGTCAATTCCGACTCTCCTCACATTGAATTCCTTTTCGTTAGAATCACCTACAACACTCATCCTCTCCTATATGCTGTGGTGTATCGTCCTCCTTCGGTCCCTTTTGACCCATCCCTTGAGTCTCTCCTTTACAAATATATTCCCATTTATAATAACATTATTATCTGTGGTGATTGCAACACCAACCTCCTTATTTACTCCAGCGACAAACTGTATCTAGAAAACCTGTTCTTCTCACTTCACCTATTTGTCGTCCCATATGAACCTACTCACCATACCTGCAGATCCGACACCTGGCTGGACCTGCATGTCATTGACTCAGGACATAAGCTTCTTTCCGCTTCCCAACTACCTGTTCCGTTCTTATCATCCCATGGTCTCATCCAAATAACATATGATTTCCAAACTACAGTGTTCCGACCTAAATCCATTACTTTCCGCAACCTAGATGGTCTAATCCGAGAAAATATTTTACCCGATCTTGAATCCCTAAACTGGTCTGAAATCTATTCCTGCTCCTCAATCAATCCGATGGTAGACATCCTCACCTCCAACTAACTCAGTATCCTTGACACCCATGCCCCTCTTAAAACCGCTACCTTTAGACGTCGACCTGCTCCTCGGATGTGTCAAGAGATAAAAGAACTACAAAAGAGGCGTGAGGCAGCCTGTAGACGTTTTAGACGTACTAGACTGACAGAGGACTACCAAACGTTCAGGGCACTCCGCAATCTGACACAGACAGTCATTAGACAAGCAAAATTAAACTACTTCCGTGTAGCCCTTTCCTCAGCACCTGATTCCAAATCAAAATGGCAAATCCTCCGCAAACTCTCGCTTTGTGAATCCTCTTCCTCTCAGGTATTTCAGGTCTCACCTGACGAATTAAATACTTATTTCTCATCGATTTCCTCAAACGATTCTCCACAACCAACCCCCGACTTTCCTTTAGTCCCTTCATTCAACTCCAGAAACTTTTATTTTTGCGATATTTCTCCATCTGACCTAATTTTCTCAGTCATGAAATCCCACACTAACTCCGTAGGTTTTGACGGTATACCCGTCAAATTGATAAAACTATGCCTTCCTGAAATTTTACCAATCCTACTCTTCATATATAACTTTTCCCTCCAAAATTCTGTATTCCCTACCTCCTGGAAAAAAGCTATTGTACTTCCTATTAATAAAACCTTTAATCCTACTTCCCCCAAAGACTATCGCTCTATTTCTATTCTCTCAAACCTTTCTAAACCACTTGAAAGAATAGTCCAATCACAAATGTCCAATTTCCTCGAAAAGTCCAAACTGCTCGATCCTCTTCAATCTGGTTTCCGACCCGGCTTTTCTACACAATCAGCCCTCCTGAAAATCACGAGCGACATACATACCGCTATGGACGAAAAAAAGCTAACAGTACTAATACTTCTGGACTTTCCAAAAGCTCTTGATCCTCTTGACCATTCTATCCTTTTTCCAAACTAAAATCTTCATCATTTTTCAACAGTACTATTTGATGGTTTCAATCTTTCCTTTCTAACAGGACTCAAGCAGCTACCATTCTCAATCATTCTCTATCTTCTTTCCCTGCCCTCTCGGCAGGTGTGGCCCAGGGCTCAAGTATCTCCCCCCTCCTTTTCAACTCCTTTATTAATGATCTTCCAAATTCAGTCCATCACTGCTCCTATCATTTATATGCCGACGACATTCAGACCTACTTATCCTTCTCTCCTTCTGAGTTATTCGTAGCATTTGCCAATATTCAGGAAGACCTAGATAGAATCTGTGCCTGGGCAACCCTGAATAAAATAAGGCTTAATGCTGAGAAAACGCAGGCCATTGTTATAGGTTCCAATTCCCTCGTCAGATCCAATACTTCCTTTCCGAATATAATCCTAAATGGTCACCCAATCACCTTTAGCTCCTCTGTCAAAAACCTTGGTATCAGCATTGATCAAACCCTTTCTTGGAAACCCCATATTGCCCATATTTCCCGACGAACGATGAAGCACTCTTAAGTTTTTTCATCGCTCCCGGCATCTTCTCCCTCTTCGCACCCGTAAGCTTCTCGTCTCCTCATTAATATTCCCCCACTTCGATTATTGCTGTGAGATATATGGTGGCCTCTCAAAGGTGCTCGAAGACAGACTCAAGCGTATCATGAACATGTTCATAAGATTTATCTTCGGCACCTCGAAGAGGCCTTCAGTGACCCACTTATACAGCGAGTTGAAGTGGCTCCTACCTGTTACACGGAGGAAATATTTTCTCGGATCATACCTTTATCAAATCATAAACTCCCAGCACCCTCCAAACATTCACAGCATCTTCAAATTTAAATCCTCAGTCCACTCTCTCGAAACTATATCCCGCCATTCCGACCTTTACATTCCCAACCATAGAACTAAATCTTTTGATCACTCCTTTTATATACGTTCTGCAACCCTCTGGAATTCCCTACCTACTCATATTCGCCATGCTTCTTCCTTTCTCTCATTCAAATCTCACCTTTTCTAACATCTTTTGGCATCCCAAATAGATGCACAACAAATGTAAATCTGCAACTGACTTATTTTAATTTTAATACAAGTTATAATTATCTATTTTACCCTAAAGCTAGTGTGGAATAATTAGTTTGTTTTGTTTTTTTATAATTCCCTCAACCCTATCAGTAGCCTTTAGGAGATTTCTCTTCTTTCTTTCTTTTTTTTTCTTTTTTTTAATCTTGTGTGTTTATTATCCATACTTTTTGTACATGAATGTATATAAGTCTAGGTAGTGTTTAATTTTTCCTTTTTGCTCATTTGTAAATAAAAATTAATTTTATTGTTTTCTTGACCAGACATATATGAATATCTACTGTTCATTTCTGTTATTCTTAAGGGACATAGTCCCAGAATAAAGTTTATTATTATTATTATTATGTATTTTGAGGTTGGAACTTGAAGTCATTCATAATGGTTGGCGACAATCTAGTACAACGAATAACAAGATAATGTTGTACATTGGAAAATTAGGCGGTGCGACTCAGTGCTCTGTTTGCTTATTTAATTAACGCCACTTTATGCTACTATGGCTAATCGGACGATGCTACAGTGGGAGTCCTAAATTTTGCCTATTCAGGTTTTATTAGGATAGGGATCTTTAACGAGTACCTGACATAGCACAGGCTCCTCGGGACCACTTTTTAACGTACCCTCCGAAGGACGGCATAACTAAGGATTTTTTACTCCCATTAAAAAATCCTAGGACCACCTGCGGGTTTGAACCCGTGACCTTTGGCATGACTCAGTGCTCTTCTCAGCCATCTTCGGTAGATAACTTTCGATCTTTGTTTAATTATCTGATTTGACTTTACCATTGTTAATTCTGTAAATATTGTATGAATGCGACCTTATAACATTATTAATATCGTCCATTTGAGACAAATTGTAATATATTTGAATAAAAATTGTCAATCTTAGATAACTTTTTGCACATGATTAAGATTAAGGACGGTCTGACGGACATATCGATGAATATACGAGTTAACCACCTCTGAATATATACTTTTTGATCCAATGAATTGTTTTGTTCTTTAACTTCATTTATAAGTCCACTATTGTTTTAATCGGAATTCAAAATTAGTGAATTACATTCCCAAATCTTTACTATTGTAATGGTATGATATGCAAGAAGAATACAAATATTTACCTTATGTTCTTTCATGAGATTAGTAAAGGTGTTTTCTTTTTAGCCTTCTGATGAGTCTCTCACTGCTATATTTTTTTTCAGATGTTTATAGACTGAAAAGATTTTACATTTGTCAGAATTGAAATTCATATATTAACCGAAAACTGAAATGTGAATTTTAATAATACTGCTATTACAAGTGAGTATTAGTGTTCGATCTAATTGTTAAGGTAGTTATTTCAAGATGGTACATTTGCATGTAACAAGTGGACCATGCCTTAGAGGTTTGTAATATAAAAAGGCTTAAATTATACAATAGCTTCAGATGATGAAATACTTCAGTTTTGACTGCAATATAATTAATTTAGTTAAAACTATTACTAATAAGGCTAAACGATTATCGTTTTTATTGATTAGAAATAAGTGAACTAATACAATTATTTTAAATTGTACAAATCAATGATCATATCTTGTAGTATATACGTAGGTAATCTTTAAACTGAACAAATATGGACATTTATCTGCATTTACTGTTTGTATTATTTAAGTCACTAATCGCTTGTATTATTTAATCACTAAAGGAGTACTTAGGAATAACCAAGATTGTGGTTATAAATATTGTAGTTTTTTCAGCATTGTGAAGTTATCAGTTATTATCATCATAACCTTTCATTGTTTCGATATGAATATTTTCTAATAATAGAACCTTAGTTAGTAATAACTTAATATAGGTATACCCCATACAAAGGAGGTATGTCACTAGTAGTACAATCTTGGAGAAGAGCACGATTTTATAGGCGCTCTCTCCCTCAACTTCCTATTTTTACTTTCACTTACCTATATATAAAATATATAGTAAGGGAAAGTATTGCGATCGTAAAAAATTTCGACTTCCAGTTTTCAACGGAAATACACGTTTAGGGTCCCCCGAGTCCAAATGACCAAGTCCCGCAAAAAGGTGTGTGGTGTGTGTGTGTGTGGTAAGTCCAGCGCGAAAACGATACGCCCGATATGTTACAGCAACTTTTTCATCAAAATCGGCTAACCAGAAGAGTCTCTTTATACCATGCATTTTGCACCTTGTTAAGATTTTCTCAAAAGTGCTCTAACGATTTTGATTGAACTCGCATTATCCATGTAAAATTTTATGGGCTTTAATATCATTTAAGTTTAATTCTGATTGAAATAGTCTTACTGGGCTTAAATGCTGATATTTTAAATTTTTTTCCTCTAAAGTATCTTTAATTTTATAGATTAAAAAAAAAAATGGAACATCATCTTATTAGAATTGCTAAAAAACAGATAAATATATAAATTGAACGAATCCGATATCTAACTAAATGAGAAAACAGCAAAAATATTTTTTTAATACATTTTCTTGTTTTTGAACTTAAGACCAGTAATATACATGTATAATATACCGTTGGAATGCTAAAGATTTAATAATAGACTGGCTTACTGGGCTTAAATGCCGATATTTTAGATTTTCTTCCTCTAAACTACGTTTAATTTTGTACATTCCAAATGATTAACCATACCATCTTAATGGCACTGATGAATGACGGCTAAATATCAAAGTTAAGCGAATTTGATAAACAACTAAAGGAGAAAAGTGCAAACATATTTTTTTACGCAATGTTTGTGTTTTTGAACAGAAAAATAGTAATATAGATGTATAATATACCGTTAGATAGCTAAATATTTTAGAAAAACTATTATCTGATACACGGAATTGCAAAGGGTAATGGAGAGTGATGATAAGCCGATAAAACTAAGTGTTTCTGGTTCCTGAAAAGGGTATTTCATGTTGACCGTGCTGCCACCTGGCGGTCTGTTTCTCAAGACAACTTTTCAAGGTTAAGTTCCGCATCCATATAGATTTAGGTTAATAATTTTTTGTACGTTAAATGCGTATATACCCTTAATTTTGCATTTGAGAGTTTTACTGCACGATATTGCACGTTTCGAGATTTTTATTGCACGATATTGCACGTTTCGAGATTTTTACTGCACGTTTTTCAGCTTTTTATTGGACGAAAATCCGGTCTATAGTGATCATCTTGACAATGAGTTGGAGGTGATTGCCCCAAACACTAACTGATTGTTTTAGATAAAAATATAATTACTAGCTGTAACCCGCGGTTTTGATCGCAAAAATTTCATTTTGTCTTTATTTAAATTTGCATAAATGCGTTTATGAGTAGTAACTATAAAACGTATATGATGAAGCAGTTGTTTGGGGATGTGGCAACAAAGAAACTACCAATAAAACACACTTATTTTATTTTTTTCTTACTGGTGTGTTTTCTTGGTGGCTGCACCCCCTACCAACTTCTTCTTTTTAGTCAAAACGGTCAACAACTACTCCATTTTTATAAGACGTCTAAAGTTTCAAGAAATATAAATGACTAATTTTTTACAATTACATTTATGTTGTTAAATTACAACGTTACATTACATTTACAAATTGTTTATGAGTAAAAATATTCCCATTCGTTGGATCAATGTATATCAATCACATTTATGTTGCGAACGTGACTATATACCACGATTACGTTAAAACTAAAATATATAAGTAATTTTGGGTATGCCTACTTCTACTTTTATTTTATATTTAACAGAATAAAATGGCAACTTATTAGACTAAAGTTAGAATTATGGTTAATGAGGAAAGTTTATTAATATTTATTTATTGAGATATATTACAATTTGTTTCTAAATGAACATTAGTAATATGAGACCACATTCACACAATATATACAAAAAACAAAACAACAACCTATAATTGAGATAAATACAAATAAATGAAATAAAGAGTAAGAAATACATTTACATCATACGCAAAATCATAACTATATACAATATTTACAATTTGCTAAAGGAACCCCAGTCTGGGCCTTTCCCTCCACTTGTAGAGGGAAAAGCGGAGTCCAAGAGATCCCAGCGCCTCGCTCTCAGCCGCGTCACCGGCGTGAAACAGTAGAGGCCGAACTATGGTGCAATTGCCACAAAATACATTACATGAGTGGAGGATCTGACCAGTATCAGAACTCCAATTTAAATGTTTACTATACGTCTCGCGGCCACTGCTAGATTGAAACCATTCTTCGAGGAGATTGTAGGGATGGGTGGTGCTGGATAGGGATTGTGCTAGAGGGTTAGGATGATGAGTAAGGTTCTGATGAAATTTGGAAAATTTAGATGGTACCAGGTCTAAAACAAATGGAATATTAAGGTCGTGGTGTAGGTTACAGTTGGTAACGTAATAAGGAGCATTAACTATTGTTCGGAGGACTTTGGATTGAAAGGATTGGATGCGTTTGATGTTTAAATATTTAGCTGTCCCCCACAGTTCAAGGCCTTAGGTCCATATAGGTTGCAGTACTGTCTCGTATATTATTAATTTTTTGTCAACAGTAAGATGAGATTTTCTTTTTAGTAGTCTGGTTTAAAGTGTATTAAAGTACGTTTTAGTGTACAAAAATGTGTTTCTAAAACTCGTACTTACTTTTCCGATAGTTGATAACATTCGTTAAATTAACGGATGAACCATATGTGACCGTTATAGGTTATAAGTGCTTTGTTTGTTTGTTTATTTATTTAACATCACTTTATGCTACTATGGCTAATCGGACGATGCTACAGTGGGAGTTCTAAATTTTGCCTACCTAGGTTTTATTAGGATAGGGATCTTTAACGAGTACCTGACATCGCACAGGCTCGGGACCACCTTTTAACGTCCCCTCCGAAGGACGGCGTAACTAAGGATTTTTTACTCCCATTAAAAAATCCTAGGACCACCTGCGGGTTTGAACCCGTGACCTTTAGCATGGGAGGCTGTTACGTATAAGTGCTTTGTGAGATTTAGTTTTAGTTATAGATTTTAAAACTTCCCTTCAATTCAATGTTCTAAGCGGTTAATTTTATAATCATTGCGTTTGTTTTCCTCAATTTTACTACGATGGACAGTAAAGCGGGTTCTCCTGTAAAAGAAATGACGGAACCGCCAACTTCTTGTGGATCATTAACTAGTGAAATGAACACTCTCAACAATATTACCGAGCAGGAGGCTATCACCTGGGAGCTTGTCTCAGGTAGAAAAAGACACATGAATTCAGAACGAGATCCTTGGAAACTCATGAAGGTTAGTTTACCTACTACTACCCAAAACAGGTATGAACCTCTATCACATATAAAACAAGACACTGTAACGACAAACAAAAATCCTGATAACGCAAAACTACCTCCAATATACCTAAATGACGTGAAAGAGGACATCGAAACAGCACCTAATAGTTTTAGGCTCAAAACCCCTATGAGAGGAGTTACTGTAAACCCTGAAAATTCAGATGTATACAGAAAACTAGTCTCCGGTTTAAAAAGGGGAGGTGCTGACATCCATACTTACCAACTCCCAGAAGAAAGAAACCCACGTGTTGTAATTAAGAATTTGCATCACGCTACACCCGTGACAGCTATCAAAGAAGAGCTGGCTAATTACGGTTACGAGGCAACAAACATAGTAAATGTCATCTCACGCTTCAAATCGCCTCTCCCCATGTTTTTTGTTGATGTGACAAAGAACAAATTTAATGAAAAAAATTTTGAGGTGGAATTTATATATTATACCCACGTTAAAATAGAAGAATCGAGAAAAAAAAAAAAGCGATTCCTCAGTGCATCAGATGTCAGCAGTATGAGCATACTAAAACATATTGCAACCACCCGCCCAAATGCGTGAAATGTGGACTGGGACATGACAGCAGCACTTGTACAAAGGCAAGGGATACATTAGCAACCGGCGCCAACTGCAATGGTCCTCATCCTGCTAATTATAGGGGTTGCGAAACGTAAAAAACTCTCAGAAACAGTCGCACTAGACATCAGATTCTGCAGAGATCTCCCACCACATTACAACATACACCCCCTGGTTTCAATGAGTTCCCACCTCTTCCTCAGTCACAGCCTCCCACCCACATCATCCAAGACCGGACCAGCAACAGCAACGAGCTCAAGCAGTGTACCAGCAGCACCAGAGACAGCAGTTACGACCAGCACAAGCAGTCTACCAGCAGCAATACACCGGGACAGATTTACAGGTATGAGTGGAAACACTACCCTACCGGCCCCGTCGACTAATAACCCCTCTGGCCAGCTGTACATTTTAATTAATAATTTTACCAATCTCATCCAGCCCCTCTTTGAGCTTCTGCAACAACTTTCTCAGACTACCACTACCCTTAGAGAAGCATATGTCCCTTAATCAAATGACTGTAGGATCCATGTCTGTCATACTGCGGAACGCAAACGGACTGAACCAACACAGGACAGAACTAGACTTTTACTTACACGAAAAACGAACAGACTACTAATCAACAAACAAAGAATACGACCAGACACTAATCACCGAAACTCACTTCACACTACAGACCAAATTTTATATTCAAGGTTACAAAATCTACAGAACTGACCATCCAGACAACACTTCACATGGAGGCACTGCCATACTCATCAAATCGACATTAAAACATCATCCTTTACAGCTACCCATAACACCTGACATACAAGCTACAGCGATATCTTTATTTTCTAAACACCACAACATTACTTTTGCTGCAGTGTACTGCCCTCCGAGGTACTTGCTGACACTGACGATGTTTAGTGATTTCTTCAAACGCCTCGGTAGGTGCTTTGTTTCAGGAGGCGATTATAACGCTATCATTTAACCAAGATCATTCATGGGGTTCTAGACTGTCTACTCCAAGAGGAAGAAATCTCAGGCCTGTCCTTCACGAGCTTTCACTAGACACAATATCACCTGACTCACCTACTTACTGGCCAACTTCCATAGGCAAGACTCCAGACTTACTTGATTTTTTCATTACTAAAGGACTCCGAACTACATCTCATGCCATAAGCACGAGTTCCGATCTTTGCTCTGATCATTCCCTTTTGCACCTTGTTCTATTTGACGAACCTTGTTTACCCACTAGAAAACCTTCCCCCACTAGTAGTATTGTGGATTGGGAGGCATTAAAAAATCACCTAAATACTACCTTTTCAGTCCCTTTATCTATTAAAAACGAGGAAGAATTGGAAAATGCTGTAGAATGTTTCACAAGAAATCTACAAGACGCAGCATGGTCTTCATCGGTACCTAGGCAAAAACACGAAAATCTACCTATTTATCCGCAGTACATAAAAGGATTTGATAAGATCGAAAAGAAGAGCTCGGAAAGTATGGCAGACATACAGACTTCCGACTGACAAACAAACTTACAACCGACTCAACAACAAACTCAAACGACAAATTGCAAAATTTAAGAGAACGACGTATGACAACTACATTAGTAACCTCTCGACTGATGATGGAAGCCTGTGGAGACACACCAAAAATCTTACTAAGCATCGGGAGGTGCCGGCACCCCTTCGAAGGGAAGATGGTTCTTGGGCCATGACTGGCGGAGAAAAATCCGAACTCTTTGCCGAATATCTATCGACTGTTTTTACACAACATACGGGATTTATTAACATTGAACAAGATGACAACGTACTTAACACTTTGAACGAACCCTTACAACTAACATTACCGCCACCTTCCTTCACGCCCCCCAAGTCGCTGAACAAATTAAAAAGCTACCAAATAAATAATTAATTAACGCAGAGGTACTCCAGTAAATGCCCAGAAAAGCTCTGGTGTTTCTGACCACAATTTATAATGCAACTACTAAATTTCCACTGCAATGGAAATACTCACACATTACAATGATTCACAAGATAAACAAGGACAAAAATACTCCTTCATCATACCGACCAATAAGTACACATATAACCTTGGCTGTTGAGTGTCCGTAAAATATATAACCTAACCGACCAATAAGTTTTGGAAAAATTGCTCTAAAATTTTTGAACATCTATTGTATGACTTCTGGACATACTAATTGAAAAAACATCATACCAGACCATCAATTCGGATTTCGAAAACATCACTAACTCTACACCAACTACATAGAGCGACGGACTACATATCCACGGCACTAGAGAAAATACACTACTGGCGTATTTCTGGATGTGGCTCAAGCCTTCGACTGAGTGTGGCACCAGGGACTTTTCTTCAAACTCAAGACTCTACTTCCACCTACTTACTACCGTATTATTCTCTCATTCCTTACTAACAGATTTTTCTCCGTCAGGCAGGGGTTGGAACTATCTTTTATTCGATCTATCGCAGCAGGAGTACCCCAAGGTCCAGTGCTTGTCCCACTACTCTATACTATATACACTCATGACATACCTTGTGTTATGTCATCAATATTTAAAATCAATGAACGTACTATTTGTTTTGAACATTTTAATAACAATGAATAACCTCAATACACATTCTAATAATATTTATAACATATGTTCCAATAATCGATATTAACACATGTGCTTAGAGATATAACAGTCCTCCTCCGCTAATCGGCTCCCTCACATACGAAACCAGTCCGGTGGCCTGCGCTGCCTCGTAGATCTCCTCAATGGTGGGTGCTGATCATTCCATTCTTTATTCCAAAGCTGGTGTATTCGGTGAATTTCCTTCTTCTCGGGTTGACGTTATTAGAGATCCGTCTCTCCCCTCCTTATCTTGCGTTCGATCTAGACGGACATCATCTCTCCCCTCTTCATCTCGTGCTCGATCTGGCCAACCATAAAGACGAACTGTAGTTTTTTTGAAGTCCCACTTCATATCAGTTTTGCGCATTTGATCGACGTGTCTTCTTTCTCTTTTCCCGCCTTCTACAACTATCCAATAGTGGAGACTTCCTTCTTTGGCCGAAACTTTACCGAAGTTCCATTTTCTGGTCCCATCTTAGTTCCTTATTTGAACCTGGTCACCTATTTCGAAATTCCTTGCCGCTACATTTTCCCTGCTGGCCTCCTCGTCTGACTCTTTTAGCAGATCCAAGCGAGTTCTAATTTTTCTCCCAAATATAATTTCAGCTGGACTCATATTAGTTATACTATGAGGTGCATTCCTATACTGCATCAGAATACGACTGAGCTTCAAGGAAATGTCACCAGTTTCCGCCGCCATCGCCTTTAACCCTTTCTTAACTACCTGGACGTACCGTTCAGCCTGGCCCGTTGGAAGACGGATGATATGGCGCTGTTCTTTTGTGGCGTATTCCGTTTGATTTCAGAAACTTTTGAAATTCTGTAGATGTGAATTGGGGCCCGTTATCTGTAACCAGTATTAATGGTAGTCCAAATCTGGCAAAAACGCTCCTGAGTTCCGTAATTGTCCTTTGCGTCGTGATTTTAGGTAAGTCTACTACTTCTAACCATTTCGAGAATGCATCTACTAGGATTAAGAAGTAACATCCCTGGAAGGGACCTGCAAAATCCATGTGTAGCCGTTGCCATGGCATCGTTGGTGGCTCCCACAGTCTTTGGTGGATTATTCCAATTCTCACAGCATGGCTTACAATTACGTACCAGCCTCTCGATGTCACCATCGATTGTTGGCCACCAACAATAACTTCTTGCCAACCCTTTCATCGTTCTTACACCGATGTGAGCTGCATGCAATTCGGCGAGTACTAGGTTTTGTAATCTTCTGGGTATAGCGATCCGATCTCCTCTGAAGACACACCCATCTTGAAGACTAAAAATTGTTGAATCGTTTTTGTTAACCTCTTTTCCTGTTTTCAGGGCTTCCATCAGAGGAGCTAAATATGGGTCCCGGCTAGTTGCTTCTGTAAGCATCTTTCGAGTAACGGGCATAACCTCAGCCTGTTTCAACTGGAAGATTGTAGTATCATCCATTGTGTCCTGTCGAACGTTTTCTGCTGGAAATCGGGATAAATAGTCTGCGTTAGCATGATTCTTCGTGCTTCTGTAGACGATATGATAATCAAATCCGGACAAAAATATAGCACATCGTAGCATCCGTGTTGCTGACAGAGAAGGCAAACATTTATCTGGACTAAGAATAGACGTTAGCGGGAGATGATCAGTTACAAGAGTAAAAGGTCTACCATAACAGTATAGAAAATTTTTTTGCAAACCCCAGTATAATGATCTAGCCTCTTTGTCGATTTGACTGTAATTCTTTTCACTTGAAGTGAGGGTTCGAGAAGCGAAGCTGATCGGTCTCTCTGAACCGTCTGGCATTCTGTGTGACAATACTGCTCCGAGGCCGTAGGGTGAAGCGTCTGTACTTAGTATAAGTGGTAGTTTTGGATTATATGGAATCAAAACCTGATCGCTGGTTACTTCTTCCTTGATTGTCTTGAACGCCCGTTCGCATTTCTTTGTCCATTCGAATTTAGTTCCCTTTTGAAGGAGAGCATACAGTGGTTCCAGAATAGCGGCCAAGTTTGGAATGAACTTATTGTAATAGTTCGCCATTCCTAAGAAGGTTCTTAGCTCAGAAACGTCTTTTGGGGGTCTAGTCATAACGATGGCGTTAATCTTGTCTGGGTCTTTGTGTAACCCATCTTTGTCTATTATGTGGCCCAAATATTTGATGGATTTGGTAAAAAATTTACATTTTTCTTGATTTAACTGGATTTTGTTTTCTCGTAGCCGATCGAAAAGTAACTTAAGTCGTGCCATCGCTTCTTTCTTGGTACTGCCTTGCACCTTAATATCATCATAAAAACAAGAAACGCCTTCTAAACCTTGTAAGGCCTGGTCGACGGCCTTTTGCCAAGTTTCTGGTGCTACTTTTACGCCAAACATAAGCCTCTTGACTTTGAAGATACCTAGGTGGGTGTTTATAGTCTGGAGTAATGCGCTCTCTTCATCCATGGGAATGTGTAGATAGGCCTGTCGAACGTCCAGCGTGCAAAAATACCTTCCGCCACTCATACGTGCAAATATGTCCTCAATTCGGGGAACTGGGTAATGTTCGTCCTGGAGTAGGGGGTTTAAGGTAGACTTATAATCAGCGCAATGTCTGATTGTTCCATTTGGTTTCACAATAGGTACCAGAGGAGTTGCCCAATCTGAATGGGTTATTTTTCTCAATAATTCCTTCAGATTCTAATCTCTTTATTTCGTTACCAACAGGTTCTAGAAGCGCGTAAGGAACTGGTCTAGCCCTCTTAAAAATAGGTTTTACATTATCTTTTAATTTAAGTGTACATGTGGCATGAGAGATTTTCCCCACCTTATTAGCAAATATATCTGAATAAGAAGATAACAATTTATTTAACTCTAACTCAGGTGGTTGACATGTTTTAACCGCCCGGATATCTGCTAAGTTGACTCGAAGTTCCCGGATCCAGTCCCTTCCCATGATAGAATCCACTAATTGGGGAATAACAACTAAGTTACCTGTGATTCTCTTGCCTTCACATTGAACCTTGACCTGACAGACGCCTAATGGTCTAATTATTTCGTTGGTGAATGTTCGAAGTCTTATGTTAGTAGGTTGGAGTTGTTTGCCCGGGAGTAATCTATCGAAAGTCTTTTTCGAAATGGTCGTAACGGCGGCACCGGTATCCAATTCTAGTTCCAGATGCTTACCTTCGATGATGACATTGATCATCATTTTACCATCGGGCCGTCCCTGAAACTGATGAATTTCGTAACATCTCGAATTTGATGAACTTCAAAATTCTCTTCTATCTCCGAGTCGTCCTCCGCTGATGACATGACGTCTATATGGTTCTGATTACGTTTTCCCTGCCTTTCGGTGCTAAGGCATACGCGGGCCAGGTGTCCGATTTTCCCACATTCTCGGCATTTTGTTTTCTTGGCATTACAATCCACGCTGCGATGACTCTTCTTCCCGCATCGATAACAACAGCCCCGAAGTTGTTTCAGCTTCTCCCTAAAACTAGCCTGTACTGTGGGAGACCTTCTGTACTGTGATCGATTCTTCTCCTTGCTCACTTTATTGACAGTTAAATGTGAGCTTCTTATTTGTTGGCTTTCTAGTTTAGCAGTCTCTGTAGCAAGAGCTAAGTTAACAGCGTCATGGAATGTCATATTTTCCCCTTGCTGTAATATTTTTTCTCTAATGTCATTATCACTAATCCCCCGTACAAATTGAGCTCTTAAATGAGTGTCCATTGTGGACTCCTGGCACTTTTGACAGGTGAAGTCACAATTATTGGCAATTTGCCGCAGATTAGCAACATATTGACCGATTGTTTCATCAGACTTCTGATGTCGAAGGACAAATCGATGTTGTTCTGCTATTTTGCTGGCTTGAGGACACAGATGAGTTTTTAAAATCTTAATTGCTTCTTCATAAGCTAGATCTTGCGGCTTCCTAGGTGCCGATAAGGAAATTAAAGTTTGGAATATTTTTGGACTTAAGCTATTTATAAAAATTTGTAACTTACGAGTTTTGGAGGCTTCATCTGCACCATCAAGTCCTTTTAAAGCCAAGAAGTTCTCGAGCCGCAAAACGTAGGCATCGAACGTTTCCTCATGGTCATCAAAAGGTTGAAAATTAAGCTCGTGAACTTGGTGTTTGGACTGTTCTGTAGCCGCAGTTTCTCGGACTTGAATCCGTTGAAGAGCTGCCACCAATGACTCGATAAGTTGTTCGGACATCGTGAGTTCAGAAGTGTAAGTTATCCCATCCTCGTCGCCAATGTTATGTCATTAATATTTAAGAATCAATGAACGTACTATTTGTTTTGAACATTTTAATAACAATGAATAACCTCAATACACATTCTAATAATATTTATAACATATGTTCCAATAATCGATATTAACACATGTGCTTAGAGATATAACACCTTGCACCTCTAACATTCCAACAGCGACATACGCAGACGACACAGCAATCTTAACATGTCATAAAAACTCAACACAAGCCTCACAGACCCTACAACATTATTTAATCAAACTACACGACTGGTTCAAACTCTGGAAAATCAGACTAAATCATGAAAAATTACATCACATCACCTTTACTCTACGACATGAGACATGTCCTCCAGTTTTCTTAGACAACACACAAATCCCACAGACAGACACAGTAACACTATCTTGGTCTGACATTTGACCGTAGAATGACTTGGGGGTCCACATTATTAAAAAGAAAAAAATAACCCTCAACAAAGACTGGACTTCTTTACTCACTCTTTAAAAGCACTCACAATTGAACTTTGACAAAAATTAAAACATACACTTACTTACTAAAACCTATTTGGACATACGCATCACAGATATACCTGTACCACTACAACCCATGAGGTCTTGGGCTCAGAAACATATAGATTCGTAATGTTTCTGGGCCAACGGCAGTGCAATGTGGTGATTAGGCCTTAATCACGCTCAGCCGCCAGGTTTTACCCCAATTAATTTGGGTACCACTTATAGAGGCTGGGTCTGCCCCAGGAGGGTCTCCATACCCTAGGTCCCTCCGACGAATTAACAGAATAAATAATATTCTGCCACAGCGGGATTCGAACCAGGACCCGGAGCACAGCAAACTGTGCTCTATCCACTAGACCACGCCGCTCCCTCACAGATATACGGGTCAGCGAAAAAGACCCATATTAACAAACTTCAAATCTTTCAAGCTAAAACTTTCAGAACAATAACAAAAGCACCATGGTATGCTAGCAACATAACTTTGCATACTGACCTTCACATGCAAACCTCAATGAGCACATACGGACACACTACTATTCCATGACAAACTACAAGGACATCCGAACGCACTCATCAACAGCATGGCGACAAAACTTATACCAGACAATGCCCACAGAAGATTTAAGAGGAGTTGAGTTGGATGAGACACCTTCCCCTTTAATAATTCTCGCTGAACTCATGTCAGGAGTGGGTGCCGCTGGGTACTGCGCCCCCTCATGTCATATGTATAGCATTTCCAAGTCAATTGTAACCTTTTCCAAGTCAAATGTAACTTTTTCCATTTCAAATGTAACCTTTTCCAAGTCAAATGTAACCCTTTCCATTTCAAATGTCACCTTTTCCAAGTCAAATGTAACCCTTTCCATTTCAAATGTCACCTTTTCCATTTCAAATGTTAACTTTTCCAAGTCAAATGTCACCTTTTTCTTCACTTCTAACCTCAGATATTCCGTTTTATTAATTTATTTATTGAAAAATAATTGGTTTAATTAACATTATGACTTTTTTAATAATTTTGGCATATCCTATCGCTATTTTTTTTGTTTTTTAGATATTTGGTATCAAGTTCTGTTTTTACTAGCTATATTTAAAAAAATTAATTATCGTCTATTTAGTTTTAAGATAGTTATTGATTTTGAGTTTGTAGAGGGGAGGGGTAGTTTTTGTGAATAATTAATGTGTTTTCGGGTATTATAATTACGTTTTTCGAGCTGTATTTTTATCGCTCGGGTGCATGTTAACTCGCATTAACTTTTAATGTTTTTATTGATATAGGGATTAATTAATGTGCTTTCGGGTGGTTATGATTACGTTTTTTGAGCTGTATCTTTTATCGGTCATGCGCATTTCAACTAGCATTTACTTTTAATGTTTTATATTGATATAGGAATTAATTAATGTGTTTTCGGGTATTATAATTACGTTTTTCGAGCTGTATTTTTTATCGCTAGCGCTTATTTTAACTAAAATTTACTTTTATGTTTTTTATTGATACAGGGGTTGATAATTGTGTTTTCTTGTCCTATAATTACGTTTTTTGAGTTTTATTTTGTCATCGCTCCCACGCATTTATCTCGAATTTACTTTTAATGTTTTTTTTATTGATATAGGGATTAATTAATGTGCTTTCGGGGAGCTATGATTACGTTTTTCCAGCTGTATCTTTTATCGCTCATGCGTATTTCAACTTGTATTTACTTTTAATATTTTTATTTTGATAGAGATCTATCCTTGTGTTTTCGCGGGGTTATGAAAATGTTTTAAACCTTTTTATCATCACTCGTGCGGATTTCAACTCGCCTTTATTTTTGATATTTTTTTATTGATATTGGGATTGATTATTTTGTTTTTGGTTCTCATTATAACGTTGCTGGAATATACATCGTTTAGCTTTTTTCTTTACTTTTTTTTTTAGAATTATTATTTTATAAAAGGATTAGTTATAGTTCCTTTTCTAGCGTCCTGAATAAGTTTTTTCAACTAAATCTTTTGTAAAGGATCCGCTTCCTAACTTGGTCTTACAATTATTGATAATTTAATTGAGGAATCGTTTATTCTATTTTCGGGTGTTCTGATAATATTATTTGAACCAAATTTGTTATCGCTTTTACTCATTTTAAGTTACTGTTCCTATTTCATAAATATTCGATAGAGGGATCGTTTATAGTGTTTTCGGGAATACTAATAGAGTTTATGACATTTTTTTATAGCTAGTGCACATTTTAACTTAAATGAAAAGTGGTCTAGAAGAATGCGCAATCGCGATGTAACGTCCAGATCAAAAATGTAATCAGATCCTGCAAAAACACAATAAATAATTTTTACATCAAATTATACCATAATACCTTAGTAGGTATGTAGAAATTCCCAAGCGCATAAAAGAATAAAGTTCAAAACACGTTATGAGAATTCCCTAAAACAAAAAATACCACTGCAAATGAAAGTTTAAATGAGAGCAAGCGACAATAAAAACAGCTTAAATAACGTTATCACAAGACCCGAAAACACAATAATCAACCCCTATATCATTAAAGAACATAAAAAGTAAATTTGAATTAAAATAAGCGAGAGCGATAAAAAATACAGCTCGAGAAAACGTAATCATAGGCCCTCGAAAGCACATTAATTAATCCCTATATCAATAAAAAACATTAAAAGTTAATGCGAGTTAACATGCACGCGAGCGATAAAAAATACAGCTCCAAAAACGTAATTATAATACCCGAAAACACATTGATTATTCCCTATATCAATAAAAAACATTAAAAGTAAATGCGAGTTGAAATACGCATGACCGATGAAAGATACAGCTCAAAAAACGTAATCATAACCACCCGAAAGCACATTAATTAATCCCTATATCAATAGAAAACATTAAAAGTTAATGCGAGTTAACATGCACGCGAGCGATAAAAAATACAGCTCGAAAAACGTAATTATAATACCGAAAACACATTAATTATTCACAAAAACTACCCCTCCCCTCTACAAACTCAAAATCAATAACTATCTTAAAACTAAATAGACGATAATTAGTTTTTTAAATATTAGCTAGTAAAAAACCGAACTTGATATCAAATATCTAAAAAAACAAAAAAAAAACACCGATATGATATGCCAAAATTATTAAAAAAGTCATAATGGAATATTTAAGGCTAGAAGTGAAGAAAAAAGTGACATTTGACTTGGAAAAGGTAACGTTTGAAATGGAAAAGGTGACATTTGACTTGGAAAAGGTAACATTTGAAATGGAAAAGGTGACATAGTAAGGTATATATATATACATAGAGAGAGAGAGAGAGAGAGAGAGAGAGAGAGAGAGAGAGATTTAATAAAACACATGTTTTTATTGAAATTCAATTTAATTAATTCTTTAACAATTTATTTTTATCTCTACATGTATTTAAAAATTGATTTTAACAACGGAGGTAAGTGAAAGTCGTGTGTTGCGCGCACCAGATTTTTACTTTCACTTAATTATGGAAAGTATTGCGCTCGTGAAAATTTTTGGATTCCAGTTTTCACCGAAAATACACGTTTTTTGGTCCCCTAGGTCCAAATGACCAAGTCCCGCAAAAAGCTCTGGGTGTGTGTGTGTGTGTGGTGACTCCCGGGCGAAAACGATAAGTCCTATGAAACTGAAATTCATATTTAAGACATCTATACGCCCGAGATGTCACAGAAACTTTTTCATCAAAATCAGCTAACCAGAAGAACTTTATACTATGCATTTGGCTCCTTTTTACGATTTTCTCAAGAGCGGCTCTAACGATTTTGATTAAACTCTATATATCGATGTATTAATTTTGTAGTTACTAAAAAAAAAATCTGGTGCGCCCAACACACGACTTTCACTTACCTCCATTATCTATATAAATTCGAGAATTTTTAAACAAATTTATAAACGAAAATAAATTGAGAATGATTCAAATTGGATTTTAATAGAAACGTGTTTTATTAAATAATCTTACATATTATTATCTACGAAAATCAGTTTGTTTTATCGGTTTTTCATTACTCTCCGTTACATTTTACAGTAATATGTATACGATAGTATTTTTTCTAAAATCTTTAGCGTTCCAACGGTATATTACTGTTCTTAAAATAAAAAACAAAAAATTGCATTAAAAAAATATTTTTGCAGTTATCTCCTTTAGTTGGTTATCGAATTCGATCAACTTATATATTTACCTGTTTTTTAGATTTAATAATCAAATGATACGGTGAATTTCATAAACACTAATAAATTAAAGGTACTTTAGAGGAAGAAATTTTGAAATATCGCCATTTTAGCCCTGTCAGACCATTTCAATCAGAATGAAACCACTGGAGCGTCCGGCGATGACAGCGCCACCCAGTGGCCAATCGAGGAAACAATTGCATTTAACAAATTTAATTAGTTTTCTCCTTTATTTTGATATCGAATTCGTTCAACTTATATATTCACCTGTTTTTTATCAATTGTAATAAGATAATATGGATTTTTTTAATATAACATACAAAATTAAAGGTACTTTAGAAGAAGAAAATTTAAAATATCTGCATCTAAGCCCCATAAGACTATTTCAATCAGATAGAAACCTAAATGATATTAAATGCCATTAAATTTTACATCGATACAGCGAGTTTAATCAAAATCGTGAGAGCCGTTTTTGAGAAAATCGTGTAAAGGTGCTAAATGCATGCCAAGTATGACTTTCGGTCAGCCGATTTTAGTGAAAAAGTTGCTGTAACATCTCGGGCTTATAGTAGTCTTTAATATGAAATTTCAGTTCCGTGCGACTTTTCGTTTTTGCGCTGGAGTTAGCACACACGGACACACAGACTTGGTTATTTAGACTCAGGGGATCCTAAAACGTGTATTTCCGTTGAAAACTGGAATTCGATAATTTTCAGGATCGCAATACTTTCCCGTACTATATATTTCATATATAGTATATAGTGAAAGTAATAACAATACAATCTTGTTATCAACGATGAAAAACAGGTAAATATATAAGTTGAACGAATGCGATCTCTAACTAAAGGAGAAAACTGCAAAAATATTTTTAATGCAACCTTTCGTTTTTGAACAGTAATATAGATGTGTAATATACCGTTGGAAAGCTAAAGATTTCAGAAAAAAATATTATCTTATACACGAGCTTGGAAAAGTTAATAAGGAGAGAAGAAAAGCCGATAACACTGATTATTTCAGATAATAATATAATAGATTTTTTAATAAAACACATGTTTCCATATAAATTTCAATTTAATTAATTCTTTATTAGTTTTACTTATTTTTATCTTTAACTATATTTGAAAATTCTTTAATCGATTTTAACAACAGCGGTAAGTGAAAGTCGTGTGTTGCCCGCACCGGATTTTTTTATAAAACACGTGTTTTTATAGAAATATAAATGTAATTAATTGTTTAATAGTTTCACTCATTTTTATCTCTAACTGTATTAGAAAATTCTTTCATAGATTTTAAAAACGGAGGTAAGTGAAAGAAGTATGGTGCCAGCACAAGATTTTTTCTTTTACTTTTCCTACTATATCAAACAAAATATTGTATTGTCCTAAGCTGATTTGAAGGATGATTGATGATAATGAAAAAAGGACAACCGAAATCATGAAAAAAAAAACATATTTGTATTCAGTGTAAATATTGTATATAATTAAATATTTTATTATATTATTGATAATTATAACTTATTTCAGAGTTACAATATACAAGTTCACATAGAAATATGGTTTCAACTAATTTAATGTCTCTGAGCAATATAGAAAAAAAGAATTTTTTGAAATCCTTTCAGTATTTTATTTGTGATTGTGATGGTAAGTATATTACATGTTTTTTTGGGTGAGAAATGTTTCAAGATTTCCTAGTTAATCGTAATACTTTCCAAATAAATTTTCATTTCAATTGGAACCATTTTATTTCATTTATGTATAATAAATGATATTTTACTTCTCCTATTTACTTAGGTATTGAAGAAGTACAATAAAAAGTCGTTCATTGTTGAACTGAGGATTAGATTTGGAGATTCTATGTTTATCTCACAAACAATCAAATATTGCTTTTTTACATAACAAATTTACTGTACCCACAAAAGATTCACAGTTATAGGTATACACAAAAATGTTACTACAGTACAGGTATTTTGCTCTCAGAATTTATAGATCATAACTGCTCTGTTTATGGACATAGCTGGAGGATAGGACAAGGTAACTGCAGCTCCCTCTAAAGATTTGTGGGACAAATAAATATTATAAAAAATAAAAATAAAATAACTTATTAGGATAAAAGGCGTAATTAAAGATTGTTTTACAGTGTTTGAAAAAAATAACTTAGCAGCTTGCCTCCACTCCTTACAATTTTCAATCTACTTGGACCTCCCTAATGTAAATCCTGCAGTCCTTGGCACTGTTCCTGGAACTCCTTAGCTTTATATTGATTGGTTCATTCCAAAGTTTTTATTAGCATCAAACATGCTTCTATGGGTCTGAAGGATGCTGGATCTTCTTGGAATGAACCTTGTAGTTGGTAATGATTGAAGCAGAGAAAAACCAGGCAAAATTAAAGTTAATCGATTCAATAAAGATATCATTGTAAAAGTTTAACAACTATCCGAAATTATTTAGTTTTACACTGTGTGCCAGTATTTTTTTGTTTGATCTCTGTAATTTAGAGGAAACTAAATCTGACCATAATTCAGACTATTATGTTTGGACTAGTGAAAATTGAAAAGGATAAATAGTGTGGACTGTATGGGAATAAATTTGTTCAAAGGAAATTCTAGATTATATTGAAAAATAAGAGATCCTTCCAGGTATCCCGAATTTGAAAGGTGCTGCCGCAGACTGTACAAACTGGCAGAGTTTGTTAAAGGAGGCACAGTCTCAGTGATGCTATGCATTTATGATGATTTAACATCCATAGGCGTTTAAAATCATCAATTAGTGTAAACCGATTTGATCATACATCATAACATTTGTAGAATGAAACTATTTTAGATTTTTGGTAAGGCAAATCTGAAATATTAGATTATCTATTCCAAGTTTGGTTCTAATTATGACTTTGCTTTATTTACATTTTGTTGACCATATTTTATCGAATATTCTGGCCATACACTTATTTTCTCTGACTTTTTCAATGTAAACTTATAGATCATAATTTCTTTGATTCTAACAATAAAAAAATAAAATAAAATAAAAAAAAAAATCTTTGAAAATTAATTGTTTTTATTCCTTTTATAAAAATTTTTTTTTGTCTGCTTTAGAAGCACTACTTTCAGCCAGATAATACTGAAATTCTATATATTTTTTTCTATTTAAAACTTGCTTATTCTTTTTTTTTATTTCGACAGAACAGGTGCTGCTTTTATTATAAACCATATTGGATTAAGAATAGTTAATTATGTATAATATATTGTGAATCTATTAAATTTATATTTCATTTGCATCAAATTTTTGTGACTAAGGTACTTATTCCATTATAAGTCTAGAAATTGTATTTTAGGTGTATTGTGGCATGGTGGAAAACCTATTCCTGGAACTCGGGATGTATTAAATAAACTTGTCTCAGTGGGGAAAAGAAGGTTTTATTTTACCAACAACAGTGCATATTCGAGAAAGGAATTGGTTGAAAAATTTAATGCTCTTGGATTTGATGCTGAAGAGGTCTCAACTTAGTTTAGATGTTGATTGGATACAATAATTTTTAATTATTTTTACTTCATAGTTACTTTTCTAGAGCTATCCTTTCAAATAATAAAATGATACATAATTACATAAGCTAATATACATAATTACTATTAATTATGTATAATATATAAATTATAATATGAGGAAAGTATTTTGTGAATACCAATCGTATCATTTAATGTGGATATTCATGAATATTTTTCTCATAAAGTGCTAATAAATCACATGATTTTAACTTAATGTTTGACTCTTCAATGCTTTAAAAATAATTATTTAAAATTAATTATTAGAAATTATTAATATTTCTAGGGCAAGTTAATGGTGTTGTATCACTCTTTTTTTATCTTTAGAACATGCTTTGTTACCTATTTTTCTATAAATCTTGATTGGTTGTTAAGGCAAAGTATCAAAACATTGTTAAAATGTTAGATGATATAATATAATATTATTAAAAATAAAAGATTGTTGAAAAAAGAGATGTTCCATTTAGTAAAGTATAATTGATTTTTTGTATTTAATATCACTTTATGCTAATTTGGCTAATTGGACAATGCTACAGTGTGAGTCCTGAATTTTGCCTTAGGGTAGGAATCTTTAATGATTATCTAATATCATACCAGTTATGGACCACCATTTTATCTCCTTCTGAAGGATAGCATAACCTTCTTCTTCTTTTGCTTCTCCCTAGTGCCGTATCAGCGTAGGGGAGCGTTTAGCCACCGGATCCAATCCTCTCTATTCCCAGCTAGGTTCCTGGCCTGGCGGAGATCTTTCCCTCTTCCTCTGCAAAGCTTGTCGATGTACTCCAGGTAGGACATCCTGGTCGTCCCTGAAGCCTTCTACCATCTGCCATGTAATCCATAGTTTTTAGAGGATCTCTGGGATCCTCCGGTCTAATAACGTGGCTGAACCACTTCAACTGGTGGGTTTGCAGAATTTCATTTAACGGCGCAACCTCCAGTTCCTCCAGCTCATTCCTGACACGATCTCTTCTTGCCTTTCAGCAGCTATAACTCTGCTCTCCTGCCGGTCTGTCAATATCCAGCTCAGTCACCGCTTGCTGTAATTTATTTATAGTGTCCGCCACAAGAACAATGTTGTCGGAGTAGAGGAGAAGTTGAATCATTACTGGGCAAATGTTTCTACGGCCCAGGAAGGTCCTCTCTGTTCTTCTTTTACAAATGGTGGCCACTCCATCCATGTAGAGCAAGAATAGCTAAGGGCTTAAACAGTCCCCTTGTTTGACCCCCCCCTCCCTTGCTGTGCTAAAGACTTCAGACTCCTGTCCGTTCAGCCTTATTACTCCTTTTGGTTCTTGATATACGGTTTTAATGGCTTCTGCCATGCTTCTTGGGACATTCATAACTCTGAGAGCCTCCCATATTTCATTTCTTGGAACGGAGTCAAACGCTGCTTTGTGGTCAAGGAAGGCGAGATACATATTTTTGTCTCTATCCCAAAATTTCTGGAGAGCATTACACAAAGAGAAAATGTGATAGCTCGTTCCAAAACGCTGTAAAACTGCTCTTTCTCAAGGATATAAGAGTAATTTGTAGGGGCATAAACTTGGATGAGAGCCCAATCTCCAATACATAGGCTTATATTTGCCACTATAATGCGAGGACTAACTGGCTCCCATTCAACAACTTTCTTGAAAAGCTCATCTTTCATGATGATGCCAACACCTTCTACAGCTCTGTTTCCCGGCGGAAGCCCTGAGTAGACAAAAGTGTGCCCCCGGTCTATCCTGTACTCACCAGAGCCCCTCCTGTTTACCTCACTCAGACCAAGAACATCCAGCCTGTATGTTGCCATTTCCTCTATAATTTCGACCTCTCTTTCCTAATCGTATGTCCTTATCCGTGCCGGGTCGTTTCCTTCTAGACTGTCCAATTCCGAGGCTATTCACTAAGTTCCTTTGAATCAGCTCAGGAAGCCCCGTTACCTCAGGACTACTGGCCTCTTGAATATTTAGATCCCCTCGGGAAGAAGGGTGGCCGGGCTATACCTCCCACTGGGTATCTATTGGTCCATGGGTCTTTATTCTGCATATTCAGACCATACCTCCTATGAGGGATCCTCCAATCGCCACCCGGAGGACGCGCTTCCTCGGCCGAGAGGGATGGCATAACCAAAAAAATGTATTCCTGTTAAAGAATCCTAGGGCCATCTGCCTGGTTTGAACCTGTAACCTTGGGCATCAAAGGCTGTTAGACTAGCCACTACACCAAGCTTTTCAATGATATATTCTTTATTAGTACTCTTATGTTGATGGTATTTTTACCTTTATTCTTGAAGAAATATTACTCCTGAAACAATGTTTGTGAAAATAAGATATTCAATCCATCTAAACCAAACTATCGAGTCATTCAACACAAGTCTATGAAAACCATTTTTTTTTTAACCTATGGGTCAAATTCTTTGTTTTAGAATCAGAGGATCCTATTACATCAGACTTATAAAAAATCAGTATTTTTATATTTTATTCATTTATGTAAGGTAATCATATATTTTAGGATGAAATACTTTCAACTGCTTGGCTTACTGCAAAATATTTCAAAAGTATTGATTTTAATAAAAAAGTTTATACTGCTGGAGGGGTCTCTATAAAAGATGAGTTGGATAAATTTGGCATAGAAAACATTGGTGTGGGTGTAAGTAGGGCCAGTATATAGATAACTCGATTATTAATAAGTGATATTTATACTGATAATTTTATTTTATTTCAGCCTGATAATCATGACCCTTCCTTAGGTTTCTACTCAGGGCGTAAATTAGATTTAGTTCCTGATGTTGGAGCTGTAGTTATTGGCTATGACCTGTTCTTCAGTTATCCGAAACTTATGAAGGCTTGTGCTTATTTGCATAATCCTGAGTGCTTGTTTATTGCCACAAACAAAGATGAGAAGATTCCAATTGGAGAAAGTCTTACAATTCCAGGTTGGATTCTTATATATATAAGATATGTATATATACATATATTTGCAAATTTCAATATTTTCCTAGAAAATAAAATTTATGTCAATAGAGGCCAAAACAAAAAATAAATTATTTAAAATGCCCCCCTTTTGCCTTTGCACAGGCATTTAATCTCTGGGGCCAGTCTTCAATTGAAGCAGGCAGCACTTATTGAGGAAAGCGCTCAACTGCTCGGACCAGAGACTGTTTGAGGCTTTCCAAGTTAGAAAATAGTGGTTTGAGATGAGTGTTTTTCGAGGGCCAATCTGAGCCAGAAATGAATGTTGGAAAGTTCTTTAGCGTCCAAGGAACACTTCACATCTATTCATTATAATTTATTTTAAGGTGGTTAGCCTTTTTCCAGTCATTCTTCGAAATATACCCATCCTGAGGTCACTTTTTATCATGCGTGACAGTGGTCAGACAGAGATTCCCATTTCCTGAGACATGATTTGTTGTTTTCGAATGGGATTTCTTCTGATTCGGGGAGCCACTGCTCTCAGTGGATTTGCATTTCTCACAGTGCACGGATGACTCGGTTGAGGTCTGTCACATACAGAAGGGGTCTCATTATATCCATTTTTAGTGCAGTACACAAACATACGGCTGACCCAAAAGTTTAAAGAAATTTAAAATCTCTAACCTAAATTTATCAACTTTGGGTAAGGGGACCACAGCTATTCCGTTTTCTTTTTCACCCCACTCCATTTTAACTGAGCAAAAGAAAATTACAAACTAATTGGGATTACGTTGACATGTAAAGAAAATAATCTGATAGGGCTGAAGATTATCTAAATAATACCCAAGGATGTTAACAAAGTTCAACTTTGTATTTATGGCAGAACTAGGTATATATACACTCAATAGAACTAGTTCTTAGCACCTATGGCACTGTTTCAGTGCTCCATACTCTAGCTGTGGACTTTATGAGATTGAATACAGAAAATAATTTTTTTTTAAACTATATAATTTTGGAAAATGTTAAGTAATTATTAAAAATACAAGCTCATGCAACGATGATCATAACACCTAGAAGTTTATATCAGCTGGTTATTTTTAAACTGGCAGCCGATTAAATTTGATCTAATTCAATAAATCAGTTATTTTTGAAGATAGAGAAAAAAATTATTAGTATTTTTAACGAAAAATCCGCGAATAGTTGTATAAAAGAGAAAAAAAAATTGAAACTTAACACATAAATACGCTCATAACTCAGTTATTTTTGATGATAGAGAAAAATATGTATAGAAATGTAGGATGAAGTGAGAATGGTTGACTGTGTGTATATATTCTTTCTTCGCACGACCTCATCCAGATTACTTACAACTTACCCGTTAAATCCTTCTCTCCTAAAGTGATTTCTTATCGTAATTTGAACCTACTCTCCTACGAATCCCTTCAAAATAACCTGGGATCCTTCCATTGAGACATCATATATTCCTATAATTCCATAGATTCTATGGTTTCCGCACTTACCTCAAATCTAAAATCCTTATTAGACTTAGATGCTCCTATGATAACCGGAATCTTACGCCGCCCTACTGCGCCTTGGCTGACTCCCGAAATAAAGACAATGATGAGAAGACGGGAAGCAGCAAGACGCAAATTTCGTCGTACTCGCCTGCCTGCAGACTTTGTGCATTTTAAAGAACTTCGAAATGAAGCCCAGATCGCAGTTCGGCGAGCTAAATCCCTCCATACCCATACCGCCCTCTCCAATGCTCCTGATTCCAAATCAAAATGGAAAATACTGCGTAAATTATCTTTCCCAGAATTGAATAATCTCACCTCAACACCAGTCACACCAGACGATCTTAATAATCATTTCACATCCTTTGCTCCTAACTCGCCATCCTTTACCGATATTGAACATTATAGCTTTAACCCAAACTTTAACTTTTTTCTCTCACATCTCAGATGAGGAATTATTAACCACAAACCTAAAATCCCACACCAATGATTATGGACCTGATAACATCCCTTTAACATTAATAAAATCCTGTCTTCCGGTCCTCTTACTCATTGTCTATCATGTTTACAATTTTTCCTTGCAATATTCCATATTTCCTACCTCTTGGAAAACCGCTCTAGTCCGACCATTGAACAAAATCGGACCACAGATAACAAGCGAAAGCTGAATGCTAAGAAGACTAAGGCAATCGCAATAGGTTCAAGCCTGCTACTTAAAGCCTACTCTCCCTCCCATTCCTACACTTTTGCTAAATAATGATCCAATAGAATTCCTTCATTCCATTAAAATCCTTGGAATCAGTTTTGACCATACCCTCTCCTGGAAAAACCATATTTCCGACATCTCCCGCCGTTCCTTCATCACTCTGAAGCGATTAAACGGCATCCGTCACCTCTTTCCTCTAGAAACCCGTAGGCTACTGGTTTCCTCCCTAATATTCCCCCACTTTGACTATTGCTGTACGGTGTTTGGGGGTGTCTCTGGAGATCTTGAGGAAAAACTAAAAAGGCTATTTAATTGTTTCATCCGATTCATCTTTGGGATCTCCAGAGACACCTCTATCACTCGATTCTACGAAGAGTTAAAATGGCTTTATCCTTCCTATCGTCACAAGTACTTCTTGGCACCCTTCCTCTTATCAAGTAATCCGATCCCGCCGTCTATCATACATCTCTGACCTCCTACTATTCAAATCCTCGATTCATTCCCGCAACACTCGTGCACGGCCTTCTGATTTGTATATTCCGCCCCATCGAACATCCGCCCTTTCGACAGATCTTTCATTATCCGATCATCTTCTGTATGGAACTCTATCCCTTCTCCGTAACTCTAATACCCTTCCAACCTTTAAATCCCATCTATTCAATTACTTCCTATCCATTAAATTTCGTAGGAATCTCGACAATAACCAATTTTAAATGAGAATGTTCAAATAAATAAATAAATAAAAAAAATCATAGAAGCGTTAATATAGAAGTTATTTTTATTTCTCTTGTTTTCATTTTTGTTTTTTTAATTAGATAGGAATTGTATATAATTATTTTTTGATCAAAGCTCTGCACAGGAACAGAAGGATAATTTTATATTTTATTTATTTTTTTTTAACTATCATCTAAATTAGTTTTAAGTGCATATATATTATTTTTTTTTGTTTCTCTCACTCGAATTGGAATGAGAAGTCGATTTATTATATCCATCAGTTTGGTTTTAAATGTTATCTTTGTCTTCTGTATTTATTTTTTACTTTATCACTGTATTTTTTTGTCTTCCATTATTACTCTAAGGCATCTAAGACTTTATTTACTTTCATATGTATTATTCTGAAGGGACTTGTCCCAGAATAAATAAATAAATTATTATTATTATTATTATATGGGAGAAGTTGGTTCAGGGTGCAGTCAATAGAACACCCAATGAAGTATAAACTTAATTTACTAATAAACTTAATTTACTAATAAACTTAATATGAGGCACCAGTAAATTAAGTTTATACTTAATTGTGTGTTCTTGCACTTATAGGTGGATGGCTAGCATAAAGCCTTCCAACTGCAGGTGGTCCTAGGATTTTTTAATGGGAGTAAAAAATCCTTAGCTATGCCGTCCTTCGGAGGGGACGTTAAAAATTGGGCCCGAGCCTTTGCGATGTCAGGTACTCGTTAAAGATCTCTATCCTAATAAAACCTGGATAGACAAAATTTAGGACTCCCACTGTAGCATTGTCCGATTAGCCACAGTAGCATAAAGTGACGTTAAATAAATAAACAAACAATTGTGTGTTCTATTGATTGCACCCTGAACCAACTTCTCCCATATAGAGATTTAGAATCAGTAAAGAGCGATAAAAAAAAAAATAAATAAAAAAATAAACGTATATTCTAGTAACAAATTATAATAGATGTAATTCCACCAAAAATGGGTTATTATTGAAGATAGAGAAAAATTGAAAAGATTTTCGAGATCAAGACAACCCAATAAACAAAGAGCAAAAATAAAAAATCATCTTATATGGTCCAGCCAAAATTTATAAGAGATGTGATTCCCTGATAACTCGGTTATTGATGGTAGGAAAAAAATGTAAGGTGTTCTGGAATCAGGAAATTTAATTTTAATAATAATTGATTGAATAATAATAATTGAAAGAAAAGAAAAGGAAATAGTAACGCAATCTAGTATAGATGTTTGTGGTTTATTATTTTCAGTAATGAATCTATGTAATCGACAAAAAAGAAGAAAAAAAAATTGAAGGCTTACGTTTCAAGATGCGTAGAATCCGAATAACGGATAAAAAAAAATCTTTTTGTCCACATTAATAAAAAAAAATTAAGAAAATAAAAAGAATTAAATATGCTACAAAATGAAAAAAAAAATCATTAAAATTTGTTCAGAACTAACAGAGATATAGCGCTTTGAAATCAACAGTAGTGATATCATATTATCCTTTGAATTACTGCTTTTCATATTACTTAATTGCCTATCAACAGCTATATAAACAGTTACACCCTAATATTTTTATACCCTCATAATATTCTTATACCCCTCTTATAATATTGTTAAACCCTAATTTGCAGTGTTTTTAAAATTTATTATTATATATGTATATAATTGTAAATACATTATTAGTTATATATATATATATATATATATATATATATATATATATATATATATATATTTATATATATATGTATGTATGTATGTATTTCACTTACCTGTGATGAAATATATAGTATTATGATCGTCAACATTTTCAAATTCTAGTTTTCAACGGAAATACACATTTTAGAGTCCCCTAAGTCCCACAAAGAGGTCTGTCTGTCTGTAAGTATATGGTAAGTCTAGAGCAAAAACGAAAAGTTGTATAAAACTGAAATTCCATATTTTAAGAGCGTCTATGCCTGAGATGTTACAGCAATGTTTACATCAAAATCGGCCTACCAGAAGAGCCACTTTATACCATCCATTTTGCACCTTTTTTCGATTTTCTCAAAAACAGCTTTAACCATTTTGATTAAACTCATACATCAATGTAAAATTGATTGGGCTTTAATATTATGTTCATTATGATTGAAATTGTCTGCCAGGGGTTAAATGCTGATAGTTTAAATTTTCTTTCTCCAAAGTATCTTTAATTTTGTAGATTAGAAAAAATGGACCATTTTTTCATGTTATACCATACCATTCATGTTATTAGCACTGATAAAAAATTGTTAAATGTATAATTTGAACAAATGTGATATCCAAATGAATGAGAAAAGAGCAAAAGTATTTTTTTATGTGTATTTTTATTTTAAAGATAGCACCGATATATAGTATAATATACAGTTGGAAAGCTAAAGATTCAGAAAACATATTCTCTATACACAAAGTTGTAATGGAGTGATAAACGTGATAACATTACTGTTGATTGTGTAGATAACATTTTGTAATATTCAATCTAAAAATATGTTCCATCGAACTAAATATCATTCTTGAACCTTTGAACTCTATTTATTAGTTGCTAAATTTATTTTAACAACCAAGTAATTGAAAGTTGTGTGTTGCCTGCACCAGATTTTTTTATTTATTTTCTTATATTAAATTATTACTGGTTAGTTCTCCACATAATGTCCAAGACAAAAATCACTGTTGGATACATATGATAAAAAGCCTTCTGTGGAGTTAGTGAAAACTATTTGCAGTACTTAACTCGTAGAACGCTCCATAAGCGTAATCAAAATATGATTCTGAATTCTGCAGGACTCACAGACAAAAAAAAAAAAAAAAAAAAAAAAAAAACAGAAAGAGACGCGAAACAAGATCCACCAACTGAAAATTACAATCAGAACAAATTAATTCAATCTAACTATTCCTCAAGAGATAATTAACAGCAACCTTGCAGCCATCAGTAATTCATCAACCACACCAAGAATTTCAGGAACTAGAGCCATCAAATATTTATGTCTATAACAGTCAAGACTTTTAAAGTTCAGCCAGGAAATCTCAGCCCTAATTGGTCAACTCAATTTTTAATGTTTTCCAGACTTAAAGATGTGAACGTTAATACCAAAAATGTGCAGAATCACACTTGTCAAAAACCTAGGGACAACATGCTTTGAGTAATGAAGCACACCTGCAAGTTATAGAGGATTGTTTACAAAAATGTGCTGGGACAAAATGCAACAGCTTTAACCCAAAGGAAAACAGTACCAGCTGATGAAAACACCACTCCAAACACAATCTCAAGACCTTTTGTGGCTATAGTACACTCCATTACCTTCTGCTGTTTCTTGTACCTGTGATGCAGCTGAGAGAGATATGTTGGGAGGACTTAGGGGAGTCTAAAATGTATAATTTCGTTAAAACCTTGAATTAAAAAATGTTCACGATCACGATGCTTACCTTTATTATACATTTCTTTTATATGTAAATAAAAGTAAAAATAAGAACTGTATTACACTTGAAAGATATAAGAAATTTAAAAGAATTGAATTATTTTAAAGGTACTGGAGCCCTAGTTGCAGCTGTTGAAGCATGCTCAAATAGGAAAGCAGAGGTTTTGGGCAAGCCATCACCATTCGCCATTGATAATGTCCTCATTCCAAGTGGCATAGATCCAAAGCATTGTCTTATGATAGGTGACAGGTCAGAATTTTTATTTTTCCCAACTTATTTTATGATAAGTTCCAAGTATTTTGTGGTGGCTTGGCAGCTACTTTAAGTATTCTTTCAAACCAACTTAATTTGTTTATTTATTTAACGTCACTTTATGCTACCATGGCTAATCGGACGATGCTAAAGTGGGAGTCCTAAATTTTGCCTATCCAGGTTTTATTAGGATATGGATCTACCTGACATCGCACAGGCTCGGGACCACCTTTTAACGTCCCATCCGAAGGATGGCGTAACTAAGGATTTTTTACTCCTATTAAAAAATCCTAGGACCACCTGCGGGTTTGAACCCTGACCATTAGCATAGGAGGCTGTTACGCTAACCACCCAGCTATAAGTGATCCCAACCAACTTAATTAAACTAGTAAAAGTTTGCCGTTTAGCTTTAAAACCTTCTCTACACTAATGATCCATTCTCTTGATGGAAAGGTGAGGCTAATAATTCTTCCATGGAACTAATATTTTTTTTCAAATTAAATATTTTTGACACTGCTGACAATGCCAAGATGTTATTGTAATGATGAGAATCAATAAGGTAGCATAAACATCATATTCTCAATGGTTATAAGTCTATTGGTCTAGTTAATCATCTCATAAATTGGACAATAACTTGAAAACTATTTCAGATAAACCAATATTAGAGAGAAAAAATTACATTTCTCATTAAAATATGGAATTTTTATTTTTTAAATTTATTTGTATATATTAAAATTTGTCGTAATAGACAATAATAATAGTGCTACAGGATCTCATTCATACAATAATATATACAAAATATGAAATTAAAGAACATTTTATGATCGATTTTATTCTAACTTAAATTTTATGAGGCAAAAGAGATCATAGTACTACATATGGAGCGATTCAAGGCTTTTATGGAACTGACACTCTAAAATTAATATTTAAATTCTGAGAATAAAGATGTTATATTGAAATTGCTTTTTTAATTTGATAATTTTTTTTCCCGTGTAACACTGACATCTTTCGGTAATCAAAGAGATATGATTACATTACTGGTGGAAAACTGGAGTTCACAAATATAGTGATTTAGAGAACTTTGAATCTTCAGGAATAATCATTTAATTCCATCTTATTACACTTCTTCACTGGTCGACCTATTAGAAATAATTAGTTTTGTAAAAAAAAAAAAATATATATATATATATATATATATATATATATATATATATATATATATATATATATATATATATATATATCATTTTCTTTATTAATGAATAAAATATTATATTATGATTTATTTTTTAATAAATGGAACCCAACATGAAAACCAACATTATACTCATGTATTAAACTGTTGTTGCTAACTTAATGTGATAAATTGAAAATGCCCTTTGTGGTCATTATTTTGCAATTTGAGGAATATGGTTATCTATCACCTGAAGTAGCTGTATTTGTGAGTTGCTGCTAACCATATTACTAGTTAAAGCTTGTAAAATATTTTTAATTTCATTTACCATTATATTTGCAAACATATTTTTCCGAACCATCTTAAAGACCCCTTGTCACCGTGGTCCCCTAGGGGTCTTGCACACCACCCATAAGGAAACACTATCAAAAGCTATTCCTTTTATTATTTTTTAAAAATAACAGATGTTGCTCAAACACCATTACATTTAGATTAAAAATATGTTTTAAAGTATGATGTCTAAAGATATTGATAATGTAGTTATTTTAGTCACTAAATTTTTACTTTCACTTACCTATATATGAAATATATGGTAAGGGAAAGTATTGGGATTGTGAAAATTTTCGAATTCCAGTTTTCGACGGAAATACACGTTTTAGGGTCTCCTGAGTCCAAATGACCAAGTCCTGTAAAAAGGTCTGTGTGTGGTAACTCCTGGGCAAAAACGAAAAGTCCTATGAAACCGAAACTTAATATTTAAGATAAATATGCACCCGAGACGTTACAAAACCTTTTTCATCAAAATAATTTTAACAGAAGTGCCACTTTATATCATGCATTTCGCACCTTTTTATGATTTTCTCAAAAATGGCTCCAACAATTTTGATTAAACTCGCTATATTGATGTAAAATTTAATGGGCTTTAACATTATGTAGCTTTCATTCTGATTGGAATAGTCTGACAGGGCTTAAATGCAGACATTTTAAATTTTCTTCCTCTAAAGTGCCTTTAATTTTGTAGATATTATAAAAATAACCATATAATTTACTTGTAAATTTCATGTTATTCTTAAGGGACAAACTCCCAGAATAGATTTTTTTTCTATTTCTATTTCTATAATCTTCTCACCATTGATAAAAAACATGTAAATATATAAGTTGAACGAATTTGATATCCAACTGAAAAAATATTTTTTTAATGCATTTTTTGTAATATACATGTTTGATCTATCGTTAAAGCTAAAGATTTAAGAAAAAATATTATCCCAAACATAAGTTTTTAAAAGTTAATAGAGAGTGATGAAAAGCCAATAAAACAAAGTGATTATTTTAGATAATAATATAATAGATTTTTTTCATAAAACACATGTTTCTTTATTCTTCTTCTTCTTATTATTATTATTTAATTAATTATTTAATGGTTTCACTCATTTTTATCTCTTACTGTGTTTGAAAATTATTTAATCAATTTTAAAAACGGAGGTAAGTGAAAGTCGTGTGTTGCCCGCACCAGATTTTTTTTTATTATTTTGACATAATGGTAGTTGTCAATGTAAATGAATGTTTTAATCATATTTTGACTTACATTATGGTATAGTACTTATGTTTTATAATAATAATAATAATAATAATAATAATGTTTATTAATATAATACATTTTTTTTTCTATAAATACAAAATAAAAACATTCTTGCTTTGGATTACTCCGTCAGCAGAGTTGCAAATAAAATAAATTGAAATAAAGAATACTTATCACATATCAAACTAATAAACAGATCAGTAAAGAAAATACCAATTATAAACGTAAATTTTAATAAACTATAGGAATTACTGATTTAAATATCGAGAGTAAATTTTTTCAACAAAATGTCTTTCTTTTTTTTTTCTTCTTAATTATAATTAAATTCTTGAACTAAAAAAGCTCTATAACGTAACGCTTCTCTTAAAAATTTTACTAGGACAGTCCAGTTAGAGCCGTTTAAAAGATTAATGACTTCACTATCTGTTAACGTTGCACTATTCAAAAATTTGATTCTATATGGTTTTACTATAGGGCAGATGGCAATTAGGTGCTTAACATTTTCAACTTCTTTTAAATTACAAAGAGGGCATAGTTGACAAATATCAGTTCTGAACGGTTTATAATTTAAATTTAATAATTCTGCACGGCTTTTTAGTATTAATTTTGCATCATTAAATGGCATAGAATATATATAACCCCTGCTTGAATTATAATTTAATTTAGGATATAGACCATGATGCGATCCTTGTTTTGCATTCGATTCCGCATTTAATACTTCCTCCTTATTTATATTACTAATAATATTGTCTATATTGGCTTCCCATATTGAGTTGATATTATCTTTGTTCACATTCGTATTAATATCATATTTATCACACAAATACTTCCATGATTGAAACCAGTAGAGTTTTTTATTAATTATTTGTTTTGCAACAATTTTCGGTAATCTTGAATCTGGCAGCTTTAAAACTTTCAAAACATACTTTAAATGTAATTTTAATGTGTGCAAGTAAATATTTGAAACATTAAATTCTAAATTGAAAATATAATTTGGCGTATTTTCTGGGAGCGAAAATAGTTTTTTAATAAAGAATCTCTGTAATTTTTCGACGTGCTCGAATTTTTCAAAACCCCAAACTTGTGAGCCATAACACATGACCGATCTCGATACGGCATTGAATACTTTAAACTTAGCAGAGACAGGTATATTATTGTTATTAAAAACATTATGCCAAATACTGTTAATACCCAATTTCGCAGTAGATAGTTTTTCTTTCAAATGGTAGTTAAAGGATAAAGTAGGAGTTAGGTAGACACCTAAATATTTATATTTATCTACAACTTGAATTTGTTTACCACTATACTCCCAATTACCCCTACACTTTCCACCTGTTTTCTTGCAGATCATAATTTTGGATTTATCGAGATTAACTTCTAGCCCCCAACTATCGCAATATACACTCAATTTATTAATCATGACTTGTAATTTGACGGGGTCGTCACTAATCAAAACAATATCATCAGCATACATCTGCATATTTACATCGAAATTTCCCAATTTTACACCTCCTCCTATTTCTTCGACCAAATCATTAATATAAATACTAAACAAGATTGGCGATAAAAGGCATCCTTGTTTTAAACCGCTTGGTGTGTCAAAAAACTCGGACATTCCTTCATTACCCCAAACAGCCGCACGCGTTTTGTCGTACAGGCATTTAATTATATTAACAAATTTGTTGGATATGCCACATTTATGTAACTTATAAAATAGTAGATCTCTCGGAATGGAGTCAAAAGCAGCTCTAAAGTCGATAAAAAACAAATAAATTCGGTTCACCTCTTCTAATTTTAGTTTGATTAAATTAGTTAGATTAAAAATATTATCGATTGTTGAATAACCTTTACGAAAGCCCGCCTGGAATTCAGAAAGAACATTGTGCACTTCAAGCCAAAGTTGCAGCCTGTTTAATAACAATCCGGTAAACAGTTTAGCATCGGCATTAATAAAGGATATTCCTCTATAGTTGGTCACTTGACTAGAATCCCCTTTCTTATACAAAGGAAAAATAAGTGAGTCTTTAAAATCATTAGGAACTCGAGAATTACTATATATTTCATTATAAACTCTAACTAACTCACTTATGAAACTTTTTGGGGCATTCTTATAGAATTCATAGGGAATACGATTTATACCCGGGGCTTTACTGTTTCCCGCATTTTTCAAGACTATCTCTAGCTCAGAGATTGAGAAATCTGAATCTAACAAAGCATCTTTATATATTATCCCAGTATCTGTTATACGCGGGGTGATAATTTTACTTGATAATAAGCTTTGAAAGTATGTTTTAAATTCTTTAAGACTAATACCTTTATTTGCCAGAAATTTTTTTTGCTTAAATATTTTTATAATACTCCAAAATTGTTGCGAATCTTTAATATGGCTTAATTTATCTACTTGTTTTTTAAGATAATCATTTCGTTTGGATATGCAGTGAGCCTTATAAGTTCTATTACTTTCTAAATATAATTTTCTTAAAAGAACGGAATTGTTCCTCTTACATATTCTTAACAATTTAATTGATTTTTTTCTCAGCTGTAAGCAACTCCAGTCAAACCATTCTTGTTTCTTTCGCAGGTTAACGCTATTGTTTATGTATTTTTTTGTAGTTGCTAATTTAATAGATTTATTTAATTTAGCTAAGGATATTTCAGGTTCATTCTCTAAAATTTTGAGATTCGACATTTCTCCCTCTAATTTACTCTTAAAAATTTTATTTTCATCATCTGACCAAAATAATTTTGGGAGTAAGGGCAAAACGACCTCATTTCGATTAATATGAGTGATTTTCATGGTTACAGCCACCGGCAAATGATCTGAGAAAATTTCTGTAATAACCTCAAATTTATCAATTTTATTTATTAAATTCGAACTGACACAACAAAGGTCAATTACCGAAGAGCCCATAGTTCCAACAAAAGTTAATTCACCTAATTCATCACCTTTAGTTCTTCCGTTGAGGATTATAAGGTCATTATTTTCGCAAAAATCAATCCACAACCTCCCTTTTGAATTAATGTACAAGTCTTTAGATTGTCGATTTGACTTAATATTGGCATCATATATTAAATTTGTTTTAAATTTTTGGGCGTTAGAAATTCTGGCATTTATGTCTCCTATTATTACCATATTATGTAAATTACCTTGCTGTACAAAGTCCGTTATTGAATCGAAATCCTTTTTCCAAGTATTTACATTGAGGTATACTGGAATAATATTAATATTGTTTTTATTTTCAGAGAATTTTAGAATAACGTTATCACGTATATTAATAAATGAACATTGTCTCGAAGTAAATTTTGTTTTTTTGTAACCATATATTGCCCCACCCGAAGCCCTGCCATACTTAAAACGTCTTACAGCTGGAATTACAAAAATACTAAAATCATTCAGTAGATTCTGACACAATTCAACATCTTTTTTCTCTATGAACGTTTCAAATAATAAAATAATATCATATCTTTTTACAAAATCAAAAAAACTTAATAAACTTAGTTTATTTTTTAAACCTGCAATGTTATAGGCCATGATGGAGATACCTGGTTTATTGCCGTTTTGTTTACCATTTTCATTATATTTTATCTTCCCTTTCTGATTTCTCGAGGCGACGAAAAGAAGAGCGGGGGCGCGGCGACCTTTCGGTTTTCCTCTTCTTCGATGGATTCCTTTTCTTAATAAGTTTGCCTTCCTTCAGCCAGCGCCTGAGGGTACCGTCCGAAAAATTTTCTGTGCCTGTAGCTTGCGATGAATCATCCCCTTCGCTATCTTCTGAGAGATTATCTTCGGTTCGAAACCCAGCCTGCAGCTCGTCTAAGCTCCATAATTTACCGTCTATATATAATTTTTCGTATTTCATATAGGCTTTTTTTTTCTCTTCCCTAGCCGTCTTCCAATAGGGATAGAGCTGCTTTCTTATTGCTCTTATATGCGGCGGAAAATCTTCAGATAAAGATAAGCCCGTTCCTTTAAGATTCCTAGCTGATCTCAGTATCGCCATTTTTGTTCTGTAAGCCAAAAACCTTATTAGTACAGGACGTTTAAAACCCTTTTTAGGTCCCATTCTTTTAACAAAATCAAGCGCCGTTAAATCGTACTGCGATTTAAAAACATCTTTTAATAATAAACCAATATTTTCTTCTAAGTCCCAAACTTTTTCATCTGGGTTTTCTGGCAAATTGAATAAAATTAGGTTGTTCTTCCTGAAATTATTATCATGTTCCGTGAATGATTTCTTTAAGTTTTCTACGTCATTTTTTAAGGTGGTAAATTCGTTTTCGAATTTAGAGCTTAAACTTTCTAGCTTCGTATCTAAATGATCTAGCTTTTCTAGTTTTTTTATGATGGTATCTAATTTTTCATCATAGGCCATTTTAGCTAAGATTGTTGTTAGTGAGTGAAATAAAATAAATAAATTTATTTACGAGTTATTGGGCTCTACCAAAATAAATATTAATCAGATGGCGCTGTTGCTGACGAGATGGTGGGGGAGGTCCAGTTCGAGCCCGCACAAGATTAGGCCGATGAATACCGAAAACTATTAATAAAGTTTTTAGTTACCATACGCCTATCCGTCGTCTAATCGTCACCAAACTTAACATAAATACTCCTTGAGTATATAACTCTCACTACGCGCACTTTCACTTTAATAGTTTTTGGCAAACCAATCTTATTAACTGTAATCACGGATCGACGGACACGATGTTACTCAGCTCTACGTCTATGTTTTATATGTTTATTATTATATACTGCTTGAATTTTTTTTATTAATAATATGAGTTTACGTATAAATACATACCGCTAATGCACGTATATACTTTATGTATTTATATAGAGGCTTATATTAGTACTTCTTTTTTGGTTTTCTATTTGATGGTGATATGAAACATAATTGTTATGTTTTTTAATGCTTAGTATTTTCTACACGTATTGGAATAAGAACTGTTTCCTTCCTGCCCAAATGAATTTATTGATATTTGGGTAGGTATATAAATATTATATAAATGATTAATTGGTTCATTATCTTGACTCATTATCCGAAGCTCTAGAACCTATCTTCACTTTTTCTTTGATCAACGAAATGGTGGAATGCCTTTCTACAAACCTTTTCTATTTCTGAAATCCCAAGCACCACTTAAGAACTCAACCTTTAAACGTCCTGCTGCATCTTGGATTAATCCTGAAATAAGAGAGTTGATGAGGAAAAGAGATGCCACAAGGAGACGATTTAGGCGCACATGAGCCCCCGATGATTATTCCATGTTTAAGTCCATAAGAAACCTTGCTCAATCTTCCCTGCACCATGCTAAAGCACTTTTTTTTTTCCAAAATTCCTTATCTCTAGCATCCGATCCTAAGACCAACTGGAAACTTTTCAGAAATCTATCAATAATAAATTCTAAGCCCTGTACTTATTTTCCATTAGCTAAATTTCTACTTTGCAGAACCTCTTTCCATATCTCATATCACTCATTACTGTTCACTGCTAACATCCTTCAATCCTGAAAATTTCTATTTCTTGGATATATCTCCTGAAAAATTGCTCTCTCCATTCTCACGTTCAGAACAAGCAAGCAATCGTGGACCACACCAAATCCCTGTGGAACTAATAAAACTATGTCTTCCTGTTATCTTTCCTGCCCTTCTACATATTTATAATTTTTCTCTTCAAAAGACTATTTTCCCAACAGCCTGGAAAAAACTCATAGTACCGCCATTGAATAAAGTTCCTAATCCTGCTGCAGTTTCTGACTTAAGACCTATTCCATTTATCCAAACCACTTGAAAGAATAGTTCACTCACAGTTCAATAACTTTTTTGAGGGAAAAAACCTTCTAAACCCTTTACAGTCCGGTTTCCGATCCCAATATTCTAACCCAATCTGTATTGTTAAAAATAACAATAAAACCTAATACCTACAATCCTCGATAGACCAACAAAAAATCACTATTCTGATCATCTTCGATTTCTCAAAAGCTTTCGATTGAGTAAACCATAATATCCTTCTTTCCAAACTCTAAAACCTTTGAATATCAAATAGTGTCTTAAAATGTTTTGTTTCCTTTTTGTCCTCTCGAGCCCAAACTGTTGTCATACCCCATGAACCCACTTCCTCCTCTGTTCCACTAACACATGGAGTTCCTTAGGGGTCTTCACTCTCGTCTACTGTTTTTTTCCATTTATATCAATGACCTCTCTGACTCCATCTACCACTTACAATGTCACATATATGCTGATGATCTGCAAATAGATTTTTCCTTCCAACCTTCCGAAATGCACGAGGCTATCCAAAAGCTACAACAGGATATTGATAATATCAATGCATGGGCTACGACCAATGATTTGAAGTTGAATGCTGTAAAAAACCAAAGCCATCCTTTTCGGTTCCAAGAACCTTCTAAATTCTCTTCCCTATTATTCCCTACTTTACTTCAATTGCCTACCTAGCCACTTCCACACCTTGCTAAGAAATTTTGGAGTCATTATTTATCAAAATCTACCCTGGAGTGACCATATCTCTTAAATAACCCGCAAATTGATCGTTATCCTTAAACAATTCCTAAGATTTCATGATTCCATCTCCCCTAAAACCCGTATGCTACTGTTATTTTCTCTCATTTTTCCCCATTTTGACTATGGTTGCCTCGTGTATGGCAGGCTCTCTGAGAAATTTTATATGAGACTCAAAAGACTTATGAATTGTTTCATTAGTTTCATATGTGGAATTCCTGGATGCTCCCATGCTTCTAGTAGGTATACCAAGTTGAATTGGCTTTACCCCTCTTTACGTCGGTAGTACCTTCTTGGTGTCTGTCTCTTCTAATTTTTTAAAACAAAAAACCTTCTTATAATCTAGAAATGCTTACCATTTGTTTCTCTGTTCATTCATTAAACAATAGATCCCAACCTTCCCACAGGTATATACAAGTTTCTTTATGGCTCTTTTTGCTAACCCCTGGGTATATCTTTAAGTAGCCACAACATTCTGATAAAAGTGGCAGATCAAAATTCCTTTCTTAGATCTGTTGAGAACTAAACGCTAACTAATTTAGATAGAAATATGACTCTAGCTGTTCTCTGAAACAAATCTGCTAGGTTATTCTGAGATCTTTTCCATTAGAGCACTGGTATCCTGACTTCCTTGGAATGCATATACACGGTGGTTACATATACATATACAGATACTGACCTCAACAAAAAAGTTCATATGATACATAGTCCAATTGTCAATGGTTAGGAAGATAAGGTAGGAAAATAAAATTTTCATATGCTTGCTGTTATCTATGGTTGTCATCAGATACAAGATCCATCGAGATAAGAGAGCTCGTATATCAAACAAAAAGTTTTTAGCAATCTGAGGTTTCCTACTTATTCATCAATAAAATAATTCTTAGAAATGTCGAAATTTAATTTTCAGCATGACGATGTGCAACACTTACTTTCCTATTTTGAGGGTTTAACTTCTTAACCTTCTGGAAAACTTTCCCTTCTTTTGTTTGGTACCACTTATTTTTCTGTGTGTGCACATAAAGTAGATATATTTGAGTTTTTTTCAGATGAATATTATGGATTACAGTAAAAATCTCAAAATGCTTTGTTCCTCTTGAGGTTTAGTATCTGCTCTTGCAATATGACTTGACAGTTACGAGACACCCTGTTTATATATAATAGATTTTTCATCACTATTATTTAGTTTTTACCTTTCCTTATTATTATTAGAAATGCTAATTCCTGTTATTAGCAATTTGTAATATAATGCAATGAACACTTACATTACTGTGCATTTGAAAAAATCACTTTTGCTTGAGATTGTCATTATTAATAAATAAATTAAAAAACGATATTTTAATTATTACTGCTAAATTCCTACATTAGGTCCAACTTCAATTTTAAGAATGTTCATTAATAACTGAAACTGTTCTTTGATAGAAGGATAATACATTTTTAAAGTTGTCATTTTTATTTATAACATTTGTCTGAAAGGTGCTCTTAAATTGTTCAGCTTTTAGGGAACAGAAAGTTGTTGCTATACAAAATTAAAATGAGTTAGAAAAGCATTAGTACATGTTTAGAAAATTTACAGTTTATTGAGTAATTAGTACAATACAAAGTTTAGAGTGTTCTGCAAAGAAAGAAATTCTACTTAGTTAATATACAATACATATCCACATACATTATGCTAATATGTATATATTTAATTATTTACAGTATCAACTAATATGAGCGCTGTCTGTTTCAATTGAAAAATATGTGTACATCATACATAATAGTACTACAATTTTATTACAAATTTTTTAAATGTCCTCACTTTATCAAAAACAGTTATATAAAAGTTATTGTACTTAATCAGTAGAGAAAAATCTATTTTCACAGTTTATAGTTTGATTATAAACTTTAAGTTTGACATTGCCAGTTTACAGTAGCAATTGTTAATATTAAATCTTACAATAAGTGTTTTTTTGCCCTGTTTATATTGTAGGTAAGAGCAATATTTTCTGAGAAAGTATATTTCTTATAATTATTATAAAAATAATAAGCTTGTAATCCAACAATCATTATATTAAAAACAGTGTTCACCCTGAAATTTTTCACCATTTGTTTCATCAACTATTTTTCGAAAAAAAAAAATATTATCAGTAATACGGCTTCAATCATTTTAAATTTTATGGGAAGGTCTCTTCGCAATAATATTATCTTTTTTTTAAAGATTAAAAGTTAGATTCGTTCCCTGCTTTTATCAGCATGCAGTGTTTTTAAAATCCATTGAATGTATTATCAGCTGTCACAATATAAGATAGTTATTTTTAGGAATGTAACATGGTTGATTATTGGTACAAAATATTGCTTTTTAGTTATATATACATTTTTTTTAATTTAACCAATTTTACGTTTTTTTTCCTGCCAGTTCTGTATATAGCTTTAAGTGGACCACTTATATTTTAGTCACTTCTGTGGTCTTTTATAGTTGTCAATTCAAACTAGATTTTATTAAAAAAAAATTAAAATTTCCTCTTATAATCATTATCCTCCTGAGAGATTTGTATAACTGTTACACTCTTAACTTATGCATATGTTTACAGAACATTTTATATGACAGATACTGCTTATTACTGTACAGCAATAATTGTTTTAAACATAATTACCAGCTTTTTAAAAGTATAAATTAAGTAATATTTATAGCACACATATATAATTAACTATATTTTAGGCTACAAGAAAGGTGATTTTATTAATCATCCTTTATTGAATGGATCTTTGAATGAAATGTAAAAATAATTGTTTGATTTTATAATTCATTGTGAGAACTGCTCATACAAAAGCTGTTTATTTTTGATCAATTCCATTAGGATTTTATTTTTATAAACATTACAATGACAGTTCCTTGTTATTTAAAGAAATAAGTCATTCTTTTTGAGTTTTATATAATTAGGTAAATGAATTATTATATTTACAAACCAATTAAACAATAAAAAATTATATAATATAATCAAATAAATAATTATGAAAAACATCATTTTGAGCTTTGTAAAAATGAGACCCTTTGATACTACTTAATGCGTTATTTTATCAAAAGTTGCCAACATTAACAGAAGTAAGCTTATCTTGCTAACTGCTAACATACAAAACTGTTTCATTATTTATTTCGTAAACTGAGGTATAATAACAAATGATTAATATCTCAATTTTTATATTAATTTTTACCTATTTGTCTAAGGTCAGATGATAAATTATAGACAAAATGAATGTTTTCATTTGAACTCTTTTTGTAGAGCTTTCGATCATTATTGTTAATTTGAATGACACCGCCTGGGAACAAATCAGAGTGTGGTCTGAACCCCGACGGTGGTCCTGGCTCATTTTGCACGTGGCGGAGGTGGAGGAGGCGGGCATTTTCCAAGGCTTGAGGTTGAAACTGCTCGTTCCAAAATTTCTCCCCAATATTTCTCTTCCAAGTCACGGCTAAGAGGAGTTGGAACTGTACAGCACTGCGTTGGGCTTTTCTTTCCTCGACATAGTATCTGTAAGCAATAAAAAAAAGACAAAAAAAAAAATTATCAATGTAAGAACAATTTTCCCATTAGAAATTATTTGTTAATTTGTACCTTAGTTAAAAACAGTTCTTTGCTGATTCTTCTGAAGTTGTTGTTAAGCAACCAGTACAAGAAAGGATTCCAAAAGCTGTTGCTAAGGGCCATCCATGTTACAATAAAATCAAGGAAGTCTGGCATCTGAAATTGTTTAGACACAATCTAATAAAACTTGTGTGTAGTGAGAAATATAAATTTAATACGAGATTCCAATTATTGTCAACTTTATTTGAATATTCATCTAAATTATTTACTTTAGACCAATGGGACTAACTTTATTCACTGGAATTAGTTTATTTTTTCTAATTGTAACTTTAGTTGAAGTGATTCTAATGGCCAAAAATTTTAAAATAAAAAAATCACCTAAATCAATTATTCCCATAAAAAAAAATAAACATTAGCTATTTAACTCAAAATCATCATTCTAATATTTACAAAATCATTACAGTTATTATAATTTTTTTTTTTAAACATAATTTATTGAAATTTACAACTGTACTAGAAAAATTCAACAAGTAAATATGATAAAAGAAAAATGACATGTAAAAGACTTGTAGAAGAACTACCCAATGGTAGCACTCCTATAACTATTCTAAACAAGGTCTTGAGGCCATCTTCTTTTCAGACGCCTCGGAGGATTGTCAGGAATCAAAGAGGAAGCAAGGGTTGAAACCAGTGGGTTAGAGTGGGAGTGGAGTTTTTCATGGAAGGAGTGATATCTGGATCGGGCCAGATCAGCAACAAATGGAGCATTTAGGTCTTTATGGATTAGTTTATTTGTGATAAGTAAGGAGCGTTGAGGGTTTTACTTTGTAAGGATTGGATACGGGAAGAATCTGATGGTTTAGTCGAGCCCCAAAGCTCAACTCCGTAAGTCCATATAGGCCTTATGATAGTCATGTAGAGGAGTCTTTTGTAGTGAAGTGGGAGGTTAGACCGTTTGTAAAGTAAGTGTTGAAGTAATCGAAATCAGCGAGCAGTCTCTTGTCATTTCAGTCTAGTATGCAGATTCCATGTGAGACGTTTGTCTAGGAGGAGACCTAGGTAGTGGATCTGTTCGACCGGGACAAGTGGAATATTATTAAAGGATATTGTAGGAAATTATGTCATTGGTTTACGACAGAGGGTAAAGGTGATTTGGTGGGATTTGTCTGAATTTATTTTCATTCTCCAATGAACTCTGTGGGATTGTAGGGTTTGAGAGGCAATAGTAGGATTGTTATTGACTGATAACACACAAGTGTCATCAGCATATGTGGCAAGGAAAGTGTCAGGATTGGTTGTTGGGATGTCAGCTGTATAGACTGTGAAGATATTGGGTCCGAGGATACTGCCTTGTGGGACGCCAGCTGACTGAACAAAAAGGGATGAATAGGAACTATTGTGATTTATTTTGAAGGATCTGTCAATGAGATAGGACTGGATGATGAGGAAGTATGTTGGAGGGAGGAATTTTCAGAGTTTGTAAAGCAGTCCCGGATGCCAGATTACAGTCATTAGTTTATAAATGTCTTAAATGATTTATTTCTAAATAAAATTTCACAAAGTTCTCTTAAAAAACTACTACCCATTTAAAGCCAATCAACTAATTCTGCCTCAGAAGAGTGACTAACTTAATAAATTCCGCCCAGAAATATTGTAGATATCTACCTAAGTAATTTTTTTTTTTATTTACAGAAATTGGCTACAAAGTCAATAAAAATGTCTTTACCTAGGAAAAGACATTTGAAATAAAATTCTAGAGCATTAAGTTTTGGGCTCAGAGTACCTTACATGATTCTAATTACTTTCTACAGCTCATTACATGACTCTATCCAGTTGATCTGATTATATCTCTTCCTCACTCATCTTTAAAAATTTTAGCCTGTTTACTGGATGAGCTATCAACCTAGAAATTGGAAACCTTTAAGCATATAAACTGAAACTGATTGTAAAATACTTAATGTTTAACTTTGGAAAAATCGAAATGGCAGACCCAAATACAAAGTTGGAAAGATTTTTCATTTTGTAGATAACTAAGTGGTATAGTCTATCTATAAACCATTTACAATACCAGCTACTGGCATGTCAGATATACTGTATTGGTCCTATTAATTTTTGTCATGTCTCAATGGGAAACACTCATAATTCAATGTAGAACTCAAAGATATACTCTGCCTATTTTAATGTTGTGTTCCCAATTTTGATTTCTTCTAGGGTTTAACATTTAATATTTTATTGCTTTCAAATTTAACCACCAATTTGAGTTTAAAAGCTGAAAGCTGGCCAACCTTTTAGGTGTATTACTCATTCAGTTATCATCAGTAGTGCAACAACCCAATTATTTATCCAGTATGTTAAAATTTGAATAGAAGAGTGGGGAAGCGATACAGTCTTCACATTCACTGAGTCTGAGTGAGTCGCACATAGAGCTGTAGGAAGATTTTAGATTCAAACTTTAATGCACTAAGATTTCAAAATTTTATTCTAGAGAAGTTTTATTCGAAAGATTTTCAATTTATAGCTTTTTCTAGAGGAGTGGTGTGGCTTATTTGATAGAGCACTAGTCTACTGTTATCAGCCCTCCTGGGGAACATCTGGTCTCAATAAACACACCTTTTTGCACGACTTGGTTGGACTCAAGAGACAGTTAAGGTACAAAACCCTGAATCAGCACATTCCCCTTCCTTCCAGTATTGTATGAATATCCTTCCTAGAGATGTAAGGAATTATTCTATAGCAGTAAATTAGTAGTTTAGCATTAACCTAGTTCTCTGCATATTGTAATGTAGTCCATGTAACCGTTTTATTTTACCCATATAGTTTTTTTTAAAGTTCTTCGTGCCGCAATACTTTCCCTTTCTATCCATTTCATATATAAGTAAGTCAAAGTAAAAATAATAAACCGAATTATTATTAATGGGCACTTAAAATAGTACATAATTTAATACATTGGAAGAAGAATATAATTATATAATAAAACATAATATTGTTAAACCTCATTCATTGTGCAGCCGAATCATTGTTTACCTTTGTTCCTGTACAAGCCACTACAACTTCTTGTATTGTCCAGGGTGTTACCATTACTATGAAGCCTAATGACATTGCAGCCATCGTTCGGGAGGCATTAGTACTGAGGCGCCTTTCATGAGCAACCATCTAAAACAAAAAACAAATAGTATTAATTTGATTAGAAATTATAAAGTTCATTACAAAAAATATGTTATAAAAAAAAATTAAATAATTTTTTTTGTTTGTTTCTTTATATCTGCATATTGCATATTTAAATTATTTTTGGTTCTAGTGTCTTGAAAGAACCCGGGCTGTTCTCTTAGTGTTCTTCTCCATTCAAGAAACTGCATTCTTATTAGATAGATAGAAAACAAACTTTATTCTGGGACAATGTTCCTTCAGAATAACATTAATGAACAAAATAATAATTTATATCTGGCCTAAAACAACGTATAACTGCATTTAAATAACAGAAGAAAGAAGAAAAAAACAAAATGTCATTGTGACATCTCTATGTACATATTCTGAAATAAACAAATAAGAAACAACCTAAAATATATCTTTTAGATCTCATTAAAGTATATAAACAAATCACCTCACATAGGCATAATGAAAATTAAAATTAGCTTACATCGGACTGGAGAGAAAGGAAGTATTGAAAGAGGAGGGATTTAAATGATGGTAGGGAAGGAGCATGTTTGAGCAGGATGTTTGAAGGGAGAGTATTCCATAAGGCAGTGGAACAGGCTGAAAAGGAGCAATCATATTTTTTGGTTCTGTGGAAAGGAGTTTGGAGATCGGACAGACGGGATCTTGTTTCCTGGTGATGGGTGATGGGTAATCGATCGACGGGAAATTTGGGCAATTTGGGGTTTCCAGGAAAGGTTTTGGTCGATGAAGATGCCAAGATTTTTAACAGAGGAACTAAAAACAATAGGGTGATCATTTAGCAAAAGCGGCGGAAGGGTGGTGATAGATCGGAGGAAGTATTTGGAACCAATAAGGATGGCCTGAGTTTTTGTTGGATTAAGCCTTAAGTTATTCAGGTTTGCCCAGGCACTGATTCCATCTAGGTCTTCCTGAATACTGACAAATGCTACAGATAACTCGGAGGGAGGGAAGGATAAATAGATTTGGAGGTCGTCAGCATATAGGTGGTAGGAAGAGTAAGAGATTGAATCAGGAAGGTCATTGATGTAAGCATTGAACAAAAAGGGAGAAATACTCGAGCCTTGGGCCACGCCTGAGGATAGGGCAAGGAAATTAGATAGGGGTTGAGGAATGACAACCGCACTCAAGCGGTTGGAAAGAAAGGATTGAAACGATTGAACAGAACTGTTGGAAAAGGATAGTGATTTTAATTTAGAGAAAAGGATCGAATGGTTAAGGGAGTCAAAGGCTTTACTAAAATCTAAAAGTACCAGGACAGTTAATTTTTTTTCATCTATAGCAGTATAAATATCGTTAGTGATTTTGGTGGAGTAGCCAGGTCGGAAGCCGAATGTGAACATCCAACCAAGTGTCGGAATATCGTGTATGATGTGTCGGGGAAAAAGGAACAATGTAGAGGTTGAGGGAAAAGAAAAGATTTTCTAGGTACTGTTTATCATTGGAATCGGAAAGAATATTGGTATTAAGGTCGGCGGAGATTACGATATTGTTGTAGAGAGGAATATAATTGTAGAGGGTTGTTTCAAATAGAGTATCAAAAGGAACGAGAGGAGGGCGGTACACTACTGCAATGAGGAGAGGATGGGTGTTACATGTGATTTCCAAGAAAAAAAATTCAATATGTGGTAGGTCGGATGGAGATGAGACTTCTAAATGCAGGATTTTAAGCTATTATGGACATAAAGACCGACGCCTCCACCTGTACGCCCTATTCGGACGTGACGTATGAAGGAATATTCAGGTAGGGAGACAGCAGAGGAGGGGATATAGGGTTTCAACCAGGAATTATTATACCATTTCTTTAGGATTTCCTCTACTTCGTTCTGCCACATGGTTTTCCTAGGGGGGCGGGGTGGCCGAGATGGTTAGCGCGCGTTGCTTTAAACACGCGTTGCCTAGCAACCAGAGGACCAGTTACTTGAAACCAAAAATTACGAGTTCAACTCTAGGTACCGGAGGGGACTTTTATCTCGGCATTAATCCCGCCGCCCCCACCCCCTGGTACGAGAAACCCCCGTATAGCCTTCAAAGGCGAGGTAGGGGTGGACAAAAAAAAAATGTTTTTCCTCTGCCACGTATACCATTAGTTCGGTCTTCGAGATATTTTGCATGTTTAATGGATGCATATGTAGTACTTAGTATGTACTACTAATTTCTTTATTCTTACAAAGCTTTAAAATGCCCTATTGGCGGAAGCGAATTTAAAATATAAATTCCATACTCAACCTACCATAATTAAATGTATCTAAATTTTAGAGGCCATATGGTTCTCTTCATTCTTTCAGACCGATTTGACACCATTACCGATTATATACGGTTCAGTATGGTCAAGTGCCAGGGAAATGAAACTGAGAAGTTATATCTTGTAGCCTTACTCTGTTATGTTATGATACATGTACATTCAAATTGTATTTGATTACTAAAGGAGTGACAGAAGTAAAAGTTAATTATAATTTGTAAGCAAATAATAAGCTAGTGGAAATCAAGATCCAAACTGCACACTGGAATCGAATGATTTAAACTTCGACTTAAACATATACATGTTGATGCACACTACATTTGCCGATCTTCATGCTAGAATTTGAGAGGAAAATGGAAAGAGCTGAAAACATCTTTTCATTCCTCACTATCACGACTAATCAAGAATTGGATTATAGTGAGGTTCGCAACAATTTAGAGTTCATTTTCTCTCCAAATTAATTTTCTGAATAAGAAAATCAAATTTAACCGGATTAAGGATCTTTAAGAGATAAAGACCTCAAAACGAAAATTAAAAAAAAAATTAACCATAAAACAATACCTGAGGAGTTAGTTCGAGATAAATTGTGGAGTGGTTTAATAATGGTGATTTGAGCAAGTAGAGGGAAAACAGGCGAGCTGGCGCACTTTTTTGAGGAGCCAATCAGATGCCAGCATTTGGTCACGTGACCTATGGCGGGAGATTTGAATTTGAATTTCGATCACGACCTAACCTTAACCACGCTGGTTCGCGCCATCGACCTAACCTAAACCACTAAGCCACGCCCCTTTTTAGTCACGTGACCCTTCATCAACCTAACCTAAACCACTAAGCCACGCCCCTTTTTGATCACGTGACCCCTGTTTGAGGGTATTAAGTCTTTATAAAGCATGAGTCTACCCGGCGTCCATTTTCTTTTCCCTACGTTTTGGGCTAATTTAGTATTTATAAAGCATGAGTCTACCCGTCCGCCATTTTCTTTTATGACGTCACAATTTACAAAGCATGAGTCTACCCGACGTCCATTTTCTTTTCCCTACGTTTTGGGCTAATTTAGTATTTATAAAGCATGAGTCTACCCGTCCGCCATTTTCTTTCATGACGTCACAATTTACAAAGCATGAGTCTACTCGACGTCCATTTTGCTCCCCCCACTCCTGCATTAGTTAACCAATCAGAGTGCCTAACTTGAGAGTTCCTCCCGGCTAGGTCCGATGGTCAAATTGTAATGTGTGCTTTTACGAAACCTTTCAAACTGTGACATAACCTTACTATTGTTTACATTTTTTGAAACCTCCCTTACTGTTACATAACCTTCTCATTGTTTACATTTTGCTCCCCCCCACTCCTTCAATAGTTAACCAATGAGAGTGCCTAACTTGAGAGTTTATAAAGCATGAGTCCATTTTCTTTTTCCTACGTTTTGAGCGTATTAAGTCTTTATAAAGCATGAGTCTACCCGCCGTCCATTTTCTTTTCCCTACGTTTTGGGCTAATTTAGTATTTATAAACCATGAGTCTACCCGTCCGCCATTTTGTTTTATGACGTCACAATTTAAAAGCCTTAAGTCTATCCAGCCGCCATTTCGTTTTTTTTAATATAGGATGATTATACCTGACCGGTTCGAGCATGCATCGACATGTCGAATCATGTAAAAACAGGTTAGCGAAAGTACAAACAGGTTTGAATCATGTTGAAGCATGCAGGTATGTAAAACGGAAACATGGACTTTGAACCTCCCTAATGCCTTTAATATAAACATCGTTATAGGGCTTCTTAATCCTATACAGCTTTGAACTTTGATCTTTAATCCTACATTTTAAGTAGCGATAAAAAGTTCCTTAAGCTTAAACGTAAACATGGACTTTGAACCTTCTTAATGCCTTTAATATAAACATCGTTATAGGGCTTCTTAATCCTATACAGCTTTGAACTTTGATCTTTAATCCTACATTTTAAGTAGCGATAAAAGATTTCTTAAGCTCTGAGACTTTGAAGCATTATCCTCTTAAGTATATATATATAAATATAATGCGGACCTTGTACGTTTTATCTCTTAGTATAGTAAAAAGATTTAATCGTAAACAAGATAAATTTGTCAATATCAACTTTGTTCTAATAATTGCTTAAAGTATAAATATATAATAATATAAAACTTGTACCTCTTTCGGTAGGCGAGTATAATTTTTTATATATTTTTTCAACATTTTTAGTTATTTTCTCATCTTCTTAGACCATTTTCTACTTTTTCTATGTATTATTTACTTATAATTAACAATTCTGCCTTAGAATTGCTATTTGCGATGTTTTCGGAAGAGTTCGGCAAAGCTCGGAAATATTCGGCTAGCCGCTATTTTTTAGAAACACTTGGGAGTGTTCGGGCTTTTTCGGCTGCTCTCGGGGCTCTTCGGCTTCCCCCACTCCTTCCCCCACTCCTTTCCTGCCCTTCCCCCACTCCTCCCCTGCCCTTCCCCCACTCCTTCTCACACGTCTTAATCCTATACTCTTTGAACTTTGCTCGGATAATCCCTAAGGCGGCTATAAATAGGTGTGTTTTTCAGAACTCTTTCTCATTCTCTTATCCAGCATCAAGGTGACATCTCGATAACTTGTGAGTACCATTTTTTTCTATTTTGGCCTTATCAGTGCTTCAGTGTTTAAAAAAAATTATCCAAACTTTTCTTTCAATTATTTCTTTGAATATTTTTTTTTTTAATTCATCCTTAGCTTCATCTTTCATTTTTTCTTTAGTTTTAATATTAATTTTTTTTTTTTGAGGAATCAATTTGTTTTTTTGTTTGTTTTTTTTTTTGTAATTTTTTAATTAATAGCTTGAATTTGTTTTATTTTGACTTAGTATATAATTTCAATTTTATAATTTCACTATCTGACAGTTTTTGGGTTATTTGTGTTTTTTTTTTAAGTTTAAAATTAAAAATGTCAACAACCAATAATAATTGCCAGTATTGCAATAGAGATTTTAGTAGGGAGTTTGACAAATTCCGTCATGAAAAGTCATGCTTAACCTCACAGGCACGGCGTACATGTGTTTCCTGCGGAGAAAAATTTCAGTCTAAAAAACAGTGGATGAAGCATGTACGCCGCTGCCTGAGAGAAACGCCGCTCGTCATGACCAAGCGGAGGCGGTTGGAGGCGGCTATGGGGTCTTTATACCAAATTGAAACTTCCTTTGGAGGGGACCTCAAGACTTTTTTTCTCCCATGTTCGGAATCAATTGATGTAGTAGAATTTCTGTGCAAACAGACAGTCACACTGCATCGGTTGATTTCAGAATTTTGGGCGGAATCAGACTCTCCCTTAAAATTCAATTTGGTTTTGGAGACCACGTACGAAAACGTCAGAGGAGAGTCCTGTGATCGTGCCTTCAAAACCAAAAACAAAGCAATGTATGACATCTCTTCCATCTTGGATATTCTCAGTGGCATGTATGCGAAGTTGGCTACCGAGATGGAAGAGATGGCAATGAAAGGGAGCGGCTGGTTCCTAAAAAGTCTTGACGGTCTTCTCTTAAGGGTAAACAGATTCAGACCTCTAGGCGCCTCCAGCTATATACCTCTTCCACCTAAAATAGCCGCCAGAAAAGCTGTAATTAATGTGCAAAACAATGACGAGCGGTGTTTTAAATACTCGATACTAGCCCACCTTATCGATAGTCGTAATTCTTTTCGAGTTAGTAAATATAGGAACTTGGAGCACAGCTATAACTTCGACTGCATTTCCTTCCCCACTCCTCTCCAAGAGGTGAAAACATTCGAACGACACAATGACATCAGTGTGAATGTTTTTGGCATTGGAGAGACAGGAGACGTGTACCCGCTGAAAGTGGTAAAGGAGGAGAAGGCTGACCATCGTGATTTACTTTTGCTGACAACGGAGGATGGGCGAAGTCACTTCGCCTATATCAAAGACTTCAATAAATTAGTGGCGTCACAGATTTCTAGGTACCACAGCGGAAGACACGTCTGTAAGCGATGTTTCACCCATTTTAATGTAGGAGGGAGAAACATCGCTGAGCGGGTGAGGGAGCACATGGAGTACTGTGGGGATAATAAGGCTACTCGCATCGTACTCCCGGCTTGCGACGACGAAGGGAATTCTCAAAAGGTATCTTTTATTAATATACAACGGCAGGTGAGGATTCCTTTCGTTGTCTACGCTGATTTTGAATCTATGTTGGAAAAGATCCAGCCGGGAGATTTAAGACAAACGAGACCCTACCAGAGACACCTTCCTATGAGTTTTTGCACGTACGTCAAGGTATCAGATGATATCCCACGCCACTTATTGCCTACAAATTTTCCCACTGAACCCTTCATCTACACAGGTGAGGATTCAGCGGAAAAATTTATGAATTATATCAAGGAAGTAGCAGGGAAGGTGTCTCAGGTGTACTCCATGAAGCGGCACATGCTACCCCTGACACCATTGCAGATGGAAGCCCACCATCTATCCCAATCCTGTTACCTCTGTTCCCGCCCATTTACTCCCGACAATGGGAAAGTGATGGATCACGATCACATCACAGGGATGTATCGTGGTCCAGCACATTCCAAATGTAACATCCTTTATAAAACCCCACGTTTCCTACCCGTCCTATTCCACAATCTTAGCGGTTATGACGCTCACTTCATCGTCCGAGAGTTGGGGCATGGATTAAGTGAAGAAGAAAAAAATAAGATAAGAATAGATGTCATCCCCAACTCTGAGGAAAAATACATCTCCTTTGGAATGACAGTGGGCGCATTAACCGTTAGGTTTGTGGACTCCTTTCGTTTCATGGCTTCCAGTCTCGATAGGTTGTCCAAGAATTTGCCCAAACCTAATTTTAAGGAGACGAGCAAATTCTTCCCCGCCGATCATTTGGACCTCGTGATCAGAAAAGGAGTGTACCCCTATGATTACATGGACTCGTTTGAGAAACTTCAGGAGACGGTTCTGCCCCCGAAGGAGGCATTTTATAGTCAATTGAATGAAATGCCTATCTCAGACGAGGACTATCAGCATGCTCAAGCGGTATGGGACGTGTTTAATATCAGAACCCTGGCCGAGTACAGTGAATTATACCTCAAGGTAGACGTGACGCTTCTTTGCGACGTCTTTGAAAATTTCAGAGATGTCTGCTTGAGGGCTTATTCACTGGACCCGGCCTGGTATTACAAGGCACCCGGACTTGCTTGGGATGCCATGCTGA